>CAWUFW010000862.1:2082719-2776959 GCA_963921515.1 Calotriton arnoldi
GACTCCGATCATGAGCTTGATTCGGCTGTGTTGTTGTGGCATCTTCTCCAACCTGGCGAGACACAGAACGCACCAGATCAGCCAATCCTCTGCAATAATCAAGCACTAGATCATCAGATATATTCATCAGTTTGTTCGCTGGTATGTATGCTTTTCTCATTGCTCTTCCCATTAGGACTTCGTGAGGACTTAAACCCGTCTTTTTGTCAGGAATGCTTCTAAGACTCATCAATACAAGGGGTAAAGCATCAGGCCATTTCAGTGTTTTGGATGCACATACCTTTCCTAACCTAGATTTTATTGTGCCGTTAATCTGCTCAACCGCTCCAGATGCTTCAGGTCGATAGGCTCAATGCAGCTTCAGTTCAATTTGCAATGCTGCACAAATCATCCGAATTATCTCATTGTTAAAGTGAGTTCCTCTATCTGTTTCTAAAGTGACTGGCAATCCAAACCTAGGTATCAATTCTCTTAGGAGCAATTTTGCGACAGTTAGGCTGTTATTTCTTCTCGTTGGATAGGCTTCCACCCAGCGAGAGAACAAGCAGACAACAACCAACACATACTTCAGCCCGTTGCAAGGGGGTAATTCAATAAAATCCAACTGAAGTCGAGTAAATGGACCTGCTGCTTTCCCAATTCGACCCCAACTAACAACTGTCTTTCTGCCTGGATTCTGATGCTGGCAGATGACGCACCTCTGGCAAAAGCTCTCTGCAATGACCCTGAACTTTGGGTTATACCATGACTGCTTGAAGAGTCTGATCATTGCATCTCTTCCAACATGCGCAATTCCATTGTATAACCTGGCCATATGGGATAGTAAACTGTCTGGCATGACTGGTCTTTCATCTATATAGACCCACACTTCGTCCTCTCCTCCTGCAACCTGAATTTTTCCAAATTTCTTTCTCCTCATCACTTGCTTCTTCCTGCAGCTGCCTGATCTCATCACAGGTTTCATATGTAGATGTGAACATAAGATGGCAATTGGTATTTTCCTTTTCAATCCCTCTGTTTAAAGCCATTAAATTTCGTGCACAGAAACGCGCTACTTGATCGGCGTATCTGTTGCCCTTTGTCACATAATCATCTCCTGATTTATGTGCGGCACATTTGACCACTGCAATTCTTTTGGGCATTTGTAAAGCATCCAATTATTCTTTTACAGTTTTGCTGTTCCTAATGGGGGAACCTGAAGAAGTCAGAAATCCCCTCTGCATCCATAGCTGTCCAAAATCATGGACAACCCCGAACCCATACTGACTATCAGTAAATATGGTTACCCTCAGGCTTTTAGCAATTTTGCACGCTCTAATCAGAGCTATCAATTCAGCAATTTGGGCAGAATTTACCCCCTTTAGACAGAATGCTTCTAAAACTCCCGCTATGGTGCAAACAGCATAGGCAGTACGTAATTCACCTGTCTCATTTCTCAGACATGACCCATCAACAAACATTTCACAATCTGATTCCTCTAATGGGACGTCTTCTATGTCTGGCCTAGGTTTGGTGCACAGTTCTGTCACATCCAGACAATCATGATCCGCTTCTTCTCTCACCTCCTCACAACAGGAATTTGGCAGTAAAGTTGCCGGGTTCACAGTTGTGCACCTCACCACAGTCACATTTTCAGCATCCAAGATCGTTCTTTCGTACTTAGTCAGCCGACTAGAGGTCATGTACTGGGTTCGGGTTAAAAGAATCTCAACAGAATGTGGCACATACACCTTGACTGGATATCCCATCACAATCGCTTCACTCTGTTCCAGACTCACACAAGTGGCGGCTACTGCTTTTAAACAGCCTGGAAACGCTGCTGCCACTGAATCCAAAGTAGCAGAAAAATATGCTACTGGACGTCGTGCCATTCCATGTTTCTGAGTTAGGACTGATAGTGCACACCCATCTCTTTCACAGCAGTACAACGCAAAATCCTTTGCATAATCTGGCATTCCCAATGCAGGTGCTCGACAAAGACTGTTTCTCAATTTTGTAAAAGCTTCCATACTTTCATCATCCAGCACAATCGGATCTTTCACATCTTTCTGTGTCAACCTCTGTAGAGGTTTTGCAATCAGTGAGAAACCACTGATCCATTGCCTACAGTATCCAACCATTCCCAAAAACATTCGTACTTCTTTCTGAGTTTTAGGCGGACTCATCTGTTTGATCACATTAATTCTTTCTGGTGTCACCTTTTTGACTCCCTTTTCTATTTTGTGTCCTAGGTACTGGACCTCTTGTTTACAGAATTGCAATTTTGCTGGTGACACTTTGTGTCCTCCTTCTGCCAGATGGTTCAATAAGGCAACTGTATCTGTCACACATGCCTCTCGGCAATAGCAAAACCATGCCTCTCGGGTCTTTGATGCCACTAATAGGTCATCAATATATTGAATCAAAACTGAATTTCCTGGCATGACTAAAGTCTCCAGACATTTTTTCAAGATCTGATTAAAGATTGAGGGACTCTCTGTGTACCCTTGAGGAACTCCGCACCATGCCAAAACACGGTCTCCGAACCGGAACGCAAAAAGATATTGGCTTTCCGGATGTAAAGGAATCGAGAAAAATGCTTGGCACAAATCAATCACTGTGTACCATTCAGCATCACAGGGAATTTGATAAAGTATCACTGCTGGATTTGGCACTATTGGACAACTGGGTACTACAATTTAATTTATTTTTCGTAAATCCTGCACTGATCTGTATTTCCCATTAGGCTTTTTGATACCAATAATAGGCGAATTACAAGGACTGCTCAGTATTTCTTTCAGGATTCCCTGTTCAATCATTTGATCCATCACAGGTGTGACTCCTGCAATTACTTCTGGACTCATTTTGTATTGTGGTGTGTTTGGATCTACAGCACCCTCTTTCACTGTAATCTGAATCGGATCTACATTTGTCATTAGGCCACTTTCTTTTCCTGAAAAATCCCACACATCCGATCTCACTGCACTTTTTAGCTCTTCAGGCAGATTCTCTTCTGTGAGAAGTGAAAACAACTCATCCACTTCTATCCCTTGCTGCGCTAGCATCATTTTAAATTCGACATCCTCATCAGGTGTCTGAAATGCAATACCATCCGGCGTACAATAGATGGTGCAGTTCATCTTGCATAATAAATCTCTACCTAAGAGATTTACTGGACTCGAGTCACATACCACAAACCGATGCATGTCTCTGAAGTTTCCAATATGAACTTCTATTGGATTTGTGACTGGGGTTCTAATATGTTTATTCGAGACTCCTACAACTTGGATAGTTTCTTCTGAGAGGGGTAGGTTTGGAATTTCTGCTGCTCTCACAATAGAACGGGTAGCACCAATGTCCACTAAGAATGTAATATCATTCCCTTCCACCTTTTCGTCAACAAATGGACCTGACTGATGTACCGCCAAGTACGCACTCTTCCTCCCCCCTCAGGCACCGTCATTGAGATGAGTCTGAATCATTCTCATTGCACTGCAACCAATAATGCGGAATCATTTGCACAGTTTGATTCTTACCACTTTGGTCACCTCTGTGAAATCCAGTATTTGCACCGTACCTCTGCACTTGAGTATTCACATTGTTTGGCATGTGAGCTTGTGGCACCTGTAACTGTGGAGTAACTATCTGCTGCTGCTGCTGATTTACACCCACCTCATTCTGCATCTGTGGAATTAAATTTTGATTTGCCCCATTATTCTTTTTAGCAGATCTACACTCATTCTTCCAATGTCCATGCTTTCCGCACACATGACAAGGAAATTTCTTCATAGCTTCCTCTCTACTCATTTTACCTCTTCCTCTACCCCCACTGGGTATTTGACTATTTTGATTTTGACCATTCATCTGGTAGCCATCTTGAGGACTATTATTTGCCTCTTGTTGCTCTGCCACTTTCACTTGTGCCCACATCATTTTCTCTTCTAACTTTTTATGTCTCGATTCAATGTCATCACTACAATACTTTTCATACCTCAGAATTTCATCTATTGTTTTGCTCTGCCAGCAAATCAAATGTTGCTGAATCATATTACTAATTTCCGGTTTCAATCCAAACCCGAAACAATATACAAAATGTCCCATATCCTTGTCTCCAATATTCTCAAGCCCACTATACTGTTTAAATACCTGCAACAACCTTTCATAGTATGCATGGACTGACTCTGTTGGTTCTTGGGTCGTCCTATCACTTTTAACCCCATCTGTTTCTTTCGGAGATATTTTCCCTTTCAAGAAGGTGATTACCTGATTATACTTTTTCATCACCTCCTCAGATGGTGCACCTGACGCACCTGATTCTTCTTTTGGCCAATCAACGGTGATCTTACATTCTGTCCACAAATCTGCTGGCACGACAATCTCAAACAACCCATCTAAATCCTTCAATAAAACCTTCGAAACTTTCACAAACCTCTCTACCTGTTTGTACCATTCAACCGGTTTCTCTCTTAACCTGGGAAAATCGTTTGTGAAAGACAATATATCCTGCCTTGACCATGGAACGTAAACATATCCACCACCTGGAACTTCTCTCATCGGACACGCCCTTTCAACTTGTTCTGTTTCTTTTAACGGAAACATAGACGCTCCTTTACTAGCTGCTTCTTCCTTCTTTCTCACCCATCTATTTTTCCATCGATCTATATCTCCCCATTTCTTCAGAATGTTCATCAATTCTTTTATCTGCAATCTTTTTCCTGACGCATTCAAACTCTCTAAATCTTTATCAGTGAAAGCCAACCTATATGATTTTTGCAACACCTTCGACTTTTCTATGTCTATTCCATACTCACTAGCAGCTTCGGATATTTTCTCATGAAGATTCTTTGCTCTCCATGTAATGCTTTTACACAAAACCAACAGTTCATCATCTTGGTAAGTCCCTAATCTATCTGGACTTATTGTGCCAATAATCATCTCTTCCAAGTCTACTTTCAATTGACTCACATTTATACTCTGTGGTTGCGGTTTTGATTTTGTCATTTCCTTTATCCAATTATTCAATTCCTCTGGTGAAGGACCTGCTGCACTCCCTGCTATTGGAATGACATTTGGTCCTATTCTCCTTGGGTCTATTTGTAAATCTCTTTTAGGGGTTTCCGTTATCAACTCACAAACAGGAAGATCCAACAATGTAGTATTCAGATCAGCCTGTCCACTCTCATTCATTACCGTCACCATTTCACCCCTGACACTGCATCTCGGAACTGCCAACGTATGTACTTTTGACCGATTTGGCTTTTCTCCATACAATGGGTCCACGGGACCAATCGTCATGGGTACCGTCAATGCTTCCGCATTCAGACTTAAATGATTTATTTTTTGGACCTGCTCTAGTCTTGCCTTATTCAGCAAATTCACTTCATTCTCTCGCACTACCCTAGCTATTTCAGTAACTTGTGGAGTTAATGGGGTTTCCAATTGTGGGGCACTCAGTCACCTCCCCTGAATTTTCTTCATACGGAGGAGGTAGTTTGGTCATAATATCCTCTAATATCTCATCATCATCAGAGTCGTTCGGATCATCCCTTAAACTTGAAGTCTCTAAATTTTTCTTTTTCTCTTTACATTTACCTCCTGTCTGATCGTCAGCTACTAAAACTGGATACAATCCTTCCGTTATCACAGCTCTCCTCCATCTTTTCAACTTATTCTCTCTATTCTCAGAAAGATATCCAAAAATCGAATTTCTGTATCTTCTGTTACTTCTATATTTCTCTCTTTCAAATGCCTCAACTTCCCATTCTTCTAATGCTTCGTACTGCGTTAATCTGGGATTCGGCTCTAGTGAATTCATCCGATTTCTCAAATTCTGCAAAATCCTTACATTAAACGTACCATACTGTGGGAAAGCTATAACACCATCATCCTTCGTATATTCCACCCAGTTCTCTAACCACATACACGTATGATATCCTCGCTCCAACATCATATAAGAAGCAGGCGTTCTTGGAGGTGGAATAGGAATTCCCTCTCTAGTCACAATTGGTTTATCCTTTTTAAAGAAATTCTTTATTTTCTTAAGCAACTTCATTTTCCTGACTCTTTATGCTAACGTATCTCAACAAAACAAACAAGGAAACCTTTCCGTAATTCTACTTATTCTATTTGTCAGTTCTCGTCCTATACCAGCGCGACACACACCAACCATCCAATTAGAGCACTGCTACGTAAGCAAAGTCTCAACCAATACTAGCGCAGCTCACACCAACCAACCAATCACAGCTCAATACCCGCCCGCTGCCTGACCAATGCCAGCGCGGCTATTTCTGAAGTCAGTATTACTCCTTCTACTGACCCTCCCTTTACAAAATAATACGGCAATGTATTTCTAAGTATGTTTAATCAAAGTTCGAATAGTAACAACACAAAACAATGCCAACCTTGTCTGTTCCACTAATAAAGAGATAGTCTTCACTTTTCCAAGAGGTTTTCTTCACTACGAGTCCTAATAACGACCAGCGCTATTTTACCCTTCAAACAAGCTCCAGGAGGACCTGGTACTCCTCTAGGGATAAGGTCAAAATTACACAAGAGGACTTTTTGGTGTGAAAAGAGGTCTTGTTACTCTCCTGGGGATAAGGCTAGAGTTTCGGAAGTGGACCCTTCGCTATTTCATACACTCTACTCTCATATGAAATTTCCCTAAATATAACACCTTCAGCCCTCCGTAGCTTCGGTATTATTACAACAGACAGAGTACTTCTGCAGTGTGATTTCTTTACCACACTCTTCTTCTGCCTGTTTCTGGCTAAATTCCATTCCCGGGATTCCTCCGGTATCTCCGTACCTGTACTTCTAGACAACATAGAACAGGACACTAACTTTTTCGTGTTAAGAACATATAATCAATAATCATTACCAAACTAATCAATAATTAAACCGTCCTCTGCTACCAGAAAACTGATCCAGCGCGAGGCCAATGCCTAATCAGTGATCAATACATCACAATATAATGGCCCATACACATTCACCCAAATCCCTGATGCGCTGGGGTCAATTTATATATTCAATTCTTTGCCTTCTAAAATCCATGTATCACATTCCAAAATACTTATCTAACTTATACATCAACTTTCCTTCTATTTGGTCAATGAACCAATTAGTTGAATAGTTGATGGTAATGATACTACTTTCTAACTAACTATTCAATCAGCTAAATAAACACAGACTCTCGGTGAAGTTAATAAAGCTTTATCTCAAATTAAATGATAAAAATGCTCAATGCATACGGTCACAAGTGCATACAATGAACTCACAAAGGGGGAGAGAAACATCAGCAATTTCAGATATAGACAAACTCATCAATCAAATAATGACATTGTGCATGAAGGAATAGATAGATTAAGAGACATCAGTTTCAGCAAAATCAAATGCGAAACAAAATACATCTAACGGAGAGGATAGATGAAGAGACAATAGTTTCATCTAAATAATACGTTTCAATGTACCTATGACGGAGTGGATAGGTGAAGAGACAAAAGTTTCAGAGACAAAATACATTTGCATGTAATTTTGCAAGAACGAGTCAGAATAATACAAACCCGAAGGATCTGTAGAAAACCACCCCTCTGGCCAAAGTGATGGTGGGGGTCCCCTGAAATAGAGTCAGGGAACAAAGATTACAGGGACAGGAACGGGTCAGGACAGGAACAGCTAGGCCTCTCTGCAAACCGACGGACAGCGACGCATCTCCCCTCTCTCTCTCTGTAGCCAGCCTAACCTAACCACACCCCTAAAGGCACCCCAGTTATACCCTAAAACCTACATGTCCCTCCCACATCAGTTGAAACATTTCACGAAACTAGACAGATGATTGGAGAGTTTAGGAGGTGGATTGTCACACCACTGTGACTTCATTCAGAGTTTGGGCTTATTCATTGTTCTACACCTATTCCCATGATTTCATAATTGTTCCGTTCACACGATTTAATTCATGTTACAATTGCACATAATTTTAAGCAATGTCCGTGGAAGGAATCTTTTTGTCCCACGGTCAGTCACATCTCTTGGCAAGCGATCATCACATTGGCCTTCAACCCTTGCGTTTCTTCTGCTGCGCTCAGCGCTTCAGTGTGCCTTTGACAGATCAATTTCACTCGTTTATCCTGCCCCTCCTTTATCCGGATAAGTTAAGGGAAAATGGCGTCTCATCCAGCTCACTATAGCAAATGGAAAATGAACATTCATTAATTATATGATAATGTAGTTTTCACTGTTTACCACCCACCTTTGCACTATTCCCTGTTAGCGTTTCTTCCTAGCATAGCTTTATGCAAAAGCGGTATTATTTATAATTTCAAAGCAGGCTGCAACATGCAAACTACGAAATGCACATGCGGCCTAGTCATGCATTATTATTATTATTATTATTTTTGTTTCTTTCAAAGCACAATGTAAATATGGTTTTAGTTATTTCATATATTATTTCACGTTAGTGCACACATGCGCAAAGCTATTTCCCTCATGTTTATGTGAGGTGCACGTTAGTTTTCTATTACTACTTACTGTTAGTACGTATTATGGAGGTATTCATTTGAGCAGGTTTCTTCTTGCGAAATCCTGCTCCATCACCACCCAGGATGTTCTAAAAACAAAATCACAGATCATTCATTCCAGGAGTTTGTAAAACAATTTTTCATAGTGTTAAAAAGGTAAGAATATCCTAGACATTAATTTTTGTCATTTCACTGCACTGCTCGAACAAAACGATCATTGGTCGAACTGTTTAAATGCAAAAAAGTCTCTTTGTTCAACTAACGCTGTGTCGATTTAGTGCTTTAATAACTTGGCATTGACGCGTTTCGGTGGGTTTGCCTGGTCCAACCATCTTCTTCAGGAACTGAAATTGATGTCTCCCACACTTTCAAGTCCGTAATAAAAATATATATATACGTATATATAAATGTTGTCTGTTGGGCCGTAGCTCCTTAGGATCAGCTCTTCGTTATCAAATGCCATCCACAGCTTTCTTCGAACGGTTCCTCAAGATAAATCTATTACCTCGCGAGGCTTCAAAATAGTCCTATTCCTTATGCTTATTTTCTGTGGGATTAAATAATCTCCACTCAATAGCTCCTTTCAGCGAGTAATTACATGGACCAAATGCTCCAGGTATCAACTGGAACCGAGGCAGACACCGCCTGCGGTCTCCTCCGCTTCCCTTCACGTATTATCCGTCCTGTGATCAAAGCAGCTGTCTGATCACTGTGCAGCCTAGTGTGGTTTCTGTAGTGGGGGGCTCACCGCCTCCCAACAGGAAAAGGACACCAATGAAGATCAGGTTTCAAACTGAGATAACTTGAACACTCGCAAACTGGCACATGCTTGGCTAGGCATTAGAGGTAATCCCTGTGCATTTAAACTTAATTATGCGCATAAAGGCTAGTGTCCACTTCAGTTATAGAGTAACCAAATACACATTCACGCATTATTGTTAATGGCATAAACTTTGTAAAGTTCCTAGGGATTTTGAATAATAATAAATAATATCAACTATATTAACAATAAAAGTCCTATCTTTTTCTAAAAGGATGACACTGCTTAGACAGTATATTTTCTATGAGTGGGACCACCTCAGCTAGACATTCTACCCAATATCTTCATCCGGTTGTGAGCCTTGACTGTTCGACCCCACTACCTCTTAAAAGTAAAACCCTGGAAAGAAGACATTTGGCAATTCAGCCAGCGTGTAGTTGTAAACAGTTTTTGCATTTCTAGGAATAGCAGCAATAATTATTATGGGCATTGCCTGTCTGCCTGAAAATTGCTCAGGTACTGAGAAACTGGTCTGCCAATTTTTTGTTTTATTTTTTAATGTATTTGTAAAGCGCACATTCATCCATGGGCATCTTAACACTGAATAACAGATGTTTATTGTTACCCAACTCAATAATACTCATTTTATCGACCTCAGATGGATGAAAGGCTAAGTGGACCCGCCGGGATTTGAACCTGTGACCATGAGGTCAAACACAGGCCAGTACAAGTGGACACATTAGTCCATTAAGCCACCAGACCTGGCTTGTACAAAAACATTACAGCTAATAAAACCTATTGACGAATTATGAATTAATCAATACAAAATCAAATTACATACCTGTTCTAATATTGTTCCCACCTCTTTGGGTCTCATACATAGTGTAGAGGTGCCATAAATAGATGCTTCATTTGTCAAATTCACGGTTTCTTGTCTACTTTGCCATTCCGCATACTTCACCTTTCCTTATCCTGTTATATTTTGCCCCATTTTTCTCTAATACCTGAACCATACTCCAGTGACATATAAATCTTATTGATTCTCCATTGGACCTAGCGCCCACTTGGATCTTAAAAAAACCTAATGCGCTCTGCCCATATTATTTGCCACCTAAGTAATCCATTTTTGAAAGGTTTTATTCCAACGGTACTCAGTCAAGACAAAGTAGTCTCTCTACGGAGGAAGTGTAATTTTGAGGCTCCTGAATTATCCAACTATCATTCTATAACCACTCTCTTAGGGGTCATTAAGAGATTAGAATTTTTTTTTACCAAGTTACCATAGTTTCTTGATCAGGCTTTATGCTACAGAAATTACTCTTATCAGCTTTAAGGGTGACATTCGAAGGATTATCGCTATTTATGTAGGTACTCACCTCCCCACACAATTTTGATACCGTAGACTATAAGAAACAACAACAAAAACATACTACTTGTGGATTTTAATCTTTTTTGGGACCTTATCTATTTGAACAAGCCACTCCTCTTGCTCAAATAGCACTTCTTTGAAAAGTCAACTTCCAAGGCAAGATCCATAGAAGCTCACTCAACTCAAATCTTCTCTGTTCTCAAACGTAAATGGTTCTGCTGTCAATCCTCCTCCTCCTCCTCCCTCAGAGACCTTTGGTTTAGTGAGTCTTTGGTGGTGAAGGTGCAACATACTTGTCCGGAATCGTCGTGCTGAAACTGAGAAGACATGATAAAAATAGCCTATGTTGGATGAGAAATAAATAGGAACTTTCAGAAGAAACCCTACAAATAAAGTTAGTAAAGTAAAATGTGATGCTAAAATGCAAAGACATAGAAAATAGTGCCAAAAGTGTAAGTCTCAAGAAGAAAGACTTGGAGATGACTGAACTAGATGATAGTATTTAGGGCCACAGTCTAGACCGAGTTTAATTATAATAGGAAATGACGAATGAGCAAGCAGTCAATTACACATCTGGTCAGTGTGTGGGTATTCAGGTCCTGAGCAAAGGTTATTTGGAGGTAAGAGGTTGTTCCTATCTACATACGCAGACAGATTTATTGTAGTGTTTGTAATACATATGCTTTTAATGTTGTTATTCATTCTAATCATTTCTGGTACGAGTTCTGTGGTAAGAATACATAGAATATGGTGACTTATGTCTCAGTATCGATTGAAGTAGGTACAAACAGGTCAGTATGAAAAGACATAGACTTGATGTGCAATTTCAAGAATGTTGATGTGGAAATTGATTTCTGAGTTAAATCCATGTCTCAAAAGGCTATAAGTAGAAAAACCCATGTCCTGTAACTAAAGACCTATTCTGAGTTGAGAGCTATTGAAAGCCAGGTGTCCGATAAGAGAAACATGGAAAAGTGCTTGAAGTAGCAGATAGTCAGAATGAGTGTGACTGAGATTCTGTTGTTTGTGAGCAATTCACGCTGAATGTTGAGAGTGGACCCCAGCTCAGCGATGGAGAAGGCCGTAATGCTTGCAAATATCAAGCAATGGTAAAAAAAAAAAACACTGATTGGAGAATGTTTCTCAAATTTATGTATATGGATCCTATGTAATGGAAAAATGGAAAAAGTATAGATGTTATGATCCATTTTATGGCAAAGAATGACATCCTATCCCAGCAATTATACTGACTTGTTGGGGAAGTACAAATGATGAGAAATAATATAGGCACAAAACAAAAGTTAATTTAGAGCAAACAACAGAATAATGACAGAAAGCACCTGAAAAAATATGAACACTCAAGGGTGAAGTGTGTAGTACATAAATGAAGGGGAAAACAAAGGTGAAACACAAGGATGCATAGTAAGACTAGTCTTTATAGCAATGATCATAACCAGGGTTTAGGATTCTACCGTGACCCTAATGGGTGTTTAGTGCAATAGGATGAGCTGTGATATGTGTCAAGTAAGTGATGCAGTGAAATGAAACATTCCAAATGAATGTAGATCAAGACATAGATTTGTTTGATCAGCAGAAATTTAAGAGACTTTTTTTAAATGAAGAATTACTGACTCATCCAAATAACCTTCATTTGGCCATTGCAAAGTTAAGGACTAGCATGCTTTCAGTTTGTTAAAGGAAGTACAAAATGATATCTTAGGGGTTGCTTGAGGCACTAGGCCTGGATATTTTCAGGACTAGCTGGTGCCCTCTTTGGATGTTGAGGATAATTCCCAAGTCAAGCTCTAGCAACTTTGCCAGGGAGGACTGTAGTAAAGCTCATGCTTTTATGATCCCCCGAGCATGCCATAAATCTGTAGTGTGTTTCTCCTCTTAATACCAGTTATCTTTGCTGATCTTAGTAAGCCCTATTACTTTTAATCTTTGGCCATCTGGAATATCTTGTAATCCACCTAGTGCTCTGTTTCTATGGATTTTTTGTCCACAGTTTCTAGTTGTCCTTTATATAGAAGGAAAACTAGCCTTTGTGGGTAAAAGATTCACAGGTTGTTGCTACTCGAAAGGACTTGGATGCCCTCACCTCTCCAAAGAAGGTATTTCTTTTCGACTCCTGCCAGCTCGATAGTGTGCAGATGGTAATTTTTAGGTATGTTGGCCCCTCTCCAAATCTGCTAATACCTATAGATGATTGCCTAAAAGGCGCTAAACAGACTATTAAAGTCAATCACTATCACCCACCATTCCTTAGTAAACATTGAAGAGGTTTCCTAAACTGGCCAAGATCCGATGACTTTCGCAAAGAAATTGGTAGGTTGTTCCACAGGCGGCAGCTTGAACCTAAAGTGCTCTACCTTCAACCCGAGAGATTCTGTATTTACTCTGTATTAGAAAAAAAATTCTGCTGATCTCCTCTGGCATCGAGGGTGGTAGCTCATGAACTTGCTCCGCAGATAAACGGGGTCCATCATGTATAGTCACCAAGGACCCAATTACGATGTTGGTTGTACGAGTGTCTGACCGACATCGTAGTGGAAACGGACAGCCCGACAAGGAGTCAGCAGTTTCGCTTCCACAATTAGGATGCGATCGCTTTCACGGCGGTCGCAAAGTGTATATTTTCTATTGAGGCTTGTGCTGCGGGTTGCAGCACCAGCCTCAATAGAAAATAAACACGTTTCCCTCCAACCGCCGGTAGTGTAATACGGCGGTCGGAGGGAAACCATCAATGTCGGGCGGAAAGCCTCCGACATGCTGTCGGATGGCTTTCCGCCTGACATGGAATCGGGCCCTGAGTGTTTTAGAAATAACGAGCCTTGTATTGTATTCTGAGGTTACATATCTGCCTCTATGCAATATCCTAGAAATATGAAGGAATGTTTGTCTTGGTAAAAATACTAATTTCAGATGCTTTGATCTTTATAACAGATCCTTTAAGTAAAACAAAATAAACCATGCTTTTTATTTTTTTTTACACCAAATCGCAATGCTCTTTAAGCAGATTAAAAATGCTCTATTTGAATTAAATACAGGATAATTTTTCATGAAATGCTGTCGAGCCAGCACCTATGTAATCTAAATTAAGAACGTTAATTTTTAAAATAATCAACCAAATCATAATGTTATAATTAAATACAGCTAATTCCACTACTCTGAGTCCATCCATCTGCATTCCCACTCAATGATGTGAGCCCAACCCCAGACAGACACTTCTTAGTTTGAGCCGTTCTTGAAATTTAAGCCCCTCCTATGACATCCAGTAAGTAAGTAAAAACCCTCACCTATCCTGAAGAAATCCTATGTCCTCCCAAGCTTTCCATTCGGCCCAAATCAATCCTTAACAGTGCTGACTAAATCTTGGGTCAAACCCTTGCTTTGTGTTAGTCCGGTCAACATCTAGGCTGAGAAGCAGAGAAGCTGTAGATTGTTTGGAGGTAAGATCGAAAACCAGAAGAGAGAGCTGAAATGGTGTTGAACACTCTAGATATGTCATTATCAGACACCGAATAGGAAACCAAGATGAGCAGGATGTAGTGAGTAGAACTGTAACATCCTCTATCCATAACCAAAACAGAACCTTTGGAATAAGGGAGCAAAGGAGATATTCATATTGAAGACGCTAAGCTGTGGTTAAAACAGTGAATCTGCTCCCAGACTACCTGCATCCGTGGTCTTGAACAAAAAAGCTGTGCTAGAGAATTCTCTTAGTATGCAAACAGAATCATAACAGCAACTCCCTGTTTTCAAAAAAGAGTCCTGAAAATGAGGACTCAGACAGGAATCCTGAGAAAAAGGAAACACTGCAGAGTCTGTCTGCTTCCTCATTGTTCCCTCCCTTGATATGGATTCCTTGGAGTGAAAGAAGACACTCCTCAGCCAGTGGAAAATGTAGTAGGCCACTTCTGCTAATGCCTTGGAACAGGTTCCTTCTTTATGGTATATATCAGATCTTGTTGTCATGTTGTCCATCCGTACCAATAGTGCTGTTCTCAACAACATAGGGCCAAACTCCACCAGTGCTGGTCTGTTGCCTCTAACTCTTTCCCTTTCTAAAAATGTGTCTTCTGGCCTGGCACGACCCGTGGCCTTATAGTGTCTGCTTCTCCAGAATGGCCCCCAGCGGTGACCGATGGCATCCATTGCCATAACTCTCTTGAAGGAGAGAGAAGAAATGTCAACCCTTAATTCAGGTGGTGAGTGTTCATCCAGCAAAGGATCACCTGGGACACAGGTGTACTGTACTCAAAGTCCTGGTAAACTGGCTCCCATGCTAGTAAGAGATGTCACACTATCAGACCTAGATTAACCCTTGCTCATGGTACCACTGCCAGTGTTAATGCCATATCCATCTGAACATACAACCAAAGATGGACTCTGGGTGCGTCCTGTCCCTGCATGACATGCCCTGCAGTTTCTGAATACTGTGATCTGGGAGAGCCACAAGATCTATGTTTGTAAAAAATGGGTCTCGAGGGACTATATGTTTTGAATGGGGCACATTTGAGTTTCTCCCAGGTGATAGGAAGCCTGTGAGTCTAAATAACCTGAGGTTTTAGTATATTCACCATTGTTAGTTCCTGTGATTGGGAATGTACCATTCAATCTTCTATGTAGTGATGAAGAAGGATACCATAGGAGCTGATTCAAGGCCAAAAGGAAGAGCATACAACTCACATTGACCTACAAACCTTAAAAAGCTCTGAAAACATTGCCTCACAGGTAAGTGAAGATAGGCCTCTAGTAGGTCCACTTATGCTAGAAACTCACCTGGCTTTATTAGTGGAATCATCCTTTGCTCTTAGTCATTTTGAAATGGAAAGTTTGTGGCCAATTGGTGACAGTTTTCAGATCGAACACAAGGTGAAATACGGCTGTCAACTTCTCTACAAGAAAAAG
The DNA here is from genome assembly GCA_963921515.1 of Calotriton arnoldi. NCBI lineage: Eukaryota > Metazoa > Chordata > Amphibia > Caudata > Salamandridae > Calotriton > Calotriton arnoldi. The sequence continues at coordinate 2,098,258 of CAWUFW010000862.1, forward strand.
TATGTAATAAATCCCTGCCCTCTATTCCAAGATAACCTGATTTCAGCACCTCTAACACCCACTGGTTTGATACACTGCACTCACAGACTAAAGCGAAGTACCGGTATTTACTACTGCTCTCCAAACCTCAGGTCTGCTGTTGCTTCTGTCCTGTCAATGGTTCTTATCGTCTGACTTTTTTTCTAGACTATCTTGGACTTCCTTCTTTGAGGATCTTTATGATCATGGAACTTTTTGTCAGCCTCCTAAAATTCAGAGCACAATGAAGCTAAATATTTTGCTCTGTTCTTATATCAAAAATCATGTTTTCTGTCTTTAAATACTTTAGTAGACATTTGTAAATGCACAATAAGGTTCACCAAATAGAGTCTTGTAAATAAAATTAGCAGTCCTGTATGAACGGTCCCAATTTATGTACACGTCTTCCTTCATTCAGTGCGTAGTTTAAAAAGTTCTTGTGTGTGTAACAATCAAACAGCCAACGCGTTTTGTCCAACACAGTGAACTTCTTCAGGGCTTCCAAGATGTAAAACCACCAAAATCATAGCTTTTGATGTCGATCTCTGTCCATATCCCAATTCCACACTGATTTCAGGTCTCAGCCTTCACATTAAGAATGTCCTATGTTTAAATAACTCGTAAAGGAGAGGAAAGTATAAAATCTATAGTGCCAGTGAGTCAGCCAATCAACTATCCCAAGGATAACCAGATTTGATGAGAAACGAGGGGTGTCAATCAAACCCCAAAATGAAGCACCTGGATCAGTGCCCATAGTGCTGACGTAACTGGAAAAGTATGTGCCGAAAGTCGGCAAAACCGAAAAATAGGGCTTTAGTAGACATTTGTTTCAACTGGTTTCCATACAGCTTCATCCTCAAGAATTGACTTTTTAACAGTGCAGCCTTCTCGGCTCCAACTGCATTCTCGCCTCTCATCCTCATGTGGTTATGCAAAATTTTCATGTCATTGTGCATAACTTTCATGTAGTTTTTCAAAGTTTCACAAGAAAATATTACAGGATTTCACCCAGCTCGATTTATTTTACGACTTCCCCACAGGTAGTTTTTTGCTTTTCCTCACAGTGAAATATAGGCGTATTAGAATAAGTTATAGATTCATCATTGATTAGTACTAGCTGTGAACCGATTCTTAAAAGTTTTGTTTGAGCACGTTTATAAGTATGTACCACAGGAGCGTGTTACCTTCCCGCAAGAAAAGTGATCTATTTCCAGATAATTATCGCAATATTATACCTGGAGTCTGTCTCTGTGGTAGAGTTGCAAGAAAAAATACTGTCCAAAACTATTGTGTGTTCAAATTCTTCGGGTAATTGGGCCTTTGCCATACTTAAATTCGTTTAAGAGTGGTGTAGTGGTAGCACACAGCAGAATGCCAACAACAACTTAGTGAATAAAATGGTATGCTACAAGTAAGTGAAAAAAATAGAAATGGACTCCATCAAAATAAAACTTTGTTGTGCTAAAAGTTAAAAATGAAATGGATAGACTTTTTAGAAAATTGTGTTTTTCATACACTGATTGTAAACATCTGGTTGGAGCACAGACTTTTTGTTTCTATATTATGTCTATACTCGTGAGGGTAAGTTTAGATTTATGATCGTGGATATGAACACTGAACTGATAATTGATTGCTAGAAATCTAATACCCAGCCTTTGGCTTTAGTACACCAAGTTCTAGGAAGATTGATATCTTGTTTTCCCAGAAGCTTTCATATTCAGAAATGTGCTGGGTGAGTTGTCTGTTAAGTTAGTCAGCCTAGCAAATTACTCTCTATTGGGTGTAAATCGGAAGCATTTTCGTGAATCTCCATTAGTGCTTTTAAAAATTAATTGTGATTTTAAATAATTAATACATTTGCAGATTTGAAAAAAGGGTAAAGCTGTATAATGGTTATATTTCCTAAGTGCTGCTTGATCACCAGATCCTATCGGAAGGAAAGCAAACATGGAACACTACCGACATGCTTACACTACAACACATACATTATTTGGTTGCCTGAAGCTTAGCCTGTTCCCACTGAGGTGCTGCGGTATCCATAGTGAGTTGCAAAGTTCAAAGGTCAAGCATAATTTCCTTCAAGATCAACATCCAAGAGATTTACAAGCAAAATTTGAAATAAGGAAAAATATGCCATATTTCTATACATAATTACGCACACGCATTTACATATTTGGTTTCAGAAAGGGAAAAACCTGGTTGTGCGAAGATGTTACATCTATTAGGCTAACACCTATTTGTAGTGCATTTTTTCAACATACAGCTATGACGTTTGCCCCAAGGATAAGGTATGCCTCTCTTTTAACAAGCAACTCAGGCGAGGAGCCAAGCTCATTAAGAGACATCATCTAGTGATGAAATGTGGGCACAGAATAACACATATTATTCAGATCCAATGGAGAACCTACAGAGAGATCCACAGCACTACAGCATTAACAATACTGCCTCTCCTATGTCTAACTATCGGAAAAAAACAACTGAGTTTGCTTAAGGAAATCAGATTTTTTTTAATTGTGGTCTTGTCAAACTATAGCTGCTTTCCCTTTAACGTTACTGTCTATTATTGGCGCCAACGCCAACTCTTTGTAAAATGCCAGAAATTGTGAAGAGCGCTGGGATACAGTAGTAGTCTCTTGGCCCCAGTCACTGCAGTAGATAAGAGTGCACCTGCTACAGATAATCAAGAGGGATTAGGTTAGAAATACAAACGAAAAATTGAGAAATTCAAAAATTTCAATCAGAGAAATGAGAACAGTACTAAATAAAAAGAACAATTTGTGAAAAAGTGCAACAACATTTAGATGTTATCACAACGGGGCTGCAGTTGTTAGCTCTCAACTATCTTTGGATGCAATGGGTTTTACGAGGCCTACTACCTTATCCTGCCACTACATTGAGTATCACTACTCTCCAAAAGATAAACATATAATGTAATTTACCACTGCAGCGACACCACTGCATCAGCCCTACATTTACATAATCACCAAATCTACCCCTAACACTAAACTTTAGACTAAATTTTGTAAAATGTAATTACATTTTATAAGTATATTAACGTAACTGTAATAGTAACCCTAACCCCAATTTGAATTACATCAATTTGAATTAAATTATATTTAATTAAATGATATGAATTTAAAGCAAATTAAATTGAATTAAAGAAGTATCTTCAGTCTGAATGTAACACCACCTGTGAATCTAATTCAATTACAAATTAAATTAAAATATAATACTTATATTTCTATTGTGTATAAATATATTATATATGAAATTAAATATTAGATTCATTTTAATTAGTAATAAACCGTAAATTAAATTATACAAAATTAGAATGGTTTAATTAAATTATGTTATTTGAAATCGGGGTTACATTAAGGGCACTTATTCTAAATCTAACTCCAAATAAATTAAATCAATGTAAGTGTCATAATTTACCTTAACCCAATCCTAACACAAAATGTATCTACAATTTAAATTAAATTAAAATAAGCTTATCCTAAGGGCCTGATTACGAGTCTGGCGATCGTAAGACTGCCAGACTCGAGGGCGCGGTGGTTCGTCTGTTGCATTGCGACTTCAAAAGTCGTTGCGGCGGAGGACCACCGGCTGCACCAGGGAACAGTCGTTCCCTGGCGGTGGCGGAGCTGCGCCACAATGTAACATGCTGAGCGGGACTGGCGCGGTCCCAGCTCAGCACATTATGAGTTCCGCCACTGCCAGCCATTTCATGGCGGGAGCCCCGCCATGTAAAGGCTGGCGGTGGAGGAGCAAAGGGGGCCTTACAAGGCCCCCATGCCCTCTCTGCCATAGGGATACTTTCAGGGGGGCACAGCATGTACCCCCCTGTCTGTATTCCCCGTAAGTTTCTGCACGGCATGGACATCACCGTCCATGCCGCGCTGGAACTTTTTTGCCGCACCCATTGCGGCGCCTGTTTTCTAGGCACCGCCATGGGAAAGGCGAAGGACTGTCCGCCTTACACGAGTTGAACTCGTAATAATGCGGGTGGTCCTTGCGCTGCTTTGGCACAACTATGTCTGCGGAGAGCCGGCGCAACTGCGCCAAAGTCATAATCAGGCCCTAAGCCTAAAGTAACCTTAGCCATAAATTTAATTTAATTACATTGCAGTAATTTAAATGTCCTAACCCTAAATTAATTTTAATTTATTACATTTAAAAAAGTTAGTGATCTTAACCCTCCCCTGTAATGCTAAGCATAACCGTACTCATTAAATTAATATTAACATACATAGGTGACTTTCAGCTAATTCTCTTTCGAACTAGAAGTTATATTAATTTAATTGAAATTAAGTAAGTAATCTTTTCCATGCTAATGCTTATGCCTGAAGTAACTAATTTGATGTAATGTCAGCAGTGACATTCTCAGTGTCCGTAATGTCAAATTAGTGACTCCGATGTAGCCCCACGTTGATGTACTGGATTCAAGGTAGGAGGGCGCTGATTTTGTGTATAAGACAGAGTTGCTAGACGAAGAAATACGATGTAGCAAGTTTGAGATTACATTTTTGGGTGGTCGTCTGTTTGGGGTATGGTTTCTGGATGCAAATTGGGTATTTCAGTAGCCTGAAAACCCAGCAGCTCACTTTCCAGTAAAAAAATGTTTAAGAATTCAATCCAATCCAGTAATACTTTATTTCGGCTTATAAAAACCATAAAGTAGTTCACACATAAATAAATTAAAACATCCTGTCCTACAGACAGTTCAGATGAATAAAACATCTTTAAAAAATGACGAGAAAGTGCATATTTTAGGAAGCAGCAAACACACTACAGTACAATCTGAACCTGGAGCTTGTAGCACACAGGTTCAAAACGTCACAGCCCCGACCTCAACCATTAGATCTCATTAGCCACTTTGCTCGATCTTATTTTCTATGCCCAAAGGTAGAACCTTGATGCAGCAAACACAATTTGTTCCTTTGTGTCACATTTGAGGAGTCTGTAAGCTTCCCAAAAGTGGACTGTACCCATGAGTTTGCAATCTGCAGCAACCCACCTCCTTCGTTGCGAGTCGTAGCCATGTTTAAACTTCACTTAATCCCAGCAACAAATGTCCCAACCAATTACACAGAGTCTGAGGGCCTCATTTAGACTTTTGCAGACTAGATACTCCATCAAAATGTGATGCATAGCGCATGAGCTGTATTACAAGTGCTGTAGGCTATAATGTATGTATGTATGTATCCGGTATATGCGCGAACTAATCACCCCTACGGGTCTCAAGGCGCTGGGTGCCGCCACGGAGATTAAGTGAGCTATTGCCCAGAGTCACAAGGTACTGAGCTGAGCTGCCGCTGGCATCAGGGATCGAACCGTGAGCCCTGCACCCCGGAGTAAGCTGCTCTGGCCGCTGCACCACACCTCTCCATAATGCACTTGTAATCAGTGCTTTAAATGGAAAAAAATAAGTGCAGGTACTCATTAGATTGCGTTAGGGGCGTGGCTAGTGGGCGGGGTTAGAGGCGGGGTGAGACATGATGATAGAAAAGACTTCTATTGAGTATTCATTTTGCCCTTGACAGTTGTCTCAAACGTTCCATATGTGCAGATTAACAGGTACATATGCTAATTAAGGGTGGTGTGAAGTACTTCTGGGAACAATGCAAGGAGCTTCTAAACCCTGAATACAGCCAAGCCATCAACAGTACTATTAGCACTTTCAGGCTAAGAATCAATGTGCACCAGGACGGCATAGCATCATTAACAAGAAGCATTAGACGCATTTCTTTTCAAATACCTCCTGGGTGTCCTGATTCTCTTCCTCTCTGATTTAGTTTCTCTCTCACAAACAAACATACACACAACCAGGCAAACGCACACAAGCAAGCAGACAAATACTCTCTGTCAATCTTCACATCTCTAATCTCTCGATCCCTCCCCCACTCACTTCTCTCCCATTTGTATCCATTTCTCTCGCTGCCCCACTCTCTTTTACCCCAAAGGTATCTTATAACCCTCTACTATCACTCTTTCTATTTCTAATCTGCCATCTCCGTGCCTCTCTTACTCTTTCCATAGCTGTCTCGATGTCTTCCCCATCTCTGTCTGTGATTACCCCTTCTGTCTATATTCTTTCCCCCTTTAAACTCTCCTCTGTTCATTCTATCTCTGCCCCCTCACTCTTCACCTTCTTTCACCCCATTCTCCTTCCTCTTCCCTCAGCAGAAGGCCACACGGCCGGAGAGCTTGCAGTGACAGACAGTGAGCACTGCAGGGTTGTGAGCATGCGCAGAGTGCAGCAGGGTAGAGATCAGGGGAAAAACAATACTGGCCTCTGATGGGCAGGTCAGTAGACCTCCTCCCACCTCACCTTTGGCTCCAAGCAGGCCGCGTAGGCCATCGCCACCTCCTTATCCCAGCCAATGTCCCAGCAGGTGGAGGAGGCTGGGGTGGATTTGCAGGAGCAAGTGAGTCAGGCCTCAGTGGGAGGCCAAGCGGTTAAATGGCACAGTCACTTTTGCAGCGTGAATCTTTCTGGATTCACTATGCTGTGCATTATTCCGCCATCTCGTGGTTGGGTCCGGATTCGTAGTCTTTTCTTTCTTTCTTTCTTTTTTTTTTTTTTGTTGTTGGCCCAGGTGGGCAGCGACGCCCCACCATTTGGTGTCCTCGGTGACGTCGTCGCGCTTCCTGCGGAAGCTCCCACCTTTGGTCGCCATCTTCAGATTCTTTTTCCGCCGTGGGGTCTGGATCGTCGACGAGAAGTTCCAGAAAGTTGGACGAAGAATCTCGAGAAGTCGAAATATTCGCCAAAAGATCGTTTCCTGAGGACACCGGACGAGGGGACGAGTACAGGAGGCGACGAGAAGGACTACGAGGTAGAAGGTCCACGACCAAAATCTCGACGCCTACAGAGAATGCGCTCACAGGGGGCCCCCTGAGCGCGGGTATGGACAAGACACCGTTCAAGTTTTGCCAAAACTGTCACCACAAGTACGCCCAGAAGGACCAGCACCCAGTCTGCAACATCTGCTTGCCGCTCGAACACATCAGCGAAGACTGCAACGCGTGTTCGGGCGTTCACCCCGAAAACCATCCGGGTGAGAGAGAGGCAAAGAAGGGCGAAACACAGCATGCAGGGCCAGGGAGCACCTCCATCGCTCCGAGACCTGGGCCTCTCGAGTGGAGAGGAAGACAACATCGCAGAGGGACCGGAGGACTGCTCATTCGTCGAGGTCCACAAGAAAACTTCGAAGGAGGTAAGGGAGACGTCGACCCCGAAGCACCAAAGCGACGCTCGAAGGAGTGAAGCTAAGGCCCCGAGCGACACTCTCAGAAGTGAAGCCAAGTCCTCGAAGGGAGCGTTGCCGCCGAAACACTCGACGAAAGCAACAGCAACCAAGGACAAACAACCAAGCGGATCCTTCGTGAAGGACTCCCAATCGGCAAAATCCTCCGAAAAACCAAGGGCGTCGAAGGTAACCTCCGAAAAGGAAGCCTCGACACCCAGAAAGGAAGGCCCGGCGTCATCCTTGACATCCGAGACCGCGAAGAGGGGCGCTTCATCCGTCGACGCCGAAAGGGTCCACGAGATGGAGGAGAGGAATAAGAGAAGGCTCGAAGCAGAGATGGCAAGCATCCTGCAAAGGAAAAAGGACTTCGACGAAAAAATTAAGCAATACGCCATTCCGTCGAAGCCAGCACGCGAAACACTCGCGGAGGGGAACAACGAAGACATCGAGCCCCCTAAAACCCCCGAACCGCTCGACGAACAGGGCGAAGAAGACTACTACTTCGAAGCCGAAGGCGAAGAAGAGTTCCAGTCTTACCGGGACTCGGCGCCCTCAGAAGAACAAGACCTAGACTGGCAAGACCTCGACGCAGAATCACCAGAAGAAGGGGTAGACTCTTATCCCTCGAGGCCTTCGACGCCAGACGACATTGGAGCCTACAATGTGGTCGTCCAAAGGGCTGCAGCAACGTATGGCGTCGAAATGCAAGAGGAGAAGGCAAAGGCATGTTTCCTTTGGAAACCCTACTTCCTCAACAAACAAGGTCCCAGTTCCTACCCATGCTCCCTAGCGTCCTGGACCAGGGAAGGGAGGCCTTCAAAGAACCGGCAGTCTGCAAGGCTGTTACACCAAGGAGCGAAAGAAATACAAGCACTCCTCTAAAGACCCTGCGTACATACAAGGGTCAGTGCCAGCAGACTCCATTATCACTGCAACGGCAAGGAAAAGGGCAAATGTGCCCACTAACACAGGTCCACCTCCAGACAAGGAGAGCAAACGAATGGACCTCACAGGACGAAAGGTGGAGAGGAACGCAGCCATACACTGGCGCATCGCCAACTCCAACGCCCTCATCAGCAGGCATGCATACCAGCATTGGGATGAAATGAGCCAGCTCATAACAAACCTACCACAACAACACCAACAAAGGGCTAATCACCTAGTGGAAGGGGGCAAGGCTATGGCAAACACTTGCCTAAAATCAGCCTTGGACGCAGCAGAGAACTCCGGCAGGCAGATAATGATAGGGGTGACCGAAAGGAGACACGCATGGCTCAGGATCTCAGGTTTCAAACCTGAGGTACAAAGCAACATCCTGAACACGCCATTCGACGGCCAGAAACTGTTTGGAGCCCCAGTGGACGAGAAGTTAACGCAGCTCAAAAAGACAATGAAACTGCGAGGTCCATGGGAGCACTGCAATTCAGAGGATGAGAAGAGGAACACCCTCAAGGCGGCCCAATGGTAGAGGGGCAATGCGCCCGCCACTTCCCACCAATCTCCCCAACAAGGATACCAGGGGAACAACCAGGGCCAGAGCCAACAGGGACAACAGCAGCAAAATTGGCAATATCAACCCAGAGGACGGTCCTTTCGAGGACGCGGGTGCGGACGGGGACAATCCCGAAGAGGGGGTCAGCAGCCCACCTCAAAGTGACTCCACAAACAAACCAAACCCTCCCCTTTTAACACCAAGGGAGAGGAGAAGTCAACAAAGGACAAAATAAGAAAAACTCACAGCAAACAAATAACCACCGAGCATACAACCCCGGTGGGAGGCAGAATAGGAAACTTCCTCACACAATGGAGGGAGATTACCACGGACAAATGGATACTAAACATCATACAGCACGGGTACTGCATAGAACTCCAAAAACACCCCCCAAGCAAAAAACCAAGACACCGGGCAATTCCCGCAAGGGAGCTCGCCCTCCTACGTCTAGAAGCAGAGGAGCTGCTACAAAAAAGAGCAATAGAACCAGTTCCAATCAACCAAAGGAACAGGGGAGTCTACTCAACGTACTTCCTAGTGCCAAAGGTAGACGAAACACTAAGGCCAATACTGGACCTCAGATTCCTCAACAAGTTCGTAAAAACTCAAAAATTCAAAATGACGTCACTTCAGGAAGTAATACCCCAAATCCAAGAAGGGGATTACATGGCGACCATAGACATGAAAGACGCATATCTACACATACCCGTCAACAACAAACACAAACGTCTACTAAGATTCGTGATTGGCCACAATCACTACCAGTTCACAGTGCTAGCCTTCGGGCTCAAGTCCGCACCAAGGGTTTTCACAAAATGCCTTGCAGCAGCGGCAGCGCACCTACGGAGAAAGGGCATACATGTATACCCCTACCTCGACGACTGGCTTGTGAAAGCAGGATCATACAGACACTGCAAGGATCACATCAAACAAGTCATACAAACACTGTCCAGACTAGGTTTCTCAATACATTGGGAGAAATCGTCAACAGAACCTCAGCAGATCAAAATATTCTTAGGGGCACAAATCGACAGCACACAGTCCAAGGTGTTCCCCAGCGACAAGAGAACTATAGCGCTCCTGAGGGAAACACGTCATTACCAGAAGGGGCAAGTTCTGACAGTGAGGACGGTGAGCAGACTAATGGGAATGATGGCATCATGCATCCACCTAGTCCCACATATCAGGCTGCACATGAGACCATTCCAAGAATGGATACAGCAGCAGTGGTCACAAGCGACAGGGAGTTGGGAAGATCTAGTGGTTGTCACACACGCAGTGCAGCAAGAAATAGCGTGGTGGAAGGAAGAGAACATATTACAAGGAAAGCCATTCACACAGCCAACTCCAACAGTGACCATCACAACAGACGCCTCACAGCAGGGCTGGGGCGCGCACATGGACAGACTCCACGTCAGGGGGCTGTGGTCACAACAAGATGCAGTGAAACACATCAACTACCTAGAACTAAAAACTGTGTTCCTAGCCTTAAAAGCCTTTCAGAAGCAGCTTTATGGACAGCGAGTGCTGATACAAACAGACAACACAACCACCATGTTCTACATCAACAAACAAGGTGGGACACAGTCAGCACCGCTATCAAGCCTGGCACAACAGATTTGGAGATGGGCCATCCCTCTAAGGATAGACCTACTGGCAATACACCTTCCAGGAATAGACAATGTAGAAGCAGACCGACTCAGCAGGCAGACGTCTGCGTCCCACGAATGGGAACTCAACGAACAGGAGGTGCAGCGGCTGTTCCAAAAGTGGGGTACACCACGGATAGACCTGTTTGCAACACTCCAGAATGCAAAATGCCAACATTACGCATCCAGACAACCGGACCAAAGGTCCCTAGGGAATGCGCTATGGATAAGTTGGTCGAACGAATTTGCATATACTCAGCAAATGCAGGAGCAGCAGCATGACACTCATACTGGTGGCACCTCAGTGGGCCAGACAATCATGGTTCTCACAAATAATGGAAATGGCACAGGAACCAGCGCACAGGTTCAGCAGAAGGAAAGACCTCCTAACAATGCAAGAAGGAAAAGTGCTCCACCCAGAACCAGAGAGCCTCAGCCTAGCAGCATGGCTCCTGAGGACCTAGAATTCGCACACCTCAAGTTACCACCAAGCACCATGGCAGTACTCAGAGAAGCAAGGAGACCCACTACAAGAAAATGCTACATTGCAAAGTGGAAAAGGTTCTCGCAATGGTGCATTAAAGAGGGACTGCAACGAAAGGTCACAAAAGAATCAACGGTACTACAATACTTAACGCACCTACTACACAGCGGGCTAAGCTACTCGTCACTAAGGGTTCACTTAGCAGCCATAGTGGCCTACACCAGGGAGAAGCGGGAAAAGTTTCTTCACCTCACAGGTGGTCAAAAGATTCCTGGAGGGAGCTAAGAGAATTGCCCCCCAAAAGGATGCCAGCCCCAAGTTGGAACCTCAACACGGTGCTAACACAGTTGATGAAATCACCATTTGAGCCCATACACAAGACCACACTGCACATGCTCACACTAAAAACAGCATTCTTGGTGGCTATCACGTCACTGCGAAGGGTCAGTGAACTGCAGGCTCTTACACTACAAGAGCCCTACTTGCAAATACACAAGGACAGAATTGTCATGAGAACGGACCCACACTTCCTGCCAAAGGTGGTGTCGCGGTTCCATATTAACCAGACAATACAGATACCAAGTTTCTTCCAGAAACCATCAACGCCCACAGAAAAGGCGCTACACACGCTCGACGCCAGAAGGGCAGTGATGCACTACATAGAAAGGACGAAGGAATGCGGGAAAACAAAACAACTCTTCGTTTCCTTCGCAAGCAGTTTCTTGGGACGACCAGTAACAAAAAATACCATAGCACGATGGATTGCACAAGCAATACAACTCTGCCACAAGCAGGCAGGACAAGAATTACAAGGAGCCGCCCAGGCTCACTCAACCAGGAAGAAGGGAGCAACGGTTGCGTTCCTAGCGAACACACCTATACAAGACATTTGCCAAGCGGCAACATGGTCTTCTGTGCACACGTTCACCAAACACTACTGTGTTGATATCCAGATGAACAAAGAGGCACAAGTAGGACAGAAGGTCTTACAGCACATTTTCAGCAACCAATGCTCATCTTCCACCCAACCACCGCAATAACAGAAAACCGCTACAAAGTCTATGCACAGCATAGTGAATCCAGAAAGATTCACTCTGCAAAGCGAATAGTTTCTTACCTGTCGGTGTAGTTTTGCAGCTTGAAGACTTTCTGGATTCACTAGCGATCCCACCCGCCTCCGCCAGGAAGATAACATAGGAGGTTAAGGGTAAAACTAGACTACATACAGAGTTTAGAGGGATCAAAAGGAAAATAAAAGGATAAAAGAAAAAGACATAGACGACAAAACAATAATAGGAAAAGAAAAAAAAGAATCCGAAGATGGCGACCAAAGGTGGGAGCTTCCGCAGGAAGCGCGACGACGTCACCGAGGACACCAAATGGTGGGGGCGTCGCCGCCCACCTGGGCCAACAAAAAAAAAAAAAAAGAAAGAAAGAAAAGACTACGAATCCGGACCCAACCACGAGATGGCGGAATAATGCCCAGCATAGTGAATCCAGAAAGTCTTCAAGCTGCAAAACTACACCGACAGGTAAGAAACTATTCGTTATGCAGGCTCTCTTCCCTCACACTCATTCAGGCTGCACCCATCACTGTGCCCCTGGCAGCCAATGTGCAATACACTAACAAGACATCCAGCATGGAGGCCCAGCAGGGGGCGGTTGACGACAATGAGAGCTTCCATCTAGGAGCTGAGGCCCACTTGCCCCTGCGGCAGGCCTCCAGCAGGCCGTTCAGCTGAATGAGACAGACAGACGCCAAAACGGCACTGGGCCACAGCTGGCCCTCAGGCATCGGCCCAGTGCCCACCTTATGAATCAGAGTACCGGTACTCTCCTTGGCACTGGAGAAGTGCCGGTACTCAGCTTGGTAAAAACAAGAAGTGCCGGTACTCAGTACCTGTGAGTACCGGCCCATTTAAAGCACTGCTTGTAGTATGATGTACAGAACATCTGCCACGTTTTTGACAGAGTATGCCATCCACAAACTTTAAATAGGCCCTTAGTGTCTTATTTTTGTTGAAGCAAATCAAATGCAGTCTGTTCCCCTTGGTAAACTTCTGTCTAGCATAAGGATGTGACAAATATGTTTACCCTGGTCTGGGTACTTTTAAGAATCCCAAAATTGAATCACAGATTCTGTTCTAACTGATACGATTGTGAATGCTATTCTGCAAGCAATGATTAACAAAATGGCCTCCGGGAACTTCGTAAGGATATTTGGGCAATATATTCGGAGACTGGAGAAATGGTTTGTAAAGTAAAGAATGAGTACATTAAATGCATGCAAAGGAAAAAGATGGAAAAAGCTCATCCGGTCTGATTTAATTCATTATTATGTACGTTTTTGAGAAGTGATAGGAACGCATTTGGTAACATCCTTACCTACTAACTAGTAATAAACTGAAACAATGACCAGGTTTACAGGGTTAGGAGAAAGGGCAACTTAAGTATGTTCCTTCTGTGACCTAAAGATGCACTGAATTTCTTTGCTCCTTATCGTTAATCTTGTCCCAGAGATTATAGAGCTGTTAGTCTCATTGCGATTGGCTTCTTCTTATGAATCTTGCAGTTGCTAACATCAGACAAGGATCCAACTTTCTAGGTATGTAAGATATTTAACCTAAATCTTCAGTCGTCTAAGAAGATTGTGTGTCGGACTAATGCTGATCTGTAGCTTTCCAGTGTAGTACAACCTACATTGCAGTATAGATCACAATTTGATTATGTGTTGTACACAAGCCCCTCTGTATTCCAGTAGGTATACTTTTTTACTGTACTCAAATTAGCACCTTTTGAAAAAACACATACATGGTTTTGTATTTTTTGAAAATTAGTTGACCAGTTTCAATCTTTCTGTGAAAGTCCAAGTTTTTGTAGTTCCCTCTGCAGTGTACTTATTTACTATGGCATCACTCATGTACCGCAACATTAACAGTAACCTCAAGGATTGCGATTCTCCTATTACCATGACAAGAGAATCTGGATTTCATTAAAGACACGGAGGCTAACATTATGCATAACACTTTTAATGCAGTCTTCAAGCAGCCGCATACATCACAAAGTAAAGGTTCTAGAACATTAGGAGCATATAATAGGCATGAGCCAACAACAATCTGCCTTTTTAAATGTGGTGGAGAAGAAAATAAGTTCCAAACTTTAGTCTTCCAAACACTTGTCTCAAACCCAACGCAAAATGAAGGACGAAGAAGAATGAGGAAGGAACCAAAAGGCCAAACGTCTTGAAATTAAGAAAGGTTACCTGAAAAAAGAGAGATATAAGCATTTCTAGAAAGGATAGAATGACAAGCAACTTAAACAATATGATGTTATTATTAAAACAACTAATTCTTAAACAATCTATGAATCATTAGAATTTTATTTCCATCAAAGGTATTAGAGACTTACAAAAATATATAAAGTAAGCCTTAGCCATCCAAGGGAAGGGATGGGTGGGATAATGTTAGCCTCCGTGTCTTTAATGAAATCCAGATTCTCTAGTCATGGTAATAGGAGAATCGCAATTTCAGAGCTCTTGCTTTAACCCTTTGAAGAGCCCGATAATTTAGGGGACCCGGAAAGATGGCTTGGATGGAGGAGGAGAGGAGACCCAGCAGTCTGGCTAGTTCTCTTAGAGTTAGTTTTTCTTCTTTCAGGACATGTCTTATTTCCTTCCTGATCTTGCTTATTTTCTTTGGTGGGAGTAAAAGGAGACACTTTGTTGTATCTACCGTGAAGCCTAAAAATTCCAGGGTTCTGGAGGGAGACAAAATAGATTTTTCTTTGTTTATAATGAACCCCAAGCTTTCTAATAGATCCATTACGGTCTTCAGATCTTGGACTATCTGTGAATGGTCTTGGGACATTATAAGGATGTCGTCTAGGTATACGATTAGACGAATACCTCTTTCTCTTAAGGATGAGGCGATTGTTCTCATGACCTTCGTGAAGCACCTTGAGGCAGAGGATAGTCCGAATGGAAGGGCTTGAAACTGGTACAGGTGGTTTTTCCACATGAACTGAAGGAAGGGTTGGTGGATTTTGGCCATTGGGATGGTAAAGTATGCATCTTTTAGGTCTAGTTTGACTAGCCGGTCTCCCTCTAGTAACAAGTCCCTCAGGAGATGGATGCCTTCCATCTTGAAGTGCCTGTAAACCAGATATTTGTTTAGTTCCCTCAAACTTCTTCCGGCCCGTCCAAAAAGGTTAGGGTTGAATACTCTCTTCATATTCTGTTGTGCTTTATCCAGGGCCGTAAACGTCGAAGCGTACTTCCCTAATGACTTTATTAGGTCTTCCCGAAGAGTAAACCTTTGGGGTTCTGGGAGGGTTCCCTGTCCGCCATATCACTTAACTTCGGGTTAATTTTAGTCAGAACGACCCTCCTCCTTTCCGCGTTGAGGCTGGCGTTGGCGTTGCCCAGCAATGTCATCACTCTCTGGCTCCATCCCCTAATTAAATCCGTGTCCTGGGGTGTGCCATTAATGTGGCTCTCCTCGGCAGTGTCAATGATCCTGGCTAGAGGTCCCAGGACATCGAGGAGACGGTCTTGGCAGCCTTTGAGGGATCTTTCCATCCCTTTTCTCGGGTCTCTGCCGAGCTTAAAGAGGAATTTGATTAACTCCGGGTCTAGGTTAGGGGTTTGGCAGGTTTTGTCCTGTATTGAGGGTCTAGAGCATTCAGCTCTGAGTATATTACGGGTGTCCTTTTCTAAAAGATTTCTCAGCCATTTCTTTATAAATTTGGCCACATGCTCCTGTGGCCACCATTCCGAGCTTCTCGGACGCTTGATGTTAAGCGGGGAGAACATTTCTTCCCCCAAAGGATTGAGGATACTGTCTTTCGACGAGGACGAGAGTTCCTCTTCGGTCAGTTGGCTGTAAAATTCTTAGTCGTCGTCCTCATCCAAGTCTAGGACATATTCATCCAGTATGTCCGAAGCCTCATCATCTTGAAAATGATTATCTCCCATTTCATATTGAGCACCGAGATGTTTTGTGCTGCCAGGGACACCCAGATGTTTTGTGCCGCTAAGGACACCAGGATAGGTTGTGCCGCTAAGGACACCCAGGGAGTTTGAGGCGGGAGGACCTCCATTAATTGTTGAGATGCTAAGACCTCCCGAGTTAGTTGAGGTGCTAGGACCTCCCATTGTGCTCTTGGGGGTTGGATGTTCGATATTTTTATTTTTATTTTTATTCTGTCTTTTCCCCCTTTTTTCAATGAGGTGGTTAGACGTGTGGGAGCTCTGGTTCCCTGTAATGTTGTGTTCCTCGGTAGGGAAGGACCTCTTTGATGTCATCACTTGATTCAGGGTCTCCAGCAAACAGGACCTCCTTATGAATGATTTTTTTGAAGGCTTCATTATCCATGCTAGGGATGGGGGCAACAGCGTCGTCTGAATCGATGTCAGACATTGCGCAGGTGGTTAGGGTGGTTTATAGGGTGGGAGTATTAGGTCGGAGGTTTTAGACTCTTATGTGTTACAGCACCCGTAGAAAGGACACACTAAAATGGTACGAGAGCCGAGTATAAGCCCTATTAAGGTGCACAAGCCACTCTAAAAAAAGGGGGGGGGGGGCTTGACGCTTATTGTAGCGAAGCTTTTTCAGATTTGAAGCCCTGGGATGGCACTAAACAGATTTATCCCTTGTAAACTCCTTTTTTTATTTTTTTAATGCTAGTTGTTAATTGTAGATCCGGCGAGGTTGGCAGCAGCTGATCGCGATCGTGAGTCGAGCAACTGACGCTCGTGTCCCCGTGCGAACAGCTGCTGCCAATCTCCATAGAGATTAAATGCCTCGAGCTTGATCGTATCTGACTATCAGCTGGAGGCAAGGAGAATGAGGAAAAATGGCCCCTGGCAACGCGAGGACGTAGCGCCCCGGTTGCTAAGGACCCTTCCTCTAATGCCCTGCACGGGCCCGAGGCCCAGGGAGGTTCCGCAGCTTAAAACGGGTCCCTGTGAGTCGCGGCGAGCGTTGTTTCAGGTAGGATCTCCCTCGTATTTAGGCTATTCAGGGAAATGGCATATTTAAAAAGAAAATAAGGGCAATCTGGTATATTTTAAAAATAAAACCATTACGGTGATTAAGTGGAGCTTAGGTTTTGTTGGCCAACACTGGAGGGAACGAGGAAAGGGTGGGAGTTCCCATGCGGCGGGTGGGATCGGTAAACGAGAGGCGAGAGAACTCCGGTCGTAAGGAGAGGGGGATCTCCGTAAATTGGAGATCGGTTTAGAGGTAGGGGTTAGGGAAGTGGGGTAGAGCCCACGAATCAAAGAAAGTGCTGTAAAATGGCTATTAATAGTAGTTAGAGACAAATTATAGTTAAGTAATAAAAGTTCAACTTATCTGCTCGGAGCCGCATTTAAAAGAGGCAGATTGTTGTTGGCTCATGCCTATTATATGCTCCTAATGTTCTAGAACCTTTACTTTGTGATGTATGCGGCTGCTTGGAGACTGCAACAAAAAGTGTTATGCATAATGTTAGCCTCCGTTCTTGTAATGAAATCCAGATTCTCTAGTCATGGTAATAGGAGAATCGCAATCCTTGAGGTTACCTCAACATTAACAGTAACCTCAAGGATCTCTTGTTAAAATATAAATATTCAGACTGTCTGATAAAGCTTTCCGCTTCCTCATAATTTATTGAGTGGTGATCTAATTGTAGTTCCCAGCTATATCACAGCAACAGCTGTAATTTTGGAAGATTTTCGTATATTACAGAAAACGAATGTAGAGACTGGCCTGCATTGCTTTTATGGCAGTAGTCCTCGCATTGTGTGACAAATCATCACGTTTTTGGGACTTGTTAGGTCTTTGAGCCTAGGAGTGGGCATAATCTGATAGAGACATCTAGCTGTAAATTCCTTATCTTAGAATCCTCCCAATGCGCCAGACTGGGAAGTTTTTTCAGCAATACCTCTGCGTGTCGGTAATGGACATTGAGTGACTCCGCAGCAATGTCCTCCCCTGAATGTGACGTCAACGGAGGCCATATAAGCCCTCCTCCAACGTCAGTTCCTTCTTTTCCGCGCTACAATGTGGATCCGCACTGCAGTTCCTCTGGCTGTTTTTTGGCCTACTTGATATTTTTTCGTCGACTGAGCACTGTGCCATTTTTCTCCCTTCTTCCATGCCTTCGGGGTTCAAGCCTTGTGAGTCCTGTGGATGACAGATGTCTGCCACAGACCCTCACTCAGTTTGCATGTGGTGCCTGGGTGAGCACCATGACTCTGAAGAGTGTGACTCCTGTCGCCAGTTCTGACCGAAAGCATGCAGGAAACGTTGCATGAAGCTGGTCCCCACTCTTCTGTTGAAGTGTCGGGGCATGGGTCTGCCCTGTGTCTCCCCACCTATCCTGGGGTGTCTTTGACCCAGGTGAGACAATATTCTCAAACTCTTCAATCTATTCTTGGATCGTGACCTCCCTCTGGAGCGCCCTCGGCCCCCACGGAAGTGCATGAGGTCGTGCTTGTGACCCTGCCAGAGGGTCTATCCCGGCTTCAGGTCAGCCACCTGTGTCTGGCACCTTAGCGATACTGGTGCACAGCCCGTCAAGGCTTCCACCTTCGGCTCTTGCTTCTGGTCTGTCGACTCTGAGGTTGGTGTTGGACTTCTGTCTGCCAGCCCCCATAGAGGTGCTATCTACGCTCCTTCCGACATCGAGGCAACACCTTCTCGATGTTGACCGGCTTCAGTTATGACATCGGATGCGGCGCCAATGGAGCCGACCGTCTCAGACTCCCTTCCTCTGGTTTTTCCTTCTAGGGACCATGGTTGTGGAAGTACTACAGGTGGTGTAATGTGTGTCCCCCTCACATTTTGGAGACAGCTCCACCTCCTATGCAGTCTAACTGGTTACTTGACTTGGGTGACGCCAGTGGCTTGGAATCTTCTCCAGCCTCCTGTTTCCTCCTGGTTTGGCTAAAGAGGCGAGTTCCGCTCTGGCGGACATGCTCAATTGAGTTTCAGTCATACTGGATTTACAACTTCCTTCTGTGGAATTGTCAACAGACCCTTTACTTGGCGTTCTACATCCTGACCAGTCTAACGTTGAGCCTGTACTTCCTTATAATGACTGTCTTTTCGATATCCTACTGGGTGCTTGGACTTAACCTGAAACAGGCCCCCCTGTGGATCAGTCCATTTCTCACAGACATCGCCCGGCCCCCGGGATCCCTCCTGTCTCCTTTGTCATCCCTCTACTAGGAGCTTTGTGGTTCAGGCTGTTTTGGCCACCCAAAATATTGGTTTTCTATTCCTGTTCCTCCGGAGAGAGAGGCCAGGAAATTCAACGCTTGTGGTAGGCATATTTTCTCTTCTTCTAGCGCTGCCCTGCGCTCTCTGAACACTTCTTGTGTCCTCGCCTGGTTCTCCCACGCCTTGTGGGACTCAGCGGAATGCCTCTTGCCCTCCTTTCCGGAGGAAGCGCAGAATGCTCTTGTTCCCCTGGCATGTGATGGGCAGCAAGCTGCCACTCTTGGCATCCACTGTGGTATGGATACCACCAGTTCTGTTGGTCGGGCTATGGCCTCTTCCATAGCTCTATGTCGGCGTGCATGGTTGCGTACTTCCAGGTTTTCAAAGGCGGTGCAAACTACTTTAATTGACATGCCTTTAGATGGTGCTCTCTTTTTGGCACACTTGCCGACTCTGCCTTATGTCGGTTCAGAAATCATCATGGTGGTGCAGAGTCCTCACTATTTGTTGTACTAAGGTTGTTGGGGACATTTTGTTTCCCCTTGTTTGACTCTTGTCCGCCTTCAAAGGGTGGAGTACTCTCTCCCTTCTAGGGTTACACCCGGCGTGGTGTCCCTGCGTTCTGCAGGTGCTTTTCTTCTCAATTATGCTGTCAATGAGAGGTTTCGTTTCCAGCCATCTGGAGCACATCTTGCTTTGCTGTCTAGTGGGAGTCTGTTCCTACAGCTTTTTTCTGCCGCTTAATTTTCCTACCCGAACGCTTACTTTGTGGCAGGTTTTCTGTTACATTGTGCGGATGCACTGTAGCTATGTTCTCCGTTTCGGGGACCTTATTTTGTATGCCTTAAAGACGTTCTATAAGCTGTCTATACACTTAAGTATTTTATTATAGGCACTTGATTTCTTCTTTTCTAAGCCCCCTTTATATGTGTGGCACTGGTACCTCAGGCAGGCATGCTCTTGGTCTGGTTATATTTCGGTCTAGTCTTCAACCCTCTGCGGTGTGGACCTTCTCTTCGTTCTGCTTTACTCTGTGAGACACATGGATTTCCTTCTACTCATGTTATGTTCTTCTTGGTAAGGGCCTGGGTTCCACAACTCCCCCTCCCTGCTGCCCTTATGATATTCTCAACATGAAGGGGTATGATCCAGTAAGACCAACTCTATGGGGAAGGATCAGTATCATAATGCAATATTTATATAAACCCCACATGGCCATAAATACAAATCAATTTACAAAACACAACATCCACTTGAATCCAGTGTGTTCGAGTATTTACCTCATACTTTATTTTATATGCTTATTTTTATCAAAAGTGTGTTCATTTGATGTCAATCTCTTCGTCTGCAGTATAAAAAAACGGTACGGATATATGCAACATATAATACAAATGACAAAAGAATCCTCACAAGTACCAACACTACATAGACATAAAACAATATTGAAAAAGAATTTTATGACAATTCAAACAACTTATTAGACAAAATCCAGAGTTACTTGAAGTTGGTGAGATTATACAAAGTCCAAACAGTTTTTTAACTCACCACACTGAATGTGTTTCCCCTCTGGGGATGAAGGTACATTCCTATGGTTCCTTCTCTACTTTGACCTAACCAATTATTTGTGTTTAAATCACATATGAAATTATCAAGTATCAACACATGATGCACTTTATTTATATGTAGAGAAGGTTCTCAATCTTCTTCCCCTGGTAATGAGGGAAAAGTTGGCTTCTCATCAGTGGGACCTAATATATTAGCCCCGATGTCGTTTTGAACCGGGATGGCTGTTTTAAGTCTTTCGACTGCCGAAAAACGTCATTCACTAAGGAGTACACATCGAAGTGAACAAAAGTAAATCCTTTCATATTATAAGTTTTAAACACTATGCAACCCGGATTGAATGTAGTGCCCTGATGACCCTGCAATAAAAACTCATGTATCCCCCGCATGTATAGAGGTCGAAACGCGTGGGCATTTACCAGGGGAAGAAGGGCTTCAGTGTGTATTTCAGTGTAGTGTTCAGTCCCAGATATATCACATATATCATCTGCAGATAAGGCATGGCTCTGCGTCCACAAGCTTTACTGATAATTGCCCTTCACTTAGATGACAGCTGCCAAAACAAAGTAAGCAGGGTCACTTTAGCACAGCTGTGAAGAAAGGTGGGTGGCTGAAAGGCGAGGAATTCACAAACTTGCCACATCAGACCAAAAATACACAACAAATCATATTTTTAATTGCTAAATGTTTCCAAACCATGGCTTTTTTATACGCTTTCACATCTACTAATTGTTGATAGCCATTTTAAATCATCCAGTTTCAGCACAACACGCAAACAACTAAATGGAGGGCCAAGGTGGCAAGATTGATTTATTTTAAATGATTAAGGAAAAAATTATATTCTGCTTCCAAATTCCATCTTTTCAGGTGTGCTTTTCCGTAATTGTCATTTAGGAGCTCTGTGTGTGTTCACAGTTTTGGTTAGGTAATGTAATCGCTAATAAAATAGTGAGTAATGCTGTTTTCTTGTTGTCATTCTGAAAAAATAAACACTGACCACACGTGATATTGTCTCATGATGGTGTTTGATGATTGATAGTGCCTGACAATTAGGTAAGGTAGTTTGATGATGTCAAATGATTAGTATTTTATCTTTGAGTTGTTGTCATCTTAGGGTGTTGGAAGATGATAATGTTTGATGATTGGCTGATGTTGTCCGATGATTAATATTGTCTAATAATTGGGTGGCATTGTGTGATGATGTTATCAGATGATGGGTAATGTCTGACTGGCTGATGTTATCTAATTATGTCAGATGATTGTTATTGACTCATGAATTGGTAACTTCAACTGTGGATGTCAGATGATTGTGTGAGGATGTCTGATGTCAGAATATTCACAATGTCTGTCGATAGTTGGTTTTCATTCTCTAATAATTTTTTCATGTCTGCCGATACTGTCTGAGTGTATGATTTTGTCGAATGATTATATCATACAGTTAACCAATGATGATGAGCAACCTGCAAAACATTCATATGTAATGAGGATAGAATAAACATTGGCACTGCTTATTTTTATAAAATCAGTTTATTGAAATCAGACAGAAATCCAGCATTATACTGGGTATTTATTGAAGGTCAAAGGTTCTGTTAATTAAAAGGCCAGCTTCAAATTGTGCTTACTTTTTAAATACAGGTGTAAAAAAAGTCAAAAAGCAGTTCTTGTTCTAATGATAGAATGCGGTTTACCATAAAAGTGAATTTAAAGAACATTTTGTTTCTTTTCAGGAGTAGTGCTATTAACAGAGTTGTAGACATCTAGGAAGATGTTGAGTTACGCTTAGAATTAAAATAAAGGTGTCTCTGTTTAGGCATTAATCCTTTAACAGATATATATTATGTCACATTACATGGTGCAGGACCAGTGCTAGGAGAAAGCACGCTCAACTAGTGGCAGGAAGGTGTGGTGACCTTGGAATGGCCAGGGTAAAGTGTCGAGATTGACTGTGAAAAAACCAGTTGTTCATTGGCTGTGGGTTCCTGTGAAGAGAGATGTTTAATTGTTAGGTCGAAGCCAACCAGAGAGCACAGCTGTCTTGCTTGCTAAAGACCTCTTGGGGACATTCAGAAACGTCTCTGGGAATGCATTTCAGCCGTTGCTTACCATTGGCTTTATGGTTTGTAACTGACATTTTCTCGCTTTCTATTTGCTGGCTTTATTTGTTTTATGCTGTCCAGGTTCAGTTTATCCCTCCCACTGAGCAAAGCCTTTTCACACTAGCTATCCTTGTATTCTTCCACGAGTGCCCCTTTCTGTAAACAGGCCTGTAGATCTTGTCACATTTGCTGGGCATTCAAAGACTGGTCAAATGTCAGGCTCTGTCTTCCAAGGCAACTTGGTGTTTACTTTTCTTTATTCAACTTCAAAGTGAGAGGATTTATGTGAAAATCTTCCTGGATAATGGGGGTAAAGGAAAGGGTTTTTTCTAGCGCACAACAACATTTAAGTGAATTGTGAAAGTATTTCACAATATATCAGAATTAGCAAAGCACATTCTGAGGTGTGTTGGAAACAAATACTTTAATATGATCAAAACAGATCAATGCACTAGGTGATGCAGTTTCCAAACCTTATCATTTGTGAGCTGTATAGTTTTATTAGTAAAACTGTACGTCTGTGCAAATGTAATAGTCATTTCAATTGAAAATGTGGTGTCTGTAATGGCAGTGTCCTACCACACCATGCATACTCCACTCCACTCTACTCCATTGCTCTGTACTCTGCACCACTTCACTTTACACCATGCCACTGCACTCTGCGCTACTCTGCACCACTCTACGCCCCTTCACCATACAACACTTCACTCTGCGCCTCTCTACTCTGCACACTCTACGTTATGCCAGTGCACTCTCCTCTACACCCTCCAGTCTAGGCCACTCCACTCTACTCTGCCCAGCTCTACTCTACGCTACTCTTCAACACTGCACTCTACGCTACTGCACTCCATGCCAATACTCTCTGCGCCAATGCACTCAACTCTGCCCATGCATTCTAAGCCCATTCTCTGTACGCCACTCGAATCCACTCTGCACCACTGCAGTCTATGCCACTGCAATCTACTCCACTTTACGCCATTACTCTACGCCACTGTACTCTACCTTGCACCACTCCGCTCAACACCATTTCACTCTACTCTGAAAAAAATCTGCTCTATGGCATTGCACTCTACCCCACTCTACTCCACTGCACTCTACGCCACTGCACTCTACGCCACTGCACTCTACGCCACTGCACTCTACGCCAATGCACTCTACGCCACTGTTTTCTGCACCTTTCTGGTTTATGCCACTCCACGCCACTGCACTCTACTCCAGTACACTCTACGCCACTGCACTCTACTCCAGTACACTCTACGCCACCCTACACTACTGCACTCTACTCTGCTACACTCCACTCTCCTCCACTGAACTCTATGCCACTCTACTCTACACCACTGCACTCTCCGCCACTGAACTCTATGCCACTCTATTCTTTACTACTGAACTCTACGCCATCAATCACCATGCTTTGAGGCCCTTTATCCCTGCACTCACACACCTATCAACCTTCATGAATGCACCACTCGCAGTACAGAGAGCACTCACACCATTCTCCCTGCACTCACACCATTCTCCCTGCACTCACACCATTCTCCCTGCACTCATACACTGCTCCCACACCTCTTAACTTATTATTAATACCATAGGCAAAACCTAATGCATTTACCAATGCTTGTTCTCCTTTCTTGTGCCCCTGATGCTGCTTATCTGCAGAATCTCTGGTGTTCTTGTCTGTGTTTTTACACGTTCGGTGTTGTACCCACCGACTTGGGGTACGGACGCTGCTGTTGCCTCTTTTTTATACATCTCTGCCATCGCACCCATGGGGTAGCTGTTCTGTCTGCTGTTCTTTCAGTTCTTTTCACCTGGGACACCGGTCCCCTTCATTGTTTAGATCCTTGTCTGGTATCCTTATTTCACAAGTGGCTGGGTTTCTCTTTCGATCCTACCTTTCCTCAAGTTTCTATGAAGCGTTGGTCAGGTTTCTTACCTGTTTCCCCCTGCTTCCATAAGTTGGGCACTGCATGCTTGTCATAATCAACTATCTGTTGCCCTTAGTCTTCTCCTCCCTCCTCCTCCTCCTCCTCTTCCTCTTCCTTTTACTCTTCCTCTTCTACTTCCTCCTCCTCCTCCTCCACCTCCTCCTCTTCGCCTTTCCTTATGGACTTTCCACATGCTGTTTATTCTTTACTTCTCCCGCCTGCTGGCATCCTTTCTCAGTAGGTGGCGTTGGTTCTTGGCCAGTTGCCCTTAGTTTCCTGTAGTGGGTGATGGCTCCCTCTTCCTGCTCTATGAGGCATTGTGTTGCGGTCTCCCAGCTTTATCTTTCTGTCTCCACCTCAGTTACTATCGGAACCTCCTCTTTTACGACGGTAGGATTATTCCTTTGTTACCTCTGTTCTTGGAGTGTTCCTCGTTCCTCCACTTTTCGTCCTCCCGCTCACTGGCGGTGGACATGAGTTACCTTCGCAGGAGTGGATATACTTTTGCTGTATTCTGTATTACTTGTGTGTCTACAGGAATTTCTATGTTTTTTCTTTATATGCATGTATATACCCATCTCTTGAATGAATCTCTAGCAGGTGTCTTTTACTTCAGATATATTTATATCTCAATATATCAGTGTTTTGCATATATGGTCGCCTGGCCTTCTATACGATGTACATTGCTGCATTTTACCTACATCCTTCTTGGTAACCTGGTTCAACCTTCTTGGTTGTACTTGTCTGTTTCCTTCCCTCTCTTCAATGAGTGTCTCTGTTACTTTTTTTTTGAAGGATGCTTTATAAATCTATCAAGGTTCTCAGTATAAGGGTGGCTTCTTTTACCGTTCTTGTCTTTCTAGCGATGCTCTTCAGCATTAATTGATCTCTCTTTCTGCATCATTCTATAATTGGAGATCCCCCTTTTTCTTTGAAATTTGTTTCTCAGGATAGTTTCCTTGAGGATCGGTGGGTGCTCTTTATTCATTGTATGTGTTTGCTGCGGCTGTGCACACTGTGTATGTTCCTTCCATTGGTTTTGAGCCCTTCGGTGAGCATCTTGCTTCACCTATAATTTTTCAGATAGTCTGGTCTCTTTCTATCTCTTAGACCGGCTTCTCCTATTTAGGACTCTTTGGTGAGGCCAGCCTCCTCCAAGGATGGTATTGCTTGGGTATCTGACTCTAAGAAAAGGAATCTGCGGCTAGATGCCTCTATCAGATGGACAAGTTACTTACCTTCGGTAATGCCTTATCTGGTAGCGACAGTCTCTAACCGCAGATTCCTTATCGACCCACCCATCCTTCCCACTCTGCGAACTGAGGGCCCTGTGGGCTCCGAGATCCTCTCTTTGCTTTCTACTGCTATTCTTTCACTCTGTACTTGTTGATAGAAGATTTTTCCCTTTTGGCACACTGTTTCCTGAGACTGTTTCTCGAAGTGGCTCTGCGTTGTTGCAGCGGAAAAGGTCACAAAAGAAACTGAAGGCAGTGCGTCGGGTGAGAGGTTATATGGAAGACATATGCAAAAGAAACAATTGATGGACGGAATGCTGGACAATGCAAACATTCACCCCCAGTCACAAGGATCTGGGTTAAATCCATCATTCTTTTGCTCACCACACCACCCCAGTTTGGACCCAGCCATATGCAAATCAGTCTTGACGCTGCTCCTTGTGGGAACAGTCCAGCCCGAACTGCCAAGCCAGGTCCTCCCTGGACCGGAAACAAGCATCCTGGGACCGGTTTTACGGCATCACCCTTCATCAGCCAGCCTAGCTTGAATCCAGTTGTGTACTGAGCACGGGACCCACGACTGGGCATACCCTTCCCACTTAGGGCGACATATGCAAAAGAAACAATTGATGGACGTAATGCTGGACAATGCAAACATTCACCCCAGGTCACAAGGATCTGGGTTAAATCCATCATTCTTTTGCTCACCACACCACCCCAGTTTGGACCCAGCCATATGCACATCAGTCTTGACCCTGTTCCTTGTGGGAACAGTCCAGCCCGAACTGCCAAGCCAGGTCCTCCCTGGACCGGAAACAAGCATCCTGGGACCGGTTTCAGGGCATCACTCTTCATCAGCCAGGCTAGCTTGAATCCAGTGGTGTAGTAAGTACGGGACCCACGTCTGGGCATACCCTTCCCACTTAGGGCGACATATGCAAAAGAAACAATTGATGGACGGAATGCTGGACAATGCAAACATTCCGCTTCCGGTCGAGTGAGGCAGTGTGAGCAAGCTGTTGTGTGAAGACGCTGTGCGGAGCCGCTGCGGGATCGGCTCTAGCTTTCGGCATCAAAGTGTCCATGCAGCCCAGGTGGAATGCAACGCGTCGCTTCTGGGTCAGATGCAGGAAGCGGGACGCAGCTTCTCTTTCGGCATCGGCTTGGAGGTTCTGGCTTTGGCGGCTGCAGAGGTTTTTGGCGGCTACAGGACCCCGCTACGGCTTCAGCTGCACTCCATCTGCGCAGAGAAAACTCCGGGTTGGTGAGAGGCGGTGTCGGCGTTAACCGCGGACTCGAGGCAGGCGGACCCTGACTGAGGCAGCAAGGCTGCGAGGCTACGAGGCAGGAACCTGAGCTGAGCCTGGGGGTTGTAACGGCTGGTGGCCGGGCGTCTTTGGATCCACGGCGGGAGAACGGTGGAAATAGTGGTGAGTGGCAGTGAGGTAGCGAGGTGGGGGAGCGCAGCCTGCCAGCATAACCTTGCTTAACCACCCTCCGCCGGGAGACCCGCAATTTTAAGGCCCCTCTGTTACCCGCTATCCCTCCCCCCCAGCTTTTCCCTGTGAAGCACCACAGCAACGCTATCAAGCATCACAGAGCTATTGGCGACGGACGGCTTACCGGGGAGCTGTATCAGCATTAGTACCAGCTGACTTTGACTCTCCTAGGGGTACTCTTGTGGTCATTAGCTGGTCAACAGTTGCAGCCGTCTGGCAGCCGACCAGCAAGCGGTGCCACCAGGGAGGGGGGGGGGGGTTTGGAGAGAATTAGAGGGAGCCAAGGAGGAGGGCCCCAGATAAAAAATCAACGGAACCCCACAGGGGTAGCACTGAGGGCAAGCAGTTGGAACCCCTTATGGAACTAATGAGCTAATGAGGAGATAGACAAACCAGAGCAGAAGAGATTATACAAGTGTGCCATCAGGTGCCAGGTGGTCGATGTCAAACGTCCTATAGGACAACATAATAACTATAACAAAATATAACAAAATTTATAAACAACAAATAGCCAATCAGCAAAAATAAAATAGCGCTCAACAACAACAAAGATAATACAATCATAATCAGGAATTTATCCAAAATATATTATCCAATGATCAACAACGGAAGTAGATATGGATAAATGAAGGACAGTTAAAGACAATCAAGCAAAGGCGCAAGCAGAGTACAACCTAAGGCAACCTAGGGCAATTCAATCAACTTAATTAATTCAATTAACTCAATTATTGCCCACCCTTAATACAAGGAAATAAGGAAATACAACGAGTGGAGTACAAGGAGCACAAGGAGATTAAGGCATAAAGTCACCACCTCAAAGGAACTCACAAAAGGTGCCCAAATATTAGCTGTGCAGGTGGGACACCAGAGATGGGGATAGCACTCCATAGCACTCCAAGTGCTCCAAAACAAAAATATATAAATAAATAAATAGATAAATAAAATTCAAGAATTCAAGAATCCGTCCAATCTGGCACCTCACCACCGGGCCGGCAATGAGGTCGGGCAGAGTAAGAAGGGCAATTGCAAAGCCAATCCTAAAACGGCCCAAAAGGGAGGCTGCACTAACAGATCATGGAAATATGACCGCTACAAACAACGATATCAAGAAAAACAACGATATCAAGGATAATGAAAGTATTACTGAAGAAATTAGCTATCCGAAACCGAAAACAGTCCAGCAGTCACAAAAGTACCACGAAACGCAAATCACTCCAAAAGGGACAACAGAGATAAAACAGAAGAGCTTATAAATATAGGGGGTGCCGACCACAGAAAGATCTTAAATTCCTACCAACCAAAAATTTATACTAAATTCACTTTTTTAAAAGATCCGACCAAGGCAATCTATACAAAAAATGAGGACATCGTGGTCCTGCAATCCCCACTACAACCTGGGAGAATAGAACACCCCTTAACTCAATAATTAGGAATTACAAAAGTTACAGTTGCAGATATACACATGGAGAAAAGGAACAGAGTACCTAGCTCGGACAGGCCGAAAAGCCCAACGGAGGACAAACCGCTGAGGGGCTTGCGGAGGCCAGTAGCTCGAAAGATAGCCCATGTACAAGCCAACAGGATCAGGAAACCACGCCTAACGGCAACAAGAACACGTGGATTAAAGAATCTGCAAGCACCCTAATACATGAGGGATCCAACGACTCGAATGACCAGCTAGATTCCCCATCCGAGCAAAAACCACAGATTGGTCAATATAATAGGACTACGACAACTCCACTAAAAAACAGCTCTCCAACATTACCAAAGAGCTCTCAAATGGACCCCCCCGATAGCTTCAATGCAGCAGAAGGGAATTGTAGTAGTCGACTCCCCTCCGCATTTGTCACACAAAGATTCCCGCATCACAGATAGTGACATGTCCTTCCTGGCGTCACAAGAATGGGAGAATTTAGTGGCTTCATATAATTTAAAGTCAACCACAAACTGTCCTCAGGAGGCACCACTCAGTGTGCATAAAGAAGGTAGTAATGCCCCATCAGACATATTTTGGGCAAACCTACTAAATACCATTCAGCTATCAGCAACAGCACTGCAATATCAATCTGACATATTAGATATGCAGCTAACTGTTCTTCACACACTAGCGGAATTTACCTCCGGGATAGAGAGGAAACTTGCAGATCTTAACGGCCTCATCAAAAGGGGGCAAGAAGCAGTCCATGCAACTCAAATCCAACAACCCGACTGCATCTGTGGCCCAATAATAGATATTATCGACTTTACCGACAATGCTAGGGAGTCTTCTAGCTGACATAAAATCTAATGCGCCAGCGCAAATTACAACTAAAGCCAACGTAGGAAGCACCGCTCAAAATGAACATTCAACCGAAATAGATAATATACAGGTCATACATCAAAAAGTAGGGAATATATCTCCCAATCTAAAACAAACCCTAGAAAACTCCATATTAAGCAACTCAATGGAAGAAAGCGCCAATACTGAGGCATTTAAGAACGCAAGAGCACGCCGAAAACAAAAAAGGAAGGGGAGAAACAGGAAAATATTGGCGGTCAGTCATACGGAGGTGCATCAGTCAGAGACAATTTCTGGGGAAAACGAGAAAACAAGGAATTCTCCGATTTCTACACCAGTTAAGAAGATACCGCACTTAAATAAAAGACCGGAAGTAACAAGGAATCCAAACACACCAGATCCTTTAAAGCCATTGAAGCCACTTGAGAGAACATTCGACAGTTGAGGGCAAAGAAAAGCAGTACGGCAACACACACACACAACAAAGCGAAAGAACTGAGCCGGACAATATCATACAGAACAGTTCAATGAGAGTGGCAGAAAATCTGCCAATGGAAGTCACACAAAGCAGGACCAAGTCGACCAAAGTGCTAGCATTAGAGGATTCACAAGGAAGCAGTATCGCTATCCGCGGCACGACAAATGAAAACCAGTACTTACATAGGTCTAAATTTCATGACGTTACTGCATCAAAAGAGACGGATATAATTCTGTTTGTGCCAGAATATAAATCCAGAGGAAGAGTGGATACCCTAAATAGAGGAAACATACTGAGACTTCTCCATTCTATCAAAGGTTTGGACAAAATTGGCACAGCAGATTTTCTCGGTGTCGAATTTCAAGCAACACCGAATCTAGAGTGTCATGAAATAACAAGGACAACATGGAAATCAAACGAGATAGTAGACTTAATTCTGGAAGAAACCAATAAATTTTGCAAGTGGGGAATAAGGCTAGAACCAGGAAAAAGAATAGCCTATCCTACGCCCTCTTAGAAGAATGCAACAAAGATACTTCGCATACTGCTACATCCATTTTGAAAGGAGCACGCAGCCATTCCCCAGGATCTCATAGGAGTCATTCAAATACTGAAAACTCAATAATACAGTCAACTGCACCTAGCTGGTGAAAAATACAACGTACAATAACAATGACGGGTACCCATTGACAAGGGGTATTTGATCCACCCTTAACACCCGTTGACTTAACAAAAATTAGATTGTGCATTTGGAATATTAACGGATTGGCAAATAAATTGGAGGATCCTGGTACACTGAATTACATAAAATCATTTGACCTGGTATTATTACAAGAAACCTGGGAAGAGAACAAGATAGCCATACAAGGATATACGTCACATATCGTCCCAGCTGCCAAAGGGTCAATTTTCGACCATCGCTCTGGTGGCCTGATGTCATTTGGTTCAATACTCACCGTAGGAACAATAGTGGAGATTAAGGCTAAAATTGCAGCTCCACGCGCCATACAGGCAATAGCCATAACAACTAAAATTAATAAGGTTGACCAGCCACTTATAATAATCAATACATACATACATCCGAAGCATAGGCAGAAAGCGGCTAAAGAATTGGTCAACGAATTGGTAAGAATAATAGAAGAATGGGACGCTGAGAATATAATTTTAGCAGGCGATTTCAATCTTTTTCTCCTTGGATTAGCTTCAGAAGATGAGTTAGCTTAGGAACTAAATATAGCGTGGGGAATACCAAACCAAGCCCCAACACCTACAACTAGACAAATAAGATGTTCAATCAATTTACTTAAAAATCTGAAACAATTAAACCTGAGGGTGTTGAACGGTCGATTTAAGGAGGACAATCCGCCAGCACCAACTTTCCACTCAGCGTCTACTTCCACCTATTTAGATTTTACCTTGGCAACATTCCCCCTGTTTGACAGCATAGTCTCATTTAGATTGGGTGAAAGCGGACAAAGTGATCATTTACCGCAAGAAGTGGCGCTAAACGCAATCAGAGGAAACCACTTGGAAGAAAGGATAAGTGCGGGCACCGAATACTCCTCGGACTTTAAACGAATAAGGTGCAAGCCCGATAAAATTGAAGAGCTATCCAATAATGCGAACATACTAATCAATCGCAAAAACAATCTGAAAGCGAACCCAAAAGAGGCCTGGGAGGGTTTCACAAAGGAGCTTGGGATAAGGTTTGCCACAAAGACGAGGAGCCATACGGGGAGATTACGGGGCCCTGTTCCAGGGAAGGCAATCCTTTGTGAAATAAAAATCCTCAAACGGAACATAAGCCAAGCCTTAAGACAGCGGCGCACATGACCACAATGCCTAATTCAGCAAAGCGAGTTACGGCAATTGAAGGCAAAATTAAAAAAGAGGATTTGGGAAAAGAAAAAACTATTGAATGAAGACCTATGGGCAAAAATCTTGCATGATTCGAAGCTCAAAAATAGTGCTCGGTTTTGGCGGACAATAAATAGTCTACAACGACCAGCACATCAAGGTATAAATTCACACATTGCAGAATCTGACTGGGCTCCCCATCTGTACAATCACTTTAATGATACTTATCAAGAGGGGAATTCTCCTGAGGAAAGCATGTGGACTGCCGAGAGGAACGGGAGAGATAGCAACTCGGATAGCATGAGACAAAGAAATGGCAAGGACAATAGACACGATAAGAATCTGAGCAAACAAAAGGACCTTGGGGTGGAATGCACAACCGTCTTTAAACCATTATCTTATAGCAAAGAAGATAGTATCGAAATAACAGCAGCTCGGATCAAGCGACAAATTTCTAAAGGGAAGGTGGAAGGGGCCCCAGGACCAAACGGAATTCCGCCAATACTGTACAAGTATGATGCAGAATTCTGGAGTACCACACTGACACCAGTCTTTAAGAGCATACAGGAAACATTAACATGCCCGGCCTCCTGGAAAGGATCGATAATCAGCCCAATTTACAAACAGGGAGACAGGAGTAGCCCCAACAATTACCGTCTCGTCGCTTTACAAGACATAGAGGCGAAATATTATGCGGGGCTAGTCCTAGAGGAATTATCATCCTGGGCATTGTCTAAACACATTCCCGTAACTCAAACAGGATTTTGTAAAGGGCACGGCACCACTACTAACATCATGGCGCTAACTTTGTTGATAGACGCGGCCAAGGCTGGAAAGAGTTCGCTATTTTTATGTTTTATAGATTATAGCGCAGCGTTTGACCACGTAGATCGAGCCAAACTCTGGCAGAAGCTGGAAAAGTGGGGGATACCTAAGCCTCTCCTCAATCAGTTGATCCTGTTACACACAGATACCTGGGTCCAAATTAAGCTGGGAACTGGGACACACCTCTCACGGCGAATCAACACCTCCAAAGGCCTAAAACAAGGGTGTGTACTAGCTCCTCCCATGCTTTTTAACCTCTTTTTAGCAGACCTCCCAGGTGAATTGGATAATAGTATATCGCATGCCCCATGTCTGGGAAATATCTCGCTGTCCAATCTCCTATATGCGGACGATCTGGTTTTAATAAGCCGGACCCCAATCGGCCTCCAACATCTGTTGGATACCACTAATACATTTTCACAATGTAATGCACTACATATTAATTTAAAGAAAACAAAAATTATGGCAGTGAATTACAACAAGGCCAAGAAAATAATGTGGTACCTAGATGGGAGTAGTCTAGACCGGGTAACCGACTACAAGTATCTCGGAGTTCTACTCGACAGCAGAGGCTCGTATAAACCCCAATTGGAGGCCTTGTGACGGAAGGGCACTACGTGCTGCCACGCAATGAAATAATTGAAGAAAGTCCTACCAGATCGAACTTTAGATCCCCTATTACAGGTAATTCGAGCACGTCTGCAGCCAATGCTTACATATGGGAGTGAACCAATACAAGGAAAAGATGTGACAGTTTTAGACAAAACAATTGGAAGGTCATACAGAACAATCTTTCGGCTACCAAATTACGTGTCACCTGCCCAAATACGCCTGGAATTCGGTCTTTAAAAGCAATCTGTGGAAAGAAGGGGTGCCTACATAAAAAGCTGCCACAAGATCAGAGGCTCAGAGCAAGGATCCCTAAATGCACATCTATGGTTTGAACTGTTACACCAAGAGAACTCACCCGCCAGAGAGTACCTGCTGGAATCATTGGAAAGGCTTGAATTGACTAACCTCTGGGAATCCCCCATAGATCATAAGAGCTTCAAAAAGGTTGTAACTAAAGCAACAAAATTGATATCTTCAATAGAAGACAAGGAAACCTTGGCCAAGCGGGCTCACGGATGGACAGTGCTTAATGATTATGCAGCTCTGGTGCCACAAACTTATTTAAAAATGGGAGTTAAACAAGAGATAAAAGAAAAATTCTTTAAATTGCGCTTGGGTATTATACCAATTTTCCCACGCTTGCCGCCATGGAAAAGGAGATCGGAGGAACTGTCCTGTCGTCTTTGTGGTTCCGGAACAGAGGATCTAATACATATAATTTGTATCTGCCTAAGCCTGTTAGATATAAGGCAGGCCGTGCTTCGAAGGGCATCAGGTCCTGCAGGCAGGCAGTAAAACTATGTTTTAACCCAGAGGAGATCCAACTAAACTGCCGATTCACAAAGTACTTTGATAAAGTGGCAGAAAGACTTAAGCTCTTGTTACAAGTGACAGCAGAACAGAAGACAGCTGGCTCACCCTGATTGAGCATTTTAATAGTCAATAGTAATTGCACTTTTGAAGCACAAGCACTTTATCCACGATTTTTATATATGTTATAAGGCTTGATCAGAAACTGTGAAGCATTGGCATTTTGTTCATATTTTTATACATTACAAAAGGGCTGAACAGACAAAAATATTGAGACTCAATTCGACCTCTACCGAAAGCACAATAGTTGAAAGACTGGATTTTAAAGGTTATAGTGTAAACTGTGATAAGGGTTTTTATCTTCCTTTTTCATCTTTTAACTTGTATTGTCTCAAAGGGTTCTTTTTTTAATTTTAATTAACTGTACAATAAAATTACCTTACCTTACCAGTCACAAGGATCTGGGTTAAATCCATCATTCTTTTGCTCACCACACCACCCCAGTTTGGACCCAGCCATATGCAAATCAGTCTTCACCCTGTTCCTTGTGGGAACAGTCCAGCCCGAACTGCCAAGCCAGGACCTCCCTGGACCGGAAACAAGCATCCTGGGACCGGTTTCAGGGCATCACCCTTCATCCGCCAGGCTAGCTTGAATCCAGTGGTGTAGTGAGCACGGGACCCACGTCTGGGCATACCCTTCCCACTTAGGGCGACATATGCAAAAGAAACAATTGATGGATGGAATGCTGGACAATGCAAACATTCACCACCAGTCATAAGGATCTGGGTTAAATCCATCATTCTTTTGCTCACCACACCACCCCAGTTTGGACCCAGCCAAATGCAAATCAGTCTTGATCCTGTTCATTGTGGGAACAGTCCAGCCCGTCAGTGCGAAGTCGCTCGATGCCCACTAACTAAGTGCAGAGGTACTGCTGTTAAAATTTCTTGTATCCAGTCTGGCGCCTGGGGAGGATTACAAGATAAGAAATCTGAGGCTAGATTCTATCTCTACCAGATAAGGCGTTACCAAAGTTAAGTAACTTGTCCTTTAAGATCTGTGTTTTGCTGAATTAGTTAACTCTACTTAATGTATGTTCTGGGGGTAAGGATTTTTAATTCCTGGGTGATTAGTTGCTGTTGGCCCAGTGAACAACAATATGACTGGTTATACATGTAGCATCTCAGAAGTGATCAGGATTCAGCATTTTAGAGCCATGTATATGATTGTACTACGTTATCTTTGCCCTCACCTCTTTTGTGCAGGAGATTGAGCATTTCGTAGAAGCCAATATAGGTAGGTGTGGTCTTTGCAGTCCTCAAACAGAGCACCCAGCCTTGGTCTTACACCTGTTGATTTATTTAAGTATAAAGTGATGTAGGAATGCTTTTTATGCAAATTTCCCAATAACTTTATTAAAAGAGGAGTACTCAATGAGTCATGTATTACAGCATTTATAAATCTTATATAAAAAAATGGTCTGTGTAATGGCCAGGAAATCAGCGGCTAATTTCTATTTTAGATTGCTCTTTGAAATTGCTTGCAAACATTTTGTTAAATTGAATTGATATTCTAGCTGTTGAGAATACAATCATGCTGTCTTGCCAAGCGGATTTCTGGAGAGTCTATGGAGAATTGAAGAACCACGTACCATAAATGGAATTATTACTAAGTAGTTCACTCTGAGTTAAGGTAGCCTTTTGTTTTGTTCATGGACCTAGCACAGCTCTGTGATACTCGGCCATAACAGCTTTTGTGGAGTTCTTTGAAAGGGGAGATCTTGCAGTAATGGACATTGTGCTGAAAGTGTATACATGCAATTTCACTAGAATGTGCAGTGAGGCCACAGGAGAATAGACTGATACATTTCCAAACAGAAAGTATTTTTTTTAGAAAGTTTCGATGCTGAGTTATGTGGTTCAGCCAATACCAGACAGAGGTCATTAAAGAGAGCAAATTCTTAAGACCACTTGTAGGCATCACTAGGACAGCAGATTTCGGAGTGGATGTGATTGAGCACAGCTGAACTGATCACTGACACAATATTGAAGTAAACAATGTTCAACCTATGCACCAAAGCACACCAAAACACTGTCACTTTTATCCCCAGTCAGTAATTCAGCGAAGAAAAAACAATTTTTGACGTTCCGTTGGCAATTTCCAATAAATGATCCACAGAAGATGATGTATCAGGTCATATTGTTTTATTCCAATCATAGACACAAGCACGGCAGCCGACGCGCGTTTCGTCCTCCTGGACTTTCTCAAGGCTTCTCTCAATATCCAAACAGGTAGTCCTTCTTAATGTATTCCGTAGGTAGTTCGTAAGAAAAGTAGCTTGCTGAGTAAATTTTGTTTGAGTCTCTTAATTCAAGAGCCAAATGTTCTTTAAAGCGGGGTAACTGTAATACCATTTGTTCAAAATTAAACGTTGTTCAAGTTCCAAAGATCACGTGTTATTCACAAAACGACTCTATCCATAGACATAGCGCTTTTTACCTTGCGCTCGCTGCATCGCCAACTCGGCGATGCAGCGAGCGCAAGGTAAATAGTTTTATTCATTTACTTACTTTACTCCTTGCCGTCGTATGTCCGACTCCACTACCCCCCACCCTGCCGCCCCACAGCATTCCCTCTGCGAGCCGCCACTGAGGTTCAGTCTCCACTTTTGCCATAGTCTGGGAAACGTTTAAAGTGTATATATAAGGGGGGTAATACTCTCTAAACACGCAGAATCCTTGAGAGGTAGGCTCTCGCACCTGGAAAAGAAACTGGCGGATTTAGAAAAAACACATAATCAGACAGGGGATACCAAGGTATGGGATGAAATTAAGACTAAAATAGCTGAATATCATGACACGGCCGCTGATGAGGTTAAACACTGTGGTAAATATACGGTCAACAGACGGTACGTGGAGGGGGAGCGCCCCGGCGCCACCTTAGCCACACGGCTTCGGCCTAACAGAGAACTAACAGCACTTATGTACATAACAGACAAAGAGGGGAACATACTCGCAGACCCGGAGCAGATAGCATCTACATTTCGGCGACATTACGCAGCACTATACCGCTCGCGCATTACTTATAACGACACCTCTACTACTGAGTACCTTGAGCGTATTGAGATTACCTGGCTCACAGTTGAGCACAGAGAACATCTATTGGCACCTCTAGACCCCCGCCGACGTCAGAGCGGCATTAGCTGGAATGCAGGCATGGAAGGCGCTGGGAACGGATGGTCTAACGGAAGCCTTCTATAAGGCTTACCAAGATCTCCTATCCCACATTTGGTCACTCTCTACGCAGATATGGCTGAGATGGGAATCATGCTGCCCACGATGCAAGAAGCCCTGCTAGTCGCAATACGTAAGCCAGGTAAAGACTCAGAGAGATGTGCCTCATATAGGCCACTGTCCCTGTTAAATGTAGACACCAAGATATACGCAAAAGTACTAGCCAACAGATTGGCCCTTCTACTGCCAGGGGTGGTGGGCGCGGAACAGGCGGGATTTGTTCCAGGCAGGACGTTGACATATAATTCTAAGGAAGTTATTTGATACCATCCAATACATAAATCCTAAGGTAAAGGCTGTGGCAGTGTTCCTGGACGCTGAGAAAGCGTTCGATTCCGTGGAGTGGGCTTTCTTGATGGCGGTTCTCCGTAGAATAGGGTGGGAGAGGTATACCTCAAGCTGATCGAAGTACTATACAAAGAACCTACTGCCAGATTACGAGTGGGGAACACAGTGACTACCCCAATTGGCATCTTCAGGGGGACCAGGCAGGGGTGCCCGCTCTCGCCACTTCTCGACGCCATAGTTGCGGAGCCCCTAGCCTGCGCCTTAAGGGAATATTATGGGCATAGAGGCATACGATTCCCGAGTTACAGGCTAATAATATCGGCATATGCCGATGACACGCTGTTATACGTTCGGGACCCAGACAGGAACTTATCACCAGTGCTAAGGGAGGTGGTCCGGTTCGGGGGGTTATCGGGGCTATGTATTAATTGGGGCAAATCGGTCATTTTCCCACTCACCCCTTCCACAACACAAATAAGCACAGAGTTCCCATTACAATGGTCATCTGACTCGATCAGGTATTTGGGGATACAGATACATACAGACCCCACACAGGTATTTATGGAGAACTATGGCAAAGCGATTCAGAAGTTAGAAGAGGCTATCGATAGATGGATTAAATTGCCACTGTCTATAAATGGGCACGTGGCGATCATGAAAATGGTGGTCCTCCCTAGATTTTTATTCCTGTTCCAAAATATCCCAATGTCGCTTCCCGGCTCTTTTTTCACCTCGCTGCGATCCCTCCTACTCCGACTGACCTGGGCCGGAAAACAACCTAGGGTCAAGTGGAGCACATTGGTACTGCTGTATGACATGGGGTGGACTTAATGCCCCAGATCTGGAGCTTTATTATAGGTCGGCACAAGGCTCACTCGCATACTACTGGCTTTGGGATCCACAAGATTTACCACATTTGAATATCGAAAGAGAAGTTGTTGCCCCCACCGCACTACCCAGACTATTGTTTCGTAATCCAGCAAGACAGCATGGAGTTTTGGATTCACTCAATTCCACAATACATGCCTGGAAACAGATCCAGGAATATTATGCCGGCTCACTGCTGTACTCGCCACGCATGGAGCTTACCTGGTGTCACTGGCTCCGGCCTACCCGGGAGGGAGGAGTGGTGGGGGCGCTGCACACACTGGGAGTCGAAAAGATGGGAGATCGATTTGACCAAGGAGTGGTGAGGGATTGGGACTCCCTCCCAGAGGCCACTGCTACGACAGGTTTGTTAACCAGATACCAGTACTTCAGAATGAGACACTCCTTACGAGAACTGCTGGGAAGTGAGATGCTAGAACCGCCAGACATAACGGCGTTTGCTGCCCTAATACAAGCAGACTCCACTACCAAACTAGTTGTGAAAATGTATGCTCACGTGCAGGAGGCTCGTAGACCAAAAATCATAAAGGCAAGGCTGGAGTGGCAGAGAGATTTAGACAGAACGATAGACGATAAGTGTTGGAAACACTGCTGCGCATTGACTAGAAAGGTGTCACAGAATGGCAAGCACAGGCTAATCCATTTCAAGTATATTAAAAGAGTGTATTACACTCCAGAGAAACTGTTTAGATATGGCTTGCGCGACAGAAAATAATGTGAAAGGTGTCGCACAGACCATGCTGATTTTTTTACACGTTTCATGGCTCTGCCCAGAGATAGCTGAGTTCTGGAGAGGGGTGTTCCACGAGTTAGGAAGTATAATAGGCACTGACCTAGAATTAGACCCCATGCTTGCTTTACTGGGGAGCGATAAAGGAATTGGCACTAAAGACAGGAAATTGGTAGCGATTGGATTGGTATTGGCAAAGCGTAGAGTTGCAAGGTGCTGGGCGAGAGGCCCTGCCCCCACAATAAAAGACTGGCACACGGACATGGTGTATTGCAATACACAGACGGATGTCTATAGTGAATTGTTATCACCCCATAGTCGTCCCAAAAATCATTGGAGCCCGTATCAATTGTATTTAGTTCGGAAGGAGGCGGGGGAGGCCGAAGGAGAACAGAATGGCAATGACAGAAGGATGCTAGACACGCACGAGTAGATGACACATGTAGGGTAAACAGAATGAGAATAACAACTGAGAAGAAGGCCAGTAGAGGTTAGTCTCCCAAGAAGTGAATGAGAACTACAGCTACAAGTATGTAAATGTATGTATATGATTGCTATGTACTAAATGATATGTTATGCTGCAATATCGTTTGTATCTGACATAATTGTCCAGCTCAATAAATAAAATAAAAAATAAAAGTATTCTTGACAACAATATTTTTGCATCACAATATTTTTGTGTCACAATATTTTTCAGATATTTGTGTCTCCTGGTATTTACAACTCAATATTTTGTCCAAACACCCAGCTGAACAATCTCATTGTGAGTTGTAAAAAGTGACACAAATCTTGGTTGATTCACATCAAAACTTTGTCCTCAAGTTGAACAAACCATAGCAAAGGTATATTTTTTTCAAGCTTGTGTGATGGTTGTTTGTAGGTTTCACCTGCACAGTAACATCTATTGTGTTTAATATAAACCTTAAAAGGGGCTTACATCCCGCCCTTACTTTTTAATGGTTTGTGTGCTTGCCACTTACTTTTCCTCCTTTTCTATTGGCTGTTGCACACTATTTCCTGTTGTTCCGGGTGTTTGCTCTTTTCAGTGTCCCAAGGCCCAAGTACTCCTTTTCATCTGCTGAACTTCTTTGTGAGTCTGCTCTCTTGATGCCGACAAAGGTCAGCGTCCTAGTGTTCTTGCACTCCAGTGTGCACCTCGGCTGCTTGGCACTTACTGTTTGTTCAGCTGTCATAATCTCCCCGTGGTTGCACTAGAGTAAAAGCCTCAGTGAAACAAAGAGCTGCACACTCTGATCGCAACAGCACTCACCAGTCCCCCCCAGGTCAACGCGCACTTACCAGTCCCCCTGGGGCCAAAGCAGGGACCCACTCTAGTGCCAAAACCACATCAGAGGCACAGTCATTTAACTTCCTCAAGTGGTGCAGACTCGGGGTCTCCATAGTTATTAGGGCACAAGACTTAATCATGGTACGTGGCAATAAATGCTGTTATGGTTTAGACCACAAATCCCTCTGCGCATTGGCACAAACTGTGTTAATCTGGGACTGTGGGGTGAGGTTTTAGAAGCCTAGTACAGACTGTTAGGGTCATGTGCCGGACTCTTGTAACATTGCAGCATTTCTTATTCCACGATGAAGGTTAGTTGTTACTTTAGTCTCTGTGTAACACGTTTTTGTGTGTATGCTTTGGATTTAGGAAGTGTGGTTCTTCAATAATTTTTAAGCAAGCCGCCGGTATTCTCTTTATTAATCATTTTTAATTCAATAAATTTACATTTGACTCTCTTTTGACTGTACCCTCTGGCTCTCTTGATATCATTGTGCATGACTGAATAACAGTGGCTTATTCATTTAAACCAATGTGTCTCGTTGTTAATCAGGGATTCCTGTATCTCAGAGTTGGTGCCCGTGGCGATCACATACCATACAGATTAAAACTATATTATTATGCCACAGGTTAGTTCTTCTCTGAGAGATAGGTAGTTGAAATGTAATCACATGAGCAATCCCCATTTCTGAGTTACAGCTGTTATGAGTTTTTAATGCAGGCAGGGCAGTGGTTAGACCATTCGCATCACCACCATGCTTGAATGAGCCAGATGTAATTAGTGGAGCCGCAGTATACCGTGTTGAGAGAGTAACTTCAGCTGTTAGAATTCAGCTCCCTTACTTTTCAATGGGGATTCTTCCCCCCCCACCTTCCTTCTCACAGTTCTCCAACATTCTCAGATGGTTGTTGGAGATGATTATAAAAATTTCAGCAAGGAGAGCAGTTATGGAGGTCTTTGGGTCTTAGCTTTCTGTGCAACTTTGGGCACTGAGTTTGCATTGCGACTGCAAATTTTCTTGCAACTTGACATGCACATTTATTGATGTATACAGAAAGAATGCTTTTAATGCACATAACATAAACAATGTAATGGTGCTGTAGCTAAATATTTGCAAACTATAGAAAGTTAGAAATTTGCACACTCTCGTGGACCTGCCCCAGGCGGTGAGCAGAGCTCTATATGTACACATTACGGCACACACAGAGAACATTCTCTGAGCATGACGGTGTCGTGGCTAAAATTTCGCTGACCCTCTCCCTGAAGGCTGACAGAGAGCGTGGGCTTCAGTGAACCTGCATAGGGGCAGTGGGCAGCCAGCCCGAGTTAGAGGCGGAGGCAGGCCTGCAATATAATCCAATTTATGAAGTACACAGAGCGGA
Organism: Calotriton arnoldi; assembly: GCA_963921515.1. Classification (NCBI taxonomy): domain Eukaryota; kingdom Metazoa; phylum Chordata; class Amphibia; order Caudata; family Salamandridae; genus Calotriton; species Calotriton arnoldi. Next base: position 2,140,409 of record CAWUFW010000862.1, read on the forward strand.
TGCTTTGAGCACGCATGTAATAAACAATCGCGATTTAGCGGACACAAAGACATTCAACATTATAAGGGAACTTGGTAAGATTCTTTACATGTTAGCGTGATTTGTATGTACAATATAATTTTCACATTTTACAAATTAGGCTTTGATTTTATCTTTTTTATTGTTATTATGTAATAGTGCTGTATCACGACATAAACATTGTGTCGGGGTGGAGTAAATATTTTTGCAAATGTTTGCCCTGGCGCCGTCATTGGTTGTCATTGGAGTCTCTTGAGCTCAGAAGCTGTAGCGTGGAAGGGTCTGGGCTGCAACAATGCCTCTCTCAGTGGTTTTACACTGCTGGTGGGAGGGCAAAGAAGCCTTCCTTAACATAAAACGTGCTCGCCCCCAAACATGGTTACATGGTGCAGCAATCAAGTGTCGTGCATGTTCCTGTCTTTACATGGCTACCTCAGTAGAGGAAAATAGAAAGTGAATCCTCTATTGTGTGATATTTAGTCAATAATAATCTTTAAACCCGTTGGGCAAAGCGGATGTATTTCGTTTGTACAACGCGGCGCATAGATGTTGGGAGTTCTCTCTCCAAGACAGTGCTTATGCTCAGAGTCTGTCCGTGCTCCTGTTAAATTATACTGATAATTTCTGAGCACGGAAACGTCTTTCAGAAAATAAGCATTGATCAGTTTTATTAATGAAAGCCGAGCATGTTCTCTTGAGGGGAGGCCTGCTTGCTATTACCTGTTCTGTTGAGTGTCAGCTCTTGCTGGATCTGGATCCCAAGGGCACCGTGTGTTGGAAGTGGGACAGCAGCGTGCTCTGACATGGTGTCGGGCTGAGGTGAGAGCGTTCAACTTTTAAATAAACCAAATATATCTGGGCATAGTATCTCACCCCAAAAATAATCCTAATGGGGCTTCATGGTAGACACTTAATCAGGAAGGTCCAGATTGCAAACTTGTTGTCAAGATTGTGTTTTTAAAATTGTTTTATTCTTTAATGTATTTTGTCACACGACGTCCAGCCATTCCTTTGTCTATTTCAGCTATTGTCCCTAACCTCTCAGAAAACATACTTCATCTAGGGGGCATGTTGCAGTGTTTCCAACATAGTTACACTGTTGCTTAATTTAGCAGAAGACTGCTTGCCAAAACTTGTGTGTGTGTGTGTGTGTGTGTGTATATATATATATATATATATATATATATATATATATATATATATATATATATATATATATATATATATATATATACATGACCCCCTACACTACCCAAACACCACTGCACTACCCTATACCCTAAAACACGACTCCCTACACTACACAAACACGACTGCACTACCCTAAAACACTACCCACAGCATGACCCCCTTCACTACACAAACACCACTGCACTGCCCTAAACCCTAAAACACTACCCCAGCACTACCCCCTACACTACCCAAACACCACTGCACTAACATAAACCCTAAAACACTACCCCTACACTACACAAACACCACTGCACTACCCTAAACCCTACATCTACCCCCAGCATGACCCCCTACACTACCCAAACACCACTGCACTACCCTAAACCATAAAACACTACCCCCAGCATGACCCCCTACACTACACAAACACCACTGCACTACCCTAAACCCTAAAACACTACCCCAGCACGACCCCCTACACTACCCATACACCACTGCACTACCCTAAACCCTAAAACACTACCCCCAGCACGACCCCCTACACTACTGCACTACCCTAAACCCTAAAACACTACCCCCAGCATGACCCCCTACACTACCCAAACACCACTGCACTACCCTAAACCCTAAAACACTACCCCCAGCACGACCCCCTACACTACCCAAACACCACTGCACTACCCTAAACCCTAAAACACTACCCCCAGCACGACCCCTACACCACCCAAACACCACTGCACTACCCTAAACCCTAGAAAAGAAACCCCCACCCCATGCCCAATCCCCTTACCTCTCACTCCTCATGGTTCCTCTCTCCTCATGGTTCCTGCTTCACGTAATCTCTGAGGGCGGTGCACGTCGTTGTGAGGAAACGGAACAGCCTCTGTTTCCTTACAACGACATGGATCGTCTACATGTTTTTTAGAACGCATGGTCATTTACCAAACATACCTTTACAACAAAATTCGTTGTAAAGGCATGCGTGGTAAATGACCATGCATTCTAAAAAAATGCGTAGTAATGACTTCGTTATGTACAACGCATGCGTGGTAATGCATGCGTTGTAATGGTATCGCAAAGTAAAAAAGTCGTTGTAACGGCTGTTTACTGATCGAAGCTGGCCCCTGTTCTTCAGTGAGACGTTTATTTGATTAATTAGGAGGAAAGAATGTGGTTTTTTTACCGAAAAGTGCATTTCCGGCTGTTGTATTGTGAAAGTGTCCGTGTGGCCTGGTTTCACTTCCGGTGAGAGAGTGGAAGAGTCTGTTTGGATCTAAAGGAGTTCTGTTGTTGGACGGGGCCGGCGCGACATGTCATCAGAAAACATAGCTAATGGAAAGCGTCCTCCCTGAAGTGTGGAGCAGTGCCATGAGAGGTCAACGAGTGTGCGTCCCACCGCAGTATGACCGTACCGCGTGACCCATGTGCCGCCTCCAGGGTACGGGAGGCAGAAGCGGCATCGCAGGTCCTCTTGAAGACCGTTGTAGCACTAATTCTACATTTTGGTACTAGGGCATTTTAACTTCGTTGTTCCTGCCAGATACAAAGAGAAGATCCTGTGTTATTCAGTGCCCTCGTTACCTTTTTTGTGGGTTGTGGTGCTTGTCACTCGCTGCCCCGCCAGTGCACATGACTGGGCACCCCACCTCGTGTGCCATCTGCAGGGCCTCTGCCCTCGGATCACTGGTTTCGGTTTCTGGAGTGGTAACATAAACAGTTGCTCCCAAAGGACTAGCCTTAACACTTAGGTGAATATCCCCTGCACCAGCTTTCCACGGAAGTTCTTTCCTAGCTCTCCCACGTCAACGAGCACGGCTCCGCTCGCAACACCGTATGACGTCATCGGAGCCATAAGAGGACCTCGTCGGCCTACTGACGTCAGTTCCACCCATTTTTTCCGTGCCACCGAGGCAAACAGGGGACCCAGACATTTTCACATGTATACATAGTATAATAAATATATATATATATTCACTGAAAAAACCATAGGTTTCAGGCACGTTATAGTTAGAAATTAGCATTTAAAAACCTTAGAAATTCACTGAAAAAACCATAGGTTTCAGGCACGTTATAGTTAGAAATTAGCATTTAAAAAACCTTAGAAATTCACTGAAAAAACCATAGGTTTCAGGCACGTTATAGTTAGAAATTAGCATTTAAAAAACCTTAGAAATTAACTGAAAAAACCATAGGTTTCAGGGGCGTTATAGTTAGTTGGACATTTCACTCGTACAAAACCATAGAAATTCCCCGTTATAGTTAGTTCAGCTAACTATAACTTGCGCGCCCGCAATGCACTGCTCATGACGTCACATATTACATCACTCATGACATGGTCAGTGACATCACTCATGACATCACTGCTGACATCTCAAATGACATCACTCATGACATCATCCTTGTGATAGAGTGGCAGACCTCCTCTCACCCTAATATACCTTTGATACACACACTCAAAAATACAAACTAACATTTTCAAAACAATGGACATACCAATACCAGTTACAACACACCTATTCAGTAATTCCAAGATCTACACACACATCCACCAACAGTCCCTATACAGTCACTCATACATGTATTCACTCATCATATGTACTCATACACCTATACATCCTGTTACACACCGCCACTCATCCATAGAGTTACTCACACACATAGTCACACATGCAAACAAAGCATCCATTTACTTGCATATACAGTTATACACACACTACCACACTTACTTCTACAGAAACTTACACATACTTACTCTCTTAAACAATCACTTATAGAAACACCTACTTATTTGTACAGGAACTCTTCCAATCTCTCACTCTCACATATACTCACTTATATACACCAATACTCACTATACTAGTTTAAAACATATGTAGTACTCATAAAGACACTATTGAGACAGTCATTCACTCACTAACACACCCATACACATACTCATCCACCTATACAGTCCTGCACACATGCTGTCTTCAACACATACAAACAGTGAGTCACTCATTCATGCATCTATGCACTAAGTAATACCCCCACCGAACCATACAGACACTCAGACACTCATACTGATACTCAAAAAACCAACTAATAACCCATATAGACACTCATGTAGCTACTCACCAACCCATGCAGCCACTTATACACAAAGTGAGAGACTGATACAGATATTTTCATATTTAAACATTACTCACTAACCCATGTATTCACTAAGATACACTTAGTCAGTTATACAATCAATTTTACAAAAAAAATCATCCATTTAGACACTTATATACCCATTTATTCTTCCATCGACCTTGAGATATACATATATAAAACATTTAATTTTCAGAAAAACACACATTCACTGGATGGTGTCATCAGTGATGTCATCAGTGATGTCATTTGAGATGTCATCAGTGATGTCACTGACCATGTCATGAGTGATGTAATATGTGACGTCATCAGCAGTGCATTGCGGGCGCGCGAGTTATAGTTAGCTGAACTAACTATAACGGGGGAATTTCTATGGTTTTGTACGAGTGAAATGTCCAACTAACTATAACGCCCCTGAAACCTATGGTTTTTTTAGTGAATTTGTAAGGATTTTTAAATGCTAATTTCTAACTATAACGTGCTTGAAACCTATGGTTTTTTCAGTGAATTTCTAAGGTTTTTTAAATGCTAATTTCTAACTATAATGTGCCTGAAACCTATGGTTTTTTCAGTGAATATATATATATTTATTACACTATGTATACATGTGAAAATGTCTCAATCCCCTGTTTGCCTCGGTGGCACGGAAAAAATGGGTGGAACTGACGTCAGCAGGCCGACGAGGACCTCTTATGGCTCCGATGACGTCATACGGTGTCGCGAGCGGAGCCGTGCTCGTTGACGTGGGAGAGCTAGGAAAGAATTTCCGTGGAATGCTGGTGCAGGGGATATTCACCTAAGTGTTCAGGCTAGTCCTTTGGGAGCAACTGTTTATGTTGCCACTCCAGAAACCGAAACCAGTGATCCGAGGGCAGAGGCCCTGCAGATGGCACACGAGGTGGGGTGCCCAGTCGTGTGCACCGGCGGGGCAGCGAAGTGACAAGCACCACAACCCACAAAAAAGGTAACGAGGGCACTGAATAACACAGGATCTTCTCTTTGTATCTGGCAGGAACAACGAAGTTAAAATGCCCTAGTACCAAAATGTAGAATTAGTGCTACAACGGTCTTCAAGAGGACCTGCGATGCCGCTTCTGCCTCCCGTACCCTGGAGGCGGCACATGGGTCACGCGGTACGGTCATACTGCGGTGGGACGCACACTCGTTGACCTCTCATGGCACTGCTCCACACTTCAGGGAGGACGCTTTCCATTAGCTATGTTTTCTGATGACATGTCGCGCCGGCCCCGTCCAACAACAGAACTCCTTTAGATCCAAACAGACTCTTCCACTCTCTCACCGGAAGTGAAACCAGGCCACGCGGACACTTTCACAATACAACAGCCGGAAATGCACTTTTCGGTAAAAAAACCACATTCTTTCCTCCTAATTAATCAAATAAACGTCTCACTGAAGAACAGGGGCCAGCTTCGATCGGTAAACAGCCGTTACAACGACTTTTTTACTTTGCGATACCATTACAACGCATGCATTACCACGCATGCGTTGTACATAACAAAGTCATTACTACGCATTTTTTTAGAACGCATGGTCATTTACCACGCATGCCTTTACAACGAATTTTGTTGTAAAGGTATGTATGGTAAATGACCATGCGTTCTAAAAAACATGTAGACGATCCATGTCGTTGTAAGGAAACAGAGGCTGTTCCGTTTCCTCACAACGACGTTCACCGCCCCTCAGAGATGACGTGAAGCAGGAACCACGAGGAGAGAGGAACCATGAGGAGTGAGAGGTAAGGGGGATTGGGCATGGGGTGGGGGTTTCTTTTCTAGGGTTTAGGGTAGTGCAGTGGTGTTTGGGTGGTGTAGGGGGTCGTGCTGGGGGTAGTGTTTTAGGGTTTAGGGTAGTGCAGTGGTGTTTGGGTAGTGTAGGGGTCGTGCTGGGGGTAGTGTTTTAGGGTTTAGGGTAGTGCAGTAGTGTCGGGGGTCGTGCTGGGGGTAGAGTTTTAGGGTTTATGGTAGTGCAGTGGTGTTTGTGTAGTGTAGGGGGTCATGCTGGGGGTAGTGTTTTATGGTTTAGGGTAGTGCAGTGGTGTTTGGGTAGTGTAGGGGTCGTGCTGGGGGTAGATTTAGGGTTTAGGGTAGTGTAGTGGTGTTTGGGTAGTGTAGGGAGTCGTGCTGGGGGTAGTGTTTTAGGGGTTAGGGTAGTGCAGTGGTGTTTGTGTAGTGTAGGGGGTTGTGCTGGGGGTAGTGTTTTAGGGTTTATGTTAGTGCAGTGGTGTTTGGGTAGTGTAGGGGGTCGTGTTTTAGGGTATAGGGTAGTGCAGTGGTGTTTGGGTAGTGTACGGGGTCATGCTGGGGTTAGTGTTTTAGGGTTTAGGGTAGTGCAGTGGTGTTTAGGTAGTGTAGGGGGTCGTGCTGGGGGTAGTGTTTTAGGGTTTAGGGTAGTGCAGTGGTGTTTGTGTAGCGTGGGAGGTCATGCTGGCGGTATATTTAGGGTTTAGGGTAGTGCAGTGGTGTTTGGGTAGTGTAGGGAGTTGTGCTGGGGGTAGTGTTTTAGGGTTTAGGGTAGTGCAGTGGTGTTTGGGCAGTGTAGGGAGTCGTGCTGGTGGTAGTGTTTTAGGGTTTAGGGTAGTGCGCCCAACCAGCCACAATATCCGTGGACAAAGGGGATCCTGACTCTTTGGAACGCTCCGTCAATTGAATAATTTGGGTTAAGGGCCCTACCACGTCCAAGACCTATCAATTCCTTTCTTGGGATCCCTCAAATACTTGGAGAAAAAGGTACATAGTTTCTCATCAATTTCAGGCGTGTGTGCCACCTTCCCCTTCAGTGAGGGCCTGGGGCATTCTCCCTCATCCTATTCCTGACCTCCCTTTCAAGGGGTTGATAGATTTTCCCCACCACATACTCTGCCACTTTGGCGTCAGGTGTCCACTCTGCCGACCTAGGATGGTAAATTTGGGTAGGCTCGAACATGTCTGAGTGGACTCTGTCCCCAACCGGGGACTGAGAGGAGTGGGACTCTGGACGCCAGGGACGCCCCGAGTCCTTATCCTCATCGGAGGAGAAATCGTCCTCCGATACACCCTCTTCCTCTAAGGGAAACCCGCCGTCGGGGTCTACAATAGTGGTGACAGTGTCGCAATTTTCTCCGGGCCCCTCCTCCTCCTGGCAGGGTGCATGTTTTAGCGTTTGCGCACTCTTGAGGAAGGTCTTGTAAGTTTATCAAATCCTTCCAAGTGCCCCGCGTTATGCTTAACGGCCCTTTTATTCCCCATCTGGGAGCTACTTGGACCCGCCACCACCAGATCTGGGTCACTGAACACCCCAGGGATGCTTTTCGCCAGCTTATCAACCTGATCCCTAAGAGGAGCCAGCGCCCTAGAAATAGCCAGAGAGAGGGCTTGATCCACTGCTGGAGGGAGAAGTTGGGGGGCCACTTCCTGGTAGGAGGAGTAAAAATGGTCTTCTGGAGAAGACATGATAGCAGAGGGTGTGAGCACAGAAGAAATGCCCTTAAAATCCTTAAGACAGCCCCTTCGCCGGTGCTCCAACAGCTGGGCTTTCCCCGAAGCTGTTATAAGAATAGACTGAGGCGCAATACCAATTACCACCAGCAGGTGGCGCTGGTCACTAACGTGGCCGTGTGGGGAAATCACCGCGTAGCGGTGTCAAAATTAGGCGAGGGTTGGTCTGGAATCAAGCGGACACTAAAGGAGTGACCGGATTCCCAAACGCGCTTAAAGACCAGCGGGAGCGCTCGACGGAGCTGCCTCGCTCGGACCAGACGCGCCTGACAGGATCTCACTGCGCGCAGAGCACACAGCAGGAGAAACTGCGAGGGGGAGAACGCGCTCGGGCAAGAGCCTGCTGCGCAGGGAATATGAAACAATACCAAGGCAATAATGCTAATAACGTGCACAAGAAACCGCTATACAAACAGCAACAACGTCAGATTAAGCCAAGAATGTAAGGAATGCACTCAACTGACGAGCAGTGAAGAAAGAGGAAGCGGAAGGGACGTCACGATATTATATACGATGGACTGTGATATGATTGGACTATAGTTGCCTTGGAGACTACCCCCTAATGGTTCATGGGTTGTGTAGTCTTTTGTTTAATGATTGTTGTGTTACGTTTTCTTTGAACTGCTATGCAAATAAAGTGAGGAAAGATATGCATAATCCTCGCCTCCGTCCTGCCATAGAATTCATTAAACTTTATTTGATCTTATTTAGAAACATAGATCATAAAAGTGTACATAAAAACAGTAAATCCTCTTTCCTAATACAATACAGTGAGAATTAATTAAAACCAGTAGGTAAAAACGGGTGTTACAAAGCCCGGTTCAGAGCAACTTCAGGTTAACAGAATCGTAAAGTTCAATGTTTCGCAAGAACAATCTCATGTACTTCGTGCAAAATACGCAATAAGGGGTCCAAGTAAAATGTAACGCTCCAATACCTGACCAGTTTGCACTATATAAAACTGCAGAAAAACTGAAAATAAAAAGTGTTTTGCACACTTCTGTCATTGGGCTATATGTGGGCTACATCTGGGTGATATTTGTGCTACATTTGGGCTCTTTTTTCTCTGGTGGCCATCTTGGGAGACTTATTTGTTATGAAGTTTCCTAATTTCGTCATTTACTGCAGTCTCCTCAGTAAGAAATGCTTTCAGTTTTTACTTTGATTCCATCAAGAAGGCATTCAGATGTGTCACACATTTGCCATAAATTCAGAATGTTAGCACTCTAGTTGTTCATTAGATCACTGTAGTAAAGCTACTACTCACCAGGGAGTTAACTGGAAGTCTACTGCTGGTATTGAAAGTGATTGTTTCAGTCTGCATGTCAGAATTTTCTAATGAAATAGAAGAGGATTTGAGATCTCACTTAAAACATGCCCTACATTTTCTTTCTAGAGCACTAACCATAATTTCTATGACAAAATGAACCCCCTCATTTTGTTCCTTTTTAAATTAAATGTTTTAAGAGTTACCAGTTTATTCCAATCAAGATGGCTTCAGGTGTGCCATAATTTTGTCATAAGTAAGACTGTTAGCACTCGAGTTGTTCTTTAGAACACTCTGGGAAGCTGCAGTAGAACACAAAGGCATCAACTGACAGGCTGCTCCTGTTGAAATATAACAGAAAGATATTTGAGATCACACTTGAAACATGTCCTAATTTTTCTTTCTACAGCACTAACCATAATTTCTATGGCAAAATGAACCCCCTCATTTTGTTCCTTTTTAAATTAAATGTTTTAAGTGTTACCAGTTTATTTCAATCAAGATGGCTTCAGGTGTGCCATACTTTTGTCATAAGTAAGACTGTTAGCACTCGAGTTGTTCTTTAGAACACTCTGGGAGACTGCAGTAGAACACAAAGGAATCAACTGACAGTCTCTGCCCTTGTTGGATGTACATGTTTTACTGAGAATGTCAGACTTCATTCTCACATGACTGAGAAAGATAATGTGAATTTACCGAAAATATGCTCTCATTTTAGCTTCTGGAGCACCTTCCAAAACTGTATGGGACAAGCATGTGAAAATAGTTTTCTCTCAAACATGATTCATGATATCCCAGCAGAAGGTTTTTCACAGGGTAAAATCACCTTAGAACACACCACAATTCCTGAAATTAGTATGGTACCATCAACAAATGAATTCTAATGTAACTAAAGTCTGTTATCACCCTTTATAGTTCTCCTTTTGGTAACCCTCAAAATCTTCGATTCACTACAATGCATTTCAATGGGGTACTATCATTTATATTGGTCCCAAGATGGCTGCCAGCAATTCCAGGATGAAGTGCTGACAGCCAATCAGATCTCACGATGACGTGTGGTTAGGCTCCGCCCAGATATGTTTTCTTTTTCAAATTGCTCAGGAACTACTGAACGGATTTACACCATTTAACCAAAAGGCACGACTCTGAACCAAGTGCTACCTTTTTGCCAAATTTGGTGTAATTCCGTTCAGCAGTTCGGGCTGTAGCTGCGATGAAAGGTTCCTATGGAAAATTGCATGGGGAAAAAACGTTTTGGGACCCCCCTTTTTTCTCAGCCCCCGCTTGCCGAATCACCCCGAAGCTTTCAGGATAGGAGCGGACCGGAGCGGGCCATAAGTTTTGAAAATTTCGCGAAGATTCGTCAACCGGCGCCAAAGTTATTTCAAATAGAAGGTTGTGGATTTCCTATGGAAAATAGGTCCTAACTATAACTATCTACTGGCGACCGCCAGTAGATAATATATGTGTATATATATATATATATCCCAACAATCCTTTGTAGATATTTAGAGGTTCGCGACCTCGCCGTGAGTCCGCCTCCCTTTTGAGGCAGAGATACTCGCGACAAACAGGAGGGATATATTTTACCTACTGGCAGTCGCCAGTAGGTAGTTATAGTTACAACCTAGTTTCCATAGGAAAAGCATTTTTTGATTTGCTAATAACTTTGGCGTCGTTTGACGAATCTTCCTGAAATTCTCCCAAAAAAAAGTCTATCCAGGTCAGCTCCTATCCTGAAAGATTGGGGGTGATTCGTCAAGCGGGGGCTGAGAAAAAAGGGGGGTCCCAAAACTCATTTTCTCCATGTTAATTTCGATAGGAAATTTTGCGACGAGCTACAGCCCGAACTGCTGAGCGGAATTACCCCAAATTTGACAAAAGGTAGAGCTTGGTTCAGAAAGCGACCTTTTTTTAAATGGGCTAAATCCGTTCAGTAGTTTTTGAGAAATACAAAAATAAGAGTCAAAAATCTATTTCCCATAGGAAACTTTGTGCAAGCCTTCAGCCGAAACTACTGAACGGAATTACCCCAAATTTGGCAAAAGGTAGTGCTTGGCTCAGAAAGCGACCTTTTGTAAAATGGTGTAAATCCGTTCAGTGGTTGCTGAGAAATGAGAAAAATAAAAGTTTCGATATCTGGGCGGAGCCTAAGTCCCGTGCACGAGCTTCACTGTGATTGGCTGCGAACACTCCAAACCAGGAAGTGTTGGCAGCCATCTTGTGGCTCGGTAGAAGCGAGTCACTAGAAAACAGAGAAACAAAGGTATAAAACAAGAGAAAGGGGCAGGGTAGAAACACCGTGAACCCCTAGGCCTGCTCAGGGGTCCCAGAAGGACCCCAGGGCCAAAAAGCATTTTTATAAATAAAAAAAATCGGCGCAATTCGCGCTGGGGTCGCGGGTTCCCGCGTTTTATTGTAATGAGGTCCCCGGGTGGGCTAGGTCCCGCAGGCATTTCTTAAAAAATAATAGCTGGGGGTCGCTGGGGCTGCGGGGGCCCGCTGGGGTCCCCGCAGCCCCGGGGCTTCACTCATGTTGGGAGGGGGGTTGCGCGGCCCCTCTCCTGGAGCCCTCCATCTGCTTATAACTTTGGCGTCGTTTGACGAATCTTTACAAAATTTTCAAAAAAGTTTCTCTTTTTGATCAGCTCCTATCTTGAAAGTTTGGGGGTGTTTGGTCAAGGGGGGCTGAGAAAAAGGGAGTCCCAAAATGTGTTTTCTCAATGCATTTTCCATAGGAAACTTTAGACAAGGCTACAGGTCAAACTGCTGAACGGAATTACGCCAAATTTGTGAGGGAGAAAGGTTGTGGTCGAGAAAGCGCGCTTTTGTTGAAATGGTATAAATCCGTTCAGTAGTTTTTGAGAAATATCAAATTTGACAGATATCGATATTATGAGAATTTTGACATCTGATTGGCTGAGGGTTACGAGCACGAGCTCGCGGCTCATTGGCTGTGAACGGTTGAAACTAGGAAGTGTTGGCAGCCATTTTGTGACTTAGTCCGTCAGCTCACATCTCTGCGTGTAGAAGCCATCGGGTGTGTAGTTTTACCTCTGCGAGGCAACACTGGCATCTGTGTCTGTGTAAGATACTCCTTTCATGCTGCCTCTCCTCACATCACGAGGTCGCGGCTATGCCTTTAGAAGCCAGTCCGTTGTCTCGGAGCTCTGTGAGTCAGTCTGTCGGCACGACCCTCTACACAACCCAAACACCACTGCACTACCTAACTAAACCACTACTGTTAGCACGACCCCCTACACTACAGAAACACCACTGCACTACCTTAAACCCTAAACCACTACCCCAGCACAACCCCCTACTCTACAGAAACACCACTGCACTACCCTAAACCCTAAAACATTACCCCAGCACGACCCCCTACACTACCCAAACACCACTGCACTACGTAACTAAACACTAAACCACTACTGCCAGCACGACCCCCTACACTACAGAAACACCACTGCACCAACTTAAACCCTAAAACACTACCCCCAGCACGACCCCCTAAACTACAGAAACACCACTGCACTACCCTAAACCGTAAAACGCTACCCCCAGCACGACCCTCTACACTACCCAAACACCACTGCACTATCCTAAACCCTAAAACACTACTCACAGCAGGACCCCCTACACTACGTAAAGACCACTGCCCTACCCTAAATGTACCCCCAGCACCGCCCTCTACACTACACAAACACCACTGCACTACCGTAAACACTAAAACACTACCCACAGCAGGACCCCCTACACTACACAAACACCACTGCACTACCGTAAACCCTAAAACACTACCCACAGCAGGACCCCCTACACTACACAAACACCACTGCACTACCCTAAACCATAAAACACTACCAGTCCATTGGCTCACAGCTCTGCATTTGCGAGCCGACTGCCCGTAGCTCTCTCTGTGCGAGCCGAGCCCACGGGCCGTAGCTCTCCCTTTGTGAGGCTGCCCGACGGCCCGCAGGTCTCCCTGTGCTAGCCGGATCGCAGTTGTCAGTCTGCGAACCGATATTGGGAATATAAGGTGGCTCTAAAAAGAGCCTTTGTGTTTATTAGTTGGAGCTACATATAAGTGCGGATGCACAGCTTCAGGTTATTCAGAAAAACTCTATTTCCCTGATCTGTGAAGTGTACTCCATCACTTCTGTAGATATCAGCCATATCATAACGTATGTTGTTGTTGTAGATCGACCCCATTCTATGGTCTCTGAGGTATGCAGACACAGCTTTGTTGACATTCTTCCTAGATTTTTCAATCTGAGGACAAAATTTGTTTGACCATTTCCACTTCTGTCTTTGGCATATATTGGAATATACAAAGACAGTTTGAGGCAAAAGCAACATCAATTGTCTAAAGGTGTCCTTCATTAGCATTTCCAAACCTACCCCAGTCAATGTGCCTAGGTCATTTCCAAAACAGTGCAAAATCATGAGGTCAGGGAGTTGGAGATGCAAACATGTTTTAACCAAAGGGAGTAATTGGTGCCACTTCAATCCTCTCTGTCCAAACCATTTAATGTCCACATTTTGTAAACCTAGGTCTAAGTCAATACGTCTCTGTTCTGCATACCTCTTGCACCAGAAAACATAGCTATGTCCTACGATCCACACTAGCATTTTGAAGGTGTCGCTGGAAGATATGGATAGATGTCTGTAGCTCATGCAGTCCGTTCGTAGAATAAGAGATATGTTTAAAGATGGGGAACTACTTTTTTTCTCATACAAAACGATAACTGATTGGGAGATGAAAAACATTGTTTACTAAAAAGTAGGGTGCATATTAGTTTGTCGAAAAGCATCTTTGTGATTGGTTAATAAAAAGCAGTTTCAACGTAGAGTTCATATGATAGGATAACATTTGCTCAGTTCAACCACACCTGCTACTTGCATTTGGAAGGCACTGTTCGAACTTAAAACAATGGTGAACTTTTAACCTGCACGTGCCCTTAAATGTTCGAGAAAATGTTGCAAAAAAATATCGTTAGGTTTGAAAAAAGGATGAACTTTTAACCTGCACGTGTCGTAGAATGTTCTAGAAAGTTTGTTGATAGAATACGTTGAACTTCTCACCTGTATGTGTTCTTACATTTTTTTAAAACTGTTTATATGGAAAGTTAAAAAATAACCAATAGAGAGAAGTTTTGCAATTTGAAAAAATAAAGGAACTATTCTGATTTGTTCTTTACATGTATTTGTGTGGAGCAACAGGGAAATTGTGCCATTACTGATTCCATTCTTGATGAGAGCGGTGCATTACACGTACTGTGTGACAAAGAAAGAATTGCAAATTTGGCAGGGAGAAAGGTCTTGGTGCAGAAAGCGCTGTTTTGTGGAAATGGTGTAAATCCGTTCAGTAATCTTTGAGATATTAAAGGAAAAAAAGATATATATATATCTCGACTGTGCCTAACTCCCGAGCACGAGCTTGCCTCTGATTGGCTGCTAACAATTCAAACCAGGAAGTGTTAGCAGCCATCTTGTGCCTCGCATCGAGTGAAAATATAAAAGAAAGGTCCCGGGGGCAATTTAATATACCGGAGCTCTGTCTGTGCGAGATACCGCTGTCACGCTGCGTCTCCCTACATCAGCAGGTAACGCACCCTTTTCCACCATCAACAGTATACCTCCAACAATATACTTGGGCCCGCAAGTCTGCCTCTGCGAACCACTTGTCGGCTCACAGCTCTTCGGGTGCGAGTTCTCGGGCCCGCAGCTGTATCTGTGAAGCCAATACTGGAAATATACCGGAGGTGTCTCTCTGCGAGATACGCTCTTCACGCTCCCTCTCCCCACATCAGTGTTCCGCAGCTATCCCTTTGGAAGCCGATGGCCCGCACCTTTCCCTATACTAGTCGGCCCGCAGGTGTTCCTCTGCGAGCTGGCCCGCAGCTCTTCCTCTGCGAACTGACGTGCCGCGGTTCTCCCTCTATGAGCCTGCTAGTCGGCTCGCAGTTCTTCATCTACGAGCCAGACCGCCGGCGGCTCTTAAGTCTCTGAGAACAGATGTAATGGAGGCAACGATCATGCAGGTCGGACACCCAACACTGCTCCGACATCCCCCAGTAGGAGCTCCTTGACCGCCATCTCCCCTCACCCCCATCCCCCCAAACAAATGTGACAGTCACGTTAGGTTGGAGAAATAAGAATCTTAGTCATGTATGGATTTACATATAAAACATTTTATTAAAACAAAACAACAACAAATAAAACTATGTACAGCCATGTCGTGTCATCGCTGGACCATTTGTGAATCACAGCCTGTAAGACAAAAAGAAAGATGAGATGGTGCGTCATGCGTCCAGCAAAGGAGAAAGAGAAAGAGAGAAAGAGTGAGGGAGAAAGAGAGAAACAAAGAAAGAGTGAGAGAGAGAGGAAGACAAAGAAATAGAGAAAGAGTGAGAGAGATAAAGAGAGAAATAGTGTGAGAGTGGAAGAGAGAGAGAAAGAGTGAGAGAGAGGAAGAGAGAGTGAGAGAGAGGAGAGAAGGAGTGAGAGAGAGGAAGACAGACAAAGACAGAGAAAGAGAGAGAGAAAGAGTAAGATGCAAGGAAAAGAGAGAGAGAGAGAAACAGTGTGAGAGAGGTAGAGAGGAAGAGAGAGAGAGAGGAAGAGAGAGAAAGAGTGAGAGAGAGGAGAAAGAAAGAATGAGAGAGAGGAACAGGCAGAGAAACGGAGAAAGTGTGAGAGAGAGAAAGGAAGAGATGGAGAGGGAGTGTTGACACTGGAGAAAATCTTTGCAGCTTACCTTTGTGCCTCCGGTGTGTCTCCAACCATGTGCCGGGACATAGTGCACCCTTAAGTTTAGTGATCTGAAAGATAGTATAGAATTAGTAATTGCAGAGTACATACAACTGCACACGCCTAATTATCTGTTTCGGCAATGCGCACTCAGGCTGCTGCAGCCCATCCACTCCCACTGCTCGGAGGTGTCTGTGCGCTCTTGTGCGCCCAGCCTGCTGCACACTATCCACTCCCACCGCCCAGAGGTTACTGCCCGCTGCTGCAGAAAGAAGTATCTCTGCTCACCTTCCGCCACCGGCGTGTGTGTAAGAGGGTGCACCACGTGCTGAAGCAACTTTGTCAGGCGTTGTCAGGATGGCCACGCATCATCGCAGTTTGTACACGCGTTCAGCTGTGGTGGTGTGGGGGGAGGGACGTCGGTTCGTTAATCACAGCCTGTTAGATAAAAAGCAAGATAGGATTGTGCGTCATTCGTCCATCAAAGGAGAGAGAAAGAGAGAGAGAGAGAGAAGGAAAGAGTGAGAGGAAGACAGAGAAAAAGAAAGGAGTGAGAAGACGACAGAGAGAAAGAGAGAAACAGTGGGAGTGACAGGAAGAGAGAGAGAGAGAAAAAGAAAGAAAGAGTGAGAGGAAGACAGAGAGAAAGAGAGAGAGACGAAGAGAGAGTGAAACAGTGAGAGACAGAAAGAGAGAGAGGAAGAGTGAAAGAGAGAGGGAGAGAAAGGAAGAGAGAAAGAGTGAGAGTGAGGAAGAGAGAGTGTGAGAGAGAGGAAGACAGAGAAAGAGAGAGAGTGAGATACAAGGAAGAGAGAAAGAGAGAAACGGTGTGAGAGAGAGGAAGAGAGAGAGAAACAGTGTGAGAGAGGAAGAGAGAGAAAGAAAGAATGAGAGAGAGAGGAAGAGACAGAAAGAGTGTGAGAGAGAGAAAGGAAGAGATAGAGAGTGAGAGAAAGAGAAAGAGTGTGAGTGACAGAAAGGAAGAGATGGAGAGGGAGAGTGAGTGTTGACACTGTGGAGAAAATCCTCACAGCTCACCTTTCTGTCACCGGTGTGTCTCCAACCACGTGCCGGGATATAGGGCAGCCCTCAAGCTTAGTCATCTGAAACATAAAAATGGAATCAGTAATGGATGAGTACATACAACTGCGTATGCCTAAATCGCTGTCCCGCCTTTGTGTATCCAGGCTAGTGTACCCCATCCACTTCCACTGCCCAGAGGTGTCTACCCGCTGCTGTACACCCAGGCTGCTGCACTCCATCCACTCCCACTGCCCAGAGGTGTATGACAGCCGCTGCGCACCCAGGCTGCTGCACCCCATGCACTCCCACTGCCCGGAGGTGACTGCGTGCCGCTACGCACCCAGGCTGCTGCACCCCATCCACTCCCACTGCCCAGAGGTGACTGCCCGCCGCTGCGCAAACAAGCCTCTCTGCTCACCTTACACCACCGGCATGTGTCGAAGAGGGTCCACCACGTGCCGAAGAAACCTCCTCACCCGTTGTGTACATGCGGAGAGCGGAGCTCACAATTCAGGTTGAGTGTTGATTGCAGGATGGCCACGCTTCATCGCAGGCCTGCAAGACAAAAAGCAAGATAAGATTGTGCGTCATGCGTCCATCAAAGGAGAGAGAAAGAGAGAGAAAGAAAGAGTGAGAGGAAGACAGAGAGAAAAAGAAAGAAGGAGTGAGAGGAAGACAGGAAGAAAGAGAGAAACAGTGGGAGTGACAGGAAGAGAGAGAGAAAAAGAAAGAAAGAGTGAGAGGAAGACAGAGAAAGAGTGAGAGAGAGAGAGAGAGAGAGAAAGAGTGTGAAGGAGAGAAAGGAAGAGATGAAGAGGGACAGTGAGTGCTGTGTCTCCAACCACGTGCCGGGACCTAGTGGAGCCCTCAAGCTCCCACATCTAAACATAGTACAGAATTAGTAATGGGAGAGTATATACGATTGCGTACGCCTAAATCGCTGTGCCGCCTTTGTGTATCCACTCCCGCCGCCCAGACGTATTTGCCCACCGCTGCGCACCCAGGCCTCACTGCTCACCTTTTCGCGGACAGGGCACCCTCCGCATCATGCAGTCCCGCTCCGCAGGCCAACAGGCCTCACATTTGGTGCTGCGTCTTGATTTTGCCATGCCAGAGGACATACTAGTGCACCTATCATCATCGCAGGTTGCACACCCGCTCAGTCCTTGCGGTGCCACTAACTCAGTGAACAGTGAGGCTACGCACGTGGTGGTAGGCCTCCCTGTTTGGTGGCTCAGGCCTACACTGCGGTCCAGCAGGGCACACAAAAGCTGAGCTGTCCAGACTGCCGGGACGGGCCATCACCGCAGGCTGTACACCCGCTCAGCAGTTACGGTACCCGTACCTCAGTGGACCGAAAGTCACCGTCCCATGCCGGTGTGCCTGTGCCGGCCACAGTGCATCCGGTGCGAGCAACTCTGAAATGGCGTCGAGCATGTGCGCCCTGTCTTTTTTATTGGCAGGGTCACGTGTCCTGTGACGCCTGTGCTGGATGGGTGTGTTGTGGGTGTATACTAGCCGTGAGGGAGTGGCTGTGGCGTACTGACAACTAGACTTGTGACCAGCAGATCACTGCAATGAAAATCTGAGCCATGTAGCGTTGTTGTCCTTCCCTGTAAGCGGAGTGGGCTGGCCTGGCGTATGCCAGTTCTGCGTGAGGCTGTGAAGAATGACTCCGGAGCTATGGGCGTGGCTCCATCGTGAGCTGTATGAGGAATCAACTGATGCGCCCGGCACTGTTGCCAGATTGGGCTAGATCACGCACAATTGGGCTATATTTTTCCCGGTTGTGCGGTAAAATTTAGGTTTGTGCTAGTTGCCAGATTATAAATATATATACAGCGCTCCAGCAAACTAGTATGTTAAAGCGCTTTATTAGACAAATATTTACTTGGCAGCCTGCTGCAACATCAATTCCAATCCATTCACCGCCTGCTTGACGATGTCCCTGCCCCTCCTTCCTTAAAGTAGCAATATTGGGCTAGTTTGGGCTACTTTTTGGTTGTCTTTGGGCTAGAGAATGCTTAAAAAATCTTGCAACACTCATGCCGGTGTTCTTGTTGTAGTGCTGCCGTCACCCGGGTCGCAAGCGTCAATGTATCACTCTGTGAGCCAAGTCCCTGAACATGGCCAACATGGAAGGTACGGGGAATCACTGACCCTACATTCATCCATAGTTACACACAAGAAAGATGGTGGACATGACACATCTGTGTGGGTGTGAATGTTTATTGCACATTCAGTGGAGTATTGCAGCTGTAGCAATACTGGGCCATGCAAAATCCAAATTTCAGTTTTTGGGACATGGAGGGCAGCCAATTAGAGACAAGCTCGTTGTCGAAGTTAGGGTGCGCCAACATATGTACTTATACAATCACTCCGCCAATCCCCACGCACTTCTAAATTCACTATACACTCTCCTTGCAGTACTCTAATCATCCAGTCTCTACGTACGTACTTGTACAATGACCGAGACAAAGTTACATAACCAAAGTTTTCTCCCACTGTCAAAGGTAAGTTGGTTGCATACGCTGTCCAGAGCACAATGTAATGTAGTAGGGCCCAGGGGCAGTATGTTGCATACATAATGAACACACGGACACAGATAGATAGTGGAAGTGGGTACGAGCACGTGCACTCGACTCCTTTTTATTACCAGGGTCACATGTCCAGTGACGTCTGTGCTGGATGCGTGTGGGGTGAGTGTAAGCCAGCCCTCCGGGAATGGTTGGTGCTGGTAACAAGTACAACAGTAATCATCAGATCACACACACAGATTCAATCATAAAGGGTCCATGACTTGTGCTACACTAAGTTAGGGGCACCAGATCTGAAATCATACACAAAATATTCTGTCATAAAGGGTCCATCAGTTGTGGTGGACTGAGGTAGGAGCATCAGAAGCATTCCGCGTGTGCACAGCTACCGATGATGCGTGGTCCGGGCGGGCCGCACTGGGAGCAATGTGTCATGCCTACTGGACTCCGTCATCTGGAATCGCGACTCAATCTGAATTGTGAGCCCTGCTGTCCGCAGTGTAGATCGAAGGCAGTAGTCAGCACAGACATCGAGGAAAGCTTTTTGTCACTTCCTCTTGAGACAATTCAACGACATAGAGTACAATTCTGTCTGCAATTAATAAATCAAGACTGAATTCAAATTGTGAGCTCTGCTGTCCGCAGTGTAGACTGCCATTCGGTGTTCCTTTGGACTTGCAAGTTGAATTTGGTCATTGTACTAAAGCTATAATTGATATCAAAAAAGTTCTTGAAGCAAGGACACTAAAAGGATATTATGTAGGTTTAAGGGTACGTGGCGATGACTTATGGTGCAGTGAGCTAGTGGCACCTGAAGCACTCAGCGTGTGCGCATCCTGCGATGATGCGTGGTCCGTGTGGGCCGCACTGGTAGCAATGTCTTTTGTTTAATGAATTCTGCCTTAATAAGGCCACGTGGCGTTTACTTGTGGTGCACTGAGTTAGTGGTACCTCTGGCGCTCAGCGTGTATGCAGCCTGCGATGATGCGTGGTCCGGGCGGGCCGCACTGGGAGCAATGTGTCATGCCTACTGGACTCCGTCATCTGGAATCGCGACTCAATCTGAATTGTGAGCCCTGCTGTCCGCAGTGTAGATCGAAGGCAGTAGTCTGTACAGACATAACTGTGCAGTGCTGTGCCGCTGTGTTCGCAGGGGGCTTGTGTCGAAGAGGCCCGCGGTCATGGCGGCAGCCACGTGGCAGGGTGAGGGTCGCCGCTCTGGCAGACACGTTGGCTTTCACACAAGTGAACCACGCCCAGAACCCCGGCCTATTTATTCACACTTCTATGCTGGAGTGGCGTACGTTGGACCAGCCCACTGCGCTTCCGCTTACAGGGGGCGACGACACAGGTTCATGACCGAGATCTTCCCCACTGCCTGAGGTAACATGTTTGCGTCCACTGTCCATAACACTACAAGTACCAGCTTGTTTTTGGATCGCACAGCAGATAGGTTTAATGAATATTATAATTAGAAATTAGCATTTAAAAAACCTTTGAAATTCACTGAAAAAACCATAGGTTTCAGGGACGTTATAGTTACAAATTATCATGTTAAAAACCTTTGAAATTCACTGAAAAAACCATAGGTTTCAGGGACGTTATAGTAACTTGCACATTTCACTCGTACAAAACCATAGAAATTCGGCCGTTATAGTTAGTTGAGCTAACTATAACTCACGCCCCCACAATGCACTGCTGATGACGTCACATATTACATCATTCATGACATGGTCAGTGACATCACTGATGACATCTCAAATGACATCACTGATGACATCATCCACGTGAAAATCTGATGCACCTCCTCATACCTTAATAAAACCTTTGATACACCCATTCTAAAATACAGACTACCATTTTCGAAACAATACAGACACCAATACCAGTTACTACATACGCACGCACTGATTCCTAGGTCTACACACACATCCACTCATTCACCCATAAAGTCACTCATACATGCAGTGACTCATCAATACAACACTATTATAGGCACTCATACACCTATACAAACACTCACACACCGCCACTCATCCAGAGTTACTCACACATCTAGTCAGTCATGCAAAGAATCAATCACACTTCTATTTACTCAGCTATACAGTTATACACACACAACCTCACTTATTCATAGTGATATTAACATATACTTACTCTCTTATACAATCACTGATACAAGTACACACTCATCCATACAGCACTCTCACAATCACTGACTCTCACGTATAGTCATTTATATACTCCAACTCTCTCATGCACTGCGTTTTACATATGTAGTTACTTGGACATGTAGCACTGAGATATCCATTCACTCACCAACACACCCATACACACACTCACCCACCCATACAGCTGTTTCCACATGCACTCTTGAACCCATACACCCAGTGAATAAAGAACGCACACATCTATGCACAAAGTCACACACCTCCCACCCACTCACACACACACACACACACACACACACTCAGGCACCCATGCAAGTACTCGGGCAACCAATCAATAACCCATATAGACACTCATGTAGCTACTCATCAACCAATGCAGCAGCTTACACAGTAATAGACAGACTGATACAGACATTCACACAGTTTAGTCACTAACCCATGAATTCAGTAAGAGACATTTAATCACTCACTTATACAGTCAGTCACACACCTACTAAATCCTCCATCCACACACTTATACAGCCACTCATTCTACAATATACCTTGGCCAATATATTTATAAAACATATTTAAACTTTACAGAAACACACAGTCACTGGATGATGTCATCAGTGATGTCATTTGAGATGTCATCAGTGATGTCACTGACCATGTCATGAATGATGTAATATGTGACATCATCAGCAGTGCATTGTGGGGGCGTGAGTTATAGTTAGCTCAACTAACTAAAACGGCCGAATTTCTATGGTTTTGTACGAGTGAAATGTGCAAGTAACTATAACGTCCCTGAAACCTATGGTTTTTTCAGTGAATATATATACGCCCGAAACGCGTTTGGTTATTACCTCTGCTGTGGAGGTGATGCTGGTCCCCCTGCAACCTGCCAATAAAAAGGTTCAAACACGTACGTGTGTGGCGCCTCAATCGTTGAGCGTTTTTCTTGTGGATTTGTGGCGGCCCTGCTCGGGTCGCGAGGTACCCCGCTGCGGAAGAGCAGCTCCGGCACGCTGCGAAGATCGCAGCGTCAATGGAATGACATGACCATTTGGTGAGGCAATATGAGCAGGGATCCAGTCATGCTCTTTACAGCAAAACCTACTAAAGGATTCTAAGTAAATTGGGAGGCATTGCCGCATTTCACTACGGACTCAAATATGCACACTACAAAGACCATAATGCAGTTGTGGTGCACGCCCAGAGGGCGGGACTATATCTAATCGCTGCGAGTGCGGCGTGAGACTTTGCAGCTGTGCCTCCTTTCAGACACCAGTGAACAAGGGCTTGGAAGCCCGAAACGCGTTTGGTTATTACCTCTGCTGTGGAGGTGATACTGGTCCCCCTGCAACCTGCCAATAAAAAGGTTCAAACACGTACGTGTGTGGCGCCTCAATCGTTGAGCGTTTTTTCTTGTGGATTTGTGGCGGCCCTGCTCGGGTCGCGAGGTACCCCGCTGCGGAAGAGCAGCTCCGGCACGCTGCGAAGATCGCAGCGTCAATGGAACGACGTGACCATTTGGTGAGGCAATATGAGCAGGGATCCAGTCATGCTCTTTACAGCAAAACCTACTAAAGGATTCCAAGTAAATTGGGAGGCATTGCCGCATTTCACTACGGACTCAAATATGCACACTACAAAGACCATAATGCAGTTGTGGTGCACGCCCAGAGGGCGGGACTATATCTAATTGCTGCGAGTGCGGCGTGAGACTTTGCAGCTGTGCCTCCTTTCAGACACCAGTGAACAAGGGCTTGGAAGCCCGAAACGCGTTTGGTTATTACCTCTGCTGTGGAGGTGATGCTGGTCCCCCTGCAACCTGCCAATAAAAGGTTCAAACACGTACGTGTGTGGCGCCTCAATCGTTGAGCGTTTTTCTTGTGGATTTGTGGCGGCCCTGCTCGGGTCCCGAGGTACCCCGCTGCGGAAGAGCAGCTCCGGCACGCTGCGAAGATCGCAGCGTCAATGGAACGACGTGACCATTTGGTGAGGCAATATGAGCAGGGATCCAGTCATGCTCTTTACAGCAAAACCTACTAAAGGATTCTAAGTAAATTGGGAGGCATTGCCGCATTTCACTATGGACTCAAATATGCACACTACAAAGACCATAATGCAGTTGTGGTGCACGCCCAGAGGGCGGGACTATATCTAATCGCTGCGAGTGCGGCGTGAGACTTTGCAGCTGTGCCTCCTTTCAGACACCAGTGAACAAGGGCTTGGAAGCCCGAAACGCGTTTGGTTATTACCTCTGCTGTGGAGGTGATGCTGGTCCCCCTGCAACCTGCCAATAAAAAGGTTCAAACACGTACGTGTGTGGCGCCTCAATCGTTGAGCGTTTTTCTTGTGGATATATATATATATATATTAATCACATATGCGAAGCCTATTGCATTTACCAATGCTTGTTTACATTTACTTGCAAGCATGTGACACTAAAATCAAAAGAAGAAATATGACACGCCTAAAACTACCTGCAATTTGGTTAAAAAAAAATTTTAAGTAAAAATAAACTAACCATTTTATTTAATTTTAAAAGAAAGAATGGGTGCTTCCTCGCAGGCAGATATACTCAGAACTTGTGTATCAAACCATTTTTTATTTTTATGTGTATCACAGGAGGATAGGATTCCTATTGGTGCAAAGAAAATGTACTATTGGCTTTGAGTTACTGCAACTTGAAAATATAGTTTAAAAACAGAGAGATAACTAAAAATACAAAAAGAATAACAAAATGAAATACAAAAAGCAGTGGCAAAGTAAGGTATTGGCCAAGCAGCCCTGCACTGAAGTGCACTTGTTTTTAGGCTAATGTGCAGATGTGACCCAAATCACGCATTGTGAGCCGATTGGAGAAGTGGCAGAAGTGAGCTGACCCATGCTGTGTGCTTTAGTGGACGGAAGCAAAATGTGAACGACAGTTCAACAGGCAAATTGCATTCCTCAAGTATGTAGACATGCATTTTTTGTATTTTTTGCCCGAGTTTATTAAGGTCTTAGCTGTGCTGCCAGAGGAATAAACGAATTGAACACGGATGCGTGTGGGCCTCCAACTGTGGGTGTGTCTTTCATTTGGATGTTTTGCGGCCCGCACCGGGTCGCGGAGAGCCCCGCCGCGGAAGAGCGGGTCCGGTGTCATTACCTCTGAATGGCACCTATGGAGCAACGTGACGGTTTCTCTGATTAAGAACAGCACAGCAATCACCTGTAATAACACGAGCAACCCACTGTGGATTTCATATTCCAATCAGGAGAAAAGAGCAGCAAGACCTACTATAGGATTATTCACAGAAAAAACTGCAAGTACCAGACTGCACAGCAGGGACGCCAGTAGGCGGGATTTATGAACATTATATATTTACTCATTACGCTGCCCCTCCCAACATGCCATTTCCCAAGATAAAGGGCACGGTAATGCCCGAAACGCGTTGGAACTTTTATGGCGAATTTTGCCCGAGTTTATTAAGGTCTTAGCTGTGCTGCCAGAGGAATAAACAAATTGAACACGGATGCGTGTGGGCCTCCAACTGTGGGTGTGTCTTTCATTTGGATGTTTTGCGGCCCGCACCGGGTCGCGGAGAGCCCCCGCCGCAGAAGAGCGGGTCCGGTGTCATTACCTTGAATGGCACCTATGGAGCAACGTGACGGTTTCTCTGATTAAGAACAGCACAGCAATCACCTGTAATAACACGAGCAACCCACTGTGGATTTCATATTCCAATCAGGAGAAAAGAGCAGCAAGACCTACTATAGGATTATTCACAGAAAAAACTGCAAGTACCAGACTGCACAGCAGGGACGCCAGTAGGCGGGATTTATGAACATTATATATTTACTCATTACGCTGCCCCTCCCAACATGCCATTTCCCAAGATGAAGGGCACGGTGATGCCCGAAACGCGTTGGAACTTTTATGGCGACTTTTGCCCGAGTTTATTAAGGTCTTAGCTGTGCTGCCAGAGGAATAAACGAATTGAACACGGATGCGTGTGGGCCTCCAACTGTGGGTGTGTCTTTCATTTGGATGTTTTGCGGCCCGCACCGGGTCGCGGAGAGCCCCCGCCGCGGAAGAGCGGGTCCGGTGTCATTACCTTGAATGGCACCTATGGAGCAACGTGACGGTTTCTCTGATTAAGAACAGCACAGCAATCACCTGTAATAACACGAGCAACCCACTGTGGATTTCATATTCCAATCAGGAGAAAAGAGCAGCAAGACCTACTATAGGATTATTCACAGAAAAACTGCAAGTACCAGACTGCACATGCGGGACGCCAGTAGGCGGGATTTATGAACATTATATATTTACTCATTACGCTGCCCCTCCCAACATGCCATTTCCCAAGATGAAGGGCACGGTGATGCCCGAAACGCGTTGGAACTTTTATGGCGAATTTTGCCCGAGTTTATTAAGGTCTTAGCTGTGCTGCCAGAGGAATAAACGAATTGAACACTGATGCGTGTGGGCCTCCAACTGTGGGTGTGTCTTTCATTTGGAGATATATATATATATATATATATATATATATATATATATATATATTTTAATCACATAGGCGAAGCCTATTGCATTTACCACTGCTTGTTTACATTTACTTGCAAGCATGTGACACTAAAATCAAAAGAAGAAATATGACACGCCTAAAACTACCTGCAATTTGGTTAAAAAAAAATTTTAAGTAAAAATAAACTAACCATTTTATGTAATTTTAAAAGAAAGAATGGGTGCTTCCTCGCAGGCAGATATACTCAGAACTTGTGTATCAAACCATTTTTTATTTTTATGTGTATCACAGGAGGATAGGATTCCTATTGGTGCAAAGAAAATGTACTATTGGCTTTGAGTTACTGCAACTTGAAAATATAGATTAGAATGGGGGTTTTTGTGTTTAGTCAGGAAATGGCGCTCAGGCTATTGCGTGTGCTATCGATGGACCTTAGGTGGTGCGGTGCTGCCAGGTCAGGGGAATAACCCGATAACCCCTGGGGAATCTGTGAATCAAGGGATCCACAAATTATGAAGTGAGCGTAGTCCTGGGCACACGCGATGAGGGTATTGGTGATAAAATATCTACTATTGATGCGTTATTCGAATGCAAAGGTCAACATCAGTATTTGTCCAAATAGGTATTTTTTTATTTCAACAATCACTGTGTTGAATATAGTGAACCAGCCGACACGTGTTTCGTCACTGGGAAAGTTCCCGTGACTCATCAGGGCAGAAGGTTGGAAGAATACAGCACACCCGTAGGGGTAAACTCACGATAAGGAGTAACGAAATGCGCAGAAGAGGCGCTGCGCTGGCAACAAGGATGCAGCGAGGAGGGAAACCGCAGGTGGTAGTGTCCCTCTGTGAACAAACGTGATTGCGCTGGGGCGGGTGAGCCACGGCAATCGTGGAAGGCCGGAATGATTGGCGGAGGGAGGCTGTCCAGTGTCCAGGTCAGTGGATGAGGTACCAAGCCGAGCAGGCGAGGTACACAGGTTAGGCCCGGGTACGGGAAGTTGAGTACTATCCAGGGATGTATGAGGCTGGGTAAAGCAGACACCTGTCTGGGGTCCGGATGGGAGAGCTGCGAGGACGCACTGGAGCCGGAGGAGATAGTAGGAACTATCACGTTTGTTCACAGAGGGACACTACCACCTGCGGTTTCCCTCCTCGCTGCATCCTTGTTGCCAGCGCAGCGCCTCTTCTGCGCATTTCGTTACTCCTTATCGTGAGTTTACCCCTACGGGTGTGCTGTATTCTTCCAACCTTCTGCCCTGATGAGTCACGGGAACTTTCCCAGTGACGAAACACGTGTCGGCTGGTTCACGAACTTGAAAATATAGTTTAAAAACATAGAGATAACTAAAAAATACAAAAAGAATAACAAAATGAAATACAAAAAGCAGTGGCAAAGTAAGGTATTGGCCAAGGAGCCCTGCACTGCACTTGTTTTTAGGCTGATGTGCAGATGTGACCCAAATCACGCATTGTGAGCCGATTGGAGAAGTGGCAGAAGTGAGCTGACCCATGCTGTGTGCTTTAGTGGACGGAAGCAAAATGTGAACGACAGTTCAACAGGCAAATTGCATTCCTCAAGTATGTACACATGCATTTTTTGTATTTCTGACTTTTTTGATTACATGAGGCTGGTGAGAAAGGTATTAGGCCACATCTAAAATGGAACTCGTTTGTTGTGCTCTCCACAGTCCTCATTAAGAGCAGATATGTTTTTTATTGGTCCTGATAATTGCTGTTACTTCATGGATCGATATTTATTGTCACTGGTAAATAACTCCTATCACAGGTTTTTCCCAACCATATAAGAAATAACATGAACCACAATTTACTTGTTAGATTTTGATAAGTTTGACTTGTTGAAATTTAACTACAGGGATTGGACACATCCAGTAATTATTGACTCCTACATATAAATGGAACCCCTGTGCTCGCAGTTATTTGCGCAGTGTCTGCAATTTATTGTGCCTTTTCTAATAAGGAGTGCACAGCCCAGTCAGAATTTCACAAAGAATGAGTCCATTCTTTTCATTTGGCGTCCAAGGTAATCTTTATTTTCCATAGAAATGGCACAGAACAGCCAACGCGTTTCGTCCACTACATGTGGACTTCATCAGGGCTGCAAAAACATACAAATACATAAAGTATAAAAACGAGCAATACAACATATACACATATCGCAGTTAAAAATACCATATCAAAACAAACTCTTCAAAGGTACATTCAGGGACAGAGAGAATTAGGGCATATGAGAGAAGAGTATGAAAACACCACATACAGACAAGCTATCTCGAAGTTATTCATAAGTGCGTATTACTTCAACCATTCAATATGTGTTGGTTGGACAGAACTGGAAAGATATTGCCTAGTGGGGCACTATTGATAAATAAGGCCACGTGCAAGATATGCTCCATTTCATAGTATTTTAAACTTCAACAAGAAGGTACTAGAGTGTTTAGAATGGTGAGTTCTTATTTTACAAGTCTATCCTTTAGACAAGTTATACTAGTCTGGTACCCTACTAAGTACCCACTTGGTATCCATGCTAACTTTACAGCATTACAAATAAAATCAATGCAAATAGTGGTAAGTATAGAAACGTAAACACGCCATGATGGTAAAAAGAAGGGGGACGATGCAACCTATATACCCAGTGAGGATGAAAGTAGATGTCAATACACCGTGCGAGAGAAGAAGGTGTGAGAACATACAGTGATTTTTTGATCTTTCAAAGTATTGAAGCCTGAGGCATGCCGTAATGCATCATATAGGACAATGCAGGTTCCTGGTATGAATATTAGCCTGTTATTCATTAGGTCCCCATATATTTAGCGGTGAGCTAAACTCATCAAGATTCCTGAGTGTATGGCAAGGAGGCACCTGCAAATGATTATTAGTAAATTAGAGTGAGACTTACTCATATAGTGGCA
Organism: Calotriton arnoldi; assembly: GCA_963921515.1. Lineage (NCBI taxonomy): Eukaryota > Metazoa > Chordata > Amphibia > Caudata > Salamandridae > Calotriton > Calotriton arnoldi. Next base: position 2,169,402 of record CAWUFW010000862.1, read on the forward strand.
AGATTATATTCTGAAGAAATGTTAAAAGATACCCTGTTTGAAAAAAGTGACGTTTACAAATGTAGACACGATGTCCTGTTCCTAAAGGAAATAACCAATATCCTGCTCCTAAAGGAAATTCCCAATATCCTGAACAGGGATTTGAAAAGCCATGAGAGTGTCCCATATGCCGTATAACCTGTTGCTGCGAAATTTAGAATATATACCGAAACTACCTTGTCGTTTCAGCACGATTCATAAAGATTGAAGCAATCCATGTAATAATTTTAAACAATAAAAGAAACAATTCATCTGGTCAGTGTCGCCATAAATATTGCGTCCAACCTCTAATTGAGGCTCGCATGTCAATTTTGGGCTCCTTCCAATATAAAGCATAGCAAGTCCCAACAAACCACCAAAGCTATCTGTGTAAAGGGCGAGGTCATACCCCTTCCCTTTATAAGTGCCGCTTATTAAAGTAGTTATTAGAAAGTTAACCTATCAAGCATTGGAATCAAAAGATATTCAAAAAGTCCATGAGGCCCATTCTGAACAAAAAGAAACCCGGTCAAGTAAGATATTTCTATTGGAAACATACACGTTTCAAAGCATTACGTGGAATCCATTTAAAAGAGAAGCACACAATCACTATGGGCGATAACGCAAAGTTTCTAAGTCCAGTGACTTGAAATCCATTAAAAGCAAAAGGATAGCACAATCGATATAGGCGACAAAACCATGTTCCTTATGTCGAAACAAAACCCCTTGGGGCTGGCGTTGCAATTCGGACCCACTCATCCCCTATCAATGTGAGGTGTATCGGGTCACGGTTCACAACAGTGAACCTAATCGGGACGGCAAAGTCCTGCTCCTTAACCTTATGTGTGAGACACAAAGCTGCCGTCTAGGTTAGACCATCGGTGAGGTCTTACCTCGATACGTGCCGTCTTCCGCCTCAAGAACTGGCGTCTCTCAAACCGGCGTCTCACTGTGAGTCAAATTCCAATGTAGTTCTGCTCCGAATGGGCGTCTACGTAATGCACATCAGATGGATTGCACTTAATCATTTAATATCTGTACATAGCTTTCATTAGATTGTCCTCCTCTCTTTGTTCTCTGTTTCTCTTATTTGTCCTTTTTTCCACTAACCACCATTTTACTTGGGCAATCGCCATTCAGATGGGGATATTATGGTAGTTCACTCTGGGTTTGCCAGACAGGCACTCATTATATCGACCTGCAGATACAACAAGACAATCACGGTTTTTAAATATGTCTTTTTAAGTAATTCGTAATATTTTTTACAAATATTCTGTTACCGTAATATACCTTTAAGAAATCTGACGTGCATTACGTAGACGCCCATTGCGTCGACGCACATACGGAGCAGAACACACATAGGGTTAAGGAGCATGGCTGTGCACTCCACATTTATTTGTTGAACTTTCTTGATCTTTTGAGATCCCACCTTGGAAACAGTGAGTGCAGTGGACGTGCATGCAACGTTGCTCTCTATATTTTATATTTGGACTTGCCTTGAGGGATAAGGAGGGAGGGGCGACTGTTGCATTGACTCGCTGTTTCATTGTTTTGCATGCCTTTTCTAATGAGGCCTGCAGTATTCTAAAGATGAAATGAGGCCGCTAAAATGTACTTGTGCCTCTACGAAGCTGTATCAATGTGTGACTTGGAAAAATCTCTCTCTGTCTCAGTATTACTTTAAAATAATTTTTTTACAAGTGGTTTTGTAGACTCCAGTAGGCAAGTGGTTCAGTTCACCTTACCTAACTGTAAATTTCCATAGTACTATGCATGTACTTTGTTTAATCCCTTTCCTAGGTTACCATCAGGTGCCAGTGGCTAAAGCCTACACTTAGATCATTTAACGTCAAAATGGAAGCGCTGCCTCGTATGTTTTTTGTATTTGGTTGCTGGTGACTGTCTCTTCTTAACACAACATAATTGGAATGCATAATGGTTACAAGTGAAACATAAAAGAACTACTACAATTTATCTGAACCCCCTGCTTTTACTGAGATAACGGGACCTGTTTGGCGGTAAGAGAGACACCATTATTTGCATAGTACTCTCTTCAATAGATCTGCATACTATTCAGGTGTTTGTATTTTAGCTCTCATACCATATTACTTTTGTGATCCTATCTGCAGATTTCTATTACATTTTTTATGTTTCCAATTAAAAAATAGACTTTACATTTAAAAATTAAGTTCAATGTTTTTAGAGCTAGCATTCTTTGTGTACGACTCTATCTATTATTGTAACTTTTAGGTTACAATGGCCAACATGCTGTGCAATAAAATGAAATGAAAATAGACCCTTTAAGGCTCCAGTAGGTTTCCATGGTCTTTTAAAATATTTTTAACTGGGCCTAATCTAGCAATAGATCATTATCAACTGTGTCATGGTCTGGAGTGCCAAACGTTTGGAGTCCCTATTTTGCAGTGGTGGAACACATGACTGGAGCTAGAAATCAAAGCTTCAATAGTTCTCTGGGGCTGGGAAAGTATGCATGCTTCTGGGGGTGAGAATGAGTCACAGAAGGGTATGATGCTGGAAAGCGTCTATGGAGCTCTATGGCCCTGGTGATGCATTGTTGGTATTTGGGGTTTGTCTTTTATCCTCAGAAGCACTCCTGCAGGAATATAGAGGTTCCTGGGTGATCTTGGGGCCTTGAGGCATCCTTCACTCAAGTTTGCCAGTTATTTTGGCTTGAACAGATCTTTCAAATGGTCAAGGCCGAATTCCCTCTCATTTCCTCCCAGGTGCTTGACAGCAACTAGAGGCTTCCTGAATCTAGGTTTGGCAGAAGATGTTGGACTAAATCTTGTGAGATGTGTGAGTGTCCATTTTACTCCTTAACAGCTTTATAAATCACATGCTTTGTCCCATCCATTCTCTTCAGTCGGAAGAGTTAGAGGAAGCAGCTCATCATGGTTGCTCCTCCTGTAGCTTATTGTAGTTATTGGTGTCATACTTTGATTCTACATGTACTTACCATTCTTCATTTCCTGGCCATGATCCACTTGCAGCACTCATTCCCACTCTTCTGTGTGGTCCCGCATTCTATTAAAAAAAAAAAGCTTGTGAAACATTAGCCAAAAAAGCTTGTAAATTAACCGCACACATAAAAGGCAAAGCACTTAAAGTAACAGCACACATAAACGCACAGCAATAAGATAAAAGACAACCAGAATCTATATTCATTTATGTCCTGCCACGCAACATTCGTAAGTTTAGATTCAGTGACTAGAGGGTGGCATCTTAAATGCTTTGTTACAAAAATACACTAGCATTGGCAAAGCCAACTGTCTCTGCTTTAAAGGTAGAGTCCTGCCCTATGGACTTTGCCAGTACTTGTTCATTTCCACTCTACTGTCCTAAAATGGCTGTTGGTCATGTTAGAACGATAATGTAAAACATCCACAATTGCTGCTGATACGTCATGACGCATGCAAACACAAGACAGTCATATTGGAATAGTTTGTATCCATTACAAGATGACCACCATTTATGCGCAAGAATATACATCCTTTGTACCACATTAGTGGCCATTTAGGGGTCATTTGTTACCCTTTGAACATGTTTGACAGCCACTTTATTAACATAAAAGTAAAAATAAAAAAGTGACTGGTCTGTTCTCACGTTGCAGTTGCGACACCTTAAAAAAAAATTAAATGGAGCAGGTGATGAGGTAGTAAGGTGCCACAGACCAGCGACTATGGGGTGACGAAATTAAGAACAGGTGGGGGCTGTCATGGGGAAAAAACAGAACGTATTATAGCACTGCTTTTTTTGTGATGTAAATTGCCATGGGCTGATCCCTAAGACTAAAGTCAGTTGAACCACTGTAGCCAAAGCCTGAAAAGGGCTGTCCAAAAGCCCCTTTCTGTATAGGTACCTGTGTGTGTGTGGCACTCATTGCCTTGTATCTATTGATTGTGGAGTTGCAAATGTTTATTTTTGATCTGTGAATACTGCATAATCTCATCAGTAAATGTTAGTTTTGGTGTCATGTAAGACCTTTTGTAAATAACAAATAAAAAACATGTAATTGGGGATGAAAATGTATAAGGAATATAATCATTGAAAGATTTGGAGGGACGAAGGAGTAACTTTGGTCAAGGGTGTGTTCAGTTCGCTGGTCCCCATGTTTTTTCTTCAATTACAAATTAAGCATGGTATTCCTAATTACGAATTTTACATTTGTTAAAAGTGAACTCTACCATATCAAAATAAGATCTGTCTAGTCGTACTCCAGATGGTATACATTTTTCTATTAAACTAATGCCCATCAGCCACATTACTATGAAACTGTACAGACTATTCACTCAAAAAAATCCCTCATTAAATTTCAAGGAAGTCTAGGAAAGCTTGTGATGGTGTAAATCAGAGGGAATTGCTTAATCACAATGCCTGCACATTAATAATAGGGTGTTCAAACTGAAAAAATAATTTATTTCTGTAATGCAAGTTTTTAATGATTTAATTTGGACCTCAGCTAAACTACATAAACTTGACCTCAGTGATTACAATTTTTGTTGGCATTGTCATGGTCAGACAGGTAACTTAGCCCCATATGTTAGTTGGATGTGAGTTTATTAAAACTCTTTGGAATGAATTTGTGAATATAATTAGTCATATTTTGGGTCACAGATTTATTTTGTTTCTGCATGAACTAGGTTGGGCATTGATGTGGATTATAGTGGGGTAAACCTAGGCTCTAATGATCCAGATATATTGGATTAGTTAGTGGCAATAGCCTCCACACCATTCCTACGTTGTTGGAAGAACATTGAAAAGTTGTCAGCTCATACCTGTTGTGAGTTCATACGTGTTGGCCATGGGTTACATACACAAGTAAATGTAACAATACTCATTTGGAAATGTTTAAACTTAGGGTCCGATTTAGATCTCGGCGGTCCCATCGCCGTCCTTGCGTGGCAGCGGTCCCTAGTACTCCGCTATGTCGATGGTCTTTCGCCCGTTCGATTTAGATTCATCCAGGCTGACTCGCCGTCCGCATCAACATAGTGTTTTCAGCTGCAGTTGCGGCACACCACTGCCGACGTGGCGGACTCCAATGCTGGTGAATAGTACTCCGGTGCTGTCAGGGCGGCGGGTTCTGGCCGAGCAGATTCAGATTTCACAGTTGTGCTGGCGGTCTTCTAGTGGTGGTTTCCTGATGGAGGGAGTCTGTTGCGGTACGCGCTCAACAATGCACCATCACTGTGGCCATTGGATAGATGCCAGTATAACACACCTGATGTCCATTGGCCCAGTGGAAATACCTGCATACCACACTATAAAACATACTCTATTTCATACCTTGATCCTTTCCCATTCCCCTGCACCACAACATTTTTCAGCAGAGCTTTCCCAGTTAAGTCAGGATTTTTTGTTCTTTTTCCCTGTTTCTTATCCCTTTATCTTTTTTTCATTTATCTCCTTGTGGTTCATTTTTTAATTTGATCTTATTTCGCAATGCCAGGCCCCAAAAATCTCCATTTTACTGAGGGAGAATTGTCAGTCATGGTGGATGAAATCATAAGGGTAGTAGAGCCACAGTTGTGTGGAGCCCAAGTCCAAAATACACCCCTATCTCTAAAAAGGCAAATTTGGACCATAGTAGTCAACAAAGTGAATACTGTAGCTAACAAACAGTGCACACAGGAGGAAATTAGGAAGAGGTGCAATGACCTGTAGGGGAGGTTCCATTCCCTGGCCTCCAAGCGTCAAATGGAGGCCCAGAGGACAGGTGGTGGTTCTCTCAGGCCCCCCCTTACAACTCATGCCCTGGGAGGAGAAGGTCATGCAGATCATACATCCTGAAGGCTTGACAGGAATACCTGGTGGAGTGGAGTCTGGTAAGTTTGCTTTGAAGTTAGCTGTTGCTAATGTGTTCTGCACATATTTTCAGAACATGAGGTTTCTGTCAGTTTCAGATCATTTGGTTTGTTTGTGTGAATGTGTTGCATCTAAGATTACTGGTGTCAATCTCCATTACATGTCACATGATGGTATTGTGCCTGTAAGTGTTACAACAGAAAATGTCATATTGTAAGTGCCTGTCCCATTTCAGCTGCATAATTTCCACAGGTATGTTCCACTAACTACTTTGCAAGTGTTGGGAAATTGTCTTTGAAATGACTACAACTACCATGATGCCCTGTTTCTGTTTTGTCAAAAGAATATCGCTATGTCATATTGCTCATTCTCTCTTGTCTAACAGATTTCAACATATGGTAAAGTGTCATGTAGTGATCAATCCCTATTCAATGCTCTTTTCTGAAAATGGTCTGTGTTGCTTTCCGAATGTTGTCCTGTTCTTCTCAACCAATTGAATTGATGTCATGCATTTCACAAATCTAACTGTTTTGACACAAAAATTGAAAGGTATGAAAATTACAATGCTGAATATAAGTGGTAAGTGCAAAAATGTACTGTTAACATGATAACTAATGCTAAACATCCATTCAAGTTGTGTAAATGTCTGTTTTGAAGTCAGCTAGGCCTTTGAATTTTCAATTGCACGTTTCATCTCTCCACTGTGTTGGGTTGAATGGTTGGGAGATGTTAGGTATACTTTCTAATCACTTCATAAACATTTCAGGGCATCTTATTACCTGCTTATTTGAAGTTGTACTGTTTGAAATTGCTAAAGGTTAGGGTAATATGTTCCATACCACTGAGAGTTATCACAATAATATGCACCTATTTTTTCTTCTAGGTATCTACATTGTTTGTCTCATAAGATTTGGATGTATAATACACACTTTTACTAATAAAAAATGTTCGCAGTTTGTCAATAGGTCCAACTGGCAGAGCACATGGCCAGGCATGTGCCACTGAAGAGACCTCCACTCCAGCCCAGGATAAAGCTGTCAGTGAGAATAACAGTCCTGGTAATCCCGATGACGATGAGGATCCTGGTCTATCTGGTCAGCATGGGCAGAAGACTCCTTCCTGTGTTCCTACCCCTGTGACACCGAACATGTGCCCCCCAGTCCTGGGTAATGTTGAGACCACAGCACCACCAGCTCACCCAGGATCCAGTTGGATGGGGCACAGGGTAATGGGGTTAGGGGTCATGTGAGGGATTCTGCGGGCCAGCATAGTGAGGTCTCTTGGGTCACCCTCACTCAGACCACCATCGACCAAGTCTTGGGAGTCTATAATCATCCCAAGACATGATGGGCCAGGTACTCACGGAGCTGAGGGAGATAAAGCAGTTGCAGAGGGAGCTCAACTCCAAGATGCGCTCCCTGACTGGGGTGCTGCAGGACATTTACACCACTATGTGCAGGGCTTTCCCAGCACCATCTACCCTTTCCTGTGGTCAGACAACATCTGGCCCATCTACATCTGCCACAGCCATAGGAAGGGAGGCCCTGCCAGCCGCCCCAGGCCGTGCAGCTGTAAAGCCCCACTCACCCGCAGGAGGGGAAGTCTATCCAAATTATCAGGAGGTGAGGGTGGCAAGACCTCTGCCACCAACAGAAAGAAACCCCAATGCTAATTTCCTCCAGTGTGTGACTACCATGCACTCTGTGGACTATTTCTGGACACATTTTTCCTTTCTGATGGCAGTCGTATTTTGGACATTGGACTTCAAACAATTTTGGCTTTTCAACTATGATTTCATTCACCATGAAATTTGTACTTGTAAAGCGCACTTATACCCCCAAAGGGGTGTCCTGGCGGTGTACGCATACCGCTGTGGAACCCTTCCTGGCTTTTCCCTGTGAAATGTCCACTCCTGGGCACCCCCAAGGTGAAGCCAGGCATCCCAGCGCTGTTGGGGCCGTTGTGGAGATTAAGCAAGCTATTGCCCAGAGTTGCAGAGTGGGACCCATGATTAGAATAGGCACCGAGGCGAGAATTATCAGGTCCGAGGAAATTGAGCCCAAGACCCGCTGAGGCAGGAATTGAACCCTGGTCCCGGGCCAGATCTCTGCATCAGGGTCTGCCGCTCTAACCATTGAGCCACACTTCTCCACCATGACTAACTTCTTCACATTATGGTTTGATTTTCTTATTTCACCCTGTATAATTTCTTCATGTTTAGTTAAATAAATAACTCATAGACTGGTGATGTATATCTCAGCTCTATCAATGCATTTCTTTCCTTCCATCATACCTTTACAATAACATCAAAAATCTAAGTATTGTGTAAACATAGAGAATTAGCAAGTAGGTAATGTTATTCTCAAGTTCCCAACCATGACTCCCACAAAAATATACCATTAAATCATCTACTACGTTTATTCAATTTGACCAATAATTGTCTGTCAACTTTTTCACTAACATAACAATCCATACATGACACTAATACTCAGTGCCAGTTTTTACCTTTCCAGTTCTAGACCTTGCCAACATGGAAGAAGGGGGTATATTAAAAACAATAAGATAGAATAGGCAAATTATCATTGACTCATCTCATCAGTTGGAGCCAGATCTTCTAGCTCTCATAAGGAATCCCACATCGATAACACCAATAGACAAAAACATGGAAGTACTACATTTTGCAGACACAGGATCATTCCAATCCACTGTTCCAGTATCTGGTGGAATGTCACAACTAAGCTTTAGTGGTGTTCCAAAAGAAGTATGTCCTACAATGATGAGACATGTCAACAGCTACATACACTTTACACACAATGAGGATTTTGCCAATGTGAAGGGAGATTAGCATGATTTGCCTCCACTACCACATGCGGCATGAGCTTATGATAGCACACATATTTTTTTAGTGCCAACACACGACAGAGAACAAATCCAATGTAATCTTCAAATCTTCCATTCAGTCTCGGTGCAAGTTGCCTTGGTGCAAGATTTGTACATCCAAAGTCTATGTCTGTCTTTCCCAGGATCAACCCAGGTTCCCTTTGTACTTGGAAACAGCCCCATATACCTGCAAATGTCACAACTCTGAAATGTCCAAATGAAAATGGCATGGTGAAGGATCCTAAAACAAGATCAAAACAAAAAGATTACCACTCAAACATAACATAATAGACAAATTACAAAGTCAACTTTTGGAAGACACAATTTCACAAAACAATAAGCGATAAACAATGTAACTGAACACAGTAGTCAATGTGTTAAAACTTTGATCAGCAAACACCTTTGGCCTGATTTTCCATGAACTTGCTCTTCCTAACAAATTACCAAGACATGCTTCTCTCATCGTCACATCAATAGTTGGTGTAGCTGTAAGTAAACTCCTTCCTCTTCACCACTATGATCTTCATTTGGCATTTCAAGATCCTCACCCGGTGGCTCTTCATGGTCTCCATCCTCTGCGATGTAAGGGATGTTACGTCGCAAGGCAAAGTTGTGGAGCATGCAGCAGGCCACAGTGATTTGGCACATGTTATTGGGTGAGTCAAGGAAGGCTTCGCCAGTTTTGTCCAGACAACTAAGTCTGGTCTTTAGGAGCCCAAAAGCCTGCTCCACTGGCCTCTGTGTTCTTCCATGGGCCTCATTGAAGCGGACTTCCCTGGCGTTGTTGGATTCCTCAGCAGTGCCAACAACCATGGAAGACAAAAAAGGTCCCAAAAATGTAACACAATGTCTGATTATTCAACTAGAAATTCCCCAACAATATTATAAAAGGTTGTACTGACCAACAAACCAGGCCCTCTCAGCTCCAAGTTGAGACATTTTCAGGGGTATGGAGCTATTCCGTAGTACAAAGGTATCCTGGGCAGAGCCGGGGAAACGCGCACAGATGCTTGCTATGTACAAATTCCATAAGCAGACAACTTGCACGTTGATTGAATGCTGGTAGGTAACCCAAACCGTAAAAGTCCCCCTTCATTTTGACTAAATAGTGCTGCTGTGGAAACTGGATGAAGCTGTTGATGTGTCTCATCATTGAAGATATAACTTCTTATTGCACACATCTGAAAGTTGGTTGTGACATTCCACCAGATTTTGCCACAGTGTATTGGAAGGATACTGTGGCCACAAAATGAAGTTGACAATTGTTGTAAAAGATGTGGGATTTTTGTTGTGAGACTGAAAATCTGGCTCCAGCTGATGACATAAATACAGTATAGATTGTCTGTTCAATCTGAACTTCTTGATTATATTCCTTTCTTACATGGTGGCAATGTATGGAAATGGGCGGTACACCTGAGGCTGTCATCTGCTCACCCTCTCAGAGTTCATATGCCTTCATTGGAAAAACATTTGAACATTTTTCACATTTTCCACATTAACATATTTGACATTAACCCCTAAAGTCATGTAAATGTACAAAATATATATGGTTTTACTACATATTTTAGTCAAACATTTGCTTTTTGTCCTTTATTCTTCCCAAATTACATTTATAGCCTAAAATATATTTAAAATAACATGTGTAAATAATACATGTCAAATGTTTTATTTACACATTGTTTTTTTTATATATTTTCCCTCCAAAAATAGTGAACAGAGGTGTAAACAATACCGTGCAAATATCGCATTTCATCACAGTTACGCACTACATAAAAATGTTCATTTTAAAAAACAAATGAGTGTCCATCGAAGTTTGAAAATGTAAACAAACTAGCCTCCATTTTGAGTGGTGGTGATGCACTTAACAGTCATAGACACAATTGTTTGAACTGTTGAAATGGTAGGTGCCTGACCTTGATAGGACATTTGGAATCAGACAGCTGCAGTGGGCGGTAAACTCCACGATTCACACAGCCATAGGCTAATGTTAGTGAAAGTAATGTATGGCGGCCAATGGCTGTCCGTCTCTGATGATGATCGCTTACGTCGCGTACATGTACGTGGTGGTTGGAATAACAGCTCACTTGCCTCCTAACATTGCTGCCATCAAGACCTCCTCCACTTTTGCTGCTGTTACTGACCTCTGGGAGCAACGATGACTGGTTGAAAAAGTGACAGGGCCCCTAGCTTCTTGCCAGTGGAGCTGAACTTGCTGACACAGGAGGTCTTCTCCCTGTATGGCCAACTCTGTGGCTTGCCAGAGGAACAGGTACATGTCTGAAATGTATATGTGAATCTGTCTAACTTGTAGTTTTCCATTAACACAGGCTACACTATCCCTTTGAGTACCTGAGTGAAGGGTACTGAGTGGTGTGAAGTGTCAAATAATTATGTTCCTTATAGAGGACAATAATATTGTGGATTTCTGAGCACTTCACAATGCGAGAAAACAACATTAGAATGTGTTGTGTGTTTAAAGCCCTAGATTGCAATTGGTGTGTATATAGAGATATAGGTATGTATATGTTTGAATTACATGTGATACATTGAAAGCTCACATGATGGAAATTAGACAACACATTATATAATCTCTACAACTGTACATAAAAATGTTTTCTGTACAAAAAAAATGAATTTGTATGGCCCCACAAATCACTTAGCCTAGATCAGACCTCTCCAAACAGTTGTATGGGAGTTACCAGTGTCTCACAGACCCCTTCAGAGTAGCACACAGCCTTGAGGCCATTTATTAGATGGGCACAAGGTATTTTCTCCATGTAAAAGTTAAGGGATGGCTGTGTTCATATGATATCATGATCATCAGGCTGCAGATAACAAGGCCTGAGAATAAGCAGTGCTCAGTCCGAATCATTGGCCAGGCTGGGGCTGAGTCACAGGGACAAAAAAAACTGAAGCACTGAGGTATATCTGTCATAAACATATATCCTTGCCAGGTCAGATTTTGAGGTGTGCTTAAAACTATGCCCCTGAATGCTTTTAAATGGATGACAGTTACCTAACTTCTTGAGCAAACACTTCATTTAATTTTACTACCACTTCAAAGTGTGCCATGTCAATACTGCAGACACCTTACTCCCAGTGGCCAGTATTCACTGTGCCATAAGTATTTATGTTTAGCCTTCAGTAGTTCACAATGTTTTGCACTGATCAGAAGTAGGTCACATCACAGATTATGTAGGAGCCCCCTGTGCTAGATGATGTCACAGGCCTGGATTAGTGAGTTTAGGCCATGACATGTGATGAGTGTAGTCAGCCGGTCATTACAAAAGTGTGCATTAAGATATTTGTTTTGGCCAGCATGTGAAAATACACATGTTGTATGGTAACTGATAAATCATGCTTGTGATGGATGTAGAAAAATTGTGTTGCATCAAAACAGACAAACCAAAAAGTCACAAACCGATGTTTTTTAAGTTAATTTCTTGTATTTATACAGGTCAATGCCCATCAGAAGCGTGACATTTGGAAGGCCATTGCCAGGAAGGTCCAGACCCTGGGGGTCTACAAGCAGCGCAGCGTCCGTTGCCGCAAAAGGTGGGAGGACCTACAACGCTGGACCAGGAAGTCAGCGGAAGTCCAGGTCGGGCAGTCCTCCCAAAGTGGGAACTGCGTGCGCCGCACCCTGACCCTCCTAATGGCCGACATTCTTGTGGTGGCCTATCCGGAGCTTGATGGGCAGTTGAGAGCCTAACAGCAGCAACAAGACACCACCACCAGCACAACCACAGACACTGCATCCACCACCACACCCACTTGCACAACCCCCACCACACCCACAGACACCACCACACCCACACGCACCACGACCACCACCTCCACAGCACACCCGTCCACACACACACCTGAATTCACAACCGCAAAACTCAAATGCCCACACTCATCCACACAACAGACACCTATGACGTAAGACACACCCAAACGTGCATGACATACACCAGACCCTCCGGCACCTGCACCCTCAACAGACACACATCATTCACTGCCACTCCCTCTACCTCTCAAACCCATCTTCCTCCTGAGCACCCTACCCATTTTCCCTTTGAAGGTGTCCTTTTCACCCTTGCCCTAACCCCTTCCAAACCCAAACCCACCCTAACAAACACCAATCTACCCCTTCCACACCCCAACCCACCACTTCCACATCCAAAACCACCCCTTCCAAACACAAGAGCACCCCTCCCAAAACCACCCCTGCTCCTCCCAAACCCTATGGTACCCCTCCCAAACTCAAGGGCACCCCTCCCGAACCCATGGGCACCCCTCTCAAACCCCTCGTCCATGTACGATATGTGAGGTGCCTGCTCTGCCCGCTAGATGCACCTTTCTGAGGAGGTTCCCCTTTGCAGTTCATTAGAAGGCAAGCTTGTGCACTGGACTTTCACAGTTTATGGACTGCCATTTGGCTTTGTTAAAAATGTTGAGACACTTACCTCATTGTTTCTAATAAATACATACTTTTGAGTTCACCACATTAGTCCTGGCATAAATTTTCCTTAGCAATTGTTTGATTCCTAGCAGTGTTTCTGAGTAAAATGTGAAGTACTTATTTATATTTACCATGATGGCAGGTAATAGAACATATTATTTTAATGTCTACTTTGTTAAATGCATACACTGGTCAACATAGTATGTGATGGTCATTTGAGGTGCAGGCATTCATCATAGTAATGGCCACTTGAGATTGCAAATTTTATTTTGATATGTTACTACAGGTGTGTTTGTTTCACCTCGATTACTGATCAGTATGAAAGGACTTGCAGTAGAGAAGGGGAAATGTTACATGGTTGTATATGTTGAATACTTCTAATTTGTGACTGACATTGATTTAACTGTTAATTTCTAAGGTAAAGGTTACACCTTGTCTAGTGCAATTTCTACATCATGTCACATTGCACTTATCCCTATGATGTATGTTGCATATATTTTTAATGAGGGGATTTTAGAAATTTCTTTAAACACCTGTATGATGACTTTTTGATTTTTGATTGATATGCTTTTTTTGTGCAAGGGTCTGTTTTTTTTAAGGCAGCTTGCACCAAATCTATACGTACAATGCGATCCTACAGGTGTGGTTTTTTAAAAATTGCTTTAACGTCAACATTACAGACATACGCATTGCACATTGATATGCTATTGCTTGTATGAGTGATTTATAAATGCATGAGTCCTGTGCATGTGTTAATAGACAAGTCAATAAGTAACAGGTAAAAGTAGAGCTTACTGTCGATTGCGTCCAGTACGATGTTGGTTTTGTTCTTCACCAAGCAGCAGCAGGACTTGGAAGATCGGATCCATGGCGGAACAGGAAGCCTGTAAGTGAGTAAAGGTGAATTTCTGCCGTATAGCCTTTCCATTCCGCCAACTCAATGTAGAGATTTGACTGCCATAGTCAGTTAGGCGGGAAGCCACATCATGATTGGGCCGGCGGGGAAAATGACGATCCTCCGTCTGACAGTGGATTTTGCCTATCCCACCATCAACATAGTCGAGATTTCCGGGTGGTGACGTCACGACAGCAGTGATCTGCCGTCTATGAATTCACTAACATCTAAATAGGGCAGGCGGACCGCCAAGCCAGCAGGGGGGAAGTCTGCCGAAAAATCCACAGTGGGACTTGATCCACCAAGATCTAAATCAGCCCCTTAATATAAAGTCTCAAGTAATTAACAACAATAAACAGTTACAAAAAATAAACCCCCATAGAAACATAAGTCTCCTGAAGGTAGATAAAGTGTCAGGTATTATTGAGTTTGAATTGTAATGGCTTCATTAGATGATGTTAAGTAGACATAGTACATTTCTCAGGAAAGTCAATAAGGAACGACTATGCCCAGAGGAGAGCCGAGGAGAAACCGTCAATGAGACATCATAGATCTGTAGAGATGTTGACCGGATCGGAGAGGTAGTCGTTGAGAGAAAATAGATAGATAACTTTAAACAGTCTTCTTCTTATCTGTCCCAGTCTTCTGTCCGACACTCTCTGCTACATGTATATAAAGCAGTAAATTATTTTAGACTTTAAAAGTTTCTGAACAATGACTAGTCATGAGAATGCACAGAGTAAGAGGACCTATCCTTCAGCTTGCCATATTTTCCTAGGGTTAATTGATCCCTTCGTGTCCCAGAGGTCACCGTGTTCTAATACTGGGCTTGCATTTTAACAGAGTTCTTGGTTGAAATGTTTTCATCTAATTGGAGTAAAGTGCAACGGGAAAATAGTTTGTGGTGTCTGTGTGTAACCTGTTTGAACCCCTGTACTTCTACTCCCTCTTAGCCTTCTACTTTGCTGAAATTACTACAGTTTAGTTAGGTAATTGTAAAACCTGTTTCAAAGTGCTTTGAAATTGAATGATAATATAGAGTACCCAGTGATTACTATTGCTATTATTAGCCCAGTGCAGTTTAAACTGGACTATTTTAATAGATATGCTGGAGGCCAGCCTTCACAGTACATACCTTTAAAGTGGCCATCTGGTTAGTGGTGCCACAATACTTTTCAAAACCCAAGCTGACATCATCAAACTAGGGAACATTCTAGAATCCCCAACTGTTGGTGATTGTTGTCACTGCTCAACTGGGTAAAGAGAACTGTTTTTTTATCGTCACTGGACGGCCCCTTTAAACCTTCCTCTCCGTTTTTTTATTCTGAAGGTGGAAATGTTTTGTTTGCCTCACGTGGGTGTGATTGTGTGTGTGGCTGCATGCCAGAAGTCACAGATACAGCGTCAGCAGAACTCTCTTAAGGTTTGAGGGAATACATTTCTCAGAGGTATCAGTTACACAAAACTATTCACTGTTCCCATGAAGGTGCGGTTCTCTCGTCAGCTCGGATGTGCAAAGGCCTGTAGGAAATTGAGATTTCACCGCAAGGCAAGAAGAACGACAACTGAATTTTTATTTCTCACTCGGTCTTGTTCACTTGTGCAGAAGCCCAAAGGGCAGATGCTTCTCTGTGATATTTCTGCATAGATTGCGATGGGACTTGCCCTTTTACTGTTCCAGCTGTAAACACTTCATCGTCTGCATTAAGAATCTGGGACGTGCTAAAAACATGGTCAAGTTTAGCTATGTGGCTCTCTTCAGTCACATTTTAGAGTGGATTGATCTATGTAATAATTTGCATATGTACAAAGACAAGACTGTGTTGTACACACCATTTTAAACACTGCAGAAGATTTCTTGCAAGTCTGTAGAACAAGGAAAAAAAATATTAATAAATTGGCTATAGTCCCTCGTGCTGACTTAGTTACAATTTTACATCTACTGGCGCCAGAGTGCTTTCTTTTCAGTTCTTCATTCATAAATGACTAGAATATTGTCCCATTTAGCAGATGTTTCATTTTCCAAGCTGAATAGTTTCCCAGTTCTTGAGCAAAATCTGTTCTGTCATACTTGCTTTCCAGAGTGTCAAATTAACATGTTCTTTAGTCAAAATGATATCCTCCCAAAAATGGATGAGCATCCTCAGCTGCAAATCCTCCCACTGGCCCAAACGAGGCTGCTCACTGATGAACTTGTGCGCAAAGGTGTGCCAGGGAGAAAATTGAGAACTCTTAAGACCATCTTAGATTGACAACATCCATCCTGTATTCACAAAATTGTCTAATGGAACAAACCTCAAGATGACCAACGCAACATTTTGACATGAAATTGCTTCATGCTTCTCAAGATTTGTTACAGTCCCTTAAATGCACCCTTTTCACCTTATAGCCTGCACCAGGGTACTTTGAAGACAGCTGCATTCCCCATTAAACCAAGAACTAGGTTTGGGGGCGAGCTTTTTAGACTGGGTAGCAGGGATTGTGAAATATATCGGGACATGCTCGAAAAAGTGTGTATGTAGGACACTCCTGGCCCTGAAGTCCACCTCATTAGTACGACCACCATGCATTTTGGAAAGCACCATTTGAAGGTCTTGGCTTATGGTGGGCAAGATGTCCGGATGGGCTACTACTTGGCGCCATTTCAGCCGACACATGAAGGTTGTGGGATCGATGTCCCTTGTGTTGGAAAGAGGAAGGCTGTCAGGTTGGTGGCTAGCACAGAGAGCAAATTTGTTAAAATTAATATCCAAATCTAATGAATTTAGAGAAAGCTCCAACCAATAACTCCAGATTCCTTGGTGTATGTCCCATTAAAACTGCATCATCCGCGTACAAAAAGGTCGGGACTGAAATGGACTTAATTTTTGGCATGTCCAGATCATAGTGTATCAAATACTTGTTCAAGTTATTCATATATATAACAAACAAAATGGGAGCAAGGACTCTACCTTGACGCACTCCTTGCTTTACTTTATTTTTTTTGTTATAATTTTTTATTAGCACTTTGAAAAACTTCATCACAAGAACAGTAATGATTACAACATCTTACAATTTATATTATATAAATAGATATATTAAATAGAAGAGGAAAAACACATTTATGGTGAATACTATTTGTCAATGAATAAAATATCTATATAAATAAATAAATAAATAATGGAATAAATAATTGAATAAGTAAAAGGTTAAATATTTAGATAATGCAAGCATAAAGAAAAAAGGGAGAAAAAAGAGAGAATGAGTGCAAAGTTTTAGAGAGCAAATCATAAGTTAACTCAACAAATATATAAATTAAACATTTTATATATTAATATATATAAGCAAATATTAATATGTTAAATCTCATCATTCGTGAACTAATTCATATAAAAGATTTATTATTGTAAAGTGAATCTGAAATGCAGAATGGACATATGAGAGTGAGATAGTTGATACAAGAACTAACAAAACATATCAATATAAGATATAATAAGGAAGGTAGAAGGTGAAATGTTATAGAATGTAATAAGAATAATAAGATAGGAGGAGATAAACATAAGGAAATAAGATAATAATATAAAAGGATAATAAGATATTAAGATGAGAAGAAAGTAAGAGAACCAGGGGTGGGCAAAGACGAAGAGGTAAGGAAGAAAATACAATGTCGAACTAAGAGATATTTGGGGTATTATCATCAATATCGATACCACTATTCATGTTCAAGAAAGGTGACCAAACCCGAAGGAATATATCCGTTTGATTCTGAAGGTTATAAATTATTCTTTCATGTGATGCTGTATGCATCATCATTGTCAACCATTCTTCTTGCGAAGGAGGAGATGGGGATTTCCAATGACGCAAGATACATATTTTTGCTGTAGCCAATGCGGTGTGAAAGAGACGACACTGGGGTTTTGTGAGTTTTGGGGGGAAGTCGGAGATCATGGAGGAGAATAGTAGCAGGAGTGAGCGGAAGATGTAAAGGCATAGTAGAGGATAAAGTTTTGCCCACATATGACCAGAAAGATTGTACCAATAGGCAATCGCATATAATATGTGTTGAATCACAATTGGTGTTAGAGCATCTCCAGCAATTGGCATGTGAGAGTAAACCAGCCTTCTGTAATCTTGCAGGAGACCAATGCCAGTCATGAAGGATTTTAAAGAGACAGAATTTAAGTCTAGCTTCACGAGTTCCTTTATCTAAATTCTCAATCATTTCCTCCCATTCCCCAGTAGTGTAAGATATTGAAAGTCGGGTCTGCCATTTGAATTGTAGTGTCTGTGCTAAGGGTTGAGAATAAAGGCGTTGTAAAAACTCTATACAGACCAGATATTACTCCTTTAGGTTTGCCCCAGATATTTAGATATGATACTATTTGTGAATTTTGAAGTACCGGAGAAGATAAATCTAGTTGTTTTTCCAAACATTGTTTAAGCTGGATATATTTCAGGGATTGATGTGTTGGGAGACCAAATTCTTCTGTTAGTTGTGTGAATGATTTAAAATCACCATTATGAAAAATTTGATCTAATGTTTGTATGCCTGCTGCTTTCCATAATGGCCATATTAATACTTTCTTATTAATACGAATATTGGTATTGTTCCATATAGGTGCCTTTTCATGAATGTTTGGTTTTAGAGCTAGTAATCGGTGTGCTCGTTGCCAAGATTTGAACATAGCTGAGAGAATTGGGTTTTTAGGTTTCTGACGCCTAATTTTAATACCATATAATGCGGAAATGCCGGAATCCGAAGAAAAAAGATGTCGTTCTAAATGGACCCATTGTGGAATATCAGAGATTCCTGGTAACATATATGATAATTGAGAAATCTGCAATGCTAAATTATAATGTTCAATTGATGGAAGACTCATTCCCCCATAAGAATGATGAGCCTTTAATTTTGCCACAGCTAAACGAGGTTTTGCCGAACCCCATATAAAGGTTTTTATTTTGGAATCTATAAGTCTCAATGTAGATAAGGGAATGTGAAGAGGAAGCATACCTTAGGCATATAAAAAACGCGGGAGGGTAACCATTTTAACAGCTTGAACTCTACCCCACATAGAAAGTTTTAGAATTTTCCATTTATCAAAGTCACATTGCATTTGGACGATCAATGGATTCAGGTTATCTGTAATCATACATTCCATACCTTTATTTACTAGAATACCTAAGTACTTAAGATGTGAGGGCTGCCAATGAAAAGGGAAACCATGTATAGCCGCTTTTGTGGTTCCATCAGAGATAGGTAATGCTTCACTTTTGTCCCAATTTATTTTATAACCTGAGAATGAGGAAAAGTTGTCAATGATTTGAAGTAAAGATGGCAGTGAACTGGAAAGATTTGTTAGAGTAAGTAATATGTCATCAGCGTATAAATAAAGTTTGGATTCGCCTGTGGGGAGGTGTATACCTGTGACTATCCGATTGACGGATGGTGGCTGCTAAAGGTTCCATTGCTAAGAGAAAAAGAAGTGGGGATAAAGGACATCCCTGACAAGTTCCCCTTCGGATTGGAAATGGTTCTGATAGAAAGCCTCCACAATTTACTTGTGCAGAAGGGGTATCATATAAGAGTCGCACTTTTTGAATAAACTGGTTCCCAAGTCCAAAGCGTTCCAGCACTTTGAAGAGATATTCCCACTCTATACGGTCAAAGGCCTTTTCAGCATCTAGTGATAAGGCTAATGCGTCTTGTGAGAGGTTTTTAGCATACCAAAGGGTATGTGCCAGTGTACATAAGTGATTCCTAGAGGAACGTCCTGGAACAAATTCCTCTTGAGTTGGATGAATCAAGGAAGGTAACACCTTCTTAAGACGAGAAGCCAGAATACTGGCAAATATTTTGATATCGCAATTCAGAATTGATATAGGACGATAACTGACACAGATTAAGGGATCCTTTCCAGGTTTAGGGAGTACTGCAATTATTGCTTTGTTAGAGAGGGGACCTAAGGAATTATCTCGTTCAGCCTCCTGGAAAGCAGCATGTAAAGAATGAATAACATTATGTCCAGTCCAACAATAGAATTCAGCTGGGAAACCATCTTCTCCAGGGGCTTTATAGTATGGTAAGTTAGATATTGCTTGAGCAATTTCATCCCTACTAATCTCTCCTTCAAGAAGGGCCCTTCCTTCATCAGAAAGACAAGGGAGATCTACTTTTGAAAGGAAGCTAGTCAGTCTTTCTGTGTCTGTTTGCGTCTCAGGTGTGTGGAGATATGTATAAAAAGAAGCGAATTCATTTACTATGTCCTGTGGTCTAGTGAGAATATTACCTTGAGATGATTTAATAGCAGAAATGGCCATGGCTGCTTCTCTTTGTCTTAATTGGGCCGCTAATAATCTACCTGCCTTTTCTCCTTGTTCATAGTGCCTTGTTTTCATTCTTTGGAGGGCAAATTCTGCCTTAGAGGTAAAGAGCCCATTTAGCGCCATTCGAGCTTGTTCTAAAGATTTACGATTTTGTAATGTTGGGGCTATGGTGTACTGGTGGGTATATGATATTATGTTCTGTTCTAGTTCTTTTTGACGTGCAGCATTCCGTTTGTTAGCCAATGCCGCTTCGCGCATTAATTGACCTCTAATAGTAGCTTTGGCCGCAGCCCACATTATTTTACCTGAAGTCACCGAGCCCCGGTTTGTGGAGATGTAATCTTGAATATATGTTTGTAATTGGGATTTGCCCTCAGGAGATTTATGTCGCTGTATGTTCATGCGCCAGGGTTTGCGTCCTGGTCTAGGTATGCCAACTTCTATAGCTAAGAAAACCGGGGAGTGATCAGATAATGCTGCTTCCAGAATGAAAGAATCTTGAATCGACTGGATCAATCTTTGGGATACTAAAAAATAGTCCAAACGAGATAGGGTACCATGTGTTGGAGAAGAGAATGTGTATTCAGTGTCTGATGGATGTGAAAGACACCAATGATCAATTAGTCCATTATCTGCTAATATGTCATCCATTAATACCCTATCGGCAGCATTATGTTTGTCTAGGGGGCGTGTTTTATCTAGAATTGGGTCTCTCACAATGTTCCAATCACCACCTAAGAGATACTGTGATGCACCTATTTCTGTTAGTAAGCGGTTTAGATGAAGGAAGAATTATTTTTTTGTTCCTGTTGGAGCATAAACAGAACCTACGCAAATATGGATATCTCCTATACGTAGCTTGGCAAATACGTAGCGACCATCAGGATCTGTCCATGTTTTTAATATGGTGATTTGGAGAGTTTTGCGGATGAGAATTGCTACTCCACATTTGCGGGTGGGACCTGTGTTTGTAGGTTCACCTTTCTGCACACTACTGTGAATTGCTTTGCCTTCCCAGTCTCTACATAATTTTTCTGATTCCAATGTGTCTAAATGTGTCTCTTGAAGTAATGCCACATCCACCTTTTTGGATTGGAGATATGACAGTACTTTTTTCCTTTTGATGTAATGAGTAAGCCCATGTACATTCTATGTTAGTACAGAAAGAGGGTGTGTGCTGGTCGTGTTGGACATGTCTATGTAATATCAATTAGTTTGAGTAGGCTTTAAAAATAGGCTTATAAAATGTTTTAACAATCAGAAGGATGACTTGAAACAATAAAATATGTGTGAGGGGGAAGGATAGAGAATAGGAAAGGGAACCCCTGGTTTTTAACAGAGATATAAATTATGAATTGCACAAAGAAAATGTAAAATGTTAGAATAAGAAATGTGTAGATATAGTAAAACTAAGAGAAAGGAAGTGAGTAGAGTATGTAGATTGATATATAATGATATAAGCACCAAAAAATATTAAACTGTTAACCGCGGGTCTGTTTCTCCTAGAGCATCACCTCGGATAGGAGCCCAGACAAAAGGGTACCAAGTACGGCTATTCCTAGAGTATATACGCATCATACTATAACATAAGTTAAAATAGTGCATTAAATCTATTTGAAGTTATATAGTATAAGTACCTATATAATATAAAATAAGTAATTCATTGAAGTATGATGGAATTGACCTCATGGAAATTCAATAAATATATTATATATTAAATATGAGAACATTCATTATGTATAAATGCAGATAGGTTAGGAATTAGTTGATATAATATAATAAATATGCTAAGTAGAATAGATAAAGGAATAAAGATTGTATTAAATAGTATCATATACTATATTATAATAGAACATCCTAGTAAAACAGTATATTCTAATATAGAATAATGTAAAATATGAAAAATATGAAAAAAGAATAACATTCAATTACTTGAAATTTAAATACACTTTCAGTTTGCATCGTATAGTTTGACACTGACTAGTCAGCTTTACTTTTAGATCAAATAATATGAATTGATGTCATCAGCTAAATCTTGACATACTACTATTGTCCGTCTTCATCTGAGGCAGGTTTAAGTGGAGAACGGGATTTATCCCTGTGTTGATCTTGTGCAAAAGCGGAGGCAGTGTGCAACGCTGAGGATTTGTCATCTTGGGTACGAACAGATCTTTCCAGATCTCTTCCTCTATGACGAGGGTTGTTAAAATTACGCCTTCTGTTATCAAGTGATTGCTGTGAAGAACTCGAGCTCACATGGAGTTGATCAATTGGGGTGTCTAGCGTATCCATGTCTTGTGTTTTCATCTGGTCTAGGAATTGTTGCAAGTCTACTGGATCATAGAAATCTCTGGAATCTCCATTTTTAGTAATACGAAAACGAGCTGGTTCAAATAGACCATATTTGATGTCCATCTGTCGTAACTGAGGCCTAATGGCGAGGAATGCTTTGCGTCTCTCATTGGTCCCTTTAGAGAAATCTGCGGCCATGTGGATGACATGACCCTTGTACGAGTATTATCCTTGCGAGCGCGCTGCAGTTAGTAAATGTCTAGTTTGCTCATGTCTCAAAAAGCAAGCGATGAGTGGTCTTGGCCGAGCTGTGGCATCCTTTTGTGGAGGACCTATGCGGTGAGCTCTTTGTATTTCTAATGGAGGATCAAGGGTAATGCCAGTTAGTTTTGGAAGAACGTCACAAAGAAATAGTCTAGCGTTTTGACTTTCAATGTATACCGGAAATCCAAAGAAGCGAATGTTATCCCTCCTACTACGATCTTCCAAGTCAACTAACTTACTGCGAAGGAATAAGACCTCTTGCTCCTTGTTTTGCACTGCGTCAAGACGACTCTCCCCTGTTGTCAATCTCAGATCTAGTTTGTCAGTTTTTGTATGAAAACCCGCTAATTCTGCACCAATAGCTTTGGTTTCAGCTGCTAAGGATGATATGTTAGCACTCATGCCCTCTAGACGTCGACTGACTGTGGACATTTCCTGTAAGATATGAGTCCGTGTATCACCTTGTGGAGATGTGTTAGCAGTCTGAGGCGGCTCTTTTGATGAAGGAGCAGATCCTTTTCCAGGCATCTTGCTTGACTGTTTAAGGACTTCAGCAAATAGAAGTGGTGTAGAGGAATTACTTCCATGCTTATTGTTTGACATTAAGATCAATCCCACAACAGTTCGTAGAGATGTATTTTATACCTCTATAGTGCTTCTCCAAAATGACACTTCTATTAGGTGCTTTCAATTGTTGGGTGTATTTTGGTGACAGTTATTATCATAAAGGGTAAAACTTCAGAAAGCGTTATTGGCAGGAGTCAAAACTGACGTTATATTAGGCAATAAAATACACTTAGAAAAGATCACTTTGTTGCTCAACATGAAGATCAAACCCTACAACAATGCGTAGATACGTATTTTAGTCCTTTACAGTACTTCACCGAGATGATGCTCTTATTAGGTGATCTAAATTGTTGAGTTTATTTTGGTGAGAATTATTATTAGAGAGAATAAAACTTTAGACGACGATACTGGCAGGAATCACGACTGAGTCTTGGTACAAGCTTCGTTACTTGGTATTGCACCTTTTCTAATTAATTGGGAGTACCACGAATGCCAAGTAGCTTATAAGGCTTGATATGCTGCGTTAGGCGTAGTATAAGGCAATAGAGTATGCTTAAAAATTACATTCCAGTAAGCGAATATGTGCACCTCCTTCCTTATAGTACACAGTACTTCAGAACTGTTATACAATTTTCATGACCCCCATTTCTACTTTCATTTGGACATATAAAGTTTCCTCAAAACTGTACCTGGAGGCGATAGCGTACGTAGTAGGGACATTCAGAGGAATAAGAATAGATACAGAGGCTTCAGTATCTGTATATGTGAATGCTGGATATTCCTGAGCTGTTGAAATTTAAATTACTTCATATTTTCCTCAGGATGTGATCTCTTCTACTGTGTATATGCTGCGCAACAGATATTGAATTTAAATAGCAGAATATACCCACAAATTTTAATATAGCATTATGTAATTAATTCTCCTCCCTGTTGCTTAAATTGCATTATTGTGGGACTGTCAAGTGATGCTATTGCAGCAGACCTTCCTTAATTGTATTGGCTTTCCTAATAACTCCGCCCGTGACTCTCCTCCGGCAGTGAATGCGCGCTCAGAGGGGCGGAGGCAATTAGAGGAATCTCGGCCTCCGCGCATGCGAGGACCGAGGATTCCTCAAGCGACGAAGGCCGGCTGACATCGCGCTCACCTCAAGAATTTTCTACGATGAAAGGAGCCATTCCGGACGTCACACAGCCTCGGGACCGGAACGAAACGCCTCCGCAGGTTTCGGTGATTCAGGATTTAGGAAAAGTTTCAGCCTTTGCCAAGGAGGTAAATGCGTCGCTTTTATCAAGGGCTCCTCTCCCGGCAGAGCTCACCACTTAGGCGGCCATCTTCTTCCGTGGCCAGACCACGCCCCCCTCCTTGCTTTACTTTAAAAGGAGCAGAATATCCTTCATTGGCACCAAAATGCACCAAAGCTTGCAAATCCCTGTGTAAATCAGCGTGGAAGTGCACTAAATTATTATCCAACCCTAATTCTTTCTTTCTTTTTTAATTTCTTTTCTTGCATTTTTACAAATAGCACATCAGGTATTGCACCTGCGCAGTACATTCTCTCATTACATCCAAGGATTTTGCAATCCAGCGTAGTTCAAATACAACTCTGTCTAAACTTAATCAGAATCTCTCACAATAAACTGAAAATCTCAATATCCCACATCGTACACACGGACAAGTAGATGTTTTGGGGGTTAAATAAATAAGAGGTCAGGGTGTAAAAGTATGGCACAGTCTTCCGCCAGCCGGGTGGAAAATAAATCCCCATCACCCACGCTGCACATCGTTTTTTATCTTGTTATAAGCCCTTACATGTGGCCCTTCCTACACTCTTGGTGGGCGTTCATCTGGGGGGAATCTTAGCACCCTGAGCAATTTGTGCCACTGTGCCAGGTCATCTGTGAGTTTGAGGTCAGTCCTGACTAGTTTCATCCCAACACGCTCGGCAACGCACCATTCAGCATCATCTTTTAACCACCCTCTACCGTTGGGACCTTGGCACTAATGAAATGAAACTTGGTACTTATAGAGCGCACAGCTACTCTACTAGAGTGTCCCGGGGCTGTAAGACCTCACGACAGGCACTGACAGTATGACTGATCATAGGCTAGGATCATAAACTATTGCTGGAATAGCCATGTTTTCAGTTTTTTCCTAAAGATGAACAGATCCTGTACCTGTCGCAGTGCTACTGGCAGGCCATTCCATAGCCGAGCGGCTTGCACCTGAAAGGAGCGGCCGCCAATACGGGCTAGGGAAAAACTTGGGGATGAGCGCCTGCTGCTCCGTTGAGGACCTCAACGTTCGGTACGGAATGTAGTACTGGACTCTTTTCCAGATGTAGAAGGCGCCCGTCCCATAAAGAGATTTAATGGCCAGAACCAACGCTTTTTAAAACGGATCCTCTTTCGAATTGGTAGCCAATGAAGGGATTTCAGGTGGGGTACATCCGCGTTCTAGGGCCTAGTGATAGTATCGCTCTCGCCGCCGCGTTCTGGACCACCTGGAGGCGCGTCAATAAATATTCCGGGAGACCCAGGTACAAAACGTTGACATAGTCCAGTCTTGATACTATCAAGGCCTGGACCACCGTTTTCCTATGAGCCACTGGAAGTAGGGGAAGAAACTGTTTTTGACCGTTTTTAGCAGACCGAAACAAGCCCCGGCTACTGCTTGAATCTGGGCCTTCATAGATAGACTGTCGTCCAGCTTAACCCCTAAGTTCTTAACCATCTTTACCGAAGTTATAGGAGGGGACATGTCCGAGGGCCACCAATTGCGCCAAACATCGCTGGGGGAGAGGCCAAAGAAAATGATCTCCGATTTCTCGGAGTTACACTTGAGTTGGTTCCGTTGTAGCCAGGAGAACACTTCAGATAGGCAGATGTTGATCACATCCCCTCTAAAATCAGCGCCCTTCTCACATGTGAAGAGCAACTGCGTGTCATCCGCATAGGATACTATTGTTGCTCTATGGCCCTCAGCCAAATGCGCAAGGGGGACCATGTACAGATTGAAAAGTGTAGGGATCAAAATCGAGCACTGCCGAACCCCGACCTTCATGGGGGGGAATAGGGGCAGCATAGGGTGGGGACCAGATCGTTTGCTGACAATCGTTCAGAAAGAAGGAAAACCACTTGAGTAACGTGCCCCCAAGACCGCACTCCTGGAGTCGTTGCAGGTGCCGGTCATGGGGCACGGTATCAAAGGCCGCAGATAAGTCTAGTAGTAAAAGTACGGCCTTACCTCCTCTATCTAAAGTCCCTTTGATAACCTCCGAGACTTCCAGTAGTGCAGTTTTGGTGCTAAAATTTGCTCTGAAGCACGACTGGCTCTGGTGAAGCACCTGGTTTGCTTCCACGTATTCAGTCGTAACGAAGTTCACATATTTTTCCAATACTTTGGAAAAAAAGGGAAGCAAGGATATAGGCCTATAGTTTGAGGCAATCGCAGGATCCGAACGCGGCTTTTTCAGTAGGGGGAGAATCTTAGCATTCTTCCGTCTATCTGGAACATGCCCGTTCTGCAGTGAAGCGTTGAGAATTAAATTCACCGCTGGATTAATAGTCTCAGCTATGGAGGCCAGTATTTTTGCTGGGCACGGGTCAGATGGTGAGCCCGATTTGAGAGATCTCATGATTTCCAAAGATTTTTCCAGAGGGATGTGAGGAAAGTGAATTACCTGGCCAGCAATAGAGTAAAGTCAATAAAACTCTTTGTGGGCGTTTCATAACAGGATCCCCTACTCCCAATAAGATGAGTTGCGTTGTGCGCGCTGCAGGTCGAGGTGTAGCCTATGTAGGTATGTGTCCGCCACCTGTACCCAGTAATCCTATATTTTATTCCATGTCCGGTGTATGTAGCTCCATCTTGCTCACACTAGGGACACAGAAGTGACTTTGTATTGCCTAATTTGTGGAGCATGCCTGAAGTTATGTATGTTCGATGTACAAAATTAAATTGCATAATTCTGAATTTGTTGTTACTGGTTGCAGTTTTAATAAGTGTGAGTTCATCTTGCCATTGCTTATCCCGGCACTGTCCATTGCAGTCTATTCCCCATTTTGATGGACATGTGACATCGGGCACAGCAGTGTCCGCCTGGATCGCTTGGTATAAACAAGTTACCACTCCTTTGGCCTGTCCGTCTCTATGAGCAACGTCAAAGTTGTCGAGATACACATCCAACCCTATTTCTAACAAATATTGCCAAAGTTTAGATTGATTGACATGATCAAACGTGCAAGAAAAGTCCATGATGGCCAGGCACCTTGGACACTGCTTTGCTATAGTATATTTACCAATAATAAGATGTAAATTCAAGCATTGTTCTGAGGTGCCCAAGCCCCCACGGAACCCGTATTAGCAGGGGCTAACAAATTCATTCTTATCCGCCCATCTCTTAATTCTGTTAAATATGACCCCCAAAGATTTTGACAGTGGAGTCAAATAAACAAATGGGGCTATAACAGCAGGTCGGATCCTGCAGTAAACCACTTTTCCCAACGACTTCAACAGGGTCTGTAATGTGTGTATTAACAAGAGACAGAAGAATCGGGGGGGAGGGGGGCAAAGATGTATTCTCACTATCGAAGGAGAGTCTTCTTTTTGCTAGCTCTATTTCCTTTGAAATTACTCTGACTGCGCACGCAAGGAAATTATTAATGGTTGACCCCTTGCCTGGCACGTGCTGGTAATCTTGATGTAGTTTGGAAAAGGAGGCGAATGGGGGAGGGGCCAAGCCCAGCCTTGTCCAGGCAGTCACATTTACTGTTCTCACTCAGCTTAACAAACAAATAATTAAGCTTTAGCTTACAAAATTAACTCCTCCAGGCATAGGAGGCTACAAGTCAAGCAATACGCGTTTTATATTATACCTTCGTGCCAGCCACCGGAAACTGTTCCTCTATTTTAGGCAAAGCTCAGTTATAATTGGAACCCATCCTGTGCTGGAGGTGGCTGTAAACCTAGGCATGCTTCTGAAAGTCTCTTACTCCTTCTTCACTATCCCAACTCCAATCCACTTTATCAGGGATTAGTATAAAAGGCAGAATGTTTTCTGTCAGAAGCTCAGGCTCCCCATCTGTGACAGCTTGCATTTTAAAGCTCCCTGCAAAATGATGTTGGCAGTGGCAAACGCTCCATGAGAAGATGTAAAGGAAGTATGCTTGAAAAATCTGAAAATCCGGTTACTCCATTGTCTCTGTTGTTGTTTGCTGCAAGGTGTTAAACAAGTAGAAAAGAACTCAGCGCTACACATAACTATGTTATATACATTTTATCTAAATTGTAGCGTGTTGAGCAGCAATTTATCCTCAAAGTTAGATTTTAATGCTTTTGGAAACAAGAAAAATAGTAATGCAAATTCTCTGAACCTTCTGTTCTCCCTCAGTGCCTTGGCCGTTTCTGTTTTAACAAGGCAATGTTTATGAGATTGAATCTCTGGGGCCTCTTTGGTTCAAATGAGTCATGTTTTGGGGCATCATAGTCAATAAGGCATGGAGCTCGATCTGGAGAGAAGAATCTACTTATTTTTAAGGGTTCAACGGCCTAATTCCTTTTATTTAAGCATTGGCAAAACCCGTGGGTCTGGCTTGCATTTTGAGTTCTTACCAAAACAGTCTGCTACATTGAAAAAAACTAAACACAAACGATTGTTTTCTGTATGCAGTGCATCTATGAGATAACAAAAATAATTTGTGATGATGTACTTTTGAGTGTAAAATGGCCCATTGCAATACAAGTACTTCACAGAAGGTGGAAGGATACATCAAAATGCCGTTAGAATGAGCTGAGAGGGTAATACACTTGTGGGAAGAAGTTAATGCCCACTCTATGTATATAGTAAATCCTTGTTAACAATAGGTGTAGACATCTACGCAGTCAAATCAGACCTAAAAAGAGGTACTTTATATTTTTCACATTTAAAAACCAGTCTATCAGCTGGTAACATGTAAGGCACTAAATGTGTCTCAAGTGAACGCCTTAGGAAAAATCAACTATAAGTTGGCTTAAGCTCCTTCTAAAAAGCAACAACAAAAAAATGAAGGTAAAATAAAATATATGATGGTGATAAGGTTAAGGAAACACCACAGAAAAAAGGCAAGTCATCCAGGCCTGGATAAAGTGCAGGCAGTGTGGAGTGTCTGAAGCAAGGAGATGAGCATGTGTCGTCAGAATATTGGTGAATTTTGATATTGTTATCTGTGAGTAGAGCCCCATGGTGTTACATTCAGAAATTGAACATGACTGGGGACAAGATGGCACCCGGGGGAACTCCACATGTTATTGGAATACCCTGGTACCTGGAGGTGCCCATATGAACTGGTGACAGTTGGACAGGTGTATGAGAAGAACTAGTGAAGGGAGTTTCTAGTTAACCCTATTCAAGACTTTACGGCGTGCATGAGGATGAGGTGGGCAGGGGTGACAGGCAGCATTATTTATCAATATCTGAGGTCAGGAGTGCATCATCTATAATTTGTAAGGTATCTGTGTATGTGCTGTGATGTGATCTGAATTCATAGTTGTGCAGGAGATGGTTGACGTTGATGTGATTTTGAACTTATGACTAGACAGTGTCTTCTATGATCTTGCGGAATAAAACATCCATTAGTGTTGAGTGCCTGATTATAGGACCTCCTTTGCTTGACATTTTCTAGTTGAAGGATAAATACAGGTGCTTCCATGTGTGCACATGGAGATGACATTATAGGTTACAAATGTGTAAATATGCATTGCTCTGTTAATAAAAGAGCCTGAAACTGAAAATGGACCCGCACCGAAATCTAGCACAGGCCCCCTACTTCCCATTATTCTAATTACTCCCGTCCATCTGTCCCTATTTAGTTTTCATTACTATAATCACAGGCAGGTCCGTACCTACTTTGGGTGACATTTTGTTATAAGAATTTTAAGGTGTTCTTCTGGCCCGCTCCTGACTTTAAGCCTAGATTCTCTAAGAGACTGCTCCGCAACTCAGGTTGCGATAGAAGCATATCATTGTACAATGGATATTATGGCGAGAAAGAGAAATGTTTCTAAAGTAGGCATTCCCAGTACACTAATAATAGTAATATTAATAGTTTGTCTTTCTATAAAGCACCCTGAATAGGATCTGCTACTGTCCAACTTAATGGTACATATTTTCTCAAGCTTGGAGGAATGGAAGTTTGTGTTTGGGCTCCAACCACTGATCTGCAGATATGCCACGAAGAAAGTCTCCCACATTCGCCATCTACTAGCATGCCTTCATTGGTCAACTTCCTACTTCGACATCTCTCCATCAATCTTTCACCACTACATCTGCTTCCAAGCACTCCTCTATCCACATCAGCCCAACCTCTACAATTCTAATCAGTCATCAACATCAAGCAACATAATTGCACCTCACTTCTCCACCTTTATAAGGAGCCTTATACATCTATGCATGCCCAAAAAGCTCTACCACCCTTTACTTTCACTCAGTATCCCTTTCTTACCCACTCATCCTGTCGTGTTTCCCTCTCACGCCCACGTCCTCCCACCCTGTTAACTTCCCTAACACTACCAACAACCAAACTTTTCAGTCACTCAAAAAACCTATCTGGTACCAGCCCTACATCTCATCAAACAAAAAGGAATTTTTCTGTCATACCATTTACAGTGGTGTGATATGCCCACACTACCTCCATCACCGGAGCTCGCGCCACCAAACTAATTTTTAAAGCCAACTGAATCTCTTCTTTTATCCACTCCCAAGAAGAATTACATTTGTGTTAAAAAAGAAACTTAATAATTAAAGTTAGGTTCACTTTAATCCAGTTTTATCAGTGTGCCCAGAACACACTAAGATACTGGGACTTTAGAGACCAAATTTATAATGGGGAGAGCTAGGCTGTAAGTCCCAGGATTCAGAGTGGTCGGATTAGCTATGCTACACATTTTGGCGCACCTTTACAGTACTCCAGCCACATGTCATTATCTCCTCTGAACGGGAGGTGGGGATATATCAGAATCAATCACAATTTGCATCACCCATGATAAACTGGCAGGGTTGAAAAATATGTCCCAAAAATACTCCCAGATTTTTAGTTATTCTGCGAAGGGGTGAGAGATTTTTAGAGGATATAGGAAACTTCCTCCCGTCCTGTAACTATCACCTTCAAGGTATCCTACAATCAGATTGTTAAATCACTGACTAGTTTTTTGTCCTGGTCTATGCGACCCTGTGTTGTTTTTGTTGACCCTCACACACCCTACTGATGTCATGCTCCATCATCGGTTCTCATTCTGGTTCCTATAAACATGGATGGGCTCAACCAATATTTCAGGGAGCACTTTGATATAAAACTCTAGATGGGGGTCTACTGTAATGATAAAGAAAAAATACCTAGAGGTCACCAAGGACCTTTATTTGGGAGACCCTAGTATGGCTAAAAACAAGCAGTTCTCAAGTGTCAAAATAAAGCGTTACGATCTATTACACCCTACTTTGTCGTCTCACAATAAAAAGTGTAGTGATTTATTACACCTTCCTTAGTCAGTCAATATGTTTCAGCCCTCTATGATTAGGCCACTATGGGTATGGGGCTTTCATCAGGACCACTTATGTAGATGCCCTGTGTTGTGCCTATAATTCCTATTCTATCAAAGTCAGTGTAACAAAGACAGCTTGTAACATTGAACATTCACGCCAGGCCTTCTTGCTTAGTTTTCCTATGAAGCACTCATTGATTGATGCCTGTATTAAGAAGACAAGAAATGGCATATAGAACAAAGAGTACAATTGTATTCAATTTGTTTTATTATTTGGTGACAAACATACAGTACAACATTCATTATGCGTCCTCTCTTACAGGTATCATGTGAACTGATCAACATGCCGCCGCACCCTCTCCCCCATCCCCGCCCTTATGATCATGAGTGGACCGTTGTATTCCTACCTGTTTTCCGTGGGTGTTGGAGCTCCAGACCCAATTTTATGGCTGGTAATTTTTACCAGAAAAAAGTGCATGAGGATTTGGCTGCAGCCAAGCCTCGTCCCATGTATTTTGTGGTAAGCAGGAGCATTCATGCCCTTATCTGCCCCTTTGCTCCCCTGCTTCCCACATTCCTCTCACTCCATCACTACCCCAGGTAGAGGCCACTGCATACATTTAGCACCTGCTGCTCAGAGTAGGTGGTAAATGTATGCTTTAAACCCTATTGAATTGGTAATTACATGTGGTTTTATAACTTGTAAATCTGGTTCCACATGTCGATTTACCACCCTGCCATTACCATGCAACTCATAAGCCAGCCCTAAGTGTGCAGTAGTTCTGTACTGAAAGAAAAATATGCTGTTAAATTACATATTAATAAATAACTGCCACAACTGTATTTTACTCTCAAACCGAAGAGTGTAGACCTTGTGGTTCTAATAACTTCATGAAGTTACTGAACCTGCGAGCCTTGTACTAATTTGTTGCCTTCTACTCCGTCACCTATCCATCACCTAATGCTCACCCTGGAACTTCACATCTGGTGCTAAAGATCTAGAAAGTCCAAGAACATAGCCATAAATGTAGCTGTGCCTACATTCGGAGCTCAGTTTGAGTTTCAGCTATTGTCCTTCTGCAGTAAGTAGGAGGACAGAAGGCATTTGCATTATCAATTGATTGCCACCTCCCCAACCTCTTTCTTTCTTCAGGTTAAGTACTCTGACCCAAAACATACACAGATTCCCTCCCGATTTTACCTTCGATGCACGTGGTATCCATGCCGAAGTGCTACCAGGTGTTACACAGGGAGTTTGGCTATGTGCTGTTGACTTGAATTCG
This sequence comes from Calotriton arnoldi, assembly GCA_963921515.1. Lineage (NCBI taxonomy): Eukaryota > Metazoa > Chordata > Amphibia > Caudata > Salamandridae > Calotriton > Calotriton arnoldi. The sequence goes on from CAWUFW010000862.1 coordinate 2,202,692, forward strand.
TGAGATTCCATATCCTTAGCTGGAACTACCTTACATATGTTGTTGGAAAGATGCAGTATTTAATCCTTGGAATTTCCAGTGTGCCTCGATGTGCAAGGGTGAGAGGGCTGTCTCCTACTACCAGGACTCAGAAAATGCTGGGGATTCCCCAGCCCTAGTGTGCAGATGAGGCAGACTAGTGAGGGATTCCCCGGGGACTTCCTGAGCCCCAAAGAGTTGGAGATAGGGGGCATTGCCAGCTATGAACTGTAGGGCCCCACTGCCACATCACCACCATCCTTCTGCCCCATCAAGACTATCTTGATACCATGCTGAGTCCTGATATGTGGTGGGTTTGGAGGACTTTTTGCTGAGTCGTGCATACCTCCAACTGACTGGCAATATACCAGCCTCCACCACTTTGAAACTGGTATTATTACTGATTTTTTTTTTTATAAACATATTTTATTGCCTTTTGTATTCAACATTGCTCATGGAATTTCAACAGTACATTCACATATTCCATATCATGTTCTTTCACCTTACATTACATATGTTTGGCTGCTTGAAATACTTGTGCGCTCGGTAAACTGGTATTATTACTGAAGATCAAGTTGGCTCTGAGAATGATCCGGAATGAAGAAATGGTCAGTGTTCATTAAAAGCCTCAAGACACTTTATGTCTTCCCGTTAATTCTGAGCACTGTTTAGTTGTACAGTTCTCTTAAATACATGTTCTGTTCTCTAGCAATCTAAAAGTTGCTGAAACAGCACAAGAGATACCAATCAGATGCTAACCTTTCTAGTAATTTAGGTTGTCTTTATATGTCAGGATTTTTGCCAATATAGTTCCTGCTTCCTTGTTGGCTTGGTAGTCGAGTCCTGTTGTAGCATTTTTCTTGTATACTGTCTCTCTGCCTCAGTTTTAGGGTTAGAAAATCCAGACACCAATAGATTAATTCAGTAGGACATTTTAATTTATTAAAAAAAAAAAAAAATTAACATTGTGCATCTATATAGCACGCACACCATTGTAAATAAAATATGTTTTGATAATGCCAAACACAATGGTACTTATTCTAGGCTTGGTGGTCGCATGGAAGGGATTCGATTTAACTTGTTTGCTGCAGGTTATACAAAGACTTTACTTTAGAGGGTATATTAATCTGATGAGTGTTTTCCCTGTATTGGATTTGTGACCCACAAGTTGTGGACTGATCCCTACAGCAGAAGCATTAACCCACTGGGCGACCTTAAAGGGATTGTAGCCCATAACCGGCAGCCAGAACATCAAATCACAAGGCTAGCTTACTGGAACAAAGTTTACACATTGATTTATATAGTTGTTGCTAACCCACTAAGCATCATTTTCATATTCAGTTCATTGCCCATCTTCACCAAACAAACATCAACAAAAATCTTTATTTATAGTACCCCAAGATTAAGTTACAATACAGTCTTCATGAATCAGGCCTAAAAAAGTGCCTTAGTACGGACTCATTCTTTTCCATCTAAAAGAAATGAGGTGCTGGTTGCTGCAGGGAATGGGATTAATCCTTATGATTGTGACTGTTTCTAGTTGTTTAAAAACAATTCCTAACATATGTCCTGCTTATGTGTAGGTCTTGATGCAAGTTGCTAGAAGTTGTGAGTGTCCAGACTTGTTATATTGCTTTTTGGTTGAGGTATTGCTGATCTGTTGAACCAGCTATTTATGTCGCTGAGACTACACATGCTAGCAAATTTGGAGGATGTATGTGATATGACCTCCATGAGGGTATCTGTGAAGGCTCCATTGCTTTGTGGTAGTCTATTTATAAGTAGGAACATACAGGGCAAGCTAAGAGTTGAAGTGCATCTTTTTAGCAATGATTCCAAGTTGTTTGTCTTCAATGTTCATTATAAGTATGTTAAGCCAGCATCTCTTAAAAAGAATCACTTTTACGTTATCAACAGACTATATTATACCCCCATGAAAATAGCAAAATTTGCTCCTCTCTCCTCCTCGAAGTGCCCAAGATGTGACTTCACTGTGACGGATGATATTCATATATTTTTTGAATGTGCTATTCTAAGAGGTTATTGGAAGAATGTGGAATGTGCTCTTGGAGCAATTTTTAAAGTTAAGTTGAATCTGAATCTCCCACTAGTCATATTTGGTACGGGTAATGATTTGACAAATATGTTGTCGGCAACGCAAAAAGGCCTGTTACTCCACCTGATCCTTATTGCTCGGAGGGAGATATGTAAACTCTGGAAAGATTCTAGGCCCCTTTATTTGAGAACTGGTTGAGCGCTGCATTCGGTATGGCTCTGCTTGGACCAAGATCATTTGAATGACAGTAATTCTAACATCTGGGCACCGTTACTATCATGGGGTAACGAAATGCGGTTAGTCCAATGCCCCTTGGTCCAATGATTACACCAAGCTTTATACAAAGAAGCTGGCCTGGTCAGGTCTGAAGCCAATGCAGTAGCAGAAGGCCGGGGTGCCTAGGTCGGATGGTAGCTTTTTGCTTTTTTCTGCAGACGCTTCGGTGAGATGAGGACTAAAAAAAAAAAAAAAAAGATGTATGTGATATGACCTCCATGAGGGTATCTGTGAAGGCATCTGTGAAGGCTCCATTGCTTTGTGGTAGTCTATTTATAAGTAGGAACATACAGGGCAAGCTAAGAGTTGAAGTGCATCTTTTAGCAATGATTCCAAGTTGTTTGTCTTCAATGTTCATTTTTGCGATTGATTAATTGAATATCTGTTTTAGACCTCCTCCAGTTTTCCCTTGACAGTGACAGTGGTAGAGTTACTTCATCAAGAAATGCTGACGTTATCTCCCAGTCCTGTTTCTGATGAAAAATATGTCAGGCCTTGTGTCAGTTAATGGATGATAGATATTTTGATCAAAGATTATGTTTTAATAAGTAGGCTAGATGACTAGAAAACCTTTATTGTAAGATCAATACAAATATTTACAATATAAGATAATACTATAATCCAAATAATAAAAACACTGATGCGTAAGATCATTAAAACCCAGGAAATACAGTTAAAGCAGGCTGAGTAAGTCTGGTATTAAAGTGTAAAACTTGAATCTGAGGTACTGGAAGTTAGCAATATTGGATAAGTGCAAACAGTATCTTTAAAAGGTTTCATCTGCTTTAAAATACGTATAGTCATCAACTAGTGTTAGTCTCTCGCGTCTGATACTGGGCTTCAGAGTCCTATGAAACAGCTTAGCGTCTTTAACCTACAGTGCTTTAAGGCCCTTTGGAACACGTTTTCAGGATAAGCAGGTGAGTCGACTGTGCAAAATCTAGATCAGTTGTTTGTCAGTCAATTTCAACACCTTTGGTTTCAGAATGAAAATTGCTGCCATTGATCACAGCAGCTTGTCATTGCTGCGTAATATTGATGTGTTTGCCAAATTTTGCCAGTTCCATCGGCTCCGTGATGCTGAACATCAAATTTGCAGCCTCATTACATGTTTGAATGCCGAGGGTGATAAAGAGTGGTTTTATCAATCTACGGCATGGTGTCAGAAGTGTGGGGCAGCAGCAAAGCAGGTGGTTAGAAGACTCATATTTATAATTGCAGAGTCGGCAGTTGAGTATTTTTGTAAGGGACCGCAATTTTCGGTTCACTTACTTGGTTTGTAAGCCCATTAGCCTTGTAAACAGGATTTCTTTTTGGCAGCATTAGACAGATAGGGTTGTGGTCAAAGGTAGGCCGGTTGTCCATTGACGTATGACAGTCCCACAGCTTGCAGGCCTCTTGGGTTTTTAAGCTTGTCCATGTCACTTGCCTTGGATAACGTTTTTAGTTTGTATTTTCAGGGCAAGTTTAAGCTTGGTGCACGCATGCTGTGAGATGTTTAGCACATTTTGGTCAATTTGAAGGGTGTCGATTGAGGGTTGTAGATATTGCGACCAAGGATTCCCACGTTGAGCGAAGATATGCTTGAGGGTTGCTTCAATTGTATTGACCGGCGCCTTAATTATTCTATGATAATAGTTTAGAAAGGATGCCATACTCGCCCACGTTTGGTCCACTAGCCCAAATTCCAGCCTTATCAGGCAGTTCCAGAGATACAATGGATGTTTAAATACCCTTTTGTAAGCCTTAACTTGATATTTGTCTAAGGTGTGCACTAACTGACTCGGGTAGACTTCCTGACCATAAGTAATCTTTGGTAACAGAGTGGCGGCCAATACTCATCTTATTGTTACTGTTGTTGTGCCCGTGATTTGCCTGCTTTCCCCCCGTTTTTCCTTCTGTGCCCTCGCTGCCCCACTGTTGTTGTGCCCGTGATTTGCCTGCTTTCCCCCCGTTTTTCCTTCTGTGCCCCTCGCTGCCCCACTGTTGTTGTGCCCGTGATTTGCCTGCTTTCCCCCCGTTTTCCTTCTGTGCCCTCGCTGCCCCACTGTCGTTGTGCCCGTGATTTGACTGCTTTCCCCCCGTTTTTCCTTCTGTGCCCCTCGCTGCCCCACTGTTGTTGTGCCCGTGATTTGCCTGCTTTCCCCCCGTTTTTCCTTCTGTGCCCCTCGCTGCCCCACTGTTGTTGTGCCCGTGATTTGCCTGCTTTCCCCCGTTTTTCCTTCTGTGCCCCTCGCTGCCCCACTGTTGTTGTGCCCGTGATTTGCCTGCTTTCCCCCCGTTTTTCCTTCTGTGCCCCTCGCTGCCCCACTGTTGTTGTGCCCGTGATTTGCCTGCTTTCCCCCCGTTTTTCCTTCTGTGCCCTCGCTGCCCCACTGTTGTTGTGCCCGTGATTTGCCTGCTTTCCCCCCGTTTTTCCTTCTGTGCCCCTCGCTGCCCCACTGTTGTTGTGCCCGTGATTTGCCTGCTTTCCCCCCGTTTTTCCTTCTGTGCCCCTCGCTGCCCCACTGTTGTTGTGCCCGTGATTTGCCTGCTTTCCCCCCGTTTTTCCTTCTGTGCCCCTCGCTGCCCCACTGTTGTTGTGCCCGTGATTTGCCTGCTTTCCCCCCGTTTTTCCTTCTGTGCCCCTCGCTGCCTATCGCCATTCCCGCCGCTGCGCCTCTGCGGCCCCGCCCCCTGACTGCCCATTCGCTGCCCCTGCCTCCCGCCTCCCAGCTGCTCCTCCCTCCCACCTCCCCATAAATGGCGGCCGCTGCGCGGTCGCGCGCGCTGGCGCGCCAAAGGCGCGCCTAAGGCAAGCCCGTCTGCGCCCGTCCGCGACTGGACCGCGCCCAGCGCCAGAACCCCTGGATCCCACCGATGCAACACCACTCGACGGACCTACGACGCCGCCACACTCACCGCACTCAATGCCGGCCGGAACCCTGCCTGCTACCGAGCCTCACCGAGACGCACCCACGGACCCTTCACCTGCCAAACCTGCCGATTCACCTGCCCCCTGACGTGCACCACCTCCGCCAAGTCGAGCACCAGCAACAACCACCTGAAATGCATCCTGCTGAACACCCGCTCCGTCCACAGGCACGCCGTGGAACTCTGGGACCTGCTCGACGCAACAGCACCGGACATCGCCTTCCTCACCGAAACCTGGATGAACGCCTCCTCAGCGCCTGACATCGCCATAGCCATCCCGGATGGATACAAGATCACCCGGAAGGACCGCGTCAACCAGACGGGAGGAGGCATCGCCATCGTACACAAGAACACCATCCGCATCTCGACTAACTCCGACGAGACCTTCACCGCCGCCGAACACCTACACTTCCAGATACACACGGACCCCAAGACCACCCTCCGAGGCACCCTCATCTACAGACCCCCGGGACCACGCACTCTATTCAGCGAAGACATCGCAGACTTCATCAGCCCGCACGCCATGCCCTCCGCCGACTACATCCTCCTAGGGGACCTCAACTTCCACCTGGAGAACAACAACGACAGAAACACCACCGCCCTGCTGGACAACCTCGCCAACCTCGGACTCAAGCAACTGGTGAACACGCCCACCCACTACGCCGGCCACACGCTTGACCCCGTCTTCTCGTCCAGCAAGCACATCTCCTTCAGCCACGCCACCGGACTCCACTGGACCGACCACAGCTGCGCCCACTTCAGCTTCAGAAAGACTGCGACCCACCACCACCCGCAACAGGCTCCCCGCCGGAGCTGGAGCAAGATCACCGCCGAGCAGCTCACCGCCTCCCTCAGCCAGAACACACCCACCGACACAACGGACCCAAACGAAGCAGCCAGCAACCTCGCCAAGTGGCTGACCGCCTGCGCCGACGACCTCGCACCACTAAAAACCCTCCCAGCAGACCCGGAAGCAAGAAAACCCCTTGGTTCACCAACGAACTCAAGGAATCCAAGAAGAACTGCCGCACTCTCGAGAAAACCTGGCGACTCGACCAGACCACAGACAACATGACCGCCCTCAAGCACGCCACCCGCAAACACCACCAGCTGATCCGTGCCACCAAGAAGTCGGCACTCAAAGAACGACTGGACAACAACGCCCATGACAGCAAGGAACTTTTCAGCATCGTCAAAGAGTTCTCCAACCCCAGCGCCGGAAACAACGACATCACCCCTCGCAAGACCTCTGCAACTCACTCTCCGCGTTCTTCCACCGCAAGATCACCGACATACACAACAGCTTCAACGCACAAACAACGCACCCTACCGCCGAACCAATGCCCGCCACCACCACCCTCTGCAACTGGACCCCGATCAACACCGAAGACACCACCCGCACGATGAACTCCATCCACTCCGGATCACCAACCGACCCCTGCCCACACCACGTCTTCAACAAAGCCGACGCCACCATCGCACCCCATCTCCGGGACATCATCAACTCCTCCTTCCGCACCGCCACCTTCCCGGAGAGCTGGAAGCACGCCGAGCTTACCGCCCTCCTGAAGAAACCAACGGCGGACCCCACCGACCTCAAGAACTACCGCCCCATCTCGCTCCTTCCGTTTCCGGCCAAAGTCATCGAGAAGACCGTCAACAGACAGCTTGCCGCCTTCCTCGAGACGAATGGATCCCTCGACCCTCGCAGTCCGGGTTTCGGGCCAACCACAGCACCGAGACCGCCCTTATCGCAGCCACCGACGACATCAGAACCCTAACCGACAACGGGGAAACAGCTGCCCTCATCCTCCTGGACCTCTCCGCGGCGTTTGACACCGTCTGCCACCGCACCCTAGTGAAGCGCCTCAGCAACATCGGAATCCGAGAGAAAGCACTGGAATGGATCATCTCGTTCCTCGCCGGAAGAACCCAGAGAGTCCGCCTCTCCCGTTCAGATCCGAAGCCACCGAAGTCATCTGCGGCGTTCCACAAGGATCCTCACTCAGCCCGACCCTCTTCAACGTCTACATGAGCCCCTCGCAGCCATCGCACGCCGACACAACCTCAACATCATCTCCTACGCCGACGACACCCAGCTGATCCTCTCCCTCACCAACGACCCCACCACCGCCAGAGCCAACCTGCACGACGGGATGAGAGACGTCGCCGACTGGATGAGGAACAGCCGCCTTAAACTGAACTCCAGACAAGACGGAAGTCCTCATCCTGGGCTCATCACCCTCCGCCTGGGACGACTCCTGGTGGCCCCCGGCCCTGGGCACCGCACCCAAGCCAACGGACCACGCACGCAACCTGGGCTTCATCCTGGACTCCTCCCTATCGATGACCAAACAAGTCAACGCCGTCTCATCTTCATGCTTCAACACTCCTGCGCATGCTCCGCAAGATCTTCAGATGGATCCCCACTGAAACCAGGAAGACCGTCACCCAGGCACTCGTCACCAGCCGACTGGACTATGGGAACACCCTCTACGCCGGAACCACAGCCAAACTTCAAAAGAGACTCCAGCGCATCCAGAACGCCTCCGCACGACTCATCCTGGACATCCCCCGACACAGCCACATCACCGTACACCTGAAAGACCTGCACTGGCTCCCCGTCAGCAAGAGAATCACGTTCAGACTCCTCACCCACGCACACAAGGCCCTCCACGACCTGGGCCCAAAGTACCTCAACGACCGCATGTCCTTCTACACGCCCACACGCCAGCTACGATCAACCAGCCACGCCCGCCACCGTACCACGCATCCGCAGAACCACCGCCGGAGGAAGATCCTTCTCCTACCTGGCGGCCAAGACCTGGAACTCCCTCCCCACTCACCTTCGGCGAACCCAGGACCATCTCGCCTTCAGGAAGCAGCTCAAGACCTGGCTGTTCGAGCAGTAACTTACCCCTCCCCCAGCGCCTTGAGACCCTCCCGGGTGAGTAGCGCGCTCTATAAATGCCGTGATTGATTGATTGATTGATTGATATTGGCCAGTGGACGGGCTTTCCAAAGAGTTATTCAGTTTGCACACACTGATTATAGTTGACTCCGCTTTTGTGGTTGAATGTCTCAGTTGATTTTTGTGCCCACCTTTGGTGGTGAACCAGACACCCAGATAGTTATAAGAGGCGTCATTTTCGATTTGTAGCGCTCCGAGACTCCACCTATAGTTTGGTTTTTTGACTGGGTGTCAAAAGACGTGGTCTTTGAGCCATTTGCTATCATTTTTTTAGCCAAATTATAGTTGTGCAGTGCCTTCAGAGCTCTCTGTAGGCTGATTCCCAAGTGGTCCAAGAGACAATATCATCAGCATATTGTAGTATAGCAATCTTGGTCCTTCCGATTTTCAATGGAACGAGGTTATCTTGTTTCAATGCAGCACCCATGTCAGTGGTGAAGAGGTTAAATAGCAGGGGCGCAAGCACATAGCCTTGCTTGAGACCGTTGTCCGTCTTGATATTCCTGGAGACAGTCGTTGGTGTTAACTTGACTCTGACCCAGATAGAGGTGTATAAGGATATAATGACTAGAAGCAAGGTATTTGGGATGCCCCATCTTCAAGACTTTTTCCATAAGCTGTTCCTGTCCACCCGGTCAAAGGCTGCTGAATAATCAAAGCGGGCAAAGAGAGGATGTATCTTCTTGCTCTTTACCCTGTGAGATACGTAAGAAAGGGCCACAATGTTATTAGGCCTGGGCGGAAAACTACGCTACGCTTGCGTAGTTTGCGCAACTACGCGCTACGCGAATTGCACGTAGCACAGTGCAAAAACGCGTAGCGTAGCTGGCATTTTTTGCTTCCTCGCGGTCCTCAACGTCAAGCTCGCGAAGTGCACTTCGCGTAGCTACGCGTAGCGGTACTACACGAACTACGCCCAGGGTTAGATGTTATGCTGTGTAGTAGAATTTGCCCTGAAACCTGTTTACGTGATTAGGATTATATCATGAAGCGAAAGCCTTCAATGTCCAGGAGGACGGTGAGGCGGTATCCACACTGTCACCCTTCTTATAAATAGGATTCAGGATAGAACCTCTCCAGTTCTCTAGAACTTTTAAGGTCAATTGACAAATTTGGTAGAGGGGGAACAGCATAGCAGACCACAGAGCGAGATCTGCTTAGAATACCGCTGCAGGTAAACCTTTTAGGGCAGGTGCCCCGGTAGCTCTTATCTTCTTGAAGATTCTGGAGATATTGTTATATGGGGTTATGAAGTCCTTAGATACATTGTCGACATTGCTAAGTTAGCATGAGTTTTACTTGCCCTATGCTGCTGCTTTTGCGCACGCCTCTGCTAAGAGTTTGTTTTCGTGACACTTTGCCTCTGCCCTGTACATGATAACAGATTGTTTTTCACGTTCTCAGCTTTCCCTTCAATTCTGTCTGAACATAATGTGCAAGTTCGGTCAACAATGTCTCTTGTTTTTCTGTTCTGGTCAGTCACTATTACCTAGACAAAACATGTTACCAACAGCTGCAATGTGGAAGAATCGTGCTTTGATATAACGTTGTTACATGTTTTTGAAACACACTCGAAGAAAGCCGTTCCATGGAGTTGAGCTCTACTGTTCCTATGATGTAAACCTTTGCGTTTAGGCTTTCAGGTAGGGGTCTGCTAATAATACCTAGAGATCTTCTGTTATATAAAATAACTTCTTACTGCCTTGGGGAGGGTGATTAGGCCCAGTTATTTTGCCTTTTTCACAGTTGTTATAAAATGACGACTCCTTTTATATTCTATGGTATTGTAACAATGCTAATGATTCTTGCCTTATGCATTTTGCTGCTAGTTGTGGTTCGCATACTGTTTTATGAATCACTATAGTCAAAATAAGCATTTTGGACTTATTTAGTGACTCTGATTATTTTTATTGTGGACAAGTACGTGAGAGCGAAAGAGTGTCTTGTTTCCGCGACTCTGAGGTGAGTCGGGAGTGCTCGTGTTCTGGGTTGTCTAAACATTCGTAGCTTCTTGATATTTGTAGGAGACCGAATGAGACACTATTGCTAGTTGGTTCGGATTTTGGGTACTAAGGTGATGGGATGTACACCGCTATTTACTGAGGTCCTGTTTTCTTGTGCATAGTTCTGTGTATGAGCAGAATCCCCGCAACAATATCATGTCCCAAAAAGAGCAGCACCTGATGTGGGATTTCCGGGCAGTCGTTATGAGGCTCCAAGTCCTCGTCTGGTGCTTTCCCGTCTGCATATAAATTTTGCACATGTGCGATCCACTGAGATTCAGAGACGGCGTTAACTCTTGCTGATGCAGGACTTGCTCTGTTCTTAACATACCTCCACAAGTCAGCCTGGCCTAGTTTGCCCATCAGCGAGTTTTCGTCTAGAATTGTTTCAAGTGAGTCACGGAACTAAATCAGCTTTCCCAGGCGTCCTGCACCAAAGTAGTTGAAGTATACGTTAACAAGCAGGATCTTTAAATACTGGGCATTTCTTTGCAGGCTTCCCAAGGTCACCAGTTGAAACATTTAATCGTAAAGTTTGGTAGGGTTGATTTTCAGGTCTAAACCAAGGCTTTTATAGATTGAGAGTCTGCCAGAGGGTCTCCCAAATATGTTGGTTGTCTGTTGGTTTTTACGGCTGGTTGAAGGAATTTACAGTAACAAGGGATTGTGATGGAACTAGTTGCCCAAGTTTCCCCGAAACAGAGTAGGTCAGCAGTCTGAATGAAGGACATTGCAGCTGAGGACTTTAGTAGCTTTGCTCGACCTGCTACATTCCATTATATAAGATTTATACTTGGGTTCCTTTTGAGTTCAGGCTGAGGAGAGTGGCTGCCAGGGCTAGGAATGCTTTCTTGTGTTACTCGGAAGTGTTGTAGATAGGCAACTCCAGTCATTTCGTTGTTTTGTATTTTCAGTTTGATCTAAGGCTATTCTCCTTATTGGGCCTACTTGTTTTTTTATGTATAATTTTTATTAGCATTTCAGTGAACAATACATTGTACAGTATACAACAATCTGGAGCCAATGGTGCAATCGCACCTAGTTAGTACATGTCAGTAATCATTCGGCTCTCACCCACCTTCCTTCCCACCCCTTTACTCAGGTCTCATAGTGAGTTCGTTTCACAGATCTATACAGTATTACGGTAAGATCAGTGCATGTGTACCAGGCGGTCTAGGGCCCTCCCCGATTCCAAGCTCGGTGTTACCGGCCTTATGTGTCCTACTCTAGTGCCATACTTTGGTCTCAACTGGAGTGTGCGTCATTATAGCCTATGGAGGCAATTCATCCGGTGGTGTCAGCAATTCGGTGAGCATCGCTGCCCACGCTCTCATGTCCTCCTCTAGCTTCTCATCCCTAGCTGTTAGCTTCATATGGCATCCCTCTTCATTAATCCATTCAGCCATATCTTTCAGCCAGTCGTCTATTTTCTAGGCATCTAGGAGACAGCCACCCCATCACAATTCTGCGTTTAGCCAGTCCTAACCAGATGATAAGGAATTTCCTGCTCAGCTTCTTTTTTCTTACAGAAAGGGAAATGCCCCAAAAGGCATCGGGTCATTTCCCTGGGGACTTCCCACCCCGTAACCAGGTGGAGCCTTCGGATGATAGACCCCAAAAAGCCATCGATATCTGGGCACCTCCAGATCATATGCAGGAAATCGGCTCCCAACTCCCCGCATCTAGAGCAACCAGATGATTTCTCGGGGTTTATGGCTTGGAGCCGTCTGGGCGTCAGGTAGACCTAATAGATTATATTGTATTGGAGTAGCTTAAATCGAGCATCGGTGGAAGTGGACTTAACCCTTCGTGTATAAGTTCCCAAGTGTGTGTGTGTCAAGAGGCACCTCCAATTGGGACTCCCATTTATCCTGCACCGGGAGCGCGGTCATGGGGGTATCTTCCCTCATGGCCCTATAGAGGTGCGATATCAGTTTCCTGCCTCCAGACATCGACAGTAGTGTTTCCAGTGTGTGGGAGGCTGGAGGGGCCTCCGGGAACCCCGGCCAAATCTCTTGTGCCGTTGCTGCTATTTTCACGTACTGCAAGAACTGCCCATTTCCTAGTTGAAACATTTTGAAGGCGTCTGTCATAGTTATAAACTGGTTATTGAGGTAGATATCCCCCAATACCAGATAATCTGAAAGAAACACACAGTGATAGATTCCTTACCTTAGAATATCCCCAGGCGTCAGACTGGATCCGGAAAGTTTTTGTCAGCAGTACCCCTGTGCGTCGGTAGGGGCGTCGTGCGGCTCCGCGTCCGTCGTTGGCGTCGTGGTCGCCGAGATGACATCGCGGGCGCTACTTGGACGCCGCCCACGCGCGCTGACCTCAGTTCTTTCTTTTTTCGCGCCAGCAAGCGCAGATCCGGAGAGCAGTACCCCTAGTCTTTTTTGACTAAGTTTTTTGAGATCTTTTTTCTCACCTTTTCCGAGTCTATACGACTCCTGGTGCAGTTAGGGATGCCCGGGTTTAAATCCTGCGATGACTGTCATCGGATGATGTCAGTGACGGACCCACACCGCGTGTGTCTCTTCTGCCTGGGGCGCGACCACGACCCCAAGTCGTGCCCCGACTGCCGGTCCATGGCGCCGAAGTCTTTGCGGGAGCGGTCCCGAAAGCTGCTTGAAGCCCGGCAGTCAGCTCCGCGCTGTGAGAGGTCCCGGTCCAGAGGGAGGTCGAGGGACCGTGCGCGGAGTCATCATCGGCGATCGTCGGGATCGAAGTCTTCGCACTCGGGGTCAGGTAAGGCGAAGCACAAGAAGTAGAAGAAACGTCATCGTTCTCCGACTTCCCCTCGCCGGTAGCGCGACGCGGCTGAGGGTACGGGTGGTGCCACCCCCGCGGCTCTGGCGGAGTCCATGGAGTCGCCGCCCGACTACCCACCCTTCCCGGGGTCGTCGGCGACTCCGGCCCAGATACAGGACTTCCTGTCGGCCATGGCTCGCCTCTTTGGGCCGTCGGGTCCCGCCGGTGCGCCTGCGGGCCCCGCGGTCCCGCATGGGTGTCCTCGCGTTTCCTCGCCAGCGGCTCCGGCGTCGCTGTCGGCTCCGGCGCCGCAGGACACCCTTGGATCCAGGCCTGGATCCCAGTCGATGCCGGTTGACCTTGTTACGCCTCCACCGACGTCGACTCCACCGGCACCGATCCTGACGCCGCCCGCTCCTCTGGACGACGTCGACCTCAGATTCAGCCCCGAAGTGGACGCGGCGTCGGTCCGGCGTCGGTCGATGCCGTTCTCGACGCCGTTTGGGGATTTCTATCCCCATGTCCCTACTCCTTATTTTAGGCCTGTTGAACAGCCTGGGGAGCAAGGGGAGGACTGGGAGGGGTCGGACGACCCTCTCGCTGCAGCCTGCGAGTCTGAACAGGACTGGGCTGAGGAATTGGGGGACGCCAGTGGTCTGGATACCTCACCAGACCTGGCATGCTGTCTCCTCCTACCGTGGCTACGGAGGAGGGAGCCAGTTATGCAGTGGTGTTGCGTAGGGCGGCGGAGGCCCTACACCTCCAGCTCCCTACTGTGGCCGTCAGGACTAACCTCCTGACAGAGGTGCTTCAGCCAGCGGCTACTTCTGCGTAGCCGCTGCTGCCCTTTAATGAAGCCCTTTCGGACGTTCTTTTGGGCACTTGGTCCAGGCCCACCACAGGGGCTCCTGTGGATAGGAACGTGGCCCGACGCCATCGCCCGGCTCCAGGTGACCCCATTTTCCTCTCCCAACATCCCACCCCCGAGAGCTTGGTTGTCCAAGCTTCTGCTTCCCCAATCGCCTTCCCTTCCGCACCACCGGATAGGGAATCCAAGAAGCTGGATCAGTTTGGGAAGAAGATTTTCTCTTCCACCAGCTCTGCGCTGCGGTCCGTGAACACCGCATGCCTCTTGGGCCATTATTCCCACTGTCTGTGGGATACTGTGGCGAACGTGCTGCCTCAGTGTCCGGAGGAGGACCGGCCTGCTCTCGCCCAGGCTGTTGCAGAGGGGAGAGACGCAGCCAAGTTCATGATCCATTGTGGTCTAGACATGCCCTTTGATGGCCGTCGCCTCTTCGGCGACAAAGCGGACAGCGCGTTGGAGCGGTTTACGGACTCACGGGCTACGGCCAAGTCCTTGGGACTCTCGGCAGTTCGCCCTCCTCCGCCTTCTGCTTTTCGCTCCTTTCGTGGCACAGGAAGGGGCGCCCGCAGTGTTCACAACAGAGCCACAGGCCGGCGCAACAATCATCCTAGCGCGGACGCGGTTTCCGCCGTGGCGGACAAAGGGGCCAGCGGGTGGGTCAGACCACCACCACCCCGCCACCTCTGCCTCCAAACCTTCCTAGTCCGAACTTTCAGGCCCATCAAACGCCAGTGGGCGGCAGGCTCCGCCATCACCTCCCCCACTGGCGCACCATCACTTCGGACAGGTGGGTTTTAGAGATAGTCCGAAGGGGCTACTCCCTCCCCTTCGAGACTACCCCCCCCAGCCATGCCACCTCAATACCACCGCATGTCAGGGGATCACTTGGTGCTTCTTCAGCAGGAAGACGCGGCCCTCTTGGCCAAGGGGGCCATCGAGCGCGTTCCGACGCACGAAGTAGGTCGTGGTTGTTATTCCCACTACTTTGTGGTGCCCAAGAAGGACAAAGGCCTGCGTCCTATCTTGGACCTCCAGAACGTCAATCGCTTCCTCCGCAAAGAGAAGTTCAAGATGCTCACTCTAGCTCAGGTCTTGTCTGCTCTCGACCCACAAGACTGGATGGTGGCGCTGGACTTGCAGGACGCCTATTTCCACATCCCCGTCCTGCCAGCCCACAGGCGTTACCTACGGTTCATGGTAGGCCACGAGCACTTTCAGTTTACCGTGCTCCCCTTTGGCCTTACCAGCGCCCCTCCGGTGTTCACCAAGGTGATGGCGGTGGTCGCAGCTCATCTGCGCAGATCAGGGGTCTCAGTCTTCCCCTATCTCGACGACTGGTTGTTGAAGGCGGGCTCGCCCCAGACAGTCGTCTCCCACCTCCAGACTACGGCCGACCTCCTGCACTTGCTGGGGTTCTCCATCAATGTGCCGAAGTCGCACCGGATTCCCTCCCAGAAGCTCCTCTTTATCGGAGCGGTTCTGGACACGGCGCAGTTTCGGGTCTATCCTCCCGAACAGCGAGTCCGGGACATTCGGGCTCTGATTCCCATCTTTCAGCCCTTGTCCCGGGTTTCGGTCAGAGTGACTCTGAGGCTGCTGGGCCTCATGGCCTCCTGCATCCTGCTGGTCAATCATGCCAGGTGGCATATGCGGGCTCTGCAGTGGGACCTGAAGTTCCAGTGGGCGCAGCATCAGGGAAACCTGTCCGATCACGTCCAGATCTCGGAGGGCACTGCACGACAATTTCAGTGGTGGCTCACGAACCGGCATGGGTCGTGCAGATCCCTCTCCCTTCCCCAACCGGAATTCACACTGGTGACGGATGCGTCCCTCCTGGGATGGGGCGGCCACATGGGAGAGGCGGAGATCAGAGGCCTCTGGTCTCCGGCGGAGTCCCGGCTCCATATCAACCTTTTGGAGCTGCGGGCGATCAGGCTTGCACTGAAGGCATTCCTTCCCTCTGTCAAGGGGAGAGTAGTGCAGGTGTTCACAGACAACACCACCGCCATGTGGTACTGCAACAAACAAGGCGGGGTGGAGTCGTGGACCCTCTGTCAGGAGGCTCTGCGTCTCTGGACATGGCTGGAACATCAGGGCATGTCCCTGGTGGTTCAACACCTGGCAGGTTCTCTGAACGCCAGGGCGGACGAACTCAGCCGCAGGTGCATGCTCGATCACGAATGGCGTCTTCACTCGGAGGTGGCGCAAGGTCTCTTTCAGCAGTGGGGAGAGCCTTGGTTGGATCTATTCGCCACCGAAGAGAACGCGCAATGTCATCAGTTCTGCGTGTTGGAATTTCCAAGGCGGCACTCGCTCGGCGACGCTTTTCGTAGTGAGTGGAGTTGCGGTCTGTTGTACGCCTTTCCGCCTATACCACTTCTGCCCAGAGTGCTGAAGAAGATCAGGTGCAACCGGGCCCAAGTCATTCTTGTGGCTCCGGACTGGGCTCGAAGAGTATGGTATCCCGAGCTACTCAGTATGAGCATGGATCCCCCGATTAGACTGCCTCTTCGGGAGGATCTTCTGTCGCAGCAGCAGGGGACGGTCCTCCACCCGAACCTGTCCAGCCTCCACCTCTTTGCGTGGAGATTGAGCGGCGGCAGTTGATTCCCTTCGACTTGCCTCCTGAAGTTTGTGACGTTATTCTGGCAGCCAGGCGTCCCTCTACTAAAGTGGTATACGCCTGCAGGTGGAACAAATTTGTGGCATGGTGCACAGCAAAGGCTGTGGATCCCCTTTCTGCCCCTCTTTCTGAGGTTCTACTGTTCCTTCTTTCTTTGGCCCGGCAGGGCTCTGCTCTGGGTACTATCAAGGGCTACCTTTCTGCTATTTCGGCCTTTCTCAGGCTCCCTGATCAGCCCTCTCTTTTCAAGTCCCCTGTTGTAAATAGGTTTCTTAAAGGCATTACTCACCTTTTTCCTCCTATTCCTTTCGTGATGCCTCAGTGGGACTTGAATCTGGTTCTGACGTACTTGATGTGCGCTCCCTTTGAGCCCTTTCACAACTGTCCTCTTCGTCTTTTGACGTTAAAGACTGCCTTCCTGGTCGCCATCACTTCCGCCAAGCGAGTGAGTGAGCTCCAGGCTCTTTCCTGTAAGCCTCCTTTCCTTTCAGTCCATCCGGACAAGGTTGTGCTCAGGCCCGTCCTTCCTTTTTGCCAAAAGTGGTTACGGCCTTTCACATTGGGCAGACTATTACCTTGCCCACCTTTTTTTCGCCCCCGCATCCTTCCAGAGAGGAAGAGAGGCTCCACCGTCTGGACCCAAAACGTGCGCTTTCTTTTTATCTCAACCGCACACAGCAGTTCCGGGTGAATGACCAGCTTTTTGTTGGCTACGTTGGCACCAAGAAAGGTCGGGCGGTCCAAAAGAGAAACATATCCCCCTGGGTTGTCTCGCGCATCAAATCTGTTACTCTTTGGCTAAAAAAGAACCTCCGGTGGGGCTGCGTGCTCATTCCACCAGAGCTACTGCAGCCACTACTGCATTGGGACGTGGTGTCCCCCTGCAAGACATATGTCAGGCAGCCACGTGGGCCTCGCTGCACACGTTTACCAAACATTACTGCCTGGACAGCCAAGTCCGGAGAGACGGCTTCTTTGGCCGTTCTGTTCTCCGTGACTTTCGGGTGTGATCTTAGTTCGCAGACCCACCACCGGGGTTGGTATTGCTGGGGTATCTATTCTAAGGTAAGGAATCTATCACTGTGTTTCTTTCAGATGAACAAGTTACTTACCTTCGGTAACGATATATCTGTAAGAAACATTAGTAGTGATAGATTCCTTACCGCCCACCCATCCTCCCCGTTCTGCAAACTGATTTCTAGGGTTAAGGTCATCCCTTTCAGGGCCCTAGTTTCAATGCACCAGTGGTCAGTATCTTGCATGGCTCTGCGTTCCTGGCGCGGAAAGTCGTGTACAGAACTGACGTCAGCGCGCGTGGGCGGCGTCCAAGTAGCGCCCGCGACGTTATCTCAGCAACCACGACGCCAACGACGGACGCGGAGCCGCACGACGCCCCTACCGACGCGCAGGGGTACTGCTGACGAAAACTTTCCGGATCCAGTCTGACGCCTGGGGATATTCTAAGGTAAGGAATCGATCACTACTAATGTTTCTTACAGATATATCGTTACCGAAGGTAAGTAACTTGTTCTTCATGTCCAGTGCGAATGGCGCTCTCCTCAGCACCGTCTTAACTGTCCGTTCCCAGGCTCCACATACCATGCGGACTATATGGGGCAAACAAGTCAGTGCTTTTGATCCATCATTAAGGCCTTAGGGAGTGAGAATTGTCCGCTCAGACCCCCCTATAGCCTGCGCTCCCAATTTTCATGGTCATCCAACCAATGGAATGCATGTTGGAGTTGCGAGGCTAGGAAGTAGTACTCCAAGCATGGAACCTCCAACCCACCCCTCCTCCAGGTGCATCTCAATGTTGCCAAACTAACCCTCTGTCTCCCTGTATTCCACAGTAACTCTATTATCAGTTTATCTAGGACCGCAAAGACACATCTCGGGATGTCAAATAGGATCCCCTGGAAGAAATACAGACATCTGGGCAGAATGACCATTTTAATTAAGGCTATTTTACACATTAAGGATAGCCGCAATATATTCCAGAATTTTATACTATGCTTCAAGCCTTCTATAATCCTATCCAGATTCGCCCTTTCAAAGTCTTGTGCTCCGTGTGAGACCCGGATCCCCAGATAACAGACCATCTTGGTCTCCCAGGAGAGATCCAGGAGAGGCGTATCTATATCCGCAATCCCCGCCAGGGTCACCAAGGGGAATAGCTTGGACTTTTTACGCCTAACTTTTAGTCCGGTATGTTCTCCAAATTTGGTCAAAATTTTTAGCATGATGGGGACAGAATGTTTGGGACTTCTGAGATATATTAGTGCATCATCTGCGTAAAGGGACCAACCTGTATGCCCCAGCCTTGCAGCGTCGTCCTTAGGTGGCAAGCAAGTGGCTCCATGGCCATTGCAAAAAGAAGTGGCAAGAGGGGGCACCCTTGGCGTGTCCCCCGGCGCAACCCAAATCACCTGGATACGGTCCCATCTACCCAAACCCTGGCTGAAGGGTCACTATATAGCAGTTGAACCCATTTAATAAAGGTATCCCCCACACCCGCTTTACGTAGAACCAGCCAAAGAAAATCCCATGATAGTGAATCGAAAGCTTGTTCGATGTCCAGTAATGCGAGTGCATATTGATCCAATTGCAGAGTTGGGGAGTGCATTACGAGAGCGAGCCTGCGTAAATTATGGTAAGTGTTCCTGCTGGGAATGAATCCACATTGATCCTCATTGATCAATTGCGGTAAATGAGGCAATAGTCTTGTGGCCAGTATTTTACTTAAGATTTTCAAATCCATGTTTAACATAGATAGAGGGCGGTAAGCGGAAACCTCTGAGCTGTCCCTTCAGGTTTGGGTAGCATGACTATTAATGCCTCCCTCATCGACTCGGTCAACAGTTCCCTCTCATATACCTCATTATAAACTTCCAGTAGTCGTTCAGCTAGATCACCCTGCCTAGTGTGATAAAATTAGGCAGGTAGGCCGTCCCCGCCCGTCGCTTTCATGGTTCTCATCATTTTCATTGCCTCTATAATTTTATTTTTGGTTAATGGGTCATCCAAAGCTTCTCTGTCCTCCCTAGTCAGGCATGGCATATCTATTGTGTTAAGGTAAGCCCTCATCTCCTCGAGTTTGTGAGGGAAGGGGCTGTGTAGACCCCCGTAGATGTTTTGCAAAGACCTCCGCTATATCCAACTGTGAAGAGACCAGTTTACCCCAGTGATCACGTAATCCCACAATAGGTGCAATGTTTTTTTCACCTTTAATCAGCATCGCGAGCATACGGCTCGCCTTATCCCCTTCTCTGTGTAGCCTTTTCCTGTAGTTGGAGCACACAAACTTATCTGGCCTATTCCAGGTATCTAATAACTCCTTTTTACATTCCTGGCATGGCCGTAAATTGAGGGGCTTCTCAACTAGTTCTTGCTCCAAAAGAACCATTCGTTTTTCCAGGCTATCAAGCGGTCTATTGAGTTGCTGTCTAACTCTGTAAGTTATTTTTAGGCATTTGCCCCTCAGTACCACCTTCATGGCGTCCCATTCTACAGCCCTGAACGAGGCATTGCCCCAGTTATCTCTGAAATACCCTTCTAGTGATAGGGAGACCTCGTGAGCAAACACCTGATCTGTCAATGCCTCCACGTTCATTCTCCATAGAGGCACCGCGGGGGCTTTACCTGCATATGGACTGTGATAAGTAGGGGAGAGTGGTCTGAAATATAAAGCGCCACGTAGGTAGCACTATCCACCCACGGCAGGGCCATATCGGACATCAGGCAGTGGTCAATGCGGCTATACGTGCCCGTTGCGGCACATGACAGGAGTACATCTAAACATGAGGATGACGTCGTCTCCACACCTCATGGAGCCCCACATCTTTTATCATTTCTCTCAGTGCCTCTGTCATTGCGGGTTTAGTGTTAATTTGGGGGGTATCGGTCTAGTGTCCCATCTAGTACGCAATTTAGGTCTCCAGCCACTATCACAGCCGCCCGCACATAGTCCATCAAAACCTGTAGGATAGTGCCATAAAAGAGTGGGTCGTCCGTTGTGGGGGCTTACACATTCATCAAGCATATTTCCCTAGCGTACAGTGCACCCGTAACTGTAACGTACCGACCCTCAGGGTCAATTTTCACCTCTTTTACAACAAAGGAGATTGTGGGTGCCACCCATATCAATAACCCCCTTGCATAGCTGGAATAGGTAGTTTCATAGACCTGACCCCGCCATTTGCGCCTTAGAGCAGACAGGCAGGGGCCCCAGGTGTAGGACTTTTGCAGAAAAGCTACTGACACACCATATCAGCATAAATAGGAGTGCACCCTCTGCCTTTTAAGAACGTGACCCAGTCCTCTAACATTCCAGGTCATACATTTCCAATTAGAGGTCATTGTTGCATAATGTTACATCCAACAATTCCCCAACAGGCCCATCTGTCCCACCCTTCAGCACTAATGTCTCTCCCACTACGTATGTTCCCCCACCCCTCGACCTTAGCAGTAACTGTCTCTTTCAAACAACCTGGCCCCAACCTTGGGCAACCCCTCCCCCACCCACAGGCAGTGGGTCCAAACTGGGAGGCCTACCCCAACCTGACCCCCTCTTAGGGCCCTCCACCCCATCTACCCCGAGGAGACAACAGTCTCCTCATGAACTATTGCATAAAGCAAGGAGCCCGACATCCCCCAGGCGGCAAGGCCTAAGCGCTCAGCTCGCTCAGCAGGACCGTGACCCGCTATGAGCTCCCCACCGACCATATCCTCCAAGTACCAACCAGGCAAGTCAATAATTGAGTGGGTGTGTTATAATGTGCCTTTATGATTTAACCTTTTAAATCAAATAAAGCTTATTTTGATTGATTGATTGAGTGGGTATGTGTATCAGGCGTCCCAGGTCTCCCACCCCTCCCCAGCTTGTATGCTTACTAACCGTTATAGCACATCGTACAGACAACAGCAGCAGAGGCGGTAATAGATAAGAATATAAGAAACCAGTAGCCCAGTACATAAAAAAAGGCTAACCATGCAATTACAACTCCTATAGGATCCTATTCCCCATTCCTCAGTCTGTGCCCCCCCTTCCTCGCCCTTTAACGCGTTGTCGGGGCTGTAAAGGTTCATGTGTGTTCGGGATGCAATTGGAGTCTGCTAGTGTACCGTCCGTGCAGACCAGGATCCTTCCAGTGCGGCTTGCGTTTGAGTTTGGCAACGAATCCGCAGAGTGCCGGCGCACTCGTGATCTCTGCTTTTGTGACTCCGGGCTTTTCCGTGGACGGTCCCTCGGGCCCCCCAAACGTCGAATCCCCAGGGTGTCCAACCAATCCTCTGCCTCAGACGGGCTTGTAAAGAAGTGCGCTTTCTCATTGTATTGAATTCTAAGTTTAGCTGGGTACATGAGACTATAGAGTTTGTTATTGTCCCTCAGGCGTTTTTTGGTTTCCCTAAAGTCATTGCGTAGTTCTTGTACCTTGCGAGTATAGTCCGGGAAGATCATTATGGCTTAGCCATTGAATTTAGGTGGACCATGCGCCCTGGCGTGTTGTAGAATTATGTCCCGGTCTCTGAAATTAAACAGACGCGCTATAATTGCACATGGCGGAGCTCCCGGTTGAGGGTGGGGAGCGAGCGCCCTGTGGGCCCTCTACCGTGAAAAATGTCGACAGTCTTTTTGGGCATAGCGAGTTCGTAGTCCAGTCTTCTAAAAACCATTACATAGATTGGCCTTCAGCTTTCTCTGGGAAGCCCATGAGGCGGATGTCATTTCTCCTAGAGAGCCCTTCGGAGTCCTCAGCTCGCAGTTTCAGACGTTCAGTGTGTGCTTGCAACTCCAGAACAGTTTTTTGAAGGGTGGCCACTTCTGCCTGCAGTGTTGACGCATCCTTTTCCGTGTCTGACACTCTGTCAGAGATTTTACGGACATCGGTGCGGAGCAGCCCTACTTCCAATGCCACTGTGTCATTCTTGGCTAGGGTGAGTCCTCAGGACCCTTTGATCTCAGCTAGGATCTCACATAGTAGGGGGGTTCTGTTCCCCCTCCGTGGCCGAATGCTCCAGGCCCCCTGCCGCACCTCCCGCATGAAGTGGCATTGCATAATTGACAAACTTGTTTGCTTGTACTGACTTAGCACCCTTATCCTTCGCCATCACAATGGGCTGTCCACACATATGCCAAGCCCACCTCATTGTGGATTGCGTGCACTGAATGCAGGCTAGAGGGTTCCCTGGGTGACCAACCTTTCCAGGCAATGCTGCTCCACTACTGCCTCAATCATGGACAGCGTATTTCTCAGTGGTCTGCGTCTAGGGCTCTGCGCAATCCCCCCCCTCGTTCACCCCAGGCTCCTGTGCCACTACCCCCGCTGGGGGCCGGGACCCGCTTGATCCACCTGTGGGTCCCAATCTCTGAACTCAGGCCTCAGGCCCCCTTATGGTTTGTAGCTCTCCTCTCTGGGCGCCTCTATAATTTAGCATAGCTGTTAATGTACCAGACGCTTGCCTAGTCTCAGTTGTCCATGGGTTCTTCTTGAACTTTCCTGCTGCAGGTGCCTATGCTTGTGCATCCCCTTCTGCCCCTTCTGCCATGCGACCGCAAGTTTGCCTCTCTGGGTTCTGTCAGGAGCCAGCTGAAACCGGCCGCGGACAGCGGAGTCCGCAACACAGGGCTTTCTGCACACCAAGTAATGGTCGCCGGCTCCGCTCTTGGCCCCTCCTGCACGTCACAGCCCCATCCGCCCACCGCACCGCAGGCCGCCTCACTGACCTTTGCCAGGAGCCAGCCAAAAGCGGCCGCGGACAGCAGTGACCGCAACACAAGGCTCCCCGTTCAACACGCAGGGTCTCGCAGGCCTCCTGGCCATCACAGCCTCCTCTGCCTGCTGCACCGCAGGCGGATTCACTGTTCTTGCCGGGCACGGCAGCACCTCCCACCGCAAGGGCCACCTTCTCGTAGCGCGCGCCCGGCCGGCTCACCTCAGATCAGGCCCCTTCTGATGCTGCCCGCCTTCTCCTGGTGCAGCTTCTTGCTTCGACCGCCCGGGACCTCTCAATCTGCTCCGCTCTCCCTCAGCGGTTCACCGCAGGCTGATTCACTGTTCTCGCGGGCGCGACCCGGCAGCACCTCCAACCGCAAGGGCCACCTTCTCGGATTGCGCGCCCAGTTCACCTCTATTCTGGCCCCCTCAGATGTAGCCCGCCGTCTCCACGCACCGCTTCCTATGCCGACCGCCCAGGGCTTCCCAATCTGCTCCGCACTCCCACAGCAGTTCCGCCCAAACAACGCGCCATACTCCGGCAGCAGCAACCAAGGCAGGCTGCTGTGCTCGCAGTCACTGCTGCAGTAGACCGTCAACACTTGGTTGAGAAATGCACCCCCGCAGCCTTCTCCGCCGACTTCACTCAGGGTTGTTGGTTGAGGGGCAGCCCCTGGCCGCAAATTGTCGTTAATGGTTGCCGATGGTACAGGATGCTGTAGGATTTTGCAATGGATTAGGTGGAAGCTCCGGGGAAAAACGTCTATGCAGCCATCTTGCCTGGCCACGCCTTTTGGGCCTACTTGGTTGCTGTAAGAGCGCAATATCTTCAATTTATTATTTGTAATGGTGAGTTGTGAATTTCCAGCCCCCAAGAGGGTACTGCGTGACTGGGTCTGGGGCCTTGAACGCTCTCCTTGTTCTTTCAGCGGGTAAGGGTAATTTGGGGCCAAAGATTTCATGATCTCTATCCCCCACTCATCAAACAAATACTTGTTAGACAGAATATGTGCTACTAGTGTGGAGGATTTAAATGTTACGATTGTTTATTCGGGCCATTTGTCAATGTTTTAAATTTGACTCCCAAAATATCTTCTGTAGATATACTTGCTAAGTGCAGAATGGTTTGGAAAAGTCTCAGCAGGTTGGATCTGTTTAGTATATTGTGTTGGCCTTCTAAATTGTAAAGAAGTGTAAAGATCAGTTGTGCCGGTGTTCGTTCGTCTCTGGGCTCATTATTGCTGCTGCTACTACTCGAGGGACTGGCGCCATGCTTACCCCAAGTTTTCTATCCAGATGCTTAATTACCCAGGTTTGCGAAATAGCCACATTACGGGAGTCTAGAATTTTGAGCGGCATTATTGTTCTTTGTAGGAGTTTTGCTGACACTTGCCCAGGCTGGGCATTTCTTGTTTGGGTGGTCCCTGGATGGGCTTCCAACTGGGGAAGAATATCCTGAGTATCTGTTTAATCCAGTAGGGTTCCAGAGTACTGTGGCACCAGGCAGGAAAGTGCGTGCAATTCCTCAGGTCGGTTTATGTTGCCCCCTCTCTGTGTCTTTCTTGGGGCTAGGATTGCCTGGAAGATGAGGTACACGTTAGAAGACGTTTCATTTATAAGGTGCGTCAGAATTTGAAACCCCAGCTTTTGTGACTCTAGTTGACTTTGTTTTATGGCTTTATTTTGAGCCTTTTTCATCCTTTTCCTGGAACGTTTTGATACTGGTCTGCTCCACAGGATGGCTGCCTGAGGTGGTGAACTTTGATTGTCACAGTCAGTTGTTATTGTACTCCGAAGTCCTCCAGTGGTTGTGGAACTGTGGAGTAACTAAAGTAGCCAGACTGCCCAGCTGGGAAACTGTAGTTTGAATTGCAGTTGATTGGCCTTCAATGCAATTAGGGGCTACAGTAGCTAAAGTGACCAACTGAGTGGCTGTGTTTTGAATTGTGCTCAGTTGGCATGCGGTGGGTACAGGGTTTACAGTAGCTGAGTTGACTGGGTTGTCCAACTGAATGACTGTGTTATGGGGGTCACCCTGATGTAGTTGAAGGTGGACATCAATGTCCTGGGTGTGTCCTTGCTGATTGCAAGAGCTTCTGTTTTGGACATAGGCGGAGGTGAGTCCTCATAGCCGGGCTGAATGGGTTGCACTTCAGAGGCCTCGGATGCCTAAAGATGGTTGGAAACTTATTGCGTCTGTGCCAGAGGAGGTGGCTGTGGCAGTTGGGGCTTGATGTGTGCTTCGTGTGCCTGTTTTAATCGGCCCTTGTAAGGCCTGTTTCCCATCCGTTATCATGTTTGATAAGACTTCCGGGAGGGTGCTTAATCTTTCTACTATTGGATGGCATTGTCACTTGGCCCTATAAACTAAGGTCCCAAAATCCTGCATATAGTTCTGTGTTTGTGCAGAATCCTTGCAACATGGCGCCACCAACGTTTGGTCTGGTTCTTATTCAGGAGACTTCTGAGTAGTGCTTCTGCTTGTCCACAATCCCCTCACACTGGTTTCCGGAGACGTCCGTAGTGTGAGGGCTTAGCCTCCTATATTGTTGTTGTATAGGTTTTTCAAGCTTGAAATTTAAAAGGTTTTGTTTCTCTTTCTGACCCAGTTTTGCGCTACTGTTCTACTGGTTTATCCTTTTTTGTTGCTGTTATGACGGTCGCTATTGTGTCTCATAACCGCGCTGCTGTCACAGCCCATTTGACTCAACATGGGGTCTCTAATGCGGGGGTTGATATTATCTTTGTTGTCGAGGCGGATGCAGCTGACCGTTTCGAAGTTTTCTATTCTTGGGTTACATTTCCAGCAGTGGATGGGAATGATAATTTGTTTCATGAATATACAGCGCCCGCGGTCCCGCGAAATTATCGTCCTTATTGATTACTTGAAGTTCTGTTGACAGCCTGGGAGCATACCATTTGGTTTAATGGCTCCCTTCCTCATCCTGTTTCTGTGGTCCTTTTAGGCCCCTTGTCAGTCGATGGGGCCACGTGGCCCGTTTTGGCTGGTTTTACACCGCATCCTAATTATCTTAATGTTCCACTTGCAGAGCTGCGTCAGTTGCATACAACCCTGATTCATATGCACAGAAGTGTCATACAATTTATGGCACGTAATATTCAAGTGGCTCCAGCTGCAGCCGCTCCACAACCACCTGGACATGGTGGTGGTCTTGTCAGTCCCATCATCTTTAATTCAGTGATGGGCAAGCGTCCTCAGAATAGAGATGATTTCCCATATTGGCTGGCTGAGAAATTTGAGCAACTCAAGGCTATTTTTCCACATACTACTCCTGTTGAAAAACACAGGATCCTTACAATGAGTTTACCGAGTGGTATTGTTCCCAAGTTAGCTGATTGCACCACCTGGGGGACGGTGTTTGCTGTGGTGTATACACTGTGCTTTGGCACCCCCTCCATGAGCGTTCTTCCAAGCGTTCTAAAGAAGGTTCAGGATGAACACGGGGCTGGTCCAGCCCTGGAATTGTGGATGAGATTAGTGGGCATGTTCCCTATTGTCTCCGATATGATTCTGACCAATGTCAAAGGTGAGGCAGTAAGCTTGCAAGTGCGTCAACACCTCTCGGCAGACGTTGATCGGCAGCAGTAGTTACCGATTAATGTAGGTCACAATAGTTTGGGAGTAAATCCTTATACTCCGGTACACCATAAGCCCCTTCCGAAAAGGAGAGTCGTCCGGTCTTTCCTAAAAAGACGTGGAATAAAAATCAGCTGCAGCAACAGCAGAAGCCTGGTTCTCGTGCTGGTTCACCACCACCGGACGCTTCTGACTGTAGATATGATTTGCGTGACAGCTCTAAAATTAAAACCCCTGAGAGGTTTCAGGTTCCTGATCCTCGTTCCTTTCAGAAATCGTCGGATCAACAGTTCGGCGGGGGAGGACGGCAGGATCACAGAGAAGGCGAGTCTGCGCAACCACGACGTGACCGTCAGCGCCAGTTTGATGTAAAAGCCAAACAGGAGGGACCACCTCAATATCTTGCCCCGTTTCAGAAGAAAAAAGTTGCCGCTTTGACTGCAAAGTATGCCTCAGACATTGAGAACCCTGCTCCTAGAGTGGAGATGGGCAGTAACACTCCTCGACAGTGCGGCGGAAGTTACCATAGTGCGGGAAGCACTCCAGCAGTGTCTGAAGGCGAAAGCAACTGACACGTTCATTACAGTGGAAACAGCTGATACACGAGTTGCACCTCCGGATAGGCTTTATGAGATAGGCCTCCAAATTGAAGAGGATATTAAACGCACGATTAAGGCGGTCTTTTGGGACAACCTTACTTCTTCCTATGATATTTTGTTGGCAGAGGTGGATTGGCCTCCCCCATTTGTTCTGGCTTCCTCTAAAGGGGAGGATGTTACCCTCCCGAGTTTTTCACGTTATGTCTCGGAGGAGGCTAAACAAGATTACGCGTCGGAGTGGCCGTTAGCCCTTGCTCTTGCTGTGTATCGTAATCAGGTGGGTTGGGATAAGGATTCGCCGGCACATGAAATTCCTTTACGATAAATGCAACAACCCCAACCACAATATCTGATTAAGCGTGACGCGAAAGCGTCCTTAAGTGAAATCTTGGCCCAATTGGAATATCAGGGTGTAATTGAACCCTGTGTTTCTTCAATGAATAATACTCTTCCGATATTGAAACCGGACGGTTCATATAGTATTGTTTTGGATTACCGTCATTTGAATAGTCATGTTCGTACCTTTGCGGTACAGAACACCCACAGCTCTGCGTTAGTCGATACCATTGTTCGTAAAAAATATAAAAAGACTCTTGATATCTCCAATGGTTTTTATAGTCACAATTTGGCTCTTGATAGCCGTGACTAGACAGCCTTCAGCGCCCTCAGCAAACATAAAAGGTATACGCGCTTGCCTATGGGATATAAAAATAGTCCCGGCGCTTTTGCGGCACGCATAGTGTCTGTTTTACATGAAATTGACCCTGATGCTTTCTCATACGTCGATGACATTTATTTGACGGATGATGAATTGATACCGCATCTTGTGCGTGTGGACCGCATCATAATGTCTTTTGCGGACTTGGGGTACAAATTCAACTTTGGCAAGTCGCATATTGCCTATTTGGCAGTTCTTTTTCTGGGTTACGAACTCACCAATGAAGGTAGGAGGTTGGCCCCCTCTTTCTGGAGAAATGTGTTCAATTGCAACCTCCATCTACTCTTTCAAAATTGCAATCTTTGCTAGTTTTTTTTAATTTCGGGAGGACTTACATTCCTGATTATGCCCAGCAAATCAAACCACTTTATTCTTTGATTCAACCTTCTTTTATCGGCTTCCTGTTGGGTTCTGGAACATACCGCAATTCTTCGGTCTCTGCAGTCTGACCTGCTGGAGACCAACTTCTTGTTGACACAAGACAATTCTACAAATCTGGTCATAAGGATTGTAACTGGCGCGTTGGGTTTCACTTACTTGACGTTCAACAAGGGGGACATGGTCCCCATTGCATATAAATCGCATTTGTACACTTCGGCAGAGATGCGTTTCTCTTCTACAGAAATTTTTTTGACCGCTGTCCAGATGGCGATTCTGAAAGAACGCTCTCTGGCACAGGGAAAACGCATCTTCATGGTCTCGCCTGTACCTGCTTTGGAAGCAAATACAAAGACTAGTGTTCCAAATTCTAAAGCCTTGCATCCACGTTGGATACAATAGGCTAGTTCTTTGATGTCTGCTGATGTCAACGTTATCTTTGACCCGTCTTTGCAGACACAGGAGTTTTTACAATATGAACAAGTTCACCCGCTTCCTCTGTCATTGCTTCCTCTTGATCAGTACAAATGCATTATTTACGCTGATGGATCTGCGCAGCTGGCCATTGGTTCTAAACATGCTTATTCCGCAGCCTGTGCAATAGTGGCAGGTGAGATTGTTGACGGTGATTTTAAATCCTCCTTGGTACACACACAGTCTCTTGGTGACTGCACAGCTCAATTGGCGGAGCTCCGTGCTTTGGTTTTGGCTCTTGAATTTGCTGATCCAGATGTTCCTACGCTTATAGTATGCGATTCGTTTTACTGTGTACAATCCTTCAATGAAAACTTGTTCTTCTGGACACAAAATGATTTTCATGATTCTAAAGGTAGCGCAATTAAGCATAAAACGCTTTGGGTTAAAGTGGACGCTCTTAAGGAGCGCTTGCCACTCACTCATGTTATCCATAATGGGCCATTAACGTGTGGGAGCACACTCTGTTGGTAATTCACTGGCTGATGAGGCAGCCAAATCTGCAGTAGCCACTTGTTCTGTAGCAGCAGTCACTAGGTCTATGACAAAAATTGATGATATTCTAGCAGCTATTGCAGCTACGAAGGAGGGAACGGAGTATCCCCAAGGTTTCCCTTCACGTTACACATACCATTTGTAGTCTGATCAAGTCCCATTTGCAACTATCCCGTCCGTTGGGGATCGGCTGATTCCCAACGAGGACCGCAGACTTTCTTTGATTATTGCCGCTCATGAAGGCGTGGCTTCTGCGCATGCCGGAGTGTCAGCGACAGTGTCTCTTTTACAGCAACGGTTCTGGTGGCGTGGTTTATATCAACAGACACGTAAATATGTACTTTCTTGTGACAATTGTCAACAAATTAAGCCTTCTACTGTTGCACGTCCAACTCACACTCAGCTTTACATCTCTAATCAGCCATTTGGCTGCATTTATCTTGACCACTGTGGTCCTTTGACATCAGACACTGCTTTCAAACATATTTTGGTTGCACTAGATTCCTTTGGGTTTGGCCGCAACATAGTGCTGACGGTCGAACTGTTATTAAGGATTTGCGTGTCTTTGTCGGGACATTTGCCTGTGGCACCTTCCATTCAGACCAAGGTCCTGCATTTGCCTCTAAGGCTTACGATGCGATGAAGTCTCTGGGGGTGCAGGTGTAATTTTCATCTCCATACCAGCCTGAGTGCAATTCAGTTGTGGAGCGAATGAACCGTGACTTAAAGCAATCTTTAACAGCTAGGATCTTAGGTACTGGCAGGGGTTGGCTGACTCATTTGTATGGAGTCCAACGTGCACTAAATAATCTCCCTAGAAGACCTCTGGGTGGGCGAACCCCATACGAAATGCTCTTTGGCATTAAAATGTTTGGGCCAGACCTTGATGGTCTAGACGTTGTGGCGGCTGCCGCAACCTTTGACGTAGATAATCATTGTGCTATGTTACAGGATCTACAAAAAGCTCATGACTCACAAGCAAGAGCCCAGTTACCCTCTTCTGCGGATCCAGCGGTGCTGATTCCTGTTTCTGGCTGGCTTCCTAAAGTTGGAGATCTGGTCCGAGAAAAGGTAGAGAACAAAAAAGAATTTGGTCCATCCTATTGTGCACCGGTCAGAGTCCTTGGTTTGAAAGGCACCCGTACTGTGATCCTGCCTCCTTTACCTGGTCGTAAGGAGAACTGTTACATTTCCATCGAACATGCCTCCAAGCGTTCCACGTCGAAATCTTTCATTGAATCCGATGGCTTCTGTTTCTTCGACTACTCCCAAGCAATTCAATGGGGAGATGGAATCTTCAATTGATCTATTGCCTGTTTTTCCTACTACATCCACATCTGCAGATATCGAGTATGCTTCTCCTCCAGTTGAAGTCATAATTGGCATTCCTGAGAGTACCATACCTGCAACATCCGATGCAGAACATCCCCCGTTGTTTCAGCTGGGGTCCAGTGGTGGTTATATGGATCGTAATAGCTTTTCCTCTGACACTTCGTCCTCGTCATCTTCTGTGTTAGAGACCCCTACCCGTAACAGTGTTTTCATCTCCTGGTTTAAATAGACTTATTTGGTCCCGCCCTGGACATACATCTGGATGGTGCTTGCGATGATATTCCTCTTCATGTGGATCGGATTTGTGACTGTATTTTTCCTACTCATTAATGGCCATTATTTACCTGAGCGCTCTGCTGTGAACTTTTTTGACGGAGTTCTGGCCCTTCACACGTCGTCCCATATAATGAAAAGAGACCACGCCCTTGTCAATATATTCGCATTCCCTGTTTTTGATGGCATTGTCTGGGATAAAGTATCATACGATGTCCATGGCCCGCCCGAAAATGTGAACATTCCATACGTCTTCCGCGTTTCCTATGGGGATGTGGTTTTGCCCGACATACATTCGGATGACTGGGATGTTCATGCCGTTCATTCATTGTTCTCTGATTTAAAATATTACGCTGCTTTGGACACTGAAGATTTATATTTGAATTCGGCTAATTACGCAGATTTATTCTGCTATCAACATTATGGCCATCATTTTTTACACAAGACTAAAATTCAAAGACCCTTTTTTTATTATACTGAATGGGAGCATTGTCCAACACCGTTACGGGGCAGTTCGAAGACCCAGCAAAGAAAATTTGTGTATTTTTCTGGTTACAATCTGTCTGACCCACAGTCCTATTTTTATAAATTGAAGATGCCTCCACAGTCTAAATTTATGTTAACGCACACTAAATTGGTTTACTCCATGTCCTTCAGGAATGATTTGTCCGTGAAGGGTTATCAGCAATGGAAGGACACAATTGATTTAAAATCCATTTGGGGTACTAAAGATTGGCAAGTGCAGGGCACTGAAGCTTTGCATCGGGCATGTCTGATACCGTCTCAAATCTTATTTTTAAATGATACGGTATAACAGACTACTTGTTTTGGTTTAGCCACGGCCTAAAATCTAAATTATCCCTCCATTCCATTATTGGCTCCATATGATACATGGCAAACACACACTAACCACACATTTGAAGACTTGGCGGTCTTTTTTCGAACTGGCACACTTAACTCTTCCAATATTGACCCCTTGGGATGGTTAGTATGGCCGACAACTTCAAATGCATGTCAATTACGATTTTTGAATACTACAAAAGGTTTTACTCAAAGTAGACCTGATCCACGCTTCCCACATTCGCATACAGTTACCACATATTTAGTGGGTAAATTATGTCAGCATTGGTTGGAACATTCAACACTGTCGTCTGTGAAACAACAACTTTTATCATTTGTCAGGTGATATCGATTTGGCTGATTTTCTTTTAGGTCCAAAATCCCCTCGTACAAAACGTTTTACTTATTCAGCTTATAATGAATTTTGGAAACTGTCGCAGATGGAGGCTGCGATGCGTGCGTCTGTGCCAAATTGATCAAGATAATTTAGACAAAGTTCTTGCAGTTGTCGATAATAGCATTAATACACTGTCTTCCCGTATATATACTTTAGATACCATTGTATTTTCTGTCATTGACATTGTTCAACATGAAGCGTCTGTTTTGTATCATGGTCAAAATCAGTTACGTTCTGTAATGCAGTTTGCTTGGACGTTGCAAACGCTCAAAAATGGAAAAGTACCATGGGATTATTTGAATGCTTCTGCACTGTTTTTGCCGTTTAATTTGACTAATAAACAGAAATTAATGTCCATGAAAGATGCCACATACACATTGTTACATATTGAACAATTAGAACAGTTGCCGTTTTCGGTGGCCGAGACTGATTCAGCTGTGTGGTTAATACATGGGGTTATTTCATTGCCAATCTCCCTTTTTCAGTTCACAGCTTGCATGAAACACTACCCGATTGGTAGATATGAACCCCTCGGCAATAATTATATTCACGAATTATGGTCGTTACCTTTCACCCACAGATGTCAGCGCGCAGAGAAGGAAGTTTTCCTTACAGGGGAGGAATGTGATTCCACAGTAGGACATTCACTAGTCTGTAAACAAGTTAAGCTTCACGGAGCCTGTAACGTTTCGGCCCCTAATCTGGCTTGTTTTTCAAGAGGTACCCCGGTCCCGGACATTATTCCCGTATTAACTTTGCTTTCTAACAGTAGTCATCTTATTTTGAATAACCACAACTGCTGCGGCTTCAGAGCTGGCATCCCGTATATGGTAATGGTTTCACACTGTGTTACATGTTGCAGCAATGTCCTATTTCCACCCCCGCATGGGATTGTAGATAGTTCGCTTTGGCCTTCCATTCCAACTTTGAAAACAGATTTCAATAAACTAAGCAGACTCAAAGTGCTATTGTTTCAACAAGAAGTGTCTCTCACATCGGCTCGAGAGACCTTCGAATTGCAGGTGGCAAGAACCGCAAGCGAGATACATTCGCTGCTAAACACAAATCTCCCACTCCATTTTGGAGAAATAATACACCAAATATTTAATGCGTCTGATACGGAGGACCTTGCTCACTTTTTTAAACTTGTGGAATCCGGCCTTGTTTCTTCATTTCAGACTTTTTGGAGTAATTCCGGCCTTTATTCCATCTATTTTTTTCCAGCGCCTTCGGAGGGTTTCCCCTGGTGCTCCTGTTGGTTTGCGGGGTGCTGGTTCTCCTATTATTGCTTCGCAATGGAGGCTCGATCTGTGGAGCTGCCAGACCCGGCCCAGGTGCGGCTGTACCGTGATCGAATGCGGAAGCTTTTTGGTTCTATGCCAGTGGAATATTTTGCCATTGACTACTGGCTGACCTTCCATTATGCCTACTTCACCTGCGTGCAACCTGTGTTCCACTGCCTCCGGTGCCCTTTTCAATGGGCCATGGATGTCTGCCTGTCCAATACCACACACGCTGCCCTGGAATACGATCTGTTAATGGATCCGTTGAAGGCCCATGACCGGGTATGTGCTGTGGGAAGGCGTTTGGTGTGCAACCCTCTACTTGGACCAACGGCAGACTTGAGTACCTGTGCTCTTGTGCAGCACCTCATAGACCGCAGTTTCATCGAGGTTAACGCAGGTTGCCCTGAGATTCTCCTAACAGCTTCCCGGATATGAGGAGCATGTGTGCTCGTTCGACCTACTCAGCTCGATGGCATACCTTTTTACAATGGAAGGGACAGACACCATTTTGGAATTTATGGCATTCCGCTTTTCCTGCAACATTTTTGTCTCTGAAGACTTATCAAGAATGGCTAGCATTCTGGAGCGCCCAATTGGCAAAAAGTTTTGGGAAACATTATACCCTTGCAATAAATGAAAAAAAATGTGCTTCAAAATTACACAAATTGGACTACACCTAAGACGCTTTGTTTCTGCTTACCTTTGATTTTAGTTTTTCGCATAGGGCTAACACCCTGGCCAAGGGGAGGGTGTCACCTGGCCCATACGGACATTATCGTTTTTCACTTATTTAGCATGGGCACGCTGCAGCTTGCCTGCTGCTTTTGCGCACGTTACTACACGTCTTTATTTTTGCAATACTTTCAATGATTGCTTTCACATGAGAACTCATCGCTGTGTTCACTCGCTGCATGTTCCTGGGATGTTGACTGAACATAATGTGCAAGGTCGAACAACAATGTCCCTTGTTATTTTGTTCTGGCCAGACCTTAGCCCTTAGACAAAACATACCGATGCAGCTGTTGTTTGGACAGCATACTTGGGTTTTTGGTGGGGTACACGAATAGGTGATACACACTTGGAGAGGGACCTTTCCATGGAGAAGAGCGAGACTGCGCTTATGATGTAGATCTAACATCTATAGGCTAAGGTATGGGGTCTGCAGACAAAGCCCAGAGATCTTCTATTATATAATAATACTTCTTCTTAGCAAGGGGAGGGAGGTTAGGCACTATAGTCTTTTCTCCATTGGCTTTTTATGATGACATCTCCCTTCATGGTCTATGGACTAGCTGCTATGCTGACTGTATTTGTATTATGCATTTTCCTACTTGTTGTGGCACGTATACTGCATGTTAGGGCACGTTAGTTAAAATAAATATTTTAAACTATTCTATGTCTCTGTCAGATCTTATTGTGGACGAGTACAAGAGTGCGAGTGAAAGGGTGTGTCTTGTTACCCCGATTCCTGAGAGATCTGGGAGTGTTGTGTTCTGGGGTGTCTAATCGTTGGTTTCTCTGTAAGTGAGTAGGAGAGCAAGTGAGACACTATAGCTAGTCGGTCCTGGGTTTGTGGGTACTGAGGTGGTAGGAGGACCCAGTCCCTATACACTAAGGTCCCATAATCCTGCGCATAGTTCTGTGTTTGTGCAGAATCCCTGCAACAGCATGAGCAGGCACCAACTCTCCCTGTGGATTTATTAGCAAGTTTCACACCTGGGTCCAGGACGTCTAACTTGCCTGGTTATAAAGGTGGCTAGCGACTTTATCATGTCCAATTGAAGTTCCAGTTTGTTTGACTGCCAGGTCAAGGTGGTTATCGGGGCGGCCGGCGTGGAGTTAATAGAGGCCAGTAAGCTACCCTGGTCAGTTTTGGTAAGAAAAGGGTAATGGCCGGATCCCAGCATCTCGTTTGTGACTCTGTTTGCTTAAGGTTCTGAGCCAGGGGTGGACCAGCCATTTCGCAATGTAGAGACTTGGTTGGGTGCGCCGCATTTGGAATTTGGGGTTGCAGCACTTTGTTGAATACTATTACCTAGATAATTGCCATTGTCAAAGACCTCAAGCCAGTCCGGCGTGCTACTCTCCAGTTCCGGAACATACTCTACAGGATTCCGTGCAGATACATGCAACCTGCTGATCTCGGGTGTCCTAGGAGTTCCCTGGTCTGGTTCCTTTGCTTGGCTTCCAAAAGAAGTGATGGATATGCGAACGTGTGACTAAGGGTAATGGGGAATATTGGTTTCTGGAATAGTTTATACCATCTTGGAGACTGGGTCCAGCCTTTGCGGTTGATGGGGGGCCATTTTCCCATCATTGCCCTTGGGTAACTTTCCAATGATGCACTTAATGTACTGTCTGATGACGGTTCTATGATGGAGACGTCTCTGCACGAGGCGTGGCATGAAGAGATGCATGGCAGCGAACGAATGTGCACTGTGGGTGAGATTGCGTGCTCCAAGGGTTCAGTAGGCGCTTGCGCTGGTAAATCCGGGGGATTCGTCTTGAGAACACCTACCCTTCTGACAGAAGAATTCAATTGATTTTGCCTTACAGGGCAGGTAATTGTAGCCAGTATTGCTTGGATTCAGCTGCGATTTTGTCGCACTGAGTCTCAGGAGGCCTTATCCCTCTTCAGTCAGACCCCTGTCCGAGTCCCTCTTGTGATGGGCTGCCAACTCGCAGACATCAATGTGCTTAGTGTGGCAGACCGGGGGCTAGGGCTGGGGCTGGGACTGGCTCTGCTTGGGATTTGGGAGGCGCTGAGCCCTTCTTTTTTACCATGGCATTTGAGTGTCTGTAGATGAAGAGCTTGTGCAACAATTTCCAACCCAATAAAAACGGGTTGTATGATTTTATTTGGTTATGTTAAAATTATTTGTAGAGCGTGCGTTCACCAGTCGGTTTCTTGGCGCTAAATATAGGAGTAGCCTTGTGGGTTATTCATATGCCTGGATAAACAGCCAGGTCTCCTGAAGATCTGGAAGTCTGTACAGGATCTGATGTTAAGGGAAAGGGCGTTCCAAAAATGAAGGGCTAAAACCACAAATCTAGAACCGCCTAGTTTTTTCAGTTTGTAGGTCGGTTTAACCAGGAGGTTCAGGTGGGTTGAGCGTAGATTGCAAACAGGTCTGTATCTCTGAATAAGGTTGGAAACAAATTTCGGACAGGAGCCATGCAGAGATTTGAAGATGAAACACCCGATTTTGAAAGCGCAACGTTGTATTACGGGGAGCCAGTGTAGCTTCCTCAGAGGGGAAGCGTGTTGCCATCTTGGCTGATGGAAAATCAGTCTGGCAGCCTAATTTTGTAGCAGCTGCAATCTTTTGGTTAGATATTCCGGAAGGCCAAAATAAAGTGAGTTGGCATAATCAATGTGGGAAATGACCAAAGATAGAACAGCCTGAACCAAAGCTTCCATAGTGAGGAGTCTGCTGATTTTCCTTATCTTCCGAAGCTGGAAGAGGCAGGTTGAAACTACCGTCCCAATCTGGGACTTCATGTAGAGGTCACAGTTGATTGTAACCCTAAGACACTTGGCTGAAGAAGATGCTACCGGGGGTGAGCCCAGCTCGATTGGCCAGAAATTAGGGTTCCAAGGGTTATGGGCACCACCTATCAAGATCAGTTCAGTTTTATCCAGATTTAGCTTTAGGTGATTACTATTCATCCAGTTGCATATGCGTAGCATAGTGGTCTGGAAATTGAGAATAGAATCAGAGGTGTTGTCGATGGTAAAGATCAATTGCAGGTCATCTGCATAATTGAACATGCACACATTTCTTTGTCTTAAGGACAGAATCAGAGAGAGTAAATACAGATTGAACAGGTGCGGGGATAACAAAGATTCCTGTGGCACCCCGCAAGTTAATTTAACATTAGGCGCTGTGAAAAGGGAAAATCGGACAGACTGGGATCGACCCTCCAGAAAGGACGTGATCCATCTGAGAGCCACACCCTGAATTCCTGCGTCCCTGACACGGTCTACCAGAATTCCGTGGTCGACCGTGTCAAAGGCAGCGGATAGATCAAGGAGCACCAAGGCCTGAGTGGTACCCTTGTCGGCTTCCTTCCTTAGTTCATCTAACACGGTCAGTATTACTGCCTCAGTTGAATGAGCGGGACGAAGACCTGCTTGGTGGGAGTCAAGGAACTGAGACTGTTCAATAAATGAACAGAGGCAGTTTGCCACATGAGTTTCCAATACCTTGACCAGGAAGGGGAGCCGAGATATAGGGCGATAGTTCAGTGGGATCAGGGGGTCTGCCCCAGTTTTTTTGATAAGGGGGACCATGACTGCTTTTTTAAAGGCTCTAGGAACGTAATCCTGTATTAATGAATCATTCAAAAGAGAGAGAGCAGGGTTTGCAGTGAAAGCTTCTCTTAAAATATGAGATGGACAGCTGTCAGCAGGAGATCCAGACTTAACTCTGATCAGTAATTTCAGGAAGACTTCTCTGCTGATTACAGGGAATTGATGCAGGGAGCGGGGGTTTCTCAAGGCCGTTGGTAAAGCATCATGGGAAGGGTTAGTAGAGATACTGGCTTTAATATAAAATTTGGTTCTTTTGTGTAAGTCGAGGCCCTGTAGCTGGTTGTAGGGATGCTGGCGTCATCCGATTGGCCCTCACTGAGTTTCGGATTGGAGTTTCTTCTTTGAGCTTTCTTCTTTGGACTCCTTTGGACTTGCGCTTGATTTTTAGGCCTAAAGCTTGGGTCCTTGGCCAGTTTTAAAATTCTTGCTAGGCACTGCTGGGCAGGGTGGGTCAAAGGAGTGTAAAGGAGTACACAGGGAGGGAGAATTCAGCAGGGGAGCTTACGGAGTAGTGCAAGCCACACCAGGAATCATAGCCCAGCCGCTTCCCTCCCACTCGGACTCTACCGTCTGGCTGCGGGACGAACACCGCGGCCACACTCACTTTTTTCACCTGCGCTGGCCCCCTGACTGCGCCACCTTGCCTTGCCCTCCGCTTTGGCTTCCCCCTCCGGTTGCTCAGCTCTTCTGTGAATGCCTCCTGTAAATGCCTCAAAGTGTAGATGATGGTCACCAGGCCGTCCGGAACAGCACACAGGGCTCGGGAGCCTCACCCTCTCGGCCCGGGATGCACAGTATCCAGGGCTCCGGGGTGTGGTTCAGGATGTAGCAACTTTCCAGTGGCCCACTTTGCCCTCTCCAAGCCTGCACTACTGTTTTGGGGTCTATCG
Organism: Calotriton arnoldi; assembly: GCA_963921515.1. NCBI lineage: Eukaryota > Metazoa > Chordata > Amphibia > Caudata > Salamandridae > Calotriton > Calotriton arnoldi. The sequence goes on from CAWUFW010000862.1 coordinate 2,241,479, forward strand.
GGGGTCTAGTGCCTCGGCACCTCACTACAGGCACCACACAAATGCCTACCCGCCCCCGGTGTTGAGGGTGTTGAAGGGCGGCAAGGACGCCTGCAGCAGGAGCCTGCAGCAAGGGTACAGGCCTGTGATATGACACAGCCGGACCACCGAGGGCAGGCAACGTTGGGGCACCTTCCTGCAAGAGTCACCCAAGAATGGGGCCGGGGCCTGTAATCCGGGGGGCCGCTACGTAATAAAATATAAAGCGGGCCCGAATGGCTCTGCTCTGCAGCGTCCTTTATCACCCCAGCTCTCCGTGCTGTGCGCTCTGTGCGTCGATTTCCATTTCCAGGTGGAGCTTCTCTGACATAGGCAATTTAGATGCGGATGATGGTGTGCATGAGGACCAGGGGTTCTCAATCACAGAGGTGGTTAAGAACGGTTTAGATTTTGATGCAAGTGTGTAATGAGAGTGAGTTAGCTGGGAAGACCCGATGTGTATTTGCACTAATAAAGTCCAAAAACAATGAGGCTATAGAGCAGCCGGTGGTAGTGCATTCCAGACGGCCTGATAAGTCACTGTCCTGTGCAAGAGGATTGAGAAGGGTTTGCTAGGAGAGGGAAGTGCGCATTATTAGGTGGGGAAGTGTGTGAGATTTGCCTAGTGGGTTGGTGCATATGTCATTTGTGAAACATGGGTGAGGAGCGTGAGGTGTCTTGTTTCCTCTTCCGAATTCGGTTTGTGGATGGTCTGTGTGGATTTGGTGGAGGTGGGTGGACATTAGTAGATGGCTCGAGGTGTTCTTATAAGTCCACTATTGATGTTAGACGTGATATTGCTGTTCCATTGTTTGAGTGTTTGAGAGCTGTTGGGTGGAGGTGGTAGTTGGTAGATTAGAAGTCTATGAGCAGTTATTAACATACTGGTAAGGAGTGAATAGTGCTTGTATAGGGATGTCTGAACTAGAGTGAGTAACATTGTGAAAAGCTGGCAGTAAAGGAGGGTGGTTGAGTAGGTTCTTTTCCCAAAGATGACAATATGTTAGTATCATTTGTAGTGATAAGGAGGGAAGAGCTGATGTCTGAGAGGGGTGGAGAGGCAAGTGAGGCAGCAAAAAGTCCAGGAGCGGGAGTTATAATAGGGACGTGTTGAGTGTTTGTGATTGGTGATTAGTGAGGTTGGGTGTAATTGCAGGGTCATGATGTAGATTGAAACTTGTGGGGGGAGGGAGTGTTGAATAGAAACTTGAGAATGTGAGGCTGTGTTTCAGTAAAGATGGTTGAGACCTGTAGCTGGAAGTCGAGTTCTCACCCCTGGGGGTGGAGGTGGAGGTACCGTGTGAGGGATCTGATGGAGGAGGAATGAACTGGTGGACACATCTATCTTGGTTGTAAAGGTGTGGCGAGTCGGAAGAGAAGCAGACAGTACGCATGCAGATAGGAAGTAGGTAGTTGGTTTTAGGAGGTGCAGTGGTCTGAGAGGGGAATTAGTTAGTTGGGGAGGTAGAAAGGGAGGCCTATCAGCTTGAGGAAGTAGGACTGGAGTGTAAAGCAGGTTTGTAAGTGTAGTGGCAATGTATAGTACGATAAACATTATTTTAGTGCAGAGTGCACTTTAAGTTAAGGCCCAGATGAAGCTGTGTGTCCCAAGCTGTTTTTCCTTGGAAAACACCAACACTCAAGTGACAAAGTGATAATTATTTCATATTTTACCTGTTTGATAAAGTTTGTTGTTGAGATGGAAGATGTTTGCTCTAAAGCCCTTTTCAGGCCATAACAGATACAAATAGGGGAAGTGCTGTAGGAAGGTGCCCGTAAAAAGCGGCCCTTTGCATGGATGCCCTAAGAAGACATATTAAAAAGGTTCAGGTGGGCAGTATTGGGTTGTCTCATGACTCAAGGAGTGAATGGGTGCTGCAAGTAAATGTGATGCTGTGAGAAGTGAAGGGAAAACAGGACCAGAAGCTTACTTGCTCTGTGCTTGGAAGGAAAATCGAAAATGCAACGGATTCAGTTTACCAAGCCCACAGTAATCTTAAACTGTAATCTTGAATAAATCACCCTTAGCTCTCACTAACAATGGAACAACATTCTAAATTTAACAAGGTGCAACGCAACACATCTAGCTAGAGACAAATTTGTTTTTTTTCCAATCTTAACTCAGAGATATGTCTCGACTATTAACCCCACAGAACATTATGTCTCTTCTGGTTATGCACTTTGCTTCTTAATTCTGTTGATGACGGATGGGGGATTTACTGTCTCCCCAATGGTCTACATGAACTTAGTTGGCTCATTTGTCTTAGTACAAGCTTTGCCTCACATAATAATGTTGGCTGCATTTGTGCATCATGTATTTTGTTTTTCTTGGTTCCTATCTTAAGATCATTTTTCATAGTAATTGATCGCTTGCACTGATAGCTGAACAGCATTAGTGAAAGAAAGAGTCCAACACAATCTTTTAGGCAAAGGGTGATGTCATATGGTTAACAGGTCATTTGCACTAGGCATGAGTCAAGTAATTATCCGGTTAGATTTTCTGCTGCATCTGATTATTTAGAAATCCTCTTCATTTCCTGTCTCTTAGCTGGCTTTGGTCTACCACTGCATCGTCATGGATGTGTTTTTGAATGTCATGAAATTGCTGGTTATACCACATGAAGGGCAATATTTATATACACTGTGTGACTGGTTCAACTGTATTGGGGCACCTGATGATCAGGTGGAAAGGCATGCTATTAGTTGGTATAATGGCTATTAGGGATAGTGTTTTATGCAACTTTTCTAAACATTTGCTGATACTTGTTGGAACATAGATAGTGTGCACCAATGTTTAGAAGAACCTAGTGAAGGGTCGTATATAAATACAATAGTCCAAGCCACGTTTAGATGCTCATTTCTGAGTGTCTTATAGTGTTGGGAAGGGGAGAAATGCATTTGTACTGGGTTTATTATCCCGATCTAGGTGACTCTTGATACATTAGGTCACATAATGCAGGATCTCTCAGACTTCTGTTAAGATGTATATATCTTTATGTGTAGTATTTATTTTGGTTAATAACATTTTTGTGCATTGTGATGGTGCCATGTTTGTCTTAGTTTGCTCCTGTAGAGAAGCAGATATTTAAATAGGTCACACATCACTCTGGATACTTCCAATTACTTGGGACAATGTCAATCAGAGTTTTTAATCATTGGGTTGGAAGACCACACACCCTGCCATCCTAATAAGCCTTCTTTGTGGTATTCATTTATTTATTCCCCTTGACATCTTCTGCTAAGGCCACAAACTAGGGGTCGTGTATGCCAAGGATCGGTCTTTCAATCATCAAGTCTACACCATCGAAAAAGCACATTTTACCACCAGCTTCCTTTCTGAATGATTACGCAACTACCACTTCTGTGAAGGATACCTTTAATCTTGACAGTGGCGATGTCTGACCTCAACCATATAAACCATATATGTAGTGCTCTCATTTCTATACTGTAACAGGTTGAGAACTATGCTGCCTACAATCATTTTTATGTTGTAAGAGACAATGGTCCCTATCAAGGAATTATGCCTTAGAGAAGGCACTCAATTGCTGCGCCCATCTGGTAGGCAGGGGCCCGTCTGGGTATTCAGACCGTCAACCCTAATCCAGCCAAAATCAGCACAGGATTTGATGAGCAAGGGGTTCAGTTACCCCTGCCTGAGAGCAGAAGGCTACGGGGAGATGGAAAGTATCCTGTAGACACCGGTGATGGTGCAATATACATGGGACGGATAGGCTGGTTACGCGGCGTCAGTCGGCTCCCTGACCACGATTACCTCGGCACACCGCCCTTGTTTCATAGTAAGTACCTCCTCTGTATATTGCACCATCACCGGTGTCTACAGGACGCTTCTCATCTCATCTCCCTGTGGTCTTCCGCTCTCAGGCAGGGGTAACTGTACCACTTCCTCATCGACTCCTGTGCTGATTTTGGCTGGATTAGGGTTGGTGGTCTGAATACCCGGACTGGGCCCCTGCCTACCGGGTGGGCGCAGCAATTGAGTGCCTTCTCTCAGGCATAATTCCTTCCGTCCTGATGATGATCCCCCCACGCTACTTGGGATCGAAACGTCATCGACACACTACGTCTTGACTCCAATTGCTTTTGCCTTGATTTATGTGGCGCACAAGATGTCTTTTACAATGTGACTACTGTAAATAAGTAAATTGTTGTCAAAGTCACTATATTTGTACATACATGCCTGAGGTCTGGAAATCTGGTGATTTCCAACCACGTTTTAACCCACTGCACTTTGTTGACTAATTTGTTTTTTGATTGTTTGTTTAAATAAATATTTCTCAATTTGATTGTAAATTTTCGCAGATCATTATATTGTTCTGTATAACATTACCTATACTTACTTGATAGGGACCATTGTCTCTTACAACATATTGTATACCCTCGGTCCCTTCAGACTCACAGGGTTCCCTTGTTTCTTTATAACCTACCATCATTTTGAGTCTAATGCGTTATGCTTGCATTTATAAAGTCATCAAATTAATTGTTTGGGAGTTGCATGTCAGAATATAAACTACAAAAAATATTGTGACTCAAATATTTGTCAAACATATCGATGCTTATAATGTTCAATGCTTATAAAGTAAATGACAGCAATATCCCACAAACATTAGGAAAACTGTATATATATTTGACTCGGAACGATTTAATATTGTAAATCCATTCTCGCACACATTGAGAAAAGTATAACTAGTGGACGGGGGAAGGGTTGGTCAGATTTACTAAATTAACTGCAGTCCAACACAAGTTAGTGACAGTGCATATATCTGGGCGTCATATTTACTACTCTAACTTTAATCTCACATACACTTGAAAAATAGCATGTATTGGAGATGGTCAGATTTATTATTCTAACTCTCAAACACATACATTGAGGAAAGTGTATAAAATGGGTCAGAACAGATTTACTATTCTGATTCCAATCCCAAACACATTTGGGGAAGTGCATGTATTAGCTGTGGTCAGATTTATTATTCTACCTATATATATGTTACATGTATATGTTGAAAATATTATTTAAAAATAAACAAACTATTCCTTATTAACGTTATTATCAAGAGATATATTATTACAATTTACATTTTTATTCTGTTATTAGGGGTGCATAGATTAAATTCAAATGAAACATAAACCACAAATTAAAACATATCTGAACCACAATAAATCAGTTTTTATTTTAAATCTTTTTTTATGTAATACTGAACCCCACATTTTATTTTCTATTATTTTTAAATAGTTCCACAAACAATCTTTTATGAGCACATAAATGTTACTTTAATCCTAATCAGTCTAAACTAGTATATTAATTATCCTAAATTTAAAACCCTACCCACCCAGTCATTCGTCAGAACGCATTAACCATATGCATAAAATGAACAAATGAATAAACTGCAATATTTTATTTTATAGTTTTTAATTAATCACAGAATTGTAAATAATTAAGATGTAAACAAATGAAAAAATAGAATAGAACATATCGGAATAAATTCAAACATAATTTACAGTTTAATATATACTAAATATTTAGTTAAACATTAAAAAATAATAATATAGATAAAAATTATTGCTTATTTAAGTGTTTATTTGCAATACATTACCCCACCAATTAGCCTCAAAGCATTCAGTAACCATAAAAAATAAAAAAGTAAAATAATTAACTAAATCAAAACATATTTATATATAAAATTATAACAAAATAATACATATATACTCTGCTATATAACACAAGATTTTAGTACACTACATTTTAACGTAAATATTTTTGTCAAGATTAAAACAAAATTCACTTACCTTTGATTTTATATCCCACATTATTTTTTGAAGTGACAATATTTTGATCACACTAATATGGTCAAACCATACCTTTATTGGGTCCTGGTATAAGGTAAGTCAGACTTAAAACACTTTGTCCAGCTCAGAAAGCCTTGCGCACATGAACCCCATTACCTTTTCACCTTCACCTTCACCAGCTGACACGAAGCTTAGGTCGTCTGCCCTCAGCCTGTACCTTCTCCGCAAGTTGAGATAGATACAAGCGCTTTGGAGAAAGAACCTTACACTTGCAAGGCTGTCCAATCTGGAATTCCCTGCCATTGCATATCTATTCTCGATGATGCTTTGCAAAGCTGTGAAGACCAATCTGTTTTCATCACCCTGCTGCTGCTAACGCATTGAGCTTAACAGCTGTTTCTTTCTCTTTTTTCACTTTCTCTCCCTCACTCTAAAAAGTGCAGTGTAACCTGGGGTGATTGGTATCTGTGCTGGGGCATAAAAGAGCTTGTGACACCCTCTAGACTGTCTGCTACCAGATAACCGTAAACTTTCAGTATTCTGGCAATGATAGTTCAGAAATTCTACATTAGATATACGAACGTTGTCCAAGCTGTTGACTAGATTCACAAAAAAAGAAGTAAATCTACTCTTCTATGTTTACACCTACTTGTGAGAATAGATGGATAACTTTGTCAAATTCACAGAACTTAACATGAATCCACACGGAAGGGTGCACCAGGCGAAGGTTTCTGTGCTGATTCCTGGGAACATTCTGATTGGGATTCAATTCCCCTTGAAAATAGGGTCCCCTGTGCAAAAGCACACTTTTCTTTTTTATCTATGCGAAAAATATTTCACCCCATGGAGAACCCCTTATCCTACACCCTCACAGTTTTGGAGGTTATTCATTTCGCTTGCCACCCTAGAAAGTAATTTATGCCAGCAATGTGCTGGATTAAAAATATGACCCTTTCCAGGCTGGAAAGGGTAATAAGGGGAGTTTGTGAATGCCCACAAATTTAGTGGTTTGTGGGTGCTCCCAAATGTACAAGGCTACTAACTACACCTTGGAACAGCCACAATCCCACTCCTTGCCTATGATTTAATAGTACAAAGAACACTCTGTTGGCGGAGAGCCCCACACCTGTAAATTTACTCATGACTGCCAGGCATCCTTTGTGAATCTCTAGCATGCGTGAAGAAAGGTAAATGTTTTTGGCCAAATTGACCTTTGTGCATAGAGCCCTAGGTTTTTACAGTAGTGTGTCAAGAAGTTCTCCTATATGTCCATTGTTCTCTGGGTAGTATTGAAAATTCTGTCCCATCGGAAGCATTCATACTTTGCTTCAGATAACCCTGAGTTGTTCATCTATTTTTGTACTACGCAAGGTGTCCACTGGGGCTTGTCCACATGCTTACTGTAATCACTGCAGCCTGGTTACTGGGATTTCGGACTTGTGCTAATGTTGGACAGGAATTTCTCTGAAACCTTTTCATGTGAGACTCTTCTGACCTATACTGATCCTGTCCTCACATTTCTTTCTAGCTTTAGAATATTCCCACATTTCCCATACTGTCCCACATCCAGGGAGGCCAAAAGAATTCCTCACAGGGGTGGTATATTTGTGTATGTTTCACCCAGAAGCTCCTTCCATTTGAATGAGTCATTTGCCACAGATCAAGCATTGCTCCAATTGTCCAAGCTGTTGTTAGGGAACTGATGAGGTGCAGCAGGCAGTAATCGCTGTTGAGATGAGGAAGGACGCATTGGAAAGATGCACATTCCCACTTGATAATATTGCAGTGTACGGAGTTTTGAAAAATAGTAACACCAGTGTGGAAGAATTGGTGTTATTTCTATAGACTGTGGGTGGAATGAGCTAAGAGTACAAATGTTACTACATGAGGAAGGCCCTCATCCTGAGGGGATCCAAAGAGCATACAGCATACATTTTCCCTGCCTAAATTTCGGCAGGTATTTCCAGGCAGAATTTGTGCATTGAAAATTGTTGTATGTTGCATTATTCTTCAATCAGTGGTGCAGAATTCAAGTGGAATGGTAATGCTGGACCTGGAAAATACCACACCACACGCTGTAGTATCGGTATTTACCTGGTGCGATATTATCGCCTCTCTTTTCAAGAATACATATGACCATGTCACTCTTAACATTGTTTTTGTGCATACAGTTTATACTTATTGTTAATAATCCCCATGTGCACATTGCCATAGTTGGCCTATTCCTTCAGAATAGATGTGTGCATACATTGCATATTCACCCACCCTTCTAAATTTTGGGAAAAGTATGTAATGACGGAAATATGGCATATTTCATGTAGTGTGGCATTTGCGAAAAATGCAAGATTAGATCAGTTTATTCAAAGTTTCTTCTGGGCCTACTACCCCTTACACTTTACCTAGCGTTTCCATACTGTCTTCAGTCAGAATTCTCCGCGAAACATACTTCAAAGCCCTGTTTCACTGTGAACTGTTCCCACGAGTCACTTCATATCCCCTACAGAAAAATAACCCGTCCCTGTTTCAAAGAATCACTATGGGGCCCATTATGATGTCGGGCGGATCACCACTGACAGGCTGTAAGTAGCAGTCATTCCAACATCGGAAGCAGCGGACGATGCGGTCAATCATACCGCTGCAGGCTGGGGGAAAGACTGACGCCTGCAACAGGACCGGAGATCCTGTCGTAGCGTCTGTCGGACAGATAGTCCCCAAATGGCGTCAGGATTATGATGTCCGTTTCCGACAACCTGGAAAGGCTGTCGGTGAGTGACTTTGGGGGCCCCTACCAGGGCCCCTGTCCTCCGCTATAAGGCCTGGGGGGCAAACATCCATGCCCTGCTACACGGAGCGTGGAGGTTTTAAAAGTGTATTTTTTCTATTGATGCTTGTGCTGCAGCACAAGCCGAAATAGAAAACATACACTTTCCGACTGCCGTGGAGGCGTTTACATCATAATATGGAAGCCGGACTGCCGACTCCTTGTCGGGCAGTCCCATTTCCGCTACAATTTCGATCGGACGCTCGTCGTGGCCGACATTGTAATGGACCCCTATCTTTGTAACTCAAAGGCCCTGATTCCGGGTTGCACAGTAGTGGAGGGTGGTAAACTTGCATTCAAATTTACTGTAACTGCAGTAAATCCACACCAGTACCATGCAATTAGAAGTTAAGCCCCATGGAATGGGGAATTATGTGGGACCAGATTTACCAGTTGTAAAACTACACATAATTTCCAATTCCATTATGTTTAACGCATACATTTACCACCTGCTCTAGGCAGTTGGTTAATGTATGTTTTTGCCATTTTTCTTGGCGAAATAACCGCCCGAAATTAGCAGGTCTGGTGCTCCCATACCCTGGGAAAACATGTGCAGGTTCACCGAACCACTCTGAATCAGGCAAATGTGATTCTGTTCCACCAGACTCATAATCAGTGCCGCAGTGGACATGCCAATTTTAGTCTAGGAGGCCACTGTCCTGTGGACATGCCGCAGGAGCAGCTCCAATGCTGTAATTCTGCAGTGACTGGTCTTTTTCGCCTTTTACTTGGCATGCATAAATTAGACTTCTGAACAATGCTAGGAAACATACTTTGTTGGCAAGAGCAATGTGCTGTGCTGCAGTACCTACATATTTTGAAAAGAGAAATTTTTAATATGTTAAAAAGTTACAAGTCAATGCAAAGGCATTTGATCAAGTAGCCACCTTTGTCACTCTTTCTGAGTGGCCCGTCATCCACCATGAGTTTGTCATCGGCCCATTAGGAATACAAGACAGAGTATTTCACTCAGACATTTCATCTGGTAAAAGCAGACGCAACTGAACCTATAGCCTGGCTAGTTAATCCGGTGTGTAATAATTTAAAGATTTAGGGGATGATTACAATGGCGGTCTGACTTGAGTCCGTCCACCATCATCACTGGAATTGGGAACGCCCAGCCATATGGCGGCGGTCCCGCACTGCAGATTACAATGCAACCGCCACTGTGGCAGCCGCAAAAGCCATTTTTAACATTGCGGCGGGTACTGCTGACTGCAGCACCCGCCACAATGTTAAAAATGCATGTTGTGCATTTCCCTGCACTACGTGGCAGGCACCACGTGGTGCCTGCCACCTGGTGCAGGGAACTGTAGGGGGGCACGTATGGTGCCCCCCAAGTGCAGTGCCCCTGAACAAGGGGTAGTGCCCCTGAACAAGGGGGGCCCGGAACGGGCCCCCATAGTCAATCTCCGCCATCCTTTGAATGGCAGAGGAACAGACATTCAAAGGCTGGCGGAATGCAGCATCCAAATCTGGCGGGCGGCGCCTGCTAGGCACCGCCACCATTTTGTGGATGCTGGCCGGGTCCGACAGGCAATTGTAACGATTGCCTGTATCGTAACCGTGGCGGACGGGTTGTCCGCCAGCACTCCGCCCATCATCTTTATCTGGCGGGCAGAGAATGGCCGCACGATGGCAGTGAACTCGCCACCGGCAGGCTGCCGGTGGCGGGTTCACCGCTATCATAATCAGGACCTTAGTGACAAAAAATGTTCAATTTTTGTAATTATCTTGGCATGGAATCCAATCTGCATTTTTACGTAGAATAGATTTCTTAGTTATAGTTTCTTTTACCTTGTCGATGGCCTAAGAGAGGATTTATGAAACATTCCATTCTTCGCCCATGCACTTTAGGAAGTTGTCAGCAGAAAAAAGTCAATGCCCAAATTTTTATATAAACCTCGATACCGGGAATTCTTTTTTGTATGTTCTTCCTGCCTTGGCAGTGAACTAAGACAAAGGGAGACATAGTGATTTAGTCAGTATTTGCACAATCTAGTCGTGGGCGAGTCAAGATGAGAACTTTGATTGCTAGTTCCAAACTCGGCAACTTAGATACTTTACCACATTCATCCCTCCCCTCAGACAGACTGACATTGCCTTGCAAGTGGAAGAGGACATACTATATTATCAAAAACCGAGTACTGCAGCATCCATTTTAGGACATTTTCATCCATCATCCCTCGTTCATCCTCCAATATCCGACCTCTTAGTCCTCATTCCTCACTTCTGCATCCCTTGCTCCTTATCCCTCAGCTGTGATTCCGGATCCCTCACTCCTTCCGCTTATAGTGAAAAGTGAACGTGCTGATGTTAGTAGTTGTGCCCTGAATAAACAAGCATTCAGTGGTGGAAAGGATTTGTACCCACATGACAGTATATAAATCTACTTTTAGGTTAATTGTTAAGCACAAATGGTTTCATGACAGGCTTTTAGAAAGCAAATTTAAATTGGGTTTAAAATATTGAATGATTGACAACACGTCAAATAATATGTCAGGAATTGATACTCAATTGAATAGAAACCTATCTGCTGCACACCTTTACGCAGACCCCGTCTTTATTTTTCCAAGTAGTATTTCACTATTTGTGAGTATAGTCAATTAATGAAAGGGAAGAGTGCACTACTTTCAGGGGAGGGGAGAGCTGCATGAACTTCCCTTGTAGTGGTGATTAATTGTGAAGCTGTGTGACGAACTGATTTGACTGGTGTCAATGAGGATAAAAACCGATCTTTGGTTTTGCTCATGTTTCATAGGAAGTGTTTGAAATGTAAAACCGTATGTACTAGAATCGAGAGTTAGTCATACATCTTTAATCTTTAGGATGAAGTGAAATACCAGCATTTGTAAAGCGCACAGCTACCAACGGAGAGGTGTCCCGGCGCTGGGGGCCCTTGGGAAGATTAAGCGAGCTATTGCCCAGAGTCACATGGTGCTGGGCTAACCTGCCGCCGACACCAGGGATCGAACCGTGAACCCCGTGGTCTGGAGTCAGGCACCCTGGCCGCTGCGCCACACCTCTTCCACTAGCTTGGGGGGTATCGGGGTAATTAAATATGTGAAATGTGATACATTTATGCATTTCTCTAACATAGAGGGAAATGGCCACAAAATATTTTGAGCAGAAATGATGTCAAGTGGTTCGGCCTAACTTTGCTGTTGGAGAAAGAAAACCTCCTATAGTCATTGCATTCACTCAAGTAGAAATTTATTTTTTGCTCTGCGGCCACCGTTTGCCACTTTACTTGATGATGGCCGAAGGAGGAGGAAGGATAGGGGTCAAGTGATGTATGAGGAGAAAAGCAGGGATGATTCATGGTTTTGGGAAAGAGGAGGTGTGGAAAGAAAGGGACTAGGAGAGCAGGAAAGAGGATGAAAAGGGGGTTTGACAGAATCTATGGTGAAACATGGTGAGAAAGAAGCAGGAAGAGAGGAAGGATGGCGGGAATAGAAATCTAAAGTTGTCCTCTGCTAGTCTTAAGTAATTCTTTCAGTTGTGTCTCCCTTAGATTTGTGAAACTTACAAATTTGGTGTTTTCCATTCATAGATACAGGTCTACATGTACTATAATGCAAAGAAAAAAGAGAAGTGTTTGGGGTACTCATTATAGATATGGCAACATTGGAAGGAGGGGATATGAATTAAAAAAAATGAGGTAGGTGACAAAGGCTAGGATGAGAAAGTGAAACCAGGCAGAGAGAGAAAAGATGTAAAAGAGATGGAGTGAGGAGCCATGGGGAAAGAGACAGAGAGGGGGAGAAAGGGCAAACTTTAGGGAAGGGCTGGAAGGGAAGAAGACCCATCTTAAACGATCTGCCCTGGCACGGTGCCAGTCCTTTACCAGATGCTCTGTTCACACCTTGAGCCCCAGTATATGCTTTTGCTTGCCTCCACCTATCCCCAGCACCCTAGTATCATTTATTATGGTCAGTTCATTCCTACTTTAACCAGGGGCGGTGGCAGTGTAAGCATCCGTTCAGCCCCAAAGCCTCATTGCATCCCATTTCAGGCCTATATTTACCCCCACTGCCCTATCCATCTCACTGAAAGCCTTCACTCACTTTCAGCTTCTCACAACTCCTTTTCAGGACGTCCACCTCCTTATGGTGCATCCTATTATCAGTTTCATTTACTGCCTCTTACCAAGTACATACCATTACCTGCTTCCATTTAGCCCATACTGCCTCAGTATGTCTTTTTATCAGCTTTCATTTGCCCTTTCCAACAGGATGCCCCAACCATTACCTCATCCTTTCCCCCTACTAGGATGTCCTCTTAACCGCCACATTTAGCCTCACCGTCCTCGAATCAAGTAAGCATTTATGCACCACCATCCATGATCGAGACCCCCAGTACGTCCATTGACTTCCTCAAAGCATCCACCTACTTCTCCCTACCACTCTGTTTGCACGCGCACCTTCCTTGTACCAGTCTGATGACCAGACTCTTGTCCCCATCTCCCTGGCATTTGTCCCTCATTACCATCTCCAGTGTTTCCCCACTTCTCACTGTTATCAGATCCTCGTTGCCAGCCTCCCTTCACCCTAGCCAAGTCCTCCATTACCAAACAAAAAGGTAATTTCTAGGTCCCATTATGAATTTCCATTCCCAGAGGGACACTTGGAGATTTGCGTCTGCCCTTCACAGACGTGGCATGCTATGTTGATGTAAAAGCTGATTGCTTAAGGTCAGAGTCAATTCAGTTATAGCTGGGAATGTACTAGGCAGCGCCAGTGCTTCGTTTGTGCAGGTGGTTGAAGGTGGTGGCCCTGGCTGTCTTTTTGGGGGGCTAGAACTTATTTTTTATTATTATACTTTGACCCAATGCTTGAGTGAGAAAAGCCAAAAATGGAGAAAGAAGGAGGAAGAGAAAGATTGAAAAACAGTGTCACTACAGGCTTTGTAGGACCAAAACACAAAAAAAGAAATATTTTCTGTAAAAAGAGCTATAAGTTCATAAAACATTCCGTCTTACATTCATAATACATAATTAACGACGTGTTAACAGTTATATGGTTGATACAGGTTAAACTTTAACATTTCTCTTAAAAATACCAGTAGTTACAACAGTCAGAAATGGAAAATATCTATTTTGTCCCGGTTCAGTGACTTTCATAGGCTATTAGATGTTTGTGCGATTTGTACAGTTTGTACCTATCCATAAAGGTTTTGGGAATAGTTCAGCTGGCACAGTTAATGGAGCAAATGTTTAGCCTAAAAAGCGTACAGAAGTGACACGTTTACAGAAACATTAGCCACCATATCACATCCTTGAATACATTGGCGGTGTGCTGTTGGTGGGCTGAAGCTCAATTCTTCTTGAATTGTGGCACGATCAATGGCAGACACCACTGATGCTGATTGCATGATACAGTGATACCCGGTTGCATGATGGGGTCGCAACCTGGTGATTCTACCACTTTCTTCGCAATGGCAAAGTGAGAAATGTGGACATGATCACCCTCATAATGTGTAAAGTCTGAGATTAATGACTGGCATAGTGTTGACGGTGGTGGTGGATGTTACAAAGAAACGCATGCCATGCTTGGTCCTGGATACAAAGGATTTTAGATTTAACTTGGGTTTCAGAATGTTGTGCAGAACATATGCACATCACAAAGTTGCATGACTGCACTCTACAGTGGCATCCTATGGTGTGCCACCTGGAGTCCACGTTTCATGTTTTCCTGATAGTGTTGAAACCAAACCATGTCTCAGCCAGCCCTTCTTCTATAGGTGTGCATTTGAAGTTTATCTTAAATAGCTCTCTGTCAACAACTGTTGTTCTGTCAGTCGCATGCACTAGGAAATCCTTCTTTTGTTCACGATTCCAATGTTGTGAACCCATGCACATGAACCTGAAGAATTTCCAGACAATAATTGCTGTTGTTGATTTTGGATTTCCCTGGTTGAATGGTGTTGCTGCTACTGTAGTGTTGTGTTTACTCTGCTGTCTTACCTCACATTTCCACCTTGTCTGTTTCTGTTCTTTGCTTTTTGTATCATCCCTTGTAGTCTATCTTCCTGACTTTTCCCTGTTAAACTTCACCTTCAAAGCAAATTCTAAGTTGTGAGCACCTTTCTGGCTTAACAATTTAGTTCTTCCTTAGTACTGTTTGGGTTTCCATGCCTCATCCCTGTGTCCTCAAATACCTAGTTATTTCCAGGTTTGCTGAGTTTCCAGCAATCTTCTACATGTACGGTCTTTTCCTTTTATTACCAGATATCTTTGACCCTGAGATTCTTATATTCTCATGAATTCACAAAGTTGACAGCATTTCTCGGTTTCTTTGGGTTTGAATATATTTTTGCCTGTATTATTGTGTTTGAATGCTGTTCAGGTTTCCTTGCCTTTATTATACTATGTTTTCTTACTTCTGCTAGTGCAGATCCAGTTTTTGGTCTCTAGCAGATCCTCACTGGATGTTTTGTCTCTGTCGTTTTCCTGGTAGTCTGCAGGTCAGGGGGTCGATGTCATAGCAGGATGGGCTGTCATAAGCAAACCATGACCCAGGCCCTGTTCTTTTCATGGCCTCCTGTAGAGCGGTTGGTTTGAACATTTTTCCACGGCTAATTTTATTTCATGTCCAGTCCTGATCTCTAGTTCCTATTTTGTCAGCATGTTGCATGCATCTGATACTGATGCTGAGGTTTTATGCTGATATATATACATGTATACTAAGTTCTGTTCAGGTTTCTATGCCCTCGTCACATACAAAAACATCCCTTAACCTAATCCAATCTAGCCACCCAGCAACCATGCTTGGTTCATGTCCCTTCTCATTTCTTTATGGACAGCCATCTTCTGATCACTGCAATTCCTGTGACTACTGGTTAAGGGATATGATCTGCATTGTATGCACCTTATTGCCCTAGCTGCGCCTTGAGCTTCTATCGAGCTAAGTGAAGGAACTTACTCCTCTAAAATTGGAAGAAATGTAAAGGAAATTATTTTGTCGCAGGGAAACATATTATTGTGAAATAAAATCTTTAAATAGGTTAACAAATGCATATGCAATTTTTCTGATAAGGTACACATGCATAAATCTACACCATGCACCTTTACACGTGTGTTTGCTTATGCATTTGAGTCCTCTTGAAAGTTTTAAATTTTTGTTGTATGTGTTCTCCGTAGGATGTAAATGTACATATTTTTGTGACTGTGGTTGTGTTTTGCTGTCCCATGTGAAGTTAGGGGCTCCTAGGATCATTGCTGATAGTTGGCTGTCAGAACGGAAGTCTACAACCATCTGTGCTGTTGTCTGATGTCCACCATTTTTCACCTTTGTCTTAAAGTTCACTTGTATCTTTTCTCTTTAGCAAACATTTTGAGGGCAATCATCCTCACGTGAGTCTTTAATCTGTAGGTCTGGTGTGTATTATGGAATCCCTTGGTGTGCTCTGATGTGGGAGATCCTCCACACTCAACCACCCTTGGACTGGCTGTTGGCAGCGTTATATTGTTTTGGGATGCACAAACTGCATCCAAAAGTTCTATTTTAAGTCCAGTGCAAACATGGGACACATGCTTGCTCAGGTGTAAATGTCCACAGACATTATTTGCATTGATTTAACAATAATGATCACAAACCTCAGAACCTGTGTACATGGATGGTGGTTCACGGCCAGTATCGTTGCTGGTTACCCTTGGATGATCGTGAACCTTCTTTAAATTGGATTTGCAAGGCAGTGGATGGCTGCCGCCCACATAGAACAAGCATTGGCATAGCCAATAGGTCTTGCTTTTGGGACCTTATAAGTATTTAGTTATGCAGCACAATATCCTTGGAGCAACAACATCAAGTGTTGCATGGCTAAACACTTATAAAGTCCCAAAGGCGAGACCTATTGGCTATGCCAATGCTTGTTTTTGGTAGGCACGGGGAGATTAAGTGATTTGCCCAGAATCACAGGATGTGGACGCGACCCTGAGGTTGGAACCTTGGTTTCCCAGCTCCAAAGTCGGCAATCTAGCCGTCAGACCACATCCTCTCCCCCTGTTGTCAAAACTCGGTTCAAAATTATGCAGCGAAGGACGAATACGTGATTTGAAGTAGAAGAAACGGAGAGCTGTTTAAACCGTTCTAACACGTTCGGGTAATGTCCGCTCTATGTAAGACAGTACGAATAAATAAAAATTAAAGCCAGGAGATCGTTCTCGTTAACCGTGCCTACCAAGTTAAGCAATAACCGCGATTGATAAATTTAGGCCGACGGACTCGGAAACATGCAAGAAAGTAACTTTCCGCTAAATACGTATTTTTACAAAGTAAATTCATTAACTGTCGCTGCCGTGGCACTTTAAGAAATACAGTACATAGACTGGGCGATAAGGACCTAATATATAACACTGGTTTTGCATAAAAATGTTAAATGTTTTTTTCCTTGCCCACAGGGTACCCCGCGCCCCACCCTTTCGGTCGCCCGAACTCCGTAAACAGCGCATTCATTTAGCATCGGAGAGTGACCCCGGAAGGGGTTGTCCGACTATAATATCCTCCTATAGCACGGAAACTAGAAATCGTTGGCCTTTCCCATGTGACAGGAACTGGGGAAAAGTGTGAACATGCGCAGTTACAGGTTGCATAAAAGGAAATATAGCTGTAAAATGAGCACTAGACTTCCAAAACGTCAGAACTCGGAAAGAGCAAAGCACCATGGAGTATGAAGTTTCTGAGACTTTTCCGAGTGCGGTTTGTTAACCCTTAAGAGTCACCCGAAATCCCAGGAATTCCCGTTACACGGACTCTAAATTCCTCGCGACGAGGACGTACAAAACTTCGATATCATACCGTCGAAGCACTGTTCATAAGCAAAAGTGGCAGGAACAGAGTGTGCAATAATAATAAATCAAGTAGTTCAGTTATTCTATGTTGACATTAGCTTTAGCCTGATTGGGTCAAACTGTCGGGTGTCTTTTTCTGTTAACCATTTTTTTTCGCCATCGGACACCACCATGCGCCTTACTTTCTCTACCTCATCTTTGTGAAATGAACGAAAACTGCTGCAGCTCAAGTGATTGGTGTGAGCGGTTATGTGAGTTGGGCGCATGTTGTAAAACTAACACGGCTTGCTCCTGCTAGCAAAACGCGGATATATGAAGAGTTTTTTGTTATTGTTTTTTTAAATCCGCTTGGTGGTTATGTCGCGACACAGGCCTCCATCATTTGCATTGTCAGTGCAGTTACAAGAGGGTGACTGCTCAGTTAGTCTCTTTGTTATTCTAGCCCATCACCCCACCCTATGTAAACTATACGACACCCGGCCAAACAATGAAACACATCAACACAGTGGTGGCTGGTGGATTTTAAAAGTGGTGAGGCGGAAATGTCATACCCAAGTATAATTCTCGAGCAAGCACAGCAAGTGAGCCCAAACTTAACAAGCATTTGTAGGCACGAGCGGGGAGGAGGTGGGGGCGACGCGAGTGGTGCGCGCGCCACAGCGAGCGATCTGCGCGCGCCACAGCGAGACATCTGTTTTGCATTATCGGGCACGATAATGCAAAACAGATGTCGGCCCTGCGCGCGTAACCGCAGGAAAAAGGCCATGACGCACGAGCGTCTGGTCAGCTTTCCAAACCCCCTTACTAAAAGTCTCGCAAGCAGCGCATGCGCTGCTCTAGGCTCGACCTAAAAAGGACATGCCTGCCTCCATTCTTCCTCTCCTGCTTCCTTCATCTCCAGGACCTGTCTGAGAGGAAAACACACATTTTCCAGTGGGAGTAGGCAACTGCTAATTATACATGAACAGCTACATCTAGACAGTGGTCGTTACAGAGCCATCTGTTAAGAGTGAAAGGGTAGCCCTTGCCAGAAAGTCCTCTAAAGATGGAAACCTTCCCCCTAAAGTAGGTGGTTGGATTTTCAAAATACAAAGCATGGACAACTCTGGCTGGCAGTGAAATGCTATGCAACTGAATAGATATAGATACATATGCTGAAGGCCCTCTGAAGTTCAGTGAAGATCTTGATACAGACCTGTGTCAACCTTGTTGATGTGCATCAAAAACGTGGAGCTTACTGTTACCCATTTGCCTCGCCTGGGATCAAGTGTGAAGGCCCTGCTGAAGCTCCGATGGCCTGCACTTTTCCCGCTGACTCACCTACCTGAAACCCCCATCCAGCCCAAGGAGACCAGAGCCTCACACAGAGCGCCTAGAAGTCTGCTCCCTTGACAAGAGTCCAGATAATGGCTGCCTCAAAATATAAGAAATCAATTGCAGTTAAGCAGAGCAGGAGCTCTACCCCTTGAGCACACACCATCCTTGCACCAGTTTCTTTTGCTTTACTGATCTCTTGGTCTGATCTTTGTGTGTAGCTGTCCAGCACCTGATTGGCCTGCAAGCAGTCAAAAAGAAAAGGGGTTAAGTGGTTCCAGGGTGTGCTGTTTGTGTTCTGGTAACTCAAACACTGCTTCCTTGTGGATTAAACAATTACCTGCCTCCCTTCACCACCTGAGTCAGTCCACTCTAAGAAGAGAACAGCAGAGCTTCAGTTCCAGAGTGCTTAGCAGTGTATATTGTGGTGCATTTGCTTATGGCAATATAGGGGTGTTGGTTGTAGGAGTGTTGTTTACCCTGCCCTCTTCCTGTATCAGGGTTGTTCAGTAATGTTACTCATTTGTTTATTTTGATACATGGACAACAGTGCAGTATTTTCTACACTAAGGGCCCGATTCTGATGCGGGTTGGAAAAGCTTCCCGACCGAGGGCCTGATTCTGATGCGGTTAGGAAGGCCTCCTAACGGCATTTGCTCCTTCCAAATCGGATCGGGAACGTGTCTTCCCGACCGAGGGCCCAATTCTGATGCGGTTAGGAACAAATGTTCCCATTGAAGTCAATGGGAGTTCAACCAAATCGTATCTGGAAGCATCCGGATGCATCCTACTCCGCCGGTCGGACTTTCCCGATCCGAGTGGGTCGGACACCATTTCCCAACCGATTCGGTCGGGAAGCTTTTCCAACCCGCATCAGAATCTGCCCCTAAGTGATTTCCTCACAGCTGCACACACTCCTGACTCAGTAGGGCCCTTACTGAACATATGTAACTCTCATTCTTGTGTAGTGCAGAATGATGATGCTGATAATGAGAAATAGTTTAACAAAAGTAAAACAAATGATCAGAAAGTAAAAAAAAAAAAAAAAAGTTACATTTAAGTTTGTATAAAATTGTTTCATTTTTTCATGGAACTTTGTGACATTCCATGAAACTTTAATGACATTTTGCTTTCAGAGTAAAATGTGGTTTGCTGGTATCTCGCACAGTGGTGGCTGGTGATACTTGAAAGTGGTGGGGCGTAAACATTCAGGATGAGTGCCCGATGGCAAGCGAGCGTAGAGAGCGAGCCCAACCGCCATAAGAGTGGTTCGGGTGGTCCAACCCCCGAGAAAATTTTGAAAAAAGAGTGGGAAAATGGTGCATTTTTCAGCATATTTGAGAAAGCAAGAAGGTTAATAAAGTAATTGTGAAAGTGTGGTTATGACAAAGAGATTTCATATGATAATGACATAGACTTAGTTAAGATTAAACTTTTCACTTGGTTCTCAGCTTTCCTAACAAACAAGGAACACATTAGAGCCAGGTAATAGAAGGGGGGTGATTGAAACCGAGGGATATTTTCCCTTTGGAATGAATTTTATCTTTGTCCCAGTAAAGAAAAGTGTTTTTTATTTTGCTAAATGAGACACTATTTGCAAAGTGCCTCGAAAAGGAAAGAGGGAAAATTGGCTTTCTGTTTCCATACACCTCTCCAGCCACTGGTGTCATTTCCTAAATGCGAATGGAGATGGTAGCGACATCACACCCCCTTCAAACCTCTAATTTAAGAAAGTGACATAAGGTGGCCATAGGCACACATGGTGAGCCACTGTACAATTAACCTGAAAGGGACTGATTTATTTAGTGAGTGATTATCCTGTAAATGTGACATGGAACCAGCCGCCCCCAGCCGATACAGGACAGCCATGGTCGCGATAACATGGAGAGTAAAACACGGTAAAAAGAACACACATAACGAGGGATTTCACCGCTGATTCGAGAAAAAACGGATATGCAAACCTAGAAGAAGTGCTTTAGAAAATCTAGATGAAAATTGCTTCCCCACCCACCTGGGATCCGACCTCAGACTCCCTGCAGCTATGCAGCACATGCAAATTCAGTGTCAGGAAATCTTTACACTCTTGAAAATAAAATATTTCAATGTTTAGAGATGCCTTAGAGCTTGAGGGAAAAGAAGCACTGTCATTTTTAGGTCTCGCCTAGCGTTGCAGCGCGCATGCGTTGCTCGCTCTGCGAGGCATATTGTAGTAGGGTATGTTTTAGAAGTGGCTAAATATTTGTGTATAGTGTGTTTCTGACCTTCAATTGTTTCTTATTTATTGCATTCCTTTTTTACTTAATCTCCCCCCGTTTTCTTATTGTTTTATATGATGCATTTCAACTTTGTATACCATGTGATACAAATATTATTATGTACTCTTATTCTTACCTTTTTATCTTTGTTAAATAACGCTTCATTATATGGTTATATTGTTATATCTCTTTTTCTTTGTTACTCTTTATTAAACTCAAACTTAAAAAAGAAGTGGAGTGGAAGCCCCGCCCATCTTTTGTATTGGCTTGCGTCATCGTCCATGGTAAATGCTGGCTTCCGATTGAAAATGAGGCTTCTTAGTCCCTCCTTGTTACCGCCCTGTCTCCTTTTGGGACCTCCCATCAGGACTGGATCGTTTACTTGCGGCGTTATACTGTCTCCTTCAATTAGTCGGTGGGCACTTTTTTTCCTCATTCGCGCAATGGCGACAGCTTGTTATTTATTTGTGAATGGCGCCCTTTCACTTTAAGCATGCCTTTAATTGTTAGTGAACGGGGACGCTTTCACATTAAGCGCACCTTTAATGGTTTGTGAACGGCGCCGCCTTCACTTTTTGAACAGTGCCACTTTAACGTTAAGCGCGCCTTTAAATGTTTGTGAACGGCGCCGCTTTCACTTTTTGAACAGTGCCACTTTCACATAAGCGCCGCTTTCCGTTTCCAGTTCTGGATGTGTGGGCGGCAGTATGAGGAGGAGGGAGCGCGCGGAGCATTACCGGCGGCGCCTGTGAGGTTAAGGAGGAGGCGAGGCAGTGAACGTAGTTTTTATAAGCACTGGTGAAACCTACTCATGGGTTTCTAGGCCCCTACTGCCATCCCCAGGATCGCACCACCGAAAAGGAAGCGCACTAATTGCGCATGCGCGGGCTTGTGGCGTAGAGGTAAATAGAAAATCGGTGCAGGCTCGATGCTACCGGATTGTGCTCACCCTGAGCCGGGGAGTCGGACATGCTGCTAGATAGTGAGCTATGGGGTTTGTGTGGGTGCCTTAAGGGAGGGGGTTGGGAGAGGTGATTACTACACGGGAATGGAATAATATTGTTGGTACGACAACTGGAAGCACACTCACAGTTCACCCATCATCCAACAGTACTACCGAATCAACACTCAGGAACTCCGAGAATTTTTTTTTTCTCGGGTAGCACCCCAGCGTACAAAATGAGGAAACCTCCTCCAGTCACAACAACTTCGTGTACAGTACCTCCAAATAATCGCGGTGCAAGGCAAAACAATATATACATCGCCTAACCACAAGCAACTTCCTGTATAGCAATTGCACCCAGCCCATATAAGGTCCGTATTCAGTTCTACATAGTATAGTGCTCCAAATCGCAACACATCAAAAACAAAAGCTTCCGTCATGTATTGCCGTTATTCTGAGCTTTGTCTGTGGCAAAATCCCTGTCCAACACCATATCAGGTCCTTGTATAACGCATCAGTGCTGCAATATACCCTAACCACATCAACTCTCACAATACCCCGTATTTTTTTTTATTTCCCTGCAAATGATTACGTCACTTCATACCACTGGTCAACGCAGTTTTAGCGTGTCAAGCATAATACCCACACCCTTGTGTCTGTTCAGCGTGAGTTGCGCTTGCTACCAAGTTGCTGCGCTCTTCGGCTTACCTCTACGTCCATTACAGTGCATAGTTCAAGTCACAGCTTCCTCAGCTCACGTAATAAGCAACTTTTCAACCTCCCCCCCCCCCCCAGTCCGTCCATGGTGCCCGCTCTGATCTTCAGTCGCCCGGCAGAACAACAATCCCCAGCCACTAGCAGAGCTTCTGCCACGTCCAGTGCTGCCTTTGACGCACTTCTTTCCACAGGTTAAGTATTTTCATACCGGGTCGTTATTCTTCTGTAGCACCGCTTGAGCCCACTCCACCAGTCACCCAATCATTAGTGCCATGTTGTCAGTGCATAGGGCCTTGAGGGGCAGGGTGCTCTCTTCATACAGCAATTTGAGGAACTGTGAAAGTGTGTTTTTATGTTCTTATTCGTTTTGCTGCACTTTCTTGATCATGTTAAACTTTTGATTGCAGGTTATTTGTTAGACAGTCCTGTGCTTCTGAAAAGTAATTTGGAGTTCTTGACTTGTTAGTGCATCGCCTTATGGCCCTGTATTCTGACTCTGTTTTGTTAGAATTTACCGGTATGTATGAAAGGAGAAGTCTTCTTTTTTTATCCCCATTTGGAGTTTAGACAGGTCTGTTGGTTGCAGAGATGATGGTGGGGAAGTTAATGAAGGCTTAAGCCAAATGTCTGGCTCAGCATTTTATATTTTAAGAGCAGAGTCGTTTTCTGCACAACGTGATCTGATCAGTCTTGATAAAACGGGATCAGACCACAGAAGGTATTTATTGTCATCACCTTAATTTGATGTATTGATGCATGAGTGTATTGTGGTTTAATGCTGCTGCGGCACATTGAAGGATGTGAAGGGGTCACTGCTGGTGTTGTGACTCTTGGAGTCAAACACGACTGGACTCTGATTCAGAATTGCTTGGCAACAGACTATCCCCCTCTTTTCACCCTCGTTCCCTGTGTCTCCCAGTGTCTCTCACTGCAGAGCCTTTGCTTCGTAACGGGAGATGAATTGTCTCTTTCATTAGCTCTGTCTAGTCATAAATATGGTTCAAAGAATCCCTTCAAATGGGAAAAACAACACATTTACATTTTCACCCAAAAGGGCCGTTTACATGCCTACCACTCCCTCACTGTAGTGTTTTTTGCTACAAATAACTAATTTGTAAGATAATATGAAACATTATTTGGCACATTTGTAACAATTATAAATGGAAGCACAGCTTACAGTGTACTCATTGCATGAACACAAGGGCAAAATGAACATGACAAGTTTTATAGGGTTTGTACATAGATATTTCTGGCTTAATCTCATTTAATGTTTAATTCCTTTACTGATTTGCTCGGATAGACTATTTACCTCTCCACGTATACATTTATGGAGCTTTGTTTCCAATATGAAAAATAAACCAAAGAGCTTCTATCACAAAGCTACACTGTTTTCACTGTACTAGTTTCTTTACTTCAGGGCTCAATATGGACATCCTTCCCAAATACACCATTGTCATGTTTCAAATCTAATTTTTGACGAAATGTTCTTTAATGAGATACTGCATAGATGGTGACTTCACTGAAGTATGTTTCTCCGAATCCCCCACAGGCTGGCAATCCCTGTAGCTGCTGTCACCTGGAAGAAAGGAGCCCTGCAAACAGCATAGCTCCACTAACCTTCAAAAAGCCTTTTAAGACTTAGCTAGTCACAGACCACTCCTATTGAGTTTGGAAGTCTCCACTTATAAAGTACTTGATTGCTCCAATGGCATCCTAATGTTACATAAATGCACATAACAAAATGACATCCGCTTTATAAGCCACTGCTGCAGGCGCGGTGCGTCCATTGGGGCGTTGGGGTGTTGCCCGCAGCCCGCCCGCAGCTCCCTCGGCGTCTCTGACTCAGTTTACTAAAGTTCAGAGACGCCGAGGGAGAACTGACAATCATGTCAGTCAGCATGACGTCGGACCGCCCACCCCCTTCAGAGTCTGAAGGGGGTGGGCGGTCCGACGTCATGTTGACTGACATGCATTGTCAGACCAGCCAGGGACAGTCAGCAGCACAAGTGCGCATGAGTGGGGAAGGTGAGCGAATTTTTCGCCCGTGCCCAGTCATGCGCACTTGTGTTTGCACTGGCTTGCGTATGCCCATTAGGAGCCCCTCGGTCTCCTAATGGGCAGGCGGCGGGCGAAGAATAACCGTGCCCTAAGCCAATCCTGGCGCTGCAGCAGCGCCAGGATTGGCTGAGGGGTTGCCACTCCAGTGCTGTTCCTGAAGAGGCGCCAACGCGGACCAGGAGCAGAGGCGGTCAGGTAGGTTTTGTAAATTTTATTTTCCCCTCGGTCGGCCCCCCCCCCGCGCGACCCGCCCGACCCACCACTTGCGCGACCCGCCCCCCCCCCCGCGAGTACTGCGAGCCGCGACTAAGGTAGCATAATTGATTTTCACCAAATAGCGCAGATTTGCTTGAGAAATATTGATAGAATTTTTGCTGTGTTTTCCAACAAGCTATTTTCAACTAAACATGTGTGTGTTTACTGTCGGCAAAGAAAATGCAGTTTTCTTCCACCAGAATATTGGTGCAATAAAAGGGAGTTAGCAGATGTACACGGAAAATGCTTTTGAGTGAAACCAAAACAAAAAGATGCGTTGCCGAGCAAATGGATGTGGGGACAGCCTTTCGTTATCAGCAAAGAGAGAGATTTCGCAGACAGAAAAACCGCTTATGTTGTTATTTACTGCACATTACCAGCAAGCACGTGTACCCCATACCGGCCGCCCGCACCTTCTCCACGTCACCTCTACTTTCAGTTTGGCTCAGTCTAACTCAGTCGATCACTTCTCAGCACACAAAGTTACTTTATACGTTTTCTGAATGTTTTGGCAATACTTTTTCGCTTTCGCTCCGTTAAATGTTATTTGTCCTATTTTCCTGCTCAAATTGCTTTTATTGACACGGTGGATGCTTTTGTACACTCCCTTACTCTTCTTTCTGAAGTTACCGCTCTCAAAGCTATTTTGCTACTATTATTAGCTTTTCTGTTTTATATTTATTTAGTTCTTTGTATAGTGCATCAAATCCTTGAACACAGGGTATCAACGTGCTTCACATAATAGTCCCTAGCAGCGTAGAGCCGTAAGTGGAAGTCAGTTCAATTGTGCGCATATCGCTCTTAAGGATACCAGAGCACTTTACAATAGACGTATAAAATACAAAACACCCTCCGGACATGTAGTTTCAAACTAAACCGCACATAGCTAAATCTTGAAAATAGAAACTTTTCAGATAGTGCTGAAAAGGAACACATTTATGCTGTTACTAAGAAGCAGCAGTGAGAGTGGAGGTTGGAGAGAATGGAATCCCAACACATCACCGCTGCCGTCCCAGAGGAGGAATCAGCAAGACAATGAGTCTGCACTTTCACAATTGCTTTATGAATCTTCTTGCTTTCATAAATTAGCTTTAAAATGCACGATTTGCCCACTCTTTTTTCAAATTTTTCCTGGGGCGAGAACCCCTCCAAGCGTCCCTTATAACAGTCAGGCTCGCTCGCGGCACAACACTCACCCCAACTTTTACGCCCACTACTTTCAAAAGTCACCAGCCGCCACTGCACTGCTGTAACATCTTGTAATGCATTTGACTACAATGCAACTATTTGTGGGCACTGATGTGCACTATATCATTTATAATCCTGTTCTTCAGTATTTTGCACATCTTTTACTGCCAGACTTGCTTCTCGTAAGCAAGGACTTTAAGTACAAAGTGCGTGTTTATGCACCGCTTGCAGGTTTTCAAAACACATAAATAAAAGGCATTGTCATTTACAATGCCAATTGCTCAAACTCTTGCAAATGCGAGACCTATTGTATTGCAAGTGCTTGTTATTAGGAGGCAGGGGCTTCCAACTTTTCTTAATAGGTGAATATTTGTTTTGACTTCTGTATGAAGATAGATGGAATGTTAGAGCTGATAATAATGGCTGTTATTTTAAGGGCCAGTATATTGACTGGTGTCACAATGTCTCTCAAATCCCAGTCAGACCTCATATAACAAAGGGGCGATCTGGAACCATTATTGTTGAGTGAAAGAAGTGAAAGAAAAGAAGCTGCCGCCATCACCAAGTGTCAGTTGAAGACGAACCGGTCCGGTACTATAAGCCAAACCGAGCTAAGTTGCTCAAAGACAACGGTATACAAAATATGAAGTGAAGGGAATATCTGAGCAAATTATAATAACAAAACCAAGTGTTCCATGCGCATACTAAGTCGTGGAGCAACGGCTCAACATGAAAACTTATATGGTGCTCAAAAGGAAGATCGCAATATAGCGCGCTGAAAAAGTAAACGCGATAGAGGTTGATAAAGACTGCGTGTCACAGACGGGGTTCTTAAGAGGCAATGAAATATGCGATTTGCTGCAAAAACATATAATCCTCAAAGTAAAGAAAAGCATGGGTACGAGTGCTTAACATACAATAAAAAACATGCAGCAGATACATAACAGGCGTGTTAAAGTTAATCCATAATAACAGTGACAAACGCGCACGGTTTAAAGAGCGTGATGGGTCAATGCTAAATGTGCACTGAGTTGAGGGCGCGCCGCGAATGCATGTGCTTATATGAGGTGTGTTACACTGTGAATGGGGTTCCAGAAAACAATGAAATAAGTGAATTTACAAAAGACCGCTCTAGGAAAATACCTCAAATAATGGGAAGCACAAGTACGTGACGCAGACGTTCAAACATCATGCAGCAAATAGGCAAAGCGCGCGCCTCTCAATACTCGGGAGGTCACGCGGGGTTTCGCATGGGGGTTACCGCAGGGGGAGCGTTAAAATAAAATGAAAACTTACCTGTCCGCGTCGCCTCTGCTCCTGGGCCGGGTCCCGCGCCGCCTCTCTTGCTCCTGAACAGGAACAGGCATGCTCCCTCCCCTCCTGTAAGCCAATCACAACGCTGCAATGGCAGCATTGTGATTGGTGGGGAGTCCTGGGCAGCGCCCAGCCGGGCACCTGTAGGGAGGCCATTTTCTCTATGTAGGCTGCAGGCAGCCTACATAGAGAAAATGTAGAGTGTGCATGACTGCTTTGGTCGGCCGCAGGGCCGACCAAACAGTCAGGGCACTCAGAGTGGTGCAAGCCACTCCTCCCCCGCCCGCCCCCAACCAGGCATACCCCTGCCTTCTGCTTTCTCGCAGCGTGAGAAGCAGAAAATAAAATGTTATTTAAAATACCATTTTATTTTCTTCTTCTCGCTCTGCGAGAAAGCAGTGGGGCGGCCCTCCAACGCCCTAATGGAGCGGCCGCCATTGATTCTCGCATGACTTTTTTAAACACGCCTGCACCATGCGTAAAAAATTTGCACATGGTACCAACAGAGGGCTAGTTCAATCAGAAAATATCTCTCAGTGAATTTCAGACCCAGTTCAGGGGTCTTGGAGCATGTGGGGGGCACATACTGGGCCTCAGTCGTGGTGATTGAGGCTTCTTATCTCCAGTATCCAACAGCAGTCCTACTGGGGAATGTGGAAACTGAGCACTAAGTACACCCATTTTGCACTTGAGACTCTGGCAAATGAGGCGAACAGTACAATGCTTACTCAGAGCAGTGATGCGGGTTTTCTCAGAACTCTATCATTCACTAAATCATTCTTATGACTGTGAAGGCTAAGGCTTAGTGGAATCTCAGCTGGCCACCCGGGGACTGCGGTCGGCGGTCCTGACGTCTCTGGGGAGGTTGGAGGGACGACAGTCCATAACAGAAGCTGTGGCCGCCCTCGAGCCGTCGTATCGGGAGACGGAGGTAAGCGGCGGCTGCCGAACAGTGAAGGCAGGGAAGAGAGGAAGTGTGCCGACGGCCGGATGTAATTGGAGCCGTGTTCCCGATCTCCCCGGTGAGCTCAGGAGCTTGTATCTGTGGTGCGGGGAGGCCCCACTGGGACACGGCCTGGCAGAATCTGTTCGTGCTGGGCCGGACTAATTTGAAGGGACTGCTTGGAGGCGGCGGGGCAACGGCGGAGCCGCGGACTGCAGGACCGAATACCTGCGCTGGGGGGCTGTTCAATATACCAGATACTTTGCTGAAAGGGTGTAGTTGCCTTCTACACGCCCTGAGGAGGGAGCCATTGGTCTGGAGGGGCTCCTTGGATTACAGGGAGTACATGAGGGCACAGGTCAATTCCTGGGGGCTTCTGTTGTGCACCAGGGTACGAAGGCGCTGGCACGGACGGCTGGATAGGTGCGATCATCCCCGTGGAGGGTACCGAGACGAGGAGAGTGAATGCGGTCCCTCGGGCGATTGGTTGGGAGGGCTGTGTGCATCAGGTTTCTGATACCCGGGGCCCTACAGGCCATACTCCTGGAGGGAAGTGCGACCCAGCTGTCTACAGACATGGGAAAGGACAGAATCCACAAGCCACAATCGAATAAAATCTCCAACTATGCACGGCCACTGGTGCAGGGACCGATGCAACGTGAGGACAATAATGGTGATGACCCGGTACCTTCGGGTGGACAGGATGATGGTCTCCCTACGTTGGCGGATGTGATCCAAGCCATCCACTCAACCAGGAATGACATGGTCAATAGAATTAACTCCGTGGCTATAGATGTCAACTTGCTCCGGGCCGATTTGCGGAAAGTGTCGGATAGAGTGGCCACCAACGAGAAGGATGTTAGTACACTACAGTCCGAGGTCAAGTCCCTCAGTGCTACAGTGATTGACCTAAAGAGGCAGGTGGTGCGCCTGGACGAGAGGGCGGAAGACTCAAAGGGGAGATCGCGTAGGAATAATTTACGTTTTGTGGGGTTTCCTGAAAAAGCAGAAGGTCCCTCCACAGAGTTATTCCGGTAAAAAGACTGGCTCACTAAGGTGATCGCTCCCAAAACCCTCTCCAAATTTTTCAACATCGAGCGCGCACACAGGGCGCTTGTCCCTCCCCCAAGGCCGGGGGCGCCACCGAGGGCTATTATAGCCAAACTGTTTAATTACAGAGATAGAGACTACCTGTTGCAGTTGTCACGAAACCGCAGCCAGTTCCTTTTCGAGGGCCATTCTATCTCCATATATCCCGACTATACGCAGAGAGTACAAGATCAATGGAAAACGTATGTAGCGGTCAAGCGCTTGAGGGAGTTGAACTTGAAATACAGCCTCATGTTTCCCGCGAAACTGAGGGTTGAAAATGAAGGGCGCATTCTATTCTTCCATACAGCTGGGGACGCCTCAGAATGGTTGGATGCCAGGGGACCGAGAGGACGACGACTGGTGTCCTCTACAGAACCTTCTGGAAGTAGCGCTGTGCCAGACACACCGGACGACCGTCTGCGGTCGCAAAGACAACTACAAATGGCCTCACAGAGGGACCCTGGTCGTATCCAGGTTCTTCAGGATGGCACACTGCACACATCCGACACCGAGACTGTTCCAGAGTCTATTGTGGTGACTCAGGATCCGGAGACGGACAATGGGGACCAGGGGAGTGACCAGGAGTGATGGAGCCAGTTCCTCGATGGAGCGGAAGGACAGATAAGTGCTGCCGCTGGCGCATAAGCACTATTGGGGTATCAGTCTTGCATGGTCTGAAATGTTGCTAAGGGTCATAAGAGACTCATGCATAAGGACTTTTCTCATTGGTTAAATAAGGTAACAGGAGTGGGCTGCCGCGGGGTAGCGACACCCCCATCAGAGGTTGACCCGACAAAGGATGCTTGAGAGCAATCTCGCACCTCTGTCGGGTCCGATCTCTTGCACAGCATTTACTTTTATATATTCTTCCAGGGCTGAATTTGGGTCCGGATCAGAGCCAAGTTTTGGCTCTGTTTGTTATGTTCTAATTGCTATTTGAAGGGTGGGGGTTGGGAGGTATGGGGCGGTTTGTGTCGAACTTTGCACTGGATGTATTGCTAGCTGCGGAACTCGCGAGACTGCCCAGGGGGAGGGGAGGGAAATGGGGATGTTCAAGTTACAATGTTTTCAAGGTCAAGGGGGTCACAAACAGTCATGAGGGGAGTTGGCTAATAGGCAAAGTGCAATACGGCGGGAGACGGGAGATGAACAATATCCTGACACACCTCCTTACACGAACAGACAATAATGGCGGTACAAACTCTGAAATTACTTAGTTGGAACATTAGGGGAATGGCGGGTCTGGAAAAAAGACGGAGAGTCTATGCCTTTTTAAAACGGTATAAAGTTGGGATTGCAGGGTTGCAGGAAACGCATGTCTGGGGGGGACGATTGAGAGTATACGCAGGAAATGGAGAGGACAGATGTATGCTACTTCCTACTCAGGGTTTGCAAGAGGGGCTATGATTTGGGTGGTCCCCTGAGTCCCGTTCAAGTATTTGAGTCCCGTTCTGGATCCCGAAGGGAGATATGTTATTCTGCATGGTATATGTGAGGGCAAGGAGTTGTGTATTATCAATGTTTATGCCCCGAACGTGGACTGTTTTTTCCCGGCAGTCCTCCAAGCAGCGCTCCCATATACGGGGGCAGAGATTGTCCTTCTAGGCGATTTTAACTGTGTCTTCGACGCAAATCTGGATAGGGACCCCCCAAGGCCGCAGGCTAAGCCACGCATGTTGGCGATCACTAGATCGGCTGATGCAGGGTTTGCAACTTAGGGACGAGTGGAGGGCTAGGAATCCGACAACGAAAGTGTTCTCTTGTTACACCCCGGCGGCTAATACGTTTAGTCGTATTGATTATTGCTGCCTTACGCCGGGACTGTCGGCGGATACGGAAAGTGTTTCGTACCTCCCACGCTACATTTCGGATCACGCACCACTGTTGCTCCTGCTGGAGAGCGGACCCGGCATCCGGCCATCCCGCTTTGGAGACTCAGAGTGGAGGCGCTGTCGGATCCACCATACGCCGCAGTGGTGTCGGAAACTCTACAAAATTACTTCAAGGAGAACTGGGGGTCCGCTTCTACCAGATCGCTTGAATGGGAAGCCATGAAAGTGGTTGTAAGAGGGGTGTGTGTGAAAACCTCCTACGGGGTGAGACAGCAGTTAAATAGGGACATTATAAGGCTTGAAAGCCAATTGAAGTGGCTGGAAGACATGTTACATGAGGGGCAGGAACACTTAGCTGAGTGGACCAAAGTGCGTGGGGAGCTGTTAGAAGCCTGGGCCAGGCTGGAAAAATTCACGTATACATCGTATAGGCAGAGGCTGCACATGCAAGGGGATAGGTCGGGGGTGCTACTAGCTAGGCTAATAAAAACGGAACAGGAACATACGCCCATCTTACAATTACAGACGGGCGATGGGGCCCTACTGCAAACGCAAGGGGCGATCCTATAGGAATTTGCATCGTATATGGAGTCCACATGCACGGGTACCCGGCGCACCACTTCGGGGGGGTTACTGGAGTTTTTGGCAGGTATGACACTTCCCACGCTGGAAGATGAGGAGGCGGAAGCCCTTGGGGCCCCGATCTCCAGGGAGGAAATCCTGGTATCCATACGGAAATTGAAGTCTGCGAAATGCCCGGGAGGAGATGGGCTCCCGGCGGAGTTTTATCAGCAGTATGCGCCTTTATTGGTGGATCATTTACTTGAAGTGTTCAATGAGGCCTTGGACAGTAAAACGCTGCCGAACACAATGTCGGAGGCAATTATATCTATGCTCCCTAAACCTGATAGGGACCCCCTTTTGGCGAGCTCCTACAGACCTATTTCGCTCCTTAATGTGGACGCAAAAATTCTGAGTGGGATATTTTCGGCCCGGTTTTTGCCCTACATGTCTAAACTGATGCACCCAGATCAGGCGGGGTTTATTCCCAAACTCAATACCACTCATAATTTGCGGCGCTTGGCGCACGTCTGGCATGCACCGAGCCTGGAAGCAGAAAACTGGGCACTGGGGCTATTGGATATCCAACATGCATTTGATTCTGTAGAGTGGAATTATATGTGGGCGGTGATGGCCGGGATGGGGATCGGACAATCCTTTATAAATGGGATGCAAGTCATATATAATAGACCAACCGCAAGGGTTCGCATTCGAGGGCAAGTTTCGGACAGCTTTTGTTTGAAGAGGGGCACTCGGCAGGGGTGCCCCTTGTCCCCGCTCCTGTTTGCCATCGCAATGGAGCCGCTGGCCATCACTTTACGTACAAAGATGGAAGGATGGGGTATTAAATTGGGGGAGTCGATGCATGTGGTCTCCATGTATGCCAACGACACGTTGGTATACTTACGTCAGCCGGAGGAGGCAGTCCCTGTGCTCACTGCGAAACTGGAGGAGTTTGGTATGTGGTCCAGTCTACGCCTCAATCAGGGGAAGTCGAAGTTGCTTCCCATGGGGGGCTTAAGAGGGAAATCTGAGACTGATTTGCCCATGGTGGGGAAGAGATGGGTTCCTGAGGGGGCACGGTACCTAGGGATTATGCTAATATACACCAGCGAGACGTACTTAGCTGCAAATATAGGGAGGAGAGTGGACGGTATCAGAAGATCTGTGGCTTTCTGGAAGGAACTCCCATTATCATTAATGGGGAGGGTGGCATTGACTAAGATGGTTGTCCTGCCGCGATGTTTATACACACTACAGAATTCCCTGTATTTGGTCCCGCAAAAGTTTTTCTCGCAGCTTGATAGTTTGATAGTAGAGCTGTTGTGGGGGCCCAAAAGGAAGAGAAAAAAGTTGAGCACTTTACAGAGAGGTTGGGGGCGGGGAGGTCTGGAGGTCCCTCAGCTACATTACTATTACATAGCTGCGCAATTGCAACACGCGGTGCACTGGTTTGATGACCATGACAACTGGGAGAAGAGATTGTTGGCGGGTACGCATCGGGGGGTTCTGTTGCTGGAGCCTTTTCTGATGGGGACTAAGATTTCAGACTCCGTTCCTTATATTATACGTCACGTCGCATTGGTCTGGGGAATGGTGGTGCGGAAAGTACTCAAGAGAACGCCATATGCCCCGGACGCACCGTTGTGGGTGGTTACGCCCTTCAAGCAGATAGGGCACACAATGAATGTTAGTAAATGGAAGGAGGGAGGTTGCCTTACGATGGGAGACCTGTACGTTGCGGAGCGGTTTGTGACCAGAGAGGAAGCAGATAACACCTTCCAGCTGGGTAGGGGGCAGTTTTTGCAATATGCTAAGCTCTCG
Organism: Calotriton arnoldi; assembly: GCA_963921515.1. Lineage (NCBI taxonomy): Eukaryota > Metazoa > Chordata > Amphibia > Caudata > Salamandridae > Calotriton > Calotriton arnoldi. Next base: position 2,275,210 of record CAWUFW010000862.1, read on the forward strand.
GCTGTGGCCAGAGAAATATGGCCGGCATTTCCACAGGTCACAACGGTACTGCGGATGGTGACCACGTTGGCAGGGGGAAGAAGGTTGGTCTCTCACATATATAAAGCATTAAGGGAGGATACCCCTGCTGCCCCCCTTCCGATACATACGAAATGGCACGATGTACTGGGGGAACCCCTTACGGAGGCGCAATGGCAGAAAATACATGAGGGGGTCAAGCAGATAAGTTCTAATGCACGCTTCCAATTAACACAATATAATGTGGTGCATCAGACATACCTCACTCCTCAAGTATTACATAAAATATATCCGGACTGAGTAGACACATGTCCTAGATGTAGACGCTCGGATGCACATTTTATTCATATGTTGTGGGACTGTCCTGAGCTGGTGCGATACTGGGGGGCAGTTATTGATACCCTGCAGAATGTAACGGGATGGATCATACCAGCCACTATTAAAGGAGTAGTGTTGGGGTTATTACCTACGCCCAAAACTAAAAAGCTCACTAGGAGGTTTGTGCAGCTGGGCCTCGTCTTAGCCAAAAGACGAATAGCAATCCACTGGTTAAGCTCAGAACCGCCCACGCCTAAGAAATGGATCAGAGATGTGCTGGAGTGGGCCACAGCGGAGGTGGTGAGGATGCAGAAGGTTAGGCGGGACGACAAGCTTGAGGATGATGTGAGGGCCTGGCGCTTAATGCTTGCAGAATTGTCCAAGGAGACGGGTCCCCGGGAGTCAGGTCCCCCAGAGACGGAGGAGCTGTCTCTGAGTGCCACTCAGGCAGAGACCGTCACGCACACCAATAGTTTTGCACCCGTCAGAGAATAACTTAGATAGTTGAAGTAATCTATGATACATTGGTCTCCATGCCTTGCACTGCACATGACCACCCATGACCCGGGGAGGAGGGGGGGGGAGAGGGAGGGGATGGGGGGTAAGTTTACAGTTATTGTTACCAATGGTTGTAGAATGGTAATGACATCGGTTATTTGTGCACAATGGTTGAATATCAAACAGAGTAATGCTAATAATCTGTGGTACATAATTGTATATCCTGATCGATTGAACATAAGATTATTGTATTTGGAATAATATGCCTGTTTGGGGCGGGGGGTGGGGGGAATCATTCTTGATAATTTATTGTTCAGTAAGTGTTTGTTGTTCAATAAGAAAAATACTTTATTATTTTTAGCAATGCAGGATTAATCTGGTTGCATGTAAAAGACTACAGGGATTACTAGCCGCTGCAGGGAATATCTAATTACTATAGAGATGTTAGACAGGTAAAACTCCCCTGTGTTTCCTTCTCAGTTGGCGACTAGGAGGTTTTTAAGTCTCATGTGCTTCTACTTGCCCTGAGAGTGTTCTGTTCATAGAGTTCTGCTTGTCTCTTGCAAGAGTGTTTTACCTGTAGCATGGTGCAGCATTGTGTGTCAGTTCGTGATAGGTGACTGCTGTGTGTGGTCGTCCAGCTGCAGCATCCACTCGCCTGGACATACCTGCCTCTTCCTAATGACTTCTTCCAGGTGCAGAGTGATCACCAGTGGGCAGGCAAGGGGTTGGGGTCCTCGGGTTATTATCACAGGCTCAAACAAAAAGCCCACCCAAGCAAAGAGCAAGGCTCACCTCAGGCTCTTCCAGGCGAGTTAAGGTGTGAGTTTCTAAGCAGACTACAAATGCCTTTAGAGCTCACACTCTGGGATTACCTGGGGACACTTTGGTTTTGGGGCACAGATCACAGGGCAAAATTGCAAGCACCATAGCAAAGTTTTGATTAAAAAAAGACAGCCACAAGTCACGGCCCAGTCACTTTAGCGCAGTACTCCTCGTGGAGCAGGATAAGGAACTGAACTGATCTCTGCAGGGTCTCACGGTAGATATTCAGATCATAAATCTCAGCCGGCAACCCCAATATATTATTCCAGGTCAGGGAGGAAAGCTAAGTAAATCTCTTGCGGCCCAGTTAAGGGGGGGGGGCAAAAGGGCGCACAAACTGAGAAGGCAGAGGTGTAGGGGCTCATCCGTCTCCTGCAGCACTAATCTCCTGCGTTGCTTCGCAGTTCTATTGTTACTCAGGATCTCAGGGTCCCATACCTGCCAACTAAAACAAAAGTTTCACAGTGTTAGGAGAGGGTGGGGCCTTGTGGGACCTCATGCGGAGAAGCACCTAAGAGGCACTTTTGCCCCATCCCCAAATCCCCTCCTCCAAAAAAACAAGCAAGCCGAAGGGGCAAGGCTGACGGTCTCCACTGTGGAAACCCAAACACAAGCGCAATAAGAGGGAAGCTTTCACATTTAGCAGCTATCAGCCTTCTCAGAGTAGCAGCTCACGGTGAACAAAACGCAGGCCACTGTCAAAGAACTAACCTTGCACCGCTGTCTCCTGACTCCTTACATCCTCCACTAATCTCATGTGGTTAACACCGGAAAGGATAAAAGGGCAGGACATAGCAAAAGGCTACCTCGCCACAACTAAAGAGGATGCTTCTCTCCATCCCTCCCAACATCTTCGATTCTGACTCACTACAAATTTCAGGAATGCTAACAATCCACTGACAAGCTATGTCTAGCCTTTCTTTTAGACATCATGCTAGTAGGGGGAATCCAAAATGAATCCTACTGCATCTACAGTTAACCATAGCAGTCACACTCCTGATTCAACTTACAGTGTAAACACAGCAATTCATACATGCACTCTGCCAATGCTTAACATGTAGCAAAGGGCTTTGTTACAGAAGACTGGGCAGAGCTTTATGCAGACAAGACCAGAAGGCCAATCAATCTTTTGTAGGTAACTGGTAAAAAGGTGTGTCCTGACACTGCAAATTATAACACTGCTCTCACTGCCAATCTCGCGTAAAGTGGCGAGTTGGCAGAAGTCGCACTCGCTATGCAGGACATATTTTCTACGCTCCTCCAGACCACAGAACTTCAGTTTGATTCTCATTTCCTAACTACAGCGGCCCTCTGTGTACACGCATGATTGTCATCTGTGCTGAGGACAAACAAAGATATCAGAAACCATTAGAGAGTCACTGAAAGGCAATTCAGGGTAGTGATGCACTCTTCAAAACCATGCAGGTGATCTTCCTGTCTGCAAGTGAGACATTTTAGGGCCAGATGTACGACCATTTTATTTTGCGCCTCGCAATTTGCGACTAATTGCGAGTCGCAAATTGTGAGGCGCAAAATAAAATGTACAACAGTGTTTTCAACACTGTGTGCGATTCCCAATGGGGTCGCAAATTGCGAGGCTCATTAATATTAATGAGCCTCTCGCAATTTGCGAGCCCATTGGGACTGACAGGCCCTCCCAGGGATGGTGGCCTGCTGGGCTCAGCAGACCACCATGTCTGGGACTGATTTTAAATAAAGCAGTTTATAAAAAAGAAAATGCAGCCCGTTTTCCTTAAAGGAAAACAGGATGCATTTAAAAAAAAAATTGAAAAATGAAACGTTTTCGTTTCAATTTTTAAGGGCAGGCAGTGGTCCCTGGGACCACTGCCTGCCCTTAAAAAAAAATTTCACATGCATTTGCAAAGGGGTCCCCTGGGGACCCCTTCTCATTTGCGAATGCATTACCAACTACTTGAAGTAGGTGGTAATTGCGAGTGTTTTGCGACCGCTATTGCAAAACATTAGTACATGGTTTTGAGTCTCGCTATTTGGAAGGGAACGCCCCTTCTAAATAGCGAGTCGCAAAACCTATTTAGCGAGTCGCAAATAAATTGCGACTTGCTAAATAGGCTTTGCACATGGCCCATGATGTTTTTGCATGCGCAAACGGGTTCGCAAACCCGTTTGCGCATGCAAAAACGGGTCGTGCATCTGGCCCTAAGTCTCTAGCTGATGCAGCGTTGTGAGAGTTAGCTAAGACGGAACCCTTTCCGCTCCTGATGGACTCTGTTGAACTGTGATGCAAGTGTTCGAGCATAGTGAAGTGAATGCAGGTTTAGAATGTTGAGTTCGCTGTTACATGCAGAAGAATAAAGATGTGTTATTCTAAGTTCTGTGTGTGGCATAGTCATTGGCGGGTACCCAGGCTGGGTAGGACGCTACAACTGGCGACGGGATAGGGGATAGGTAACCCGAAGATATACAGTGCTTTCTTGGAGAGTTTGCCGTGGTCTAGCAAACTGCTTGTGCGTGCCAATTGTGCCTCAGGAAGTGCAGAATCAATGCTTGGCGTATGTGGAGTCAAAGCGCAACTCCAGCCATTGTGAAGCATGTGAATACAACGAAGGCTTCACTGAAAAATCTACACATCGTTGGCAAAGAACCTGCTGGGAAGGCTGTAAAAAGAAGTAATTAATGTATTACAGGGGTTTATAGCTAGGGGGGTTCACGTGCAACCAGTCAAGACCCTAATTTGGTGTGCTGATGCAGGATTTCCTGTCAGGTGGTCACACCCCAGGGTCCACCAAGGAACAATTGTGAAGGAAGAGACAGATCCTGCTATTTATAACTGAGTTCTTGGAATAAATTCCCCAGATTCCAGAGATAATGTGCAAAATCCATGATTTATTTCCAACCAAGTGATTGGAATGATACAAAAGATTAACAGCCGACACGTGTTTCGCCCATGTGGCTAGCCAGCCAAGGGCTTTTTCAAGGCATAAATCTTAAAATTTTCAGTCTCGGTCCTAGTATGAAGGCGACTGTACGGTCTGTCACCATTTTAAGTACAACGGTACAAGAAGCCTAAAAGTGAAGCAATTCACATACAAGAAACGGTCATCTGTTTACCAGAACTGAATAGAGAGAGTCATCATACCACAGCACTGGATCGAGTGGCCCCAGAGAAGGGGCCCAGGATTGTGCTTACAGAGCCATCCATACAAGAAGCGGCATACCACCAAAGCTGTCGGGTGGCGGCTCAGAACAACTCTAAAGGTCTCCATAAGTGAAGGGCTCCAATGGAGACCAAGAGGGAGGTCGTTTCCACAGACTGTCCGGGATGACCCAGAGGCCAGTACAGCGCACAGGGCCTCAGAGATGGTATGGATGAAGCAGGTTCTAATGGACAGCAGACAGTGCTGGAAAGAACTCCACCCTCAGTGTCAGCCAATCTCATAAATGGTTACAGTGTCGCCACCTTCCTGAAACAACCACCATCATTCGATACCGCCAAAAGCAAAATATTGGTGACAGGTGGACAGCTTGGATAGAGACCTTTGATGATTTTATTGACGCGCTAGAAGAAACAGATGACGCGAAGATTATCAAATACCTTAAGAATCTTGCTAGTGAAGGTGTAAAAGAAATCATAAAGAAAATGCTGCCAGCTGACACAATTACATACTGTCAATTGAAAGCAGCCTTTAATCTCAAATTCAATCCAATGTCAAATGTGGATTACGAAAGATACATTTTCAGTCAAGAACGACAAAGTTGGTGAAACCATCGACAAATTTGTTGAGAGACAGGATACGCTCATCAAACACTATAAGTTCAATTAATTTAAAAATAAGGAAGCTATACGTCTTAGAGTTCTTGACGGATGCCTGTCAGATTCATTCAGACGATGAATGCTGAGAAACAACTCTTATTTTGGAGCGAGTTCTCATGGCTGTCAGTGCTGAAGAGTGTGCCGATCGACAAGCTGCTGGCCTGGAGGCTGGAGGTGCCCAGAGTGAGTCAGTCATGAACATGTAAAGTAAGCATAAACCCAAGGCAGAAGGACACAGAGTGATGTCTCCACGGAAAAAGAAGTTGTGTTTCAGGTGTGGATTATTGTTTCCACACGAAAGTAAATGTCCTGCCATTTGACAGGTTTGCAAAGGCTGTGGGATGGAGAACCATTTTGTGACAGTTTGCAAGGCGAAGGAATAAGTAAGTGCGTCATGGCGCAACGACAAAATGGCCACCCGAACGTTCCAAACGAGACGCACTCTCACTCCCTGAAGGCCAAGCAATCACACCATTTGAGGCAAGTCAACACCAAACAAAGTCGATCGTCATCTAAAGAATCGGCAAACAGTTCTTCAGTATCAATGTCAAGTGAAAGTGAAGAAGATGGTTGTGCAATGTCGATGTTTACATCAGAAAAACTTGTGCATGTTTGACTGGCCGCATGTGAAGAGAAATGCAGACCAAAGAAAAGTCGACATGAAAAAGCACCAAAGTCATTGAAGCATTGAAGATTACACTAAAAGTAAACGACTGCTCAATACCTTCTATTATCGACAGTGGTGTTTCGATAAACATTATGCCTGAGGAGAAATACAGTGAACTCTCTCCATTGCCACAACTTATGCGAACAAAAACTAAAGTGTTTACATGGGCTGCATTGACGCCATTAAAAAGTCTAGGTTCATTTGTAGCAACGATGAAACACAAGAAAACAAAAGTACAAGCACCCATTCATGTACTTCAGGGTACCGCGTCAAGTGCCTGTTTTCTCAGCTTCAGCACAGCTGCTGATATGGGATTAATATCAGTGAACTATAACATGAATGCTCATCACAAATTAGTAAGTCCGTTCCCTTCGTTGTTTCATGAGTTGGGAAAACTCAAGACTATGAAAGTACAGTTACACATTAATAAGGGCGTCCGTCCTATTGCTCAAAGACGCAGACAAATTGCATTTCATTTACAAGAAGCTGTTGAAAAAGAACTTGAATCCATACTGAGACATGATATCATTGAATATTCCACTGGTCCAATGCCATAGGTTTCTCCCATAGTGTTAGTACTCAAAAAGGACGGAGAAGGAGCTGTGCCCATCTGCGTGGGTATGCGTCAAGCAAACAAGACGATTGAATGAGAACGACAGCCAGGTTCTCACCTTGCCGACATGATATTACAATTGAATGGTATGAAGGTCTTCGCTCGCCTTGATTTAAATAGAGGATATCCTCAGTTGGAACTCGAGGAGAAATGCAGGTACATTACAACCTTTTCTACACATATTGGTCTGTTCCATTATAAAAGACTATATTTCGGTGTGCCATCAGCTGCAGATCTTTTTCAAGATGTCATCCAACGTATCATACAGCCTGTCATGAACGCTTACAATTATAGTGATGACATATTATTTTTCGGAGCTACACAGAAGTAGCACGATAAAGCTCTCACACAAGTGTGTCATTTGCTCGCTGATGCAGGTTTCAGGTGCCAAGATTCTCCACAGGAGCATAATCGATGCTTGCTCCCAATTTCCTCCTTCAGGTATCTCCCGTTTTGAGGTACAGGCCAGGGTGCACCAGTAGGGGGAAAGGGGAATGGGCTAGAGAATAGACAACTCCTGATCTGCTGTGATATTCTCTCGACTGCTTGTTATGTTATGTTAAAATTCATTTCTAGAGCGCACATTCACCAAACGGTTTCTTGGCGCTATGGGCAGAACGGTAGCAATTCCAGACAGTAAGTGGGTGTCAATTGTAAGCGTGGGAGAAGAGCCAAGTTTTGAGTGATTTCCTAAATTAAGTGTAGGAGTCCGCCATGCGCAAAAAGAGAGGGAAGGCGTTCCAAAATTGAGGGGCCAGGGACGTGTATCTAAGGCCACCATGTTTCTTCCGTTTAAAGGAATGGGAGACCAGCAAGTTCTTATTGGAGGAGCGTAGATCGCGAGAGGGGAGATACCGCTGAATATTTAGAGCAATAAAGGCGGGACCACGTCCTGACAGGGCTTTATCTCCTACTCTTGCTTGTTCACCTTATCAGTGTTTACGAGTTGCAATCTTCCAAGTGGAGAGAATACCTAATGCACACATACCGGGACAACATGCAGAATAATGAAGCAGTCGATACAATTATTACTGGTTTCAGTTATAATTCTGCTAGTCCAAATAAACTTACTACACATACCCTTCGATCAGGAGATTTAATCCTCTCTTCTATCAGAATGTCCTGTAATAAGCACCACTGATGAATTCACATGATCGTGCAGTTATTCCTAGTTACTCGTTTTACAGTTAATTCGTACTCTTGCCTGAACATGAGATACAAGGCTTCTCTTAACAGTTCATCTGCAATTCGTATAACTGCAATTAGGTATCAGTTTCTGTCTCACAGTTCACATTAAATATAGGAAAAACGATCCAATGTTTCAGAGCAGTTCCCAGGTACTTACAGGAGGGAAGCACAACGAAATGAGGAACAGGGGAGGAAGAGATAGGGAATGACGGACCAAAGAGAATCTCTGGGGGCCGTCAAAACGCCGGAACAAACTACGCACTAAGTTGCTAGTCTCTTACTGACGCCATATGAAGGAACTGAGCTTGACGAGACGCCGCTCTACTCCGAGCATCAAATTTCTCTCATCTGATAATTACAAAGGGAGCGCGCTACTGAAACGCTATACTCTTGCTTAAACTTCAAGGCAAGGAGATCTCCAATTGGGAGCGATGGAGTCCACGCGAAGTGAGGCCACTGCTCCCTCGATGGCCAATAAAAATGAAGCCTCTCTGCTTCCAAGGCGAGGACAGGAAACTTGAGTCACGTGACTGAGAAAGAAGGCACAAGTCTCCTCAGGATCTCAGTTGAAGTGCGCAGAGAGAGGCTCGATCGGTTGCTATAACAAGTGAAATCTTGAAAGAGTCATTATAAACAGGTATCCAGTCTATGGAGCCAAAACGGAAACTAGAGAAGAAATGGCACAGTGATAAGACACCGGACAGCCACACAGCCCACAAAGACGCCATCCGTAACCACCACCACCTCATCAGGTCCGCCAAGAGAATCTCCTTCAAAGACCGCCTCGACAACAACGCACACAACAGCAAGGAGCTTTTCAACATCGTGAAGGAACTCTCCAATCCCAGCTCCAACACCAACGACATCCCGCCGTCGCAACCCCTGTGCGATTCCCTCGCCACCTTCTTTCACCGCAAGATCGCCGACATCCACGACAGCTTCAACACCCAGACAGCCCCAACTAAGATCGATGCACCAGACCCGCCACACACCATCGACCACGACCCCCTGCCAGCCTGGGCCAGCGTGAACATCGAGGACACCATCAAGACCATGAGCACAATACACTCCGGCTCCCCGTCAGACCCTTTCCCGCACCACATCTTCAACAAAGCCAGCAGCTCCATCGCACCCCACCTGTGCAACATCATCAATCTCTCCTTCGAGACCGCAACCTTCCCAGAGAGCTGGAAACACGCAGAGATCAACGCCCTACTCAAAAAACCCAAGGCGGACCCGAGAGACCTCAAGAACTTCCGGCCCATCTCCCTGCTTCCGTTCCCAGCCAAGGTCGAGAAGATCGTCAACAAACAGCTAGCCCGATACCTCGAAGAAAACAGCATCCTGGACCCATCCCAATCAGGGTTCCGCAGCAACCACAGCACTGAGACTGCCCTCATCGCCGCCACCGACGACATCAGGATCCTGCTGGACAATGGTGAGACCGCAGCCCTCATCCTGCTGGACCTCCGCCGCCTTCGACACTGTCTGCCACCGCACTCTACGCGCACGCCTCCACGACGCAGGGATCCGAGACAAGGCCCTGGAATGGACCACCTCCTTCCTCGACGGCAGAACCCAGAGAGTCCGCCTCCCACCTTTCCGATCCGAAGCCTCCGAGATCATCTGCGGCGTACCCCAGGGATCGTCCCTCAGCCCAACACTGTTCAACATCTACATGGCCCCGCTCGCACGCATCGCCAGACAGCACGACCTCAACATTATCTCCTACGCCGATGACACTCAACTGATCCTCTCCCTCACCAAGGACCCCTCGCCGCCAAAGCCAATCTCCATGAAGGAATGAAGGCCGTCGCCGATTTGATGAAGATCAGCCGACTAAAGCTGAACACGGACAAAACGGAGGTCCTCATCCTCGGCTCCAACCCCTCAGCCTGGGACGACTCCTGGTGGCCAACGACGCTGGGAGCAGCCCCGACACCCACCGACCACGCACGCAACCTGGGAGTCATCCTCGACTCAACGCTCTCCATGGCCAAGCAAGTCAACGCAGTCTCCTCCTCCTGCTTCAACACCCTCCGCATGCTTCGCAAGATCTACAGGTGGATCCCGACAGACACAAGAAGAACAGTCACCCAGGCCCTCGTCAGTAGCAGACTTGACTATGGGAACGCCTTTACGCGGAGCCCCGGCCAAGCTCATCAAGCGACTGCAACGCATACAAAACGCCTCCGCACGCCTGATCCTCGACGTACCACGCCACAGCCACATCACCCCCACTTGAGGAACCTGCACTGGCTCCCCGTCGACAGGAGGATCACCTTCAAACTCCTCATCCACGCACACAAGGCACTCCACAAAACTGGCCCAGCCTACCTCAACAGACGACTCTTCTTCTACGTCCCCAACCGCCAGCTCCGCCTCCGCCGACCTCTCCCTCGCCACCGTCCTCGCATTCGAAGAACAACCACCGGCGGCAGATCCTTCTCACACCTCGCCGCCAAGACCTGGAACACCCTTCCACTAAGCCTACGACAGACCCAAGACCTGCTGACCTTCAGGAGGCTACTCAAGACCTGGCTGTTCGACCAGTAGCAGCCCCCCCCTTCCCTCTCCCCAGCGCCTTGAGACCCTCGCGGGTAAGTAGTGCGCTCTACAAATTCTGTGATTGATTGATTGATTGAAAGGCGGCCATCTTACAGTGTCTTATTTAATACTTCTGCCCAATAATGATCTACAGTGATTCACCACTGGGTACATAATCACTAACTTGTGCTTCAAACAATGACCACACACACATGCACCATGACTTATCAAGGAGATGTTTGTCTTACTCCTGACAGCAGGTTTAACAGTGAGTGCTGAGAAATGTGAGTTCCATGAGACATAGCCAAATATCTTGTCTGATGGGGGTATGAATCCGGTCCAGCTAAAGTGCAAGCGTTATCAACTGCCAGTCCCGCACAAGATGCTTGCATGTTACGTTGTAGATATATACTAGACTTTCCCACTGTAAGTGCGCTGTTAAGAAACTTGACAAAAAAAGGTTAGTTTCATTGGTCTCATGAATGCGAGCAAAGCTTCAAGAAAATCAAACAAGCAATTGAGAATGCTCCTGAAATAGCATACTTTGATCCAAAGTTTCATACCGAGGTTGTTGTTGATGCTAGACCTGTCAGGTTAGGCGCAATCCTTGCACAGTGGACACCAAATGCACAAAGACATATTGTGGCATATGCAGGTAAAAGTTTGTTCCAAACTGAACGTGCTTATTCACAACCTGAGAAAGACAGTTTAGCAGTGGTGTGGGCTTGTGAACATTTCGGCATATTTTTATATGTAAAGTCTTTCACACTTGTGACAGATTATCAAGCACTGTTGACCATCTTTGGCAATTCAAAGGCAAAGATGCCTCCTTGCATTTAACAGTGGGGTGTACGATTACAAGAATACAACTACACGATCGTGCACCGTCCAAGGAAAGATCAAAACACTTCCCACTACTTCTCAAAAGTGCCTATACAGTGACATGATACCCCTTCCAAGATGGCTGAATCCTACGTTAATTTCATTGTGAAATCAAGCACACCAGCTGCCATGTCATTGGATCAAATTGTCACTGCCATGAGTCAATTTAGTAACCTGTTGAAACTAAAAGACATTATTATGCTTCAGTCTTGGAAGCAGCATACTCGACCTCTTACCAGTATTAGTGAGTACCAGAGGTTTAAAAATGTCAAAGATGAACTGTCCGTTACTCAGGAGGGCATTATCTTGAGAGGTTCGAGAATTGTTATTCCGGAGAGTCTGCGACAACAGGTAATTGAAGAGGCCCACGAAGGACATGGTGGAATCGATGCCACAAAACTGGCTCTCCAAGCTGGTTTCCTCATCTCGGTGAGAGAGGTGAAAGAGAATTAAAAGCTTGTCATCTATGAAACTGCCTTTTATCAAAAACCACTCAACACACCTTAAACATGTCAGAGTTGCCAAAGCATGTATGGGAAAGAATTGCTGTTGACTTCTTCGGTACACTTGACAATGGACATCACCTGATGGTGATTGTTGATGAATACTCACGTTTCCCTTTGATAGAAGATCTCTCATCTATCACTCAAGAGTCATCGAGAGATTAGATGGCATCTTCGTAACATGGAGTGTTCCGGCGATCTTAGAATCAGACAGAGGCCCACCTTTCAACAGTCGAGAATTCAGAGACTTTCTCAGTCATCTTAATGTGAAGCATCAGAAGAACACACCTCTTTGGCCATAGGCACATGGCCTTGTCGAATGTTTCATGAGTACTCTCAAGAAAGCTGTTTAGCATGTGGAATTTGAAAAGCTTGAACTTAAAACTGTCTTGAATTCTGCTCTTCAAGCTTACCGTTCGACCCCTCACTCGACTACAGGTGAAAGCCCTGCAACCTTGATGTTCGGGAGAGCCATGATGACCAAGTTACCTCAATGGACCAACAGCAGATCAAGTACTGAGGAAGAAACCTATATAAAAGACTTGGATTGTAAAAGGAAAATGAAGGCCTACACAGACAAGCGCCTGCATGCAAAAGACATTACTTTCACTAGAGCAAATTGAGTGCTTGTACGTCAGTCTAGAAAACGAAAATCTAATGCTCCCTTCGATGCTGAGCCATTTCATGTTGGTCACCAGCAAAAACGCATGGTGACTGCCTCAATGTCCTGGGAAGTTAATTACGCAAGATTCCTCGCATTTCCGCCATGTGGCTCATCGGTCATCAGGCACTGATGTCAATGTAGAGACTAAGTTGGAAAGGACAATTTAAAACTCCCTGACTGCTATTGCTCCTAGCTCGCCTATGCAGATCATGGTTACTTCTACTGCCTGTCCCCAGTTTCCGACGACACTATCAAGACGTGTGATCAGAGCGCTATGAAGACTTATCATAGAGCTATAATTATATATATGTTTGTAAAAAATAAAATAAAATATTTAACAGAGTGGAAGATGTAGTGCCGTGCGAGTTAGCAAGACGGAACCCTTTTGGCTCCTGATGGACTCCTTAGAACTGTGAGGTAAGTGTTAGAGCGTAGTTAAGTGAATGCAGGTTTAGAATGTTGAGTTCATGGTTACATGCAGAAGAATAAAGACGTTTTATACTAAGCTCCGTGAGTGGCATAGTCCTTGACGGGTGCCCAGGCTGGGGAGGGCGCTACAGTTGATATCTCACGAGACGTGTTAACCCCTTTGCTGCTAGGCCTCCACCCCGGACCCATCCCCACCAGTGCTAAGCCTTTTTTGGGTTATTTGGAATAGTTTGCGTTTAGGCCTTCATATCTTTTTTTCCCACATAAGCTATCCACGCCAAATTTGTGTCTGTCCTTTTTTACCAACATCCTGGTATTCTAAAGGTACTCAGGGTTTGTGGATTCCCCTGGAGTGGATTGAGGAAATAGACAAAATCCAAGTACATTTTGAGTTTTTGGGGGAAAATGGGAAAAAAGTGCTCTGCAAAAAAGTGTCTTTTCCCCCCTAAAAATGGCACCAACAAAGGATTTGCTGTGCTGAAGTCACCATTTTCCAGCTTTCAGGAACATGCAGAGCTGAAGCAAAAACCAGTTTTTTTACCACTGTTTTGGCATTTTTCAAAGAGGTAGCCCATTTTTCCTATTTTTGTGTTTTCAACCTCCCTCCAGTTCGTGATGGAAACCACTGTGAAACCATGGGTAATCGTGGAGAGCTATGGATATCTGAAAAGTAGACAACATTCTGAATTCAGCATGGGGTCATTTGTGTAGATGCCTCAAGGTTTACTCTAGGAAACTGTTGGGGGAAAAAAAAAATTATTGGTTTTAAGAATCGTCCATGTATGGCAACGTTTTCATTTGTAACTTCTCGTCACGATAGCCTATTTACAAAAGTAATATACCATTACATCTGCTAAACCCTTCTGGTTGCGGGTAGACATAGGGTTTGTGGGTTTTCCAAGAACTTGAGGTCCCCAGAGCCAATAACTGATCTGCAACTTGCAATGGTTTTTATTGTGTTCCGGGTATATAGCAATTCATATGGTAAATTATAAAGAGTGGAAAAATAGGTATCAAGGAAACCTATGTATTTCCTTATATGTCATGATTATGTACTGGCAAGTTGTTTTTCTTTTTCTTTTTGCAATGTTTGTTGCACTATTTCAAAATGCCAATAAAAAGAAATTTAAAAAAAAGGAAACCTTTGTATTTCCTAAATGGGCACAAGATATGAGGTTTAGAAGCAGTGGTTATTTGCACATCTCTGAATTTGTGGGTACCCATTCTAGCATGTGAATTAGAGAGCAGTTATCAAAATGTTTTCTTTCTTACACACTGGCTTACATTTGGAAGGCACAAATGCAGAGAGATACAATTGGTAATAACATTTCTTCCTCTAGTCTGTGTTCCCTTAAGTCTCCAGATAAAAATAGAACCTCAATTGTGTGAGTAGGGCTAGTGGCCTCGACAGGAAAGGTGCCAAAACACAACATGGACACATCACATTTTTCCAGTGAAGCCTGACCCTATTTTTCCAATGTGTCTACTGTGGATTTTGGGCTCTAGCTCAGCCAGCACCAAGGGAAAACCTAGCAAACCTGCAAATGTTGAAAACTAAACACCTGGAGGAATTTAGGGTGGGGTGACTTGTGTGGCAGTCACCAGGTTTCTTACCCAGAAGCCCTTGCAAAGCTCAAATTTGTACTAAATAAAACTAATTTTCCTCACATTTCTGTGATGGAAAGTTCTGGAATCTGCAGGGAGCAACTCATTTCCTACCACTTACCATTCCCCCAAGTATCCCGATAAAATTGCTACCTCAATTGTGTGTCTAGGGCTATTATCCGGAACAGGAACGGTTCAAACCAAGGTCACGGAGTGTCCCTTGTCGAGGACTCCCATTGATGTCAGTTTGATCTGTTCCTGTTGCGAGCACTAGGCCTAGCCACAAAAGTGGGTCAGCATTTGTATTTGGGACAAGTGGGGAAATGCTGGGTGCTAGGAATTTTGTGGATTCCTTCTGATGCTGGAAGAATACGTCACAGAAATGCAAGGAAAATGTCGGATTGTAGTCCGATTTTGAGGTTTGCAGGGCATTGTGGGTAGGAAAACTCTGAGAGATCCACAAGAGGCACACCACCCTGTATTTCCCTCGGTGTCTAGTTTTCAGAAATGCCTGTCTTCTGTAGGTTTTCCTGGGTGGCTGCCAAAACCCGGGCCCTAAACCTGCAGCTACCCCTTTTGTTGATGTTGCCACATTGCGTCATTGACCCCATTGTTTTGCAGGCACTAGGCCCTCCCACACATGTGAGGTATCAATTTTATCAGGAGATGTGTGGGAACTATGTGTGGCAGGAAGTTTGAGGCTCCCAGCAGATTCCAGTTCTTTGAGGGATCCACGTGATCCACCCTGGAGTACCCCTGGTATCTAGTTTACTAAAATATCTAGAGTTGGTAGATTTTTCCTAGAGACCACCCTGGCAGAGAAAGATCGAAAAGGCAAATATTACTGCACAACCATCTACTCCCCAAGTACACACACCTTTTGGTTAGATTTGGCATGAGGGTGAGTGAGAAGTTCAAAATGTAAATTTTATTAACAAAAGATTTCACAAAAATGAAATTCACGGTTAATAATTGAAAGTTCAGACTGCTGAACCAATGACTCGCAGCCCGTGAGTTGTAAAGCCACGTCAGGGCACCAACCACATTACATGCTATTCACGCACCTTTCATGTGTGATGCACACAAAACCATTCACACCGCCAGCCGTGGACCCAGCACACTGCAAGACTCACATCAACAAACAGCGGCATTCAAGGGCCCATCACTTTGATGCGCCCACAAGACTGACACAACAATCACACAGCCTGGCAGCTGACGGCGTGTGTGGACTGGCATTTGGCTGGCAATGTGTGTGTGTGTATTGACCAGCAGTAAGTCACTACACACACCGCCAGCCAAATGCCAGCTCACACACACCACCAGCCGGAGGCCAACCAAACACGCTGCCAGCGCACACACCACCAGCCAGATGACAGTTCATACACAAAAATCCCACCACTTGGAAGTTGGTGGAATGTGTTGACTGGCATTTCGGTAGCAGTGTGTGTATGAGTGGGTGAAGGGTGAAGTGGCTTGCTGCTGGTCACAACACACACACACACTGTCAGCCAAACGCCAGTCCACACACCCCGCTTGCCACACACACCACCAGTCAAGTGCCTGTCCGCACACACTGCCAGCCAAGCACCAGTCCACACACACACCGCCAGCCAAGCATTAGTCCATACACACCGCCAGCCAAGTGCCAGTCCACATTCACCGCCAGCCAAGCGCCAGTCCACATACACTGCCAGCCTAGCGCCAGTCTACACATACCGCTAGCCAAGTGCCAGTCTACACATAACAATATCACTTTTTTTTAATCAAGCCTGAAAACACAAACCAATTTGAAGGAGATGAAAAATCAACTATGACTACAACCACAACAGGTATAAAGAAATAATTCAAACAACCTCAAACCTTGAAACTGAACAAAAATATAAAATAATACAGACCAGTCAGTTCACTTTTGCTCCCAATACTTGAGCTGCGTGTGGTACGATTTAAAACATGCAGGTACACATACCTCAGGATTAGAAGGAAACTCTGGGCAGTAAATACGACTTCTTTTGGACTCCTCTTCGGACACAGACTCTACATCTCCTACAGAGATAGTTTTTTTGGGTGTGGGAGGAGCGTAATCAGAAATTGGCGATCTTTAAATCTAGCCACATCCTCCACCACTCCAACTCTAAGAACACTTGCCTGCTCCACTACAACAAAGCTGCCTATTACAGACTGCTGATACTGAACAAAAGTCATCTTTGAATCTAGAAAACAATCCTTGAATACAACAAAAGTATTGAAGGTTGTTAAATGAAATAAATGAACAGCCAACTTTGTATACAAAATGTATGACTTACGAACAGCACTCTATGGCTCCAACCTCTGATCTACTCTATCTACACCACCCATGTTCTTATTGTAGTCTAAAATGCACACAAGTTTGCGCACTTCAGCAACCTGACCCCAGTCACAGGTGAAGTACTTTCATCATGAATGGTTGTCAGCATGTGGACATCTCTCTTGTCTGAAAATTTCACAGCTAGAAGTTCATCACTACACAAGGAACCGCAATGTCCCCCTGGAGTTTTTTACATATAAGCTCTTTAGGGCAACCTTTACAGTTAGAGCAGATTGTGCCACATGCAAGTGTCCACTTTGAACAGTTCCTTGCACAGTTGCACACCAGTGTAGAAGTATAAATGGTGACCTTTGTTAAAAAGTCCTCTGCCAAGTTCCCACACAATTTTCTCACTAACTTCAAAAGTAGACGGACAACCAGGGGAGTCAATAGAAGAATCCCTACCAGTGTACACCCTGAAATTATAGACATATCCAGTACTACTCTCAGACAGCATATACATCTTAATTCCATAAGGTGCCCTCTTGCTGGGAGTGTACTGCCTAAAAACCAAATGGCCCTTGAACAGGAACAAAGACTCATCCACAGCTATTACCTTCCCTGGGACATAGATCTCTGAAAAGTGATCTACGAAATTATCAAGGACAGGCCGAATCTTGAAGAGACAGTCACAATCAGAGTGATCCTGTGGCAATGCTGAAGCATTATCAACAAAATACAGCATCCGAAACAGAAGCAAATACCGATCACGACTCATGGTTGCAGGAAATATAGAAGTTGCCATCAAGGAACTAGTAGACCAATATGAAGACAGTGACGGCTTCTTATAAATCCCATCCAAAAAGTGAAACCCCAGAACTTCTTCAACTCATCCAGATTTGTGTTAGTCCACCGTCCACTAAAAAAACAAAGAGCCTCAAAGCTAGTGACCCTTTTACACAGAGTGCAGATCTCCGGGGGGCGGAATACTAAAACAAATTATCCCCCAAGTGGAGCGACCCTTGCCCAAGGGGTCGCTCTCCGCAATTATCTCACAAATATTATCCCTGGCGTCTGTGTTTCGGGGGGGGGCAGATTGGCTAAAAAATATGGCCTAACTTGCCCCCATGGGTGTGGGTGGGGCAAAACATGGATTTAATAAACAGAAAAAAAGCCCTGGTGGTCTAGTGGGCTTCCTTCCTTCCCCAGAGGGCAGATCGGACTACAAATGGCCGATCTACACTCTGGGGCGGGCAGAATACAAAAAAGTTATTCCCCAATGGGAGTGCTCCTTGCCCAAGGGGTTGCTCCCCACAATTATCTGCCAAATATTAGCCCTGGCGTCTAGTCGGTTTCGACCCCTCAGGGGACAGATGGCTGAAAAAAGGCCGAACTAGACTCCAAGGTGGGCCGAAACATGGATTTAACATTTTCCCCCAAGGAGAGCGACCCTTTCCCAAGGGGCCACTCCCCCAACAACAAAAATTACAGAAAAAAGTCCTGGTGGTCTAGTGGTGTGGGTTAATGCTCCATGATGGCGCCCCACCCACGGTTGTGGGGCAGGAATCCACTACAGACTGACACAGGGGGAAAGGAAAAACTCTTTCCTTTCCCCCTCTGTGTGTTCTGCATTCTAAACCCCCCTCCACCCCAACCCCGGAGAAGGACTTACCTAAAAGGGTGTCTTCTCTCTCCTAAACGCGCTGGAAGCAAATGGCTTGTAGTGCGTCCCCGGCAGCATCTGATGACGTCAGCTCACAGTGTGCATGCTGATGTCATCAGATCGCCGAGGAGGGGGGGGTGTTGGGAGTGGTAGGGGAAGCTCTTCCGCTTCCACCCCAATGCATCCTTGTTGCGGGGGGGGGGTGTGGAGCGCAAGCGCTCCTCACACAGGTCGGTGGCAGGGTGGCCTGGAGCCGTCCTCCGCACACACCCACTGTGCCTGACGTTGGCTCCAGGTTTAAGACAGGTGGTCACTCACTTGAAAGAAAAGTCCCCATGAATTTTGGGAAATTTCACGATCTTTGCCTAATGCAAAATTCAGGAATATCACAAATTTTGCTGGCATATTTAAAAATTAGCTGAGGCCTAAATATAATCTGTTGGAGTATGATTAAGGAATGTACTGGTTTGGAGAAGAGTGGATTTTTGTGACATTATTAATGAGAAAGGTAAATAACATCTTTTTGACTTTGTCCTTATCATTTTGTCTTGCATAATGTCTTTTAATGGGATGGAACAGTGAGTTCTGATTTTTTTATTGCCCATATCTTACATGTTGATAAAGGCACTCTGGCAGAGATAACATTACTGTTCTCTTCCTGAGCAGAACCACCATTAAGCACTCTCGAGGATGCTTTCTGTTTTGGGCTACTTTCCCAGCTGCTTTCTAAAATTCATTGTCTCGCATTTATAGCTAAGTGTATTGGTAAAAGCTTCAGTGCGGCGCAAATCATTGATATTTTTCCTGTAAGCTTTGCTTACTGTCTATAACTCTAATGGATAATGCATGTGTCTTCAAAGTGACCTGGGTGCTTGTTAATATTTTCTATGATGGGTGGAAAACAGCTATTTTCATGCATAGCAGTCAATTTAAAAAGTTACGCTGGCAGTAATATCGCTGCTTTGTCACATTATCTTTTTTTCCCTCTTAGTGTTTCGATCCTAATCTTCAATACTACTCGGCAGTGCTTTGTTGTGGTGAAGCAGTTCCGTCCAGGTAATCATTTAATCAGTGTATTCGCTGTCAAAGGAAGCTCGCTCTTAAGATTATAGCAGAAGGAAGGCTGTTTGTAGGGCCCGTTTGTTGTGATGTGATGTATTCTTTGTTGCAGAGCCTGTGCCCTCTGGCTAGATATAATGTACTGGATCTGTGGGATTATTAATCCCGAAAGCCAAACATTGACACTTGAAAGAATTCACTGAAAATATATTCAATATATGCCCATTTCTTCTAAGGACCCTATAAAGCCCCAAAGCACCAACATCTCAACATCTGACTTTGTGCTCCCTCCCTCATGCTGGAGCAACCATACTCTTACAGTGGTGCTTTGTGTAGCACAAACTCCAACCATGCTAACCTTCTAACACAACCACATGCATATATTAACCTAACATAGATTTTTTTGGTGTAATAGTTGCCTTAAGTGGATGACTGAAAACATGTTTGGTGGAACTGTATGTAAAATGATGGGAATAAACAAAAGCATATTTAATGAAACTGCAGGTAGCCTTTAAAGAGGGAACTAAATTAACCTCAATCATTATAGTTGAATTTTGTTTTTTTAAATGTCTTCCTCTAAGGATACCGTATTCCACTGCTGCTCTGCTCCACAATTACTCGCGCAGGAGACTTTTTGTGCAGTCTTGCAGCATAGGAGGAAGTCATGCTTTGACAGTAAAACGTCTAGCAAATAAAATATTGTAAGGCAGCTGCTCTTCTTGTGTCAGCCTTTTACTGCAATTGATGGTTATGATAATGCACATTCTACCCACAAACCTTTTGTTACATTGGTTCTTATTCTTCATTTAGCTTGTCAGTTCTCCCTAAGAGGGGTGCCCAAGAAATTGCATTAGTGAGGTAGGGATAGTAATCCATTAGATTCTCTTTCTACTATGGTAAGGAGCCTTAGACTTTTTGGGAGTTTCAGCCAGATTAGGAACAAGACAATACTGTTGATCCTGCAGTAGGTATGAAGACTTTGTAGCAAGAACTGTTGGCATGAATTTTACTCTAGGGAGGCCATCTTCACTGACGATGTAATGGTTTCTGCCTTTATTACTTTTTCAGTTAATTTCACATGCACCTTGTGGGCACGCTATCACTTACATAATCTGCATGCTTGTGTCACCTGGATGCGGAGTTGGGGACGGTGTTAACCTCCAAAATGGATGAATCAATGTGTTGCTAAAGACAAAATTCACAACAGCATTGCAAGCATACAGTCAATTAGAAAAATAAGTACTGATTTAAAAAAGGGAGTTTGAGATCAGCAATTTTGAGAAAACAGTGAAGGTTTATTAAAATATTAAAGTTAGATACAGAGGCAAAAATATAGCGCAGTTCAATAAATCGGAGATCAATTGCCATAAAGGCTCTTGGCATTAGAAACAAATGCAACAATGAGCAGAAAAATAGCCTGCGCTCAAAATTCTCCAGGTGCTCTTAGTATTCTTTGATGGTCTCTCAGACAAGAACCACCCACAAAGTCAGATCAGTCATTACAAGAGGAATATCATTGATGTCTGGTCTTGGCTTGGTACACAGTTCTGTTACATCAATGCAATCGTGGTCGGAGTCTTCATCATCTTCATCATTCTTTGGAATTGGCAGCAGCATTGCAAGATTTAAAGCATTAACCTTCTTATTGATATGTTGTCAGCTGCCAATATTGTCTGCTCATATGTTGTCAGGCGGCTGCTTGTCATATGCGGAGTCTGGGTACTAATCAGCAAAATGTCAACTAAATAAGGGGCAAACGCAATCGGCGAATAGCCCATTACAGTTCCCTCACTCTGCTCAGTTGGAAGACAAACAGCTGCTATGAATTTCAGACAACCAGGAAGAACTGCGGCTACTGGATCTAATGTCGTATATTTGGGACTACTGGACAACATGGAACTACAATTTTGTTTATTTTCCTAAGATCTTGGACCACCCTCCATTTACTATTGTTTTAATACCCATCATGTGAGTTGCAAGGACCACCAAGCATCTCTTGTAGGATACCCTGTTCTTTCATTTTGTCTGTTATGAGCTTCAATCCTTCCTCTGCTTCGCGTTAACGCTTATATTGTCGAGTCCTGGCGTGAACTGCGTCTGGTTTAACGGTAATTTTTACTGGCTCCGCACTGTTTATCAATCCAATTACTTTACCTGTGAAATCCCAAAGATCTTCTTTTACTGTATTTTTTAATTCAAGAGGCAGGTCACTTTTTGTAAGAACTTGGAACAGCTAGACTCTTGACTCTCTCGCTTGAATTTTAATTACTGAATACTTGTATTTAGACTAAATCGCAACTCCATCTAGTGTACAGTAAATCACCCAATTCATGCTGCACAGCTTATCCCTGCCAAGTAAACCCGACGTCCGTCATCATTTCATATGCAGTAGTATCTTTAGGGTGAGCCTTTTCATCTTCCATAATATTTATTGAAAGAGCGCTGGGCCTTACAGCATAGTCTCTTAGTCAAGTCGTTAAAGTTTTTCCCCATTAGTAGTTAGGACTGTTGTTAGTTGACGTGAAGCATTGAAAGGGAGAAGACATCAACAATACAGGTCTAACTTGTGAAGCCAATGTGACTCCCGCAATAAGGACCAGTAATCATCAAATATAGTTAAAGAGTTTTATTTGAATTACCGATCAGTCCAGAATATATGCAAACCAAAAGTAAGTTCAATAAGTATAACAATGCAATAGGTAAGCTGAATTATCTCAGTAGGTTGATGTGCAGCAGAATGAGATACAGAATTGTGATATCCACAAATAAAGAAACAGATTAAGACAAACAGGTGTTCCATAAAGAAACTACCCTTATCTCTTCTAAACAAAAATCAAATATGGAACCATCTATAAAGGGTCTCTAATTCAGGAGCATAGAAGGTTTCAGCATAATCAGACTGCAGTAGAAGTCCATGAAAAAGGAAATAAGTGTTTAGCATAGAGCTTCATACTTGCAAGAATAGGGCAAGCAGAGAGGTCTGTACCTCTCAAAGTCTAAAGGGAATCTCTGTGGGCTCTTAACTATGTGAGCACCAATTTAAAGTACCAAGAGATTCAGGAAAATCCTTATCTCCTTTCACACCACCATTAACCAATCAAATCATCTTGCCATCCTGGTACATGCTGAATAGGCCTCTTTCGTCCATTAACTCTCTATCTGCAGCAGGGGTGGCTCCTCCTCTGGAGCAGAGGAGCGTCGCCCCACCTGCCGCGAGTGCAGCAGTCAAACACAAATAAATAAAATGGCATATCAATGCCATTTTATTTATTTGCCACCTCACCGGCTCACGCTGTGTACAGAGCGAGGGTGGGGGCGGAGCTGAATCCTGCAAATGCAGGATGGTAGCACTGTCGGATTGGCCAGCCTGACATATGCACTGTAGACCCAGCAATCCAAAGGCTGTGAAACAGCCTGGGGATTGCTGGCACAGGCCCCCAGCCTCAAAATCAACGCTGGGTTAGCCTGCTCCCACCAATCCTGGAGCTGCTTTCACAGCATGAGAACAGCTCCAGGACTGGTTGGAGATGCGTTCCACAAGCAGGAAGTAAGTCCTTCCTTTTCCTTCCTGCTCGTGGTAAGCTGAGAGGAGTGCAGCAGCGGTTTGTGCTCCCTCATTTATGGTGAGTCGTGCGCCTTTGCGCCCCCACCATTTTTTATTTATGGTAGCCGCCACTGATCAGCAGTCTAATACAAACAATAAGCCTTTCTCAAACTAACGAGAATCATGATAATTTACCTGCAAGGAAAGAAAAGCATGCTGTTACCGCCACTGCTGGCCTGTTTGCGGGACTCCAAGCCCCAGAATCCATCGTTTCCTGGAAGGAGGGGCTACTCTCGCACTCTTAAGCGCCAAAGCACACCCGCAGCACGGACGCTGTTACCGCCGCTGCTGGGCTGTTTGGGGGACTCCAAGCCCCAGAATCCATCGTTTCCTGGAAGGAGGGGCTACTCTTGCACTCTTAAGCGCCAACGCACACCCGCGGCACGGGACTCTGTTACCGCCGCTGCTGGCCTGTTTGGGGGACTCCAAGCCCCAGAATCCATTTCTCCCTGTAAGCCACGCCGGGCCAAGGGCGGGCCCGTCCTGCGCCCATCAGCGACAGGAAGAGGCAGGGCAGGGCCACCCTTCTTGGTCCCAAACTGTAAGTACAGCATGCTCTAACTTGGTGTGGTGGGCCCTAAAACGGTTTATTAAGTTTCCCCAAATGATTACTGCACTGGGCCGGATTGGCCTCGTTCAAACGTGAATAAGTCATGGGCAAAAGGAAGGCATCTGATAAAAACCAGGGATCATGTAGTGCAAAAAAAAATCCCAAGACATGCTGATGATAATTGCACCCTCGATGAAATAGACAAACTCATCGAGGAAGTGGAGGACCTGCTAGCTCCCAAATCAAAGGCTAAAGGGCAGAACCAGCAGGGGAAGTTGCTAAATGGAAAGGGAAAGGGGGGAAACCAAAAGCACCAAAAAAGTATTGTCACCTACTTCGACCAACTACCAGAAACTGCACCAGTTATTACCCCAATTACAAGCCCGAGTGTCCGGGGTCTGTCACCAGCTTCCGCTCTCTCTTCCTCTCTCACAGCAGCACAAACAAACAGGAAGGAGGAGCGCATAATTGCAAATGTGGAATGTTCAAATCACTACACCGTGCTAGAAAATCTTGAGACTTTTGATTACAACCCCCCAGGGCGCGCGACACCGTGAGGGCCTGTGTGACCACAGACCCTGCGGGCATAAACGATCAATTATCTGTATTAAGGAATGAAATTAACTTGCTATGGGAAACCATGGAAAAGATAGCCAGACTATTAACAGCTAAGCTGGACACCCTTACTGCCCTAGTCAAAGGGTCATCGAAACAGCCCATTCAGCCCGCGCCCGGTTTTCCCCACACGACAAAGAGCATGAAACAAAACGGAGAGCAGTCCAACACCGTGAACCGCAATTCCTGTAATCCACCATGAAGGAACGGTTGCTCGCTCATTCCTCTTCAGCACTTGCCCATTCCCTCCTGCGAGAACAGAAACCCGACACATCCAGAGTGGCTGACAGTAGCTCCGGACCATACCCGATAATAACTGGGACTCAAAAACCTTACGTGGGACGTTATAATTACACCTACTCTAAGAGGCATAATATGGAGGGAAGGCTGGTGGCTCCCATTACCCCTAGGCCAAATTACATCCCCTGGCGAGAGCAGATGCATCTAAACCCCAGTATGGTAGATGGGAGTTACAGACCCAGTGCAACAACTAAAGAAAATGCATTCAACAAGGTACCCCCCAAGACCAGACGTGGCAAACCTTTTGACCTCTTTTTGATTAACACCCCCAAAAACTGAAGCCCACACCAGGAAAGCTATGAGTCATTGGTAAACAAGGTGATCCATTGGATTCGGTTTAAAAGGGGCTGCAGATCCATTATTAGGGTGGACATATGTAATGCTAAACGGTTTTGTACTGATAATCAACAGGGGGGACCACATTGGAGTAGCATTTAACGACAAGGCCTTAGCGGATGGTTTACTAGCACTGGAACTACGTTTCAATCCATCCAATGACACCTACCTAAGACTAAAACTCAATTCCCCAGCTATTACCCAAGACCAGTCAATAGGAAATAATCAAAATCCATCCCTAAACGAGGGGCAACCTAACCACAGGGAAATCGGTAGTCTCACGAACACTTCTGATATCGATTGACTCAGAAATGATAGCCCTGACCACCCTGCAGATTTTGACGCACAGTATCCAGCTATTGCTGTAGGGAATCTTTCTATTGTATCTCCCACCGTAAACTCCATGACAAGGGATAGGGTCATCGCCACCCCCAAAAGCAGAGTCAATTATCTGACACAGCAGGGCGAACACACTGGTACTATCCCGAGGACCCCAATAACAATAAACCCATATAGTTTAAATGTGCTCTCTTGGAATGTTGCGGGATCAAATCCAAACTCCAAGACCCTGAGTGGAATACATTTGTTGACTCTCATCATATTATACTCCTCCAAGAAACCTGGGCAATCGATCCAATTTTTCGTCCAGGTTTCTTAAGCATTAGTGAAAATGCAATCCCTTCCCTGGCCGGACGTCCTTCAGGTGGGCAGTTAATCTGGCTACGCCTAGATTTGTTCCCCGTTGTTAGATCAGTTCCAACTAGCTCTAGGGACTTATTAGCCATCGAAATCTAACTCTCGACCCAAATAGGTTCAAGATACATAGCCCTGGTTAATGTTTATATTAGGTCTGTTCCCCCTAATACCCAATTCTTAACAGTGGAGAAGTTAGATGCCCTGACGGGACAGTTTAACCGGAAAGCCCTATTGATTGTAGCAGGCGATATTAATACTTGAATACCACCAAATGCTGGGCAGAGTCCTTCGGAAATTAATAACGGGTTGGACATAAGAACATTTATGACACCCCTGCCTGATCACAAGAAAAGAATCAAAATGACCAAAGTGGGTGCCCAAATCGTAGACTTAATACTAGACCATGGCTTAAGAGTGGCTAATGGGAACACAAAGTCTGATTGCCCCCCCTTGTCCAACCTTCAAAAGAGGTTTGAGCACCTCACAAATAGATTACATCCTAGTGGATAGCGAGCTATGGTCAGACCTACACGATATGAAGGCGGTCACCTGACCGGATAGTGACCACCAAGCTTTAAGCACATCCTTTTCTATGATTGCGTTTGCCGACACAAAACTAGATCATGCAGTGACCATGTCGCCCATAGTCCCTACAACTAACTTAAGAAATATCAAATGGGCAGTCATGGAGACATATATTAAGAGTATGACACATTTATATAATCTTTTCGTGCAGAAACCTTCCCAGGTGGACCTCACATATATAGGCAGTATCAACTTTGCCTCTATTCACTCGCAACTTATGGGCACATTAAGATCGTGCTTCGCGAAGAACCAAAAAAGAGGTGTTTACCAAAAGAAAACCCCCTCCTGGTATTCAAAATCCTGCCGTCTGGTCAAATCCCTCTTACTAAGTGCGATTAAAAAAGTGACAAAGAGCTGAAAACACAGAGGCTAGAAATAGGTACAAAACCACGTTAGAAAAGGCCAAAAGAGAGTGGTTACTAATGGCCAAAGCCCTAGAGAAGGGAGATCACAAGACTTTTTGGAAATTAATTTCTGTCAATTCCACCAGTGCCAACCATCTTGAATTAACAATAAAACCTGAGACATGGGTTTCACACTTTAGTGGCCTGTACAAGGGTAAATGGAACCAAAATAATCAAACAAGTCTCCCCATAGGGGTAAAGAGTGCCGATGTGGGAAACGCAATCCACGCAGCTACTAGTAGATCTGCTGCCCCGGAAGTCAAGCTCTGCTTTACTATAGTTGAAATTCATTTAGCAGTAAAGCAAATGAGAAATGAAAAGGCGCCAGGGATGGACGGTATACCAAGTGATCTTTTTTTTGTCCCAACCAGACATCTGGGTTCAATACTTGAACGCTGTATGTAATAGCATTCTAAAAGGTAACCCTATTCCCCCTACATGGCACGGAGCGATCATCATACCCATTTATAAAAAGGGAGAAAGATCAAACCCCTTCAATTATAGACCCATCAGCCTGCTGGATAACACCCAGAAAATTTTCTGTAGGCAGGTGTTGTTCAAACTTAATGACTGGATAGAGGAGAACAACATCCTAGAAGAGGCGCAAGCTGGGTTTAGACCCAAGATTAGCACACTTGGCCAGGTCCTCCACTTCAGGGTGATAACTTGGAAATATGTCACCCTGAAGCGTGACCATCTATATGTCGCCTTCATCCCGGTTTCGGGTCAGCGCGCCAGTCTTTCGCGCCCCCACCAGTACTTAGCTTCTGGCTAATGCGCGCGCGCGCAGCGGGCGCGCCGGCGGCGCGCCGAAGGCAAGTCCGTCTGCGCCCGTCCGAGCCCAGCCGGGACCAGGGGCCATGACCCCTGGCATTTCTAAAAATAACAATGTTACTTACAGTGCTCAGACACTGCTCAATATGAGAGAAGCTACGGATACTAATTGTCTACACGCACTGATCCTTGCCAACAGTCCCTCCAGTTGCCCCCACTGTGATTTTAAGTTTCAACCCTACAGTAGGGACTTACCAGATACTGGCCTCCCCAAAAAATTATTTCTCTTAAATTGTCGTTCTCTCCCCAAGCACTCAGTTGAACTAGCACTGCTTATAGAGGATCTTAAACCCGATGCTTTATTCCTGACAGAGACGTGGTTACAGGACGAAGCTGATCCAATTATCACCCAGACCCTACCTCCGGGGTATTTAATTCATAGAGCGGACCGCAAGACTGGAAGAGGGGGAGGTTTAGCTATAATTTTTAAAGATAAGTTCTGCTGCCGGTCCTACGCTGAGGGGCTACCTGACTGCGAAAGTATGAACTTCTCTTTGGAATTATCACCTATTACCACTCTCTCTGGTTTGCTACTTTACCGCCCCCCGGGACCCATAGGTCAATTCCTTAGTATACTTCCGACCTTTGTGGCTAACTTAGCATTAACCCCAGCTAATTTCACAGTACTAGGGGATGTCAATATCCATCTGGATGACCCCTCTGACCATCTGGCCAAAGAGCTTCTAACAAGCCTCTCAGCACTTCAATTTAAGCAGAAAGGCTTTGCCCCTACGCATGTCAAGGGTCATCTCCTAGATCCAGTGTTTAGTAATGACCAGAATCTCTCGGTAGGGTCTCCAATCCCCCTCCCCTGTACTGATCATCTGCTAATTCCTCTGGTCTGGGAGACCGTAGTGTCTTCTCCCCTTCAGAGTGTAACTCTGACGCTGGAAAGGAAATGGTCAAATCTTTTCTGTTAGCCAGTGGTCCTTAGCTCTGGATGCCACCACACCCCCTCCTGTTCTCGATACTGAGAGAGCTAATAACAACTTTAACCTCTGGATCCAAAACTCTTTGGACACTCTTCTTCCTATGAAACCTTCCTACAAGAGAATCCATACATAAACCGGTACCATGGTTCTCCCCTAAATTAAGGGAGCTCAAACAAATCTGCAGGAAACTGGAAAGGAGATGGAGACAGAATCTAACAGAAGAGAGGAAAAATGTCTATAGAGAGGCAATTAGGAAGTATAAGGCAGAAATCAAAATCGCCCAATTCTCATTTTATAAGGAGAGGATCAGCGCAGCTGCTAACTCTCCAAAAGAGATTTTCCGTATTGCTAAATCTCTCATTACCATACCGCATAAATCCCCTAACACAGAGGATGCTTTAGCTCGCTGCAACAATTTAGCGGAATATTTCCACCAAAAAATTCATCTGATTTGTCAATCTTTCCCTTCCCACCAAAGCGAGTCTATAGCGTCCGGTACCAAAAGCCCCCTTCCCGAATCACAGTGTTCCTTAGCGGAGTTCCCTTGATAGATGAGGTTGCCTTGAATACACTTATTTCTACGGTAACCTCGGGCTCTCCTGTGGACCCCGCTCCTCCGCAGCATCTCACTCGGAGCTGCTGATGTTATTCAGCCAGTAATTTTGAACATCATAAATGCCTCCATCACTTCGAGCACGGTACCCCCTGATTGGAAATGTGCTCAGGTTAGAGCCCTCTTGAAGAAACCAAACTTAGACATCTCCAACATGGCCAACTATCGACCTATTTCTCTCCTTCCCTGGTTGAGCAAGCTGACGGAGAGACATATAAACTCTACTCTAGTCCATTATCTGGAGTCTAACAACTTGCTCCACGATTCCCAGACAGGATTTCGGTCCCAGGCTTGGGACAGAGACGGCCCTTCTGGCAGTAACAGAGGAAGCAAGGAGACTTTTGGACCAGGGTGGCTCAGCAGCAATTATTCTGCTGGACCTCAGTGCCGCCTTCGACACTGTTGATCATGAACATCTTGCTGGAGCGATTAAAAATCTTGGAGTAACACACCGGGCTCTTACATGGATCCAGTCCTTCTTAAAGGACCGATTCTTTCAGGTTTTTGAGGGTACCTTTGCATCAAATCGACGGCCTCTTAGCTGTGGGGTTCCCCAGGGTTCCTCCCTGAGCCCCACGCTCTTTAACACTTACATGGCGACTTTGGCAGAGATAGTGCGTCCATTCGGCATAAAAATTATTACCTACGCAGATGATACCCAACTGGTTGTGGCACTAAACCACCCGGAGGGTTCATCTTGCGCCCTGGGCAACTGCCTAGAGGCGGTAGCCGAATGGATGGACCTATCTCACCTCAAGTTAAATGGGGTCAAAACGGAATTGATGTTCCTGGGCAAAGCTCCATCACCTTCCCCGGCATTCTCATGGCCCATTTGTCTCGGCACTATGCCTGCCCCAAAGCACCAGATTAAGAGCCTAGGCATGTGGCTTGATAGCTCCTTAAGTTGTAATCATCAAGCCACCATGCTCTCAGCCACATGTTTCGGTCTGATGAGGATGTTAAGGAAAATTCTCCCTTTGCTCCCTTTTCAGGCGCGAAGGATTATGGTACAAGCCCTCATTTTGTCCCGCCTGGACTATGGGAACGCCTTGTATTTGGGCGCCCCCCAGGCTACCATTCAAAAATTACAAGTGATCCAGAATTGCGCGGCTCGCTTACTTCTCCAGATTCCTCGGAGACAATCAGCAAAACCCGCAATGAGAAAACTTAATTGGCTCCCAGTCAAGTCCTGACTACAATTTTAGGCTATGTGCCTGGCCCACAAAGCCATCTGGAAAACCAGCCCTGCCATTATCCACCCCCTCGTCACTCCCTACCAACCTCCAAGGAGTCTTCGTTCCAGCTCCGCTTTCCTTGCTACTACAAGGAAAGTACGTAGATCCAGATGGGGCGGACGCTCCTTTTCTCTTAATGCTGCTAATCTCTGGAATTCTCTTCCTTCTACTCTTCGCAGGGAATCCAACATGCAGTCCTTCCGTAAACTCCTTAAGACCTATCTCTTTGGTACCACCTACTAACCTGTCATGTTACTGTCTGTCCTGTCCTAAGCGCTACGAGGCCTCAGGGTAGTAATGCGCTATAGAAATTTAATTTCATTCATTTAATTCATTCTAAGGGAAACACTATGGGAGGTATTGGATGGGTATGGTATTCCCCCAGGCCTGCTAAAGCTGCTGAAAATCCTACATACAAGCACCTATGCAAAGGTCAGGTGGAACCGCCCAGGGGACCTGACGGATAAGATTGATATCAACCAAGGGGTAAGACAAGGTGTGTCCTTGCCGCCACCCTCTTTAGACTATACATTAATGGAGCAGTAGGCAGACTGATGGACTGCAAACATGATGCCCCTAAAATAGCAGGTGTCTACGCCTATTCTGATGTTCACGGATGACACCCTGCTAATTTCATGCACTTCAATGGGGCTGCATGCAGAATTAAATGCCTTGGTCTCCTTCGGTGAGGAAAGAGGTCTAGAATTAAACTCCTCAAAGTCTAAAGTAATGACCATGAACCCTCACAGAACATATAGAGGAAATGTGTTTATAGAGGTGGTCCCCCTTGAGAAAGTCCAGTATTTTGACTACCTGAGAGTCAGGTTAAGTGATAGCCAGACATGGGGTCCCCAAAAAGAGAAAAGCAAAGCCATCCTCCAAATGAAAACCTCAGCCATAGGGAGAAAGTACAGGGCTGCCTCGGGAGGTCCTCTGTCTCCCGTTATTACTGTGTACAGAGCATCAGCTGTAGCATCAGCGACTTATGGAGCAGAGATCTGGGATCACGCCCCAGCAGAGGTGTTGACAAGAATTGAAAACAAGTTTATAAGGGGCCTTTTCAATCTCCCCCCAAGTTCCCCTATCACCCCATTGAGATTCGATCTAGCCCTTATTCCAATACACCTAGTGGTTTTACTTGAACCCCCTGCTATACTGGATCAGACTTTGGTCCACCAGGGAACTAGTAACGTATAGGCACTGTGTGAAACAGCTAGTGTCCCTTGATAGGGACCTAAGTACACCCTGGCTGAAGGCGATAAAAGACATATCACATAGAATAGACATCGTAAACCTATGGAAAACCCCAGAGCTGATTATCAAAAGTGATGGCCAGGAAGTAAAAAACAGGTTCTGGGAGGAAATTATACTGCAAACCTGGAAAGTATACGAGGAAAACAGCATAACTGGCCAGTTCCTTATCCACAAATGTACACCTAGCCTAGAGCCTTACATGGATCAAATGTACCCATGCCGTTCTAAATGTTTATATGTCCAATTCAGGTGTGGCATACTGCCCCTGAGAACCCACACTATGAAATGAGACAAGACACTTTCAAACTCCAAGTTCTGCCCAAACTGCCCTAACATTGCGGAAACAGTAGAACACTTTATGTTCTTCTGCCCCCAATATAGAAACCCGCGTAAGAAATGACTGATAGCACACTAAATCCATGGGAGTGAGACACTGCAGGGAAGCAGTAAGGCTCCTTAATCGCAACACCAGGGTATTACTAGCATTGGCAGTCTTGAGCTATTTGCTCTGTGCTTGGAACCAGAGGAAGAAGGCTATAGATAATTTGCCCCCTATGATAGCCAGTCCGCAGTAAAAGGCACAGAAGGTTTATTTAGCGTCTTACCCTCTTCCATGTTGTATATTCCTAATGTCGACATCGGGGATACTGTTATTTTTATGGCCTGCTTATTAAATCGTTTTACTTACATATGAATTTTTATTCTCATGAAGAATACCTGTACAATAGGTCAATCTTGTTGGTATTGGGAATAGTAGAAATGTTTTACTTAATATTCATTCATTTTAACCATTGTTGATCTTAACCTAATGTAAAAAGGAAGTTTGTATGATGTTTTTATCGAAATTGAATTTTATGTTCCTTTGATTGTAACTTTTTATGGCTTTTAGCCGAAATAAAAGGTTTGATGATGAAAAGCATGCTGGCAAAGCAAAATGCATTTCAACTGAGGCCTGTAGTCAGGCTAAATTAAGTTAGCAGTTAATATGAGCTTGATTACATGATTATAAATGCACACGTTTAACTTGAAGAATAAATGCAAAATGTGAGTAAAGGAGTATTATGTTTCCATATGCAAACATAACTTGAAGTAGAAGTGTAAAAATAAATATACATGTTTAAACTGAACATAAATGCTCACATATATACATTTTTTGTCTCTACAATAGTTTCAGTCCATTGATACATTTAGATGTTTCACACACGTTAATGAAGTTAAGGCACACAGTAAATATAATGTAAAATGCGAGTATATAAGTGCATTTCTGTGACGTGTAACGGTGGAGCCTAAATTTCGCTGCTCCAATGGGAACAACTTAAAAAACTGTAGGTTTTCTCAAACCAGCACCCATTTTCACAATGAAATTATTCACAAGGCACATAAAACAAAGAATCAACAACCAATCAATCGCAGCTCTGCTTTGACATAGGTCAGTCAATCGGAGCACAATCTACAGCGGCAACTAACCAATGGTAGCGCAACAGAAACAGTACCTTTACAGCTACTGCTAACCACACTAGGCAAATTCGCCCTAAGGCAGATTTTCATCCAGCAGTAATCCACCCTGATTAGCGAGCTAACTCTAGTGCACCAAAGAATAAACAGATACCAATCTAGACCAGAACACATTCAACCTAAACTTACAATTAATTCCTAAATGTGTATGTGGCGCGTCACAAAACAGATTACCACTTTGCAGACAAGTTCAACAATATATCTCAAGTTCTTGGATTAGGAAAAACCCAATTATTTTAATGTTTAATGAACAATAAACCTAGAAAATCCAAAAGTCTCTGCGCAAACACAAAATCAGCCCCTTATTTAAATCAACACAATGACAAATACCAACGTTTTAGCTCACAGATACATCAAACACATCAAAATCACAGTAATTAAACCACTTAATGATCCACAGATCAGAAGTGCATAACCAAAAATCTCACATGCAGTGTAATTCATAACTCCACACAAATCTGGACTTTCAACTGCAAATCCCACAAAGCACCATCAGAATGCCACAAAGTCTATTCCGTCCTAATACTCACTATCCTCACTCAGGAACAGCTCTGGATTGCTGGAATACAGCATATAATCCAAATCATGTACTTTGGAATGTGCAAGCAGAATGCCGATCGGGGACAAAACAAACATTATCTCTGGAAAAATGTATTATCTTATCTGTAATCTTCCTGTATGGGCCCTCAAAACTGTGAGCATCCTATCACTTAGATAATGTGTATGATAGTGGCGTCAGGATGCAGGGTCAGCGATGGTGTTAACCTTAACAATATATAAAGCAATGTGTCCCTTAAGACAAGATTCAAACCGAATTGCAAAAATAGTCAATAAGAAAGAAAGGACTGACAAAAAAAAAGGATTTTGAGGTCTGCACTTTGGAGAAATCCATGGAGGTTTATTAAAATATTAAACTATGATACAGAAGGCAAACACATAGCTCAGTTCAATAAATCAGAGGACATAAGAGATCAATTACCATAAAGGGTCTCGGCATTATAAATGACTGCAATAATGAGCCAAATCAGAAAAATAGCCTAAGCTTAAAATTGTGCAGTAAATTGATAAGAAATCAGGCAGCATTCCTAGATGCTCAGAAAAGTTCTCCTCCGATATCCAAATTTAGATTGAGGGCTTTATATAGTATTTTCTAACATGAGTTGGAATTGAATGTGCCTTCTTGGCGTTCAAAAACTAGAAAGAAAATCTTGATTGTGTGGGATAGGTTCAGCTTTGGTTCATAGGCATGATTTGGTGACAGCCCAATCCTCTTGAACTCTGTTATTGTGTTTGGTGTTACTTGATACGCTGCTTTGTCTTGACTTACATTTTCTGATCTCCTCAAACTGGCTTATAAATTATTGTTTCTCTTTAGAATCTAATGTTCTGGCTACAAATCAGGGCTGTACAGCTCATTTTGCAATAATCTGCATCTTTCTTTAACACTGTGTCTTTAATATGCTATCAGATCTACTTTACGGACATTACCTCATATCTTGTAATGCTATCCCCTTAGTGTCCATTTAAAATATAAGACATTTGTCCTTCTGATGTTTAGTACTATTATATACTTACAAGCCTGTTAACCACTTAGTCATCATGGGGCTGTTTACTCTGGATGGAATACCTATCACATAATATTTATTGCCACTAATGCACTTCTTACTTCCTCATGTCTCATGCTGGAGGCTAATAATTTGGTTAACCACGTGTATAGCCAGCATATTCTGTTTAGGTTCACTGTGGATGAGGCTTACTCTTAAATGCCTGTTACGAATGGTTTTGTATGATTACAATGACTGGTGGCCCAAGATGAAGTAACTAGATGCTGGTCATTACTTAGATACTTCTGAGATTTGGTGACAGGTGAACAGGGTCTAATTTTCTAATTATTAAAGCAGCTCTTTGTTTCAGTACAATACAATTCTAGCTGGTTGGGTTTTTCTTATTAATGCTGATATTACTGCACTGACAGGCCTCTGTGATGAATTAAGTCCTTGAGTCCTCTAGTTCTAACTCTGTAGCTAAGCATTGAAGAATACTTATTCTTATGAACTATTACTTTTATAATTGTTGGATGATCTGCACTGATTTCCTTGCAACTTTACTGTTCATTTCCTTGGAGTTACATACCACCTAACAAGCAATGTGCTAGGGAAAGACCAAGTTAATTGTAGATCCCACATAGCTACACCTTAGGATTTTATACCTTTAAAAAAAAATTTTTTTTTAAACCTTTATTGAACAAAATTGCACATCGAGATTACAAAATTGCACTTCATCAAGGCAGTATATATGAGCAGAGGGACCCCAAACAGAGGGGAAAACCACATTCAATAACATGCATCAGAGGTTACTTCGGGAACGGAAGCACATTACTGACACAGAAAGAAGTGAAAGTTTACGGGAGAGGCCCGTCACCTGTGGGAGAGGAGCTAGGAGAGCAGAGGAGTGTGTAAACGGGGAGACGGCACCTCACTGGCCAACACCGGCGGCCGCTGCGGGCGGAGTGCCGGCGGGGAGCGCGGGAGGGGTCGCAGGATGCAGGGAGTTTTGGCGCGAGAGATAAGATACAAGTGGACCCCATATGTCAATTGGGCGGGAGGTGGCCGGCATCAGGTCCCAGTATTCAGACAAGAGTTTCTGACAGCGTGAAGCGTCCTCGAGCCAAGTGTTAACCTTGGGTACAGACCTTCGACCCCAGCACATGGAGACCCTGCGCCTCGCAAGAGCAATAAGCATCGCAGTCAGGCGGCGCATAGCATCAGGGCAGAATTTCACGAAACCTAGAAGGCAAAGCAGAGGGTCCGGCTGGACCGGCGACAAGGTGATCTCAGAGATAACGACGCATACCTCACACCAGAATGTTGAGATCTGAGGGCACAGCCAGGCAAGGTGGGAGAAGTCTGCTGCGGGAGCGGAACATCGCAAACATCTATCGCTGGGGATGAGGCCCATTTTGTGCAGCTGAGCAGGGGTTCGGTAAACCCTATGCAGATACTTAAAGTGAATGAGGCGCAGGCGGTAGTTTGGGGACAAACGTTTAGTCTGATTACAACAGTAGAGCCAGTCCTCTTGAGAGAGTTTGATGCCCAGCTCCTCACTCCACGCCACGCGCGCGCGGTCTGTTGAGATGGGAGATGCCGCAAGGGCGTAGATCTTGGTGACCAGCTTTCGGGGGGAGGGGGATATGTAGAGAAAGTTAAGGGCGGCCATCGAGGGGGAGGCTGAGGAAACGTGGGATGAAGCTCCCTGCAGAGAGCCCTTAGTTGATAGAGAGCAGAGTGTCCATGGGGCCGGAATCGGCAGCGAGGGTGAAGAAAGTGTCTCCGGGGTAGAGGTCCGACACCGTGGAGAGCCCCAAGCGGGTCGCGTGTTTAACCATCCCGGCCGACTGTAGGGGGGGGAATGCCGGGTGATGTGCGATAGGCATGGCATTTGCAGAGAGCATGCTAGAACCGTAAAGTTTCCGGAGCCCGTCCCAGGCCCATCGCAAAGTTTCAACCGTGTCGATCTCGGCACGTTGAAGTTTCGCCGGGGCGAATAGAGCGGTTGAGAGCGGCCAGGGGGCAGCGAGATCAGCCTCCACCGCGACATGGGGCTGAAAAGGAGTTGGGTGGAGCCAAAAGTGAAGAAAACTGGCCTGGGCGCTGAGGGTGTATAATATAAAATCGGGGGCACCAAGACCACCACGCGACACCGGGAGAGTGAGGATATTATATGCGATTCTGGGCTGTCGACCAGCCCAGACTAGAGTGATTATTATTGAGCGCAGTCTGCGAAAGAAGTGGGCCGTAAGAGGGATGGGAATATTTACAAATAAATACAAAAACTTCGGGAGCACCACCATCTTGGCGATGGCTATGCGGCCCGCCAGGGACAGGGGTAATCGACGCCAGAGCGGAATCTTGGACTCGAGCCAGTCCACAGCGCGGCCGAAGTTGGCCCTCCAAAGTTCGTCTACGTTCCTACTAAGCCAGATACCGAAGTATCTAGTCGGACCCGACGCCCAAACGAAAGGGTAGTCCGGAGTAAAGGGGACCGTAGCATCCATGAGGGGGAAAAGAACAGACTTACTCCAGTTGACCTGGATGCCAGAGAAGCCCCCGAACCGTATCACCTTGCGGACCAATGGGCTGAGATTCTCCTGAGGGTTGCGGACGTAGAGTGTAACGTCATCCGCATACATGGAAACGACCAGAGCACGAGCCGCGAACCCGAGACCCCTCTGGGTGTGATGATGTCGGACCCTGGTGGCCAGGGGCTCCATGGCGATGGCGAAGAGCATGGGTGAGAGCGGGCACCCCTGCCTAGTGCCCCTCACGATGGGAATAGGCTCTGAGATTTGGCCATTGATCCGAAGGTGGGCTGTGGGGAGGGTGTAAAGAAGCTGGACTTTGCGCAGGAAAACCGGGCTAAAGCCTAAGCGAGGGAGGAGGTAAAAGAGAAAGGGCCACTCAAGAGTGTCGAAGGCTTTGGTGGCATCCAGTAAGGTGGCCACCGCCGGGAGCGCGGGGTTGATTTGATGAAGGACAGAGAAGATGGTCCGGAGATTATGGGAAGTCGCGCTGCCGGGAATGAAGCCTGACTGGTATGAGGGGGAGAAGGCGGGAGGCAAGTAGTTTGGCAAAAATCTTGTTATCCGTGTTGATTAAAGAGAGGGGACAATAAGAGTTGCGGTGCTCCGGGGGTTTGTCTGGTTTCAGGAGTAGCGTGAGCATTGCCTCGTGGAGCGAGGGGGGGAATTGGCCACTTTCATACGATTCATTATACATGGCAGCGAGATGCGGGACCAGGAGTGGCGCGAAGGCCTTATAATAGGATGCTGGCAAGCCATCCGAGCCGGGGGCCTTGCCCCGGGCAGACCATTAATAGCAGCAAGGATTTCTTCTTTGGAGAAAGGCTCGTCAAGGAACTCCCGGTGGGGATTTCCAAGCCAGAGGAACTGAAGGGTGTTGAAATATTGATCGAGAACGTCGCGCGGCGGCACGGTCCCGGCCATATAAAGTTGAGAGTAAAATGCGATGAAACGAGCCTTGATCTCCTCGGGAGAGGTAGTTCTATCTGGGCCTCCGTCCCGGAGAGCAGTAATATAGGATGCCGCGTGGGGCGATCGGAGGAAAGCAAGCTCTCTGTTGGCCTCGTCTGTAAAGTCGTTGAGTTTACCCCGAAGCTGCGCGAGCGTGTCAGGGTTAGGGTCTAGGGAATGTGAGGAGTCCAGAGCCTTAATCTCCGTCTCCAATTTGTCAAGAGTGCCGCGAATGGAGCGTAACACACCGGACTGCTTGGAGATGCATTCCCCTCGAATTACAGCCTTGAAGCCTTCCCAGAGCGTAGAAGGGGAGTCGACAGTACCCTCGTTGAGCTCGAAATAATTCATAATTGCAGTTTGAATCTCATCGCAAAAAACCGAGTCCCGGAGCGCGTTTGGGGGAAGCCGCCAAGAGAACATGCGCCGATGGGAATGAGGGAGGCGCAAACAAAGGCACACTGGAGCGTGATCGGAAAGGGTACGCGCCATATGCTCAACAGAGGTGAGCCACGCAAAGGCATCCGGGGTGATAATCCAGAGGTCCAAGCGGGACCAGCAGCCATGGGAGCCTGTCATGCAAGTGCCTTCGCATGCCACGGGGCGAGTGTGCCGCCACGCATCAAACAGTGAGTTGTCGGTGAGAATGGAGCGCAATAATGAAGCTGCGTGCGGATGGGGAGTGTGTGGTCTAGAGCGGTCCAGCGTGGTCGACAATGTAACGTTAAAATCACCCCCCCAAAGAAGCGCAGCAGGGCCCAGTGAAGAGATGTGGTGCCAAACCTGTGCAAAGAAATCCGGGTCATCAGAATTGGGACCGTATAGTGCCGCTAGGATCATTGGTTGGGCCAGAAGGGTGCCGCGCAAGACGACAAAGTGCCCCTCAGGGTCAATAATCGCCTGGGAAGTTTGCCATGGAAGCCCTCTACGCAACAGGATAGACACCCCACGGGAATAGTTGGAGTAGAAGGAGGAATGTATTTCTCCCCAGTGCCTGGAGAGGAGTCTGGAAGAGGTGGCGGGTAACAGATGGGTCTCCTGTAGGAAACAAATGTCAACCTGATGCCGAATAAGGTGGGCATGGACCAAGCGAGCTTTGCGGTGGCCGTTAAGACCGAGGGCGTTCCAGGTCCAGAGCGTGGTATCTGTCATAGCGCCGTGCCAGGGGAGTGAATGACGAGCGGGGACCGAAGTGTGATGGGAACCTCATGCAGTTGGGTAGAGAAGTGCAATAAGGAGCACTGTGCAACGGAAGTTGTGGTGCAGGAAAGAACCAAAGGCAAAATCAAAAACAAAGCCTCAGTAGGAGGCAACAGTCCCGAAAACCCAAACCACCCACCACCCACTCCAACCCCCCAATCAGGCTGAGGAAACAAACCCACCCACCCAAGGGACCCACAACTGGGAGGGGGAAAATCTGAGACCAGGAAGGACCAGGAAGGGAATCATCCCAGGGAGGCATGGTTGCGCCCGGCGTACACCCCTGCCAAAGAGACAGGGTGGCCAAGCCATGAGAAGGTGCGGACATCGGTCATAATCAGGGGGGGGCGTCCGGGGCACCCAAGGTGCGTGGGCACAATGTGCGATTAACAAGTGGTGCTGCGGGGAGCCTGAAAAAGGCAGCTGTCAAGTGGAGGTGTGAGGGGGAAAGAGCGGAGGCGATCAATACCTCAGGAGTGGTGGGAACCCCCCGTGTCCGCTAGCAAACCCCCGGGCCCAACGGACAGGAGTCGGAGGCGCATCAATGGGGGGGAGAGACACATGCAGTTTATAGCTGTGGTACTCGTAGTACGGCCTGAGGGCCGCCAGCAGCCCGGCAGACCTTCCTTGGCGGCCCGCGGACCTTGCAGGTAATGTACCCATGGTCCTCCAGAGAGAGAGAGGAGAGAGAGAGAGACAGTGGAGAGACAGTGGAGAGAGAATGACTGAGATACTGACTGACTGAGAGAGAGACTAATTGAGAGAGAGACTGACAGAGAGAGAGAGACTGACACAGAGAGACTGACTGACTGAGAGAGAGAGACTGACTGACAGAGAGACTGACTGACACAGAGAGAGAGAGACTGACTGAGGGAGAGAGAGAGAGACTGACTGACTGAGGGAGAAAGAGACTGACAGAGAGAGAGACTGACTGACAGAGAGAGAGACGGACTAGGGGAGAGAGAGGGAGAGAGAGAGACTGACAGAGAGAGAGATGGACTGAGAGAGACTGACATAGGCTGACTGACAGCGAGAGAGACTGACTGACTGAGGAGAGAGAGACTGATTGACTGACTGAGAGAGAGAGACTGACTGACTGAAAGAGAGAGACTGACTGACAGAGCGAGAGACTGACAGAGAGAGAGACTGACTGACTGAGAGAGAGAGACTGACTGAGAGAGAGTGACTGACTGACTGACTGACAGAGAGACTGACTGACTGACAGAGAGACTGACTGACAGAGAGACTGACTGACAGAGAGACTGACTGACAGAGAGAGAGACTGACTGACTGAGAGAGAGACTGACTGACTGAGAGAAAGAGACTGACAGAGAGAGAGAATGTGATAGAATTGGGGTCAA
The DNA here is from genome assembly GCA_963921515.1 of Calotriton arnoldi. Taxonomy (NCBI): domain Eukaryota; kingdom Metazoa; phylum Chordata; class Amphibia; order Caudata; family Salamandridae; genus Calotriton; species Calotriton arnoldi. The sequence goes on from CAWUFW010000862.1 coordinate 2,315,829, forward strand.
AGCGTGCATGAAGCTATACAATGCCTCTTAAGATTGCTATTGTCTGCTAATAAAAATGTATTATCAAAATGTGCTCCTTGTAGTAACATCTGCTTTTGAAATACAGCATTGTCGCATTGTCTAATGTTTTGAAACGGGTTTGATTTTCTTACTCTAGCCCCGCCCCCACTGACCCCGCCCCCCCCCCCCATACCGGTGCGGCCCTCGGCAACAAACCACATTACAATTTTGGCCGCCAACAGAAAGTTTGTGAGTACCCATAGTTTACAGTTTACTCCCTGATAAACAATCCTCAACATACACTGAATTTTTGTCAGTGATAAAAGCTAAAACAACAAACAAAACCCTAGAAAAGTAATAATTGACTTTGAATTACCTATGATTAATACAATTACCAAATTGTACACGTATACCCAAATTCAAGGATGTTTTTTTCACTTTTCTCAGGCTTATTGGCAAAAAATAAAAAAAACATCCTTAGTTGAGGATTATATATCAGATAGCAAACTACAGTTTGAACTAAAAAAACTAACTGCCCTTTGCTTTGTTCCTCCTGACAGTGTAGCTGAGTACTACACTTCAATTACTGAGTCTGAATACTTTACCACAAACGAAGAAAAATTGGCACCTATTCTAAATTACTTTTAAGACGCATGGATTGGCCATCTAAGCAGGTCGGGTCGCAGGAGGAAACCACTTTTCCATGTGAAGTGGTGGAACTGCTACTCGACCTGCTTAGAAGGAGGAGCAAAAACAAACAATGCCATAGAGGGATGGCACAACTCCTTTAATAAATCAATTGGCAAACCTCATCCTAATTTCTATTATTTCTTGGAAATTTTGAGGAGGGAGCAAAGTTTCCAAGAAATGAGAATATCGCAATCCTTAACAGGTAGTCTGAACCCACGTATATCAAAAAGAACAAAGGAAATGTCCGAGAGACTATTGGGTGCAATTCAACATTTTACGTTGATGGTGGCTTCAGACTACCTTGATAATCTTGCACACATCCTCCATTTCTAACCTACACTATCTTCTTACTTGCCTGTTTCGCACTAAAGTTTTATAAAAAAAAATCTGGTCTCCTTACCTTGAGATGTCTTCTTTTTTCAACTCTTGGACTTACGTAGTATCCAATTTTTTACCAAGAGTCCTTTGTCTTGTTCAAATCCATTGCAAATAATCCACATTGCTTTTTCAAACTCCACGTCCCGAATTAATCTTTAAAATCTGCACATGATTTTTAAAATTATGATCTGTACATCACTAAAAAAAAACGCACCCAAAGAAAAAATCCCGGTAAAGTGTTGATTTTCGGCAAAAATACGCAACAAAATCAATCGAAGCAATATTCTCTTTCGACAACAGTTCCAAATCCTTTCCAAGTTCCAAAAACCAATAAGCAATTTTTTAACTCATATTAAAAATACATCTAACCGAGACTACACCAAAAATAAAAAAAATTGTAAAACCCATCGCAAAAAGTAAAAAGATACCTTTTGAATCACTTTTGTTTATTAAATTTTTTAATGTATATATGTTGATTTAACTTTAATAAACAAAGCGTGTTACGAAAGAATGAGACCCGACGTGGGCCTAGTACTGCAACCTGTTATGGAATGAATTAGTTGGTTAACACACATTAAAACTATCAAAACACATTTACTACATCTATCTACCTCCCTCCTCTCTTCTTACAATAAATATTACCACTAACCCATGTATTTTATTGATTTAAATTTGTCTTACCTTGACAGAGCGCCCCCTTGCATCTGATCCGTAGCGCGACGATCCTTGTGATGACGAAAGTTACGTTTACGCGGCAACGTCATGTCTTACTGTAAACATGAAAAAAGGACATTTTCTCCCATTCACTTCAATAAAAAAGCGTGCGAAAATTATTTAAAAAAATGTTTTCCAAACAGTTAATATACATAAAAATATCTGTTTATTTTTGTATGATATTATAAATATTAAACTATTTTTTCATTTTTTTTTATATTTTATTTTGATTACATAACTTTTATTTAAATGTTAATAAAATTCATAAAATAATAATGTACATCTCTGGTCTTTCTTTTTACAGTTTAAAATATATGATGTTATTTTATTCAATGTACATTATATTTAATTAATTTACTCATGTATTACTGTTTTAAAATTATTAATTTTTATATTTTTAACTCTATTATTCTACATAAACTATTTTACATTTCATTTACTATTTTATTATACAAAGTTTATAATCAATTATAACCCTATTATAATTAATTTCCAATTTTGTTTTATAAATTTCTCTAACATTATCACAAACTTCTTATTATATATATATTTTTAATATATTCCAGTATTCATTTTAATACCTGAGTATTAAAAAATTACCACAACCTTATTATAAAATATTTATTTTACATTTATAATTAATCTCACTTTTATTATCGCAAATCTCACTAACCTTTAAATCTAATCTTTTTCTAAATTACTCTAGTATTATTTTTTAACCCTTTTATTACTTAAATATCACAATCCTTTTGATATAATTATTTTTTAAAATACTTTAGTATTAATTTTAATACCTGCGTATTAATTAAAATTAATAAAATAAATCTCCTTAAACCATAATATAAATGATATTATTAACAATAATATTTAGAAAAAATCTATAAACAAATATAAAACCAGAATATTACATAAAATACAGTACCACAACCTAACAAAGACTTACCATACTATACTTACCAATGCGTTGTAATGGTATGCGTTGTATAAGCATGCGTTGTAAAGGTGTATGCATTGTAATGCCATGCGTTGTAAAATTATCTGCATTGTAATGGGTGCGTTGTAAAGGCTTTGCGTAGTAATGGTTGTCTCCCGGTGTCCATCCTCTGCGATGTAAGGGATGTCCTGTCACAGGGCTATGTTGTGCAGCATGCAGCAGTCCTTGATGATTTGGCACACCTTAGTGGCTGAGTAAAGGAGGGCACCACCTGTCTTGTCCAGACAGCGCAATCTGGCCTTTAGGGGCCCGAAAGCCTACTCCACTGGCCTCCGTGTTCTTCCATGGGCCTTATTGAAGCGGACTTCCCCTGGCGTTGCTGAATTCCTCGGCGGTGCCAACAACCCATCGTCGATTAGAATAAGTTTAGTCTCCTAAATGGAAAGAGAAGAGCCAAGATATATAACACCATTTCAGATGATTCACCTTGAAATTACCCAAACAATATTATGCCAGATTGTACTTCCCAACAAGCCAAGCCCTCTTACGTCCAAGCTGTGACATTTGTAGGGTTATGCTGCTGTTCTGTGATACAAAGGAATAATGGGCTGATCTAGGGAAACGCGCACAGTTGGCTTAGCTGCAATTTGCAACAAATGGTAGCATACCTGGAAGGTATTCACAGTGCGATGTCTGGCTTACAGAGGTTTTTTCAAGTTCTAGCCTCCTCACTGACCGCAGCCTCCCAACCATCCCAACCTTGTGCCCCACCTCCCGCCCCTTACTCATCCCAATTCTCTTTTCCCCGACCAATCCCAACCACATTCACACCTTTGCACACACCCATTCAAACAGGCACAAGCAGCACTCCCACACAGCAACCCAAACACAACAAAAACACAGACACACAACCAAACATACAGCTACCACACCCACAGACACTGCACCCACCACTAAACACATGCACCACCCCCAGCACCCCTATAGACCCCGCAACCACCACCACACCCACATGCACTACCAGCACACCCACAGACACCACCAGCACACCCAGAGACACTGCACCCACATGTACCACCAGCACATCCACCACAACACCCACATGCACCACCACCCCCAAACACACCGCACCCACCACCACACCCACATGCACCACCACACCCAACACCTCCACAGCACACCCATGCACACACACACATACACACATTAGAATCCACACCCACAAAACACAAACGCCCACACTCACCCAAACAAAAGACACCTAGGAAGCAAGACATACCCAAACATGTACGACATACAACAGACCCACAGGCACCTGCACTCTCAACAGACACATGCACATCAGCCACTGTCACTCCTTCTACCTCTCAAACCCAACTCCCTGCCGATCATCCTACCTATTTTGTCTGAGAGTTTGTTGTTTCCCCTTGCCTTAACCCCATCCAAAGCCCAAACTACCCCTCCCAAACGCAAATCTAACCCTTCCACACCCCAACCCACCCCTTCCACATCCCAACCCACCCCTCCCAATACCAAAACCACCCCTACTAAATCCAAACGTGCCCCTCCCAAACGCAAACCCCCTTCCCAAACCCAAGGGCACCCCTCCCAAACCCCCACTTCCAAACCGAAGATCACCCCTCCCAAACCCAATTACCCCCTCCCAAGTCTGCTCTGCCCACTAGATGCCCTTTCCTGAGGTGGTTCCCCTTGGCAGTGAATTAGGAGGCAAGCTTCGTGCCACCGCACAACAGTGCACAGGACTTTGTTGGCACTTTATGGACTGCCATTTGGCTTTGAGAGAATTTTGAGAGACTTATCTCATTGTTTGTAACAAACCCATAATTTGGATTTCACCAAATTAGTTCTGGCATTGATTTTCCTTTGCAATAGTTTCATTCCTAGCAATGTTTCTGACTAAAATGTGAAGTACTTATTTTTCTTTACCATGATGGCAGGTAATACAACAGATTTTTTTAATGACTACTTTGTTAAGTGCATTCATTATTTAATATAGTATGTGATGGTCATTTGAATGTAGGTGCAGGCATTCATCATGGTAATGGACATTTGCACCAACTACTTGATGTTTAATTTTTTTTTAGCTGTGTTACTACAGGTGTGTTTGTTTCCCCTTGATTACTGATCAGTATGAGCAAACATGCATACAGGTGTGTTTCTTTAAATTTCTTAAACGTCAACATTACAGACATATGCATTGCACATTGATATGCTATTGCTTGTAAGAGAGATTTAAAAATGCACAAGTCAAGTACAAATGTTAACAGACAAGTCAAAAAGTAACAGGTAAATGTGGGGCTTACCTTCGATTCTATCCTCGGCGGTGTTGATTTTGTTTCTCATCAAGCAGCAGCAGCAGCGGTAGGATTTGGAGCGGAAAAGGAAGGGTGAAAGTGAGAAAAGGTGAGTTTCAGACTTATATCCCTTCCAAACCGCCAACTCAGGTGTGGAGGTTTTACCAGCAGAGTCACTGTGGTGGGAAGGCACATTGTGATTGGTCCGGCAGACACATTGGCAGTCCTCCGTCCGACATCCGTTTTTGCCTGTTACGCCATTGATGCGGGCGAACATGCCTGGCAGAGTCGACGGCACTCTGACAGTCTTTCGTCCGTCAAACCGCCAGCATCTAAATAGAGCGGGTGGACCGCCTAGTAGGCAGGCTGGAAGACCACCAAAAAAGCGGCAGTGGGACCAGGTCCGACAAGATCTAGATCAGGCCCTAAGACCCTGTGGCTGGAAGGTTGTTGCTTCAGTTCTCTGAAATTGTTGCCTTTAGTTCACCTATATCATGAATTCTATTTTTATGAGCGCTGTGGTCACTGCTCCCTGAATCCAGTTTTTTTCTTAAAAAAGCTAACTTAGATCTGGCCTGCACTAGCAGGTATAGACCTCATGCACATTTGTTCTGGGATGATAACCAGAGGGACTTGATGAATGTGATTGATAACTTAAAATGATCCATGATTGTGAAGCTTGCACTGGTGATCCTCCTTTGTAATCGAGTGGCTTTTGAAAAAGTGGACCATGATGTGTTGATCAGCTATGTCAAGTTTTTTGCATGAGTTGGTGAAGTCTTACATTAGGTTCTTCCTTGAATCGTAGAATCAACCAGTCAAGCTGGAGCTATTTTGCTCTTTTTTTATAATTCACTGTCCCTCAGGGCTCCCTTGTATGCATCTCCCTGTGTATTTAATAGGCCTGGGCAGAGTTCCACTATGCGGAACTCCACGAAGTGACCAAAAAACTCTGACACGCTATGCGGAGTTCCGCAAGTGGCGGAATGTGTTAGGTCACACTGTTTACAGTGATTTTTAGCGCCGGGTATATGTCCCGCGCTGGAAAATCAGCGCGAAGTGCACCATGTGCAGTGCAAGAGGGCACTGCTTCTTTCTGCTGCTCGAGTAGATGTTCTACCCGGGCTGCAGCTTCCTCAACACAAATGGAAGGTTTCTCAACGCGAGCGGTAGCGGCTATCCGAGACCGCCCACATTGAGAAATCTCGTCGGGAGGTGGTCTGGAGTAAGATTTTCCGCGCTCGCCAACTTAGTGGAGCTGAGTTTTTTGGAACTCTGGGCGCCATGCGGACCGCAGAGTGGGAAAAACTCTGCGAGCGGAATTTCACACCCAGGCCTAATATTTAATATACATTCATTATGGATGTCATTGTAGCATCAGGTGCTAAAGCAGTCGTTGCCCAGTAACATACAAATGTCTCAAAAAACTGAAAGATCCCAGACTCAGTATAATACTTTCCTGGCCTGTCTTAAGATAAGTGTAAAATTGAATGAATCAATGTTGGCCTCAATTCAGTTGTGGCAAAAACGAAATAATTATGTTTGGCACCAGGCAAAATACATCTGTGCATTCTGTATTTCACCTTAACTTCTTTTATTCAGAAAGTTAAAGATGGACCTAATGTAAAAATTCTGATTTAATCTAGACAACATTTGGCTGATGAGTAAACTGGTGGAATTTGTTGTGAAAAAACAATTTTCACCTTGTCTGTGAGAAAAAAGCGGGTCAATTTAGTTCCATCACATCATAGGGCACTTGCTACTTTGACCATAGTTAACACACAAATTGGCTAAGGTGTTGTTTTCTACTCGGCAGAGCCAAAATAATATTTATTCTCCAGAAGATAAAAATGCTGCTGTCTGCTGAATGCTTTGCAAAGGCTAGAGGGTCTTTCTTTGGCTGTGTAGAAATCAGTATTCAGTTTAAGAGTGCATATCTTTCATAATGAATGCAAGTAGGGAACAATGCCACAGTGTCTCCAAAATAAACCATCAACCGCTCAGCGATCTCTGTTCTGCTAATAGAAATGTGCTTCCTCAGAGATGATTAAAATGTATAACTAAGGAGGACTGGAGTCCATGATCTGTTGGATCACACCTTTGGAATGTGCACATGGATGTACTTTGGCAAAAAACTAATTTCAATAAGTTCTGAAACTAAATATTAGCCTATTCCAATCGGTTCTCAGGCAGCCCACCAGTATCTCAAGTACTTACGTTACCATTACTGTTTTCTGTATATCACTTTATCTGCCATGTCCGTTTTATTTATATTGTAGACATTTAAGTACACATGTTTAAACCAATTTGACTAAATCATAGAGATTTATAATTGTAATTCTTGTACATTATTTGTTTCATGCATATAATCCATCCATTCTGCTGTACTATTTCTCATCCATGTTTACGTATAGCTATTTATTATTCCAAAATATAATTTGTTCACCCTGCTTCCTTATTCTATTGCGATTCTGACTACTTTAACCTTTAGCATAATTCCCATCTGCTGTTCATTGTTTCTTCTCTCTTTCTATCTTTATTTCGATTATTAAACATTGTACTTCATTTTAAATGTAACCGCGATTTCTAATCATGATCATTTAATAGTATTAGCGATTAGCTGGTCAGTCAAGCTATTCTTGCTACGGCATACGTGTTGATTGTATCTGAAAGAGACACGTTAGTGACAGATTCCTTACCTTAGAATATCCCCAGGCGTCAGGCTGGATCCGGAAAGTTTTTTGCGTAGCAGTACCCTTGCGCGTCGGTAGGCGGCGTCGTGCGGCTCCGCGTCCGTCGTCGGCGTCGTGATCGCCGGGATGACGTCGCGGGCAGTACTTAGGCGCCGCCCCTGCGCGCTGACGTCAGTTCTTCTTTTTCCGCGCCAGTAAGCGCAGATCCGGGAAGAGCAGTGCCCTAGTCACTTTTTGACTATCTTTTTGTGAAATTTTTCACTGTTCTCTTCAACGAGTCTTCACGACTCCTAAGGTGTCGTAGGGATGCCCGGCTTTAAGCCCTGCGAGGAATGTGGTCGTATGATGTCCATCACGGACCCCCACCTCGAGTGTCTCTTCTGCCTCGGCCGAGGCCACGACACGAAGTCGTGCCCTGACTGCCGGAAACTTCATCCGAAGGCTTTGCGAGAGCGGTCTCGAAAGCTCCTTGAAGTCCGGCAGTCGGCTCCGCGCCGCAGCAAGCCCCGGTCCCGGGAGAGGTCGAGGGGCCGGACGCGGAGTCCCCGCCGTTCGTCGGAATCCAAGTCTTCGCGCTCCTCCGGTAAGTCGAAGCACAAGAAGTCTAAGCGGCGTCATCGCTCTAAGACTTCGCCTCGCCGGTCGCGCGACTCGGCTGAGGTCCCTGTCGGCACCGTCCCCGCCCCGCGGCCCCGGACGTGCCTGTCGAGTTGCCCCCGCATTACCCGTCCTTCCCGGGTTCGGGGGCGACTCCGGCCGAAGTACAGAAATTCCTGTCGGCCATGGCCCGCCTCTTCGGGCCTCGAGGTCCCCTCCGGTGCGCCTTCGGGCCCCGCGGGCCCAGATGGGGTTGCTCCGGCGTCGCCGTCGACTCCGGTCCCGGCGTCGCCTGTCCCACCAGCCTTCGTCCCGGCCTCGGCTCCGGCCCCGGCCTCGACCCCGGTTCCGGTGGTGCCGCAACCTCCATCGACGCCGGTTGACCTAACCACGCCTCCGCCGACGCCGATGTCCCCGGTGCCGCTTCCGACGCCGTCCGGGGCTCCGGGCGGCGTCGTTCCCCGGTTCTCCCCGGGTCCGGACATGGAGCCGGACCGGCGTCGCCCGACGCCGGTTCCGGCGCCGATGAGGCCTTGGGTCCCTTATGTCCCTCCTCCTCCATCTTTTCAACCTGAGGAGGACCAGGAGAGCTGGGAGGGGTCTAACGACCCTCTCACACAACAGTGCGAGTTTGACCCGGACTGGGTTGAGGAACTTGGGGATGCCAGTGGGCTGGATACCTCCCCCGACTCTGGCATGCTGTCTCCTCCCGTGGCAACGGAGGAGGGGGCTAATTTTGCAACGGTGTTGCGTAGAGCTGCTGGAGCCTTAAATCTCCAGTTGCCTACAGTGGCCGTCAGGACTAACCTCCTGACTGAAGTGCTTCAGCCGGCGGCCTCCTCTTCGGAGCCTGTGCTGCCGTTCAACGATGCACTCACTGACGTTCTTTTGGGTGCCTGGTCCAAACCCACCACAGGGGCTCCTGTGGATAGGAACGTGGCCCGACGCCATCGCCCGGCTCCGGGCGACCCCCTGTTTCTCTCCCAACACCCCACCCCTGAGAGCTTGGTTGTCCAAGCCTCTGCCTCCCAAACAGCCTTCCCTACCGCCCCTCCGGATAGGGAATCCAAGCGCCTGGATCACTTTGGGAAGAAGGCTTTCTCTTCCTCCAGTGCTGGCTTGCGGTCTGTTAATACCGCTTGCCTCTTGGGCCGATACACCCACTCCCTGTGGGATTCGGTGGCTGATGTTTTGCCGCAGTGTCCTGAGGAGGTCCAGACACTGCTTACCCGCGCTATTGCGGAAGGGCGTGATGCGGCTAAGTATACCATCCGCTGTGGCCTTGATACCGCCGACTCGCTGGGCAGATCGCTTGCAACGACGGTGGCGCTGCGTCGCCACGCCTGGCTGAGAACCACTGGTTTTTCAGGGGATGTCCAGAATACTCTCATGGACATGCCCTTTGATGGAGTCGGTCTCTTTGGTTCAAAGGCGGACCATGCGCTGGAGCGTTTCAAGGATTCACGGGCTACTGCTAAGTCCCTGGGCCTTGCTGTTGTGCGCCCTCCGCAAACGTCTGCTTTTCGCCCCTTTCGTGGCCACGGAAGGGGCGCCCAGTCACGTCCACAGCCCGGCCAACGGCCCGCGCAGCAAGCGCCTTCGCGTGGCCGAGGACGTGGGTACCGCCGTGGCGGTTCGGGCAACCAGCGTGCGGGTCAGGCCACCACCTCCAACCCGTCCGCGGCCTCCAAGCCCTCCTAGTCCCTCCTTTCAGGTGCACAGCACGCCAGTCGGGGGCAGGGTCCGCCATCACCTTCACCACTGGCGTCCCATCACCTCGGACAAGTGGGTCTTGGACATTGTCCGAAGGGGCTACTCCCTCCCCTTCGAGACCACCCCCCAGCCATGCCACCTCAATTCCACCGCATGTCAGGGGATCACTTGGTGCTTCTACAGAAGGAAGTCACGGCCCTCTTGGCCAAGAGGGCCATCGAGCATGTTCCGACCCCAGAAGTAGGGCGTGGTTGCTACTCCCACTACTTTCTGGTGCCCAAAAGGACAAGGAGGACATGCGTCCTATCTTGGACCTCCGGAACGTCAATCGCTTCCTCCGGAAGGAGAAGTTCAAGATGCTCACCCTAGCTCAGGTCTTGACTGCCCTCGACCCCGGAGACTGGTTGGTAGCGTTGGACTTGCAGGACGCCTATTTCCACATCCTCGTCCTGCCGGCCCACCGGCGTTACCTTCGGTTCACGGTAGGCCTCGAGCATTTTCAGTTCACCGTGCTCCCCTTTGGCCTTACCAGTGCCCCTCGGGTGTTCACGAAAGTGATGGCGGTGGTCGCAGCTCATCTGCGCCGGGCAGGGGTTTCAGTCTTCCCCTACCTCGACGACTGGCTGCTGAAGGCGGGCTCGTCCCAGGCAGTTGTCTCCCACCTCCAGACTACGGCCGAACTCCTGCACTCGCTGGGGTTCTCCATCAATGTGCCAAAGTCGCATCTGATTCCTTCTCCACAGCTCCTTTTCATCGGAGCAGTTCTGGACACGACGCAGTTTCGGGCCTATCCTCCCGAACGGCGAGTCCGGGATATTCAGGCTATGATTCCGATCTTTCAGCCCTTATCCTGGGTTTCGGTACGGATGACCCTGAGGCTGCTGGGCCTCATGGCCTCCTGCATCCTGCTGGTCACTCATGCCAGATGGCATATGCGGGCTCTGCAGTGGGACTTGAAGTTCCAGTGGGCGCAGCACCAGGGCGACCTGTCCGATCACGTCCAGATCTCGGAGGGGACTGCAAAACAGTTGCAGTGGTGGCTCTCGAACCGGCAATGGGTCATGGGCAGATCCCTCTCCCTTCCCCAGCCAGAGCACACAGTTGTGACGGACGCGTCCCTTCTGGGATGGGGCGGTCACATGGGAGAGGCGGAGATCAGAGGCCTCTGGTCTCCGGCGGAGTCCCGGCTCCATATCAACCTTCTGGAGCTCCGGGCGATCCGACTTGCACTCAAGGCATTCCTTCCCTCTGTCAAAGGGAAGGTAGTGCAGGTGTTCACAGACAACACCACCGCCATGTGGTACTGCAACAAACAAGGCGGGGTGGGGTCGTGGACCCTTTGTCAGGAGGCTCTGCGCCTCTGGACATGGCTGGAACATCAGGGCATGTTCCTGGTGGTTCAACACCTGGCAGGTTCCCTGAACGCCAGGGCGGACGAACTCAGCCGCAGGTGCATGATGGATCACGAATGGCGTCTTCACTCGGAAGTGGCGCAAGGACTCTTTCTACAGTGGGGAGAGCCTTGGTTAGATCTATTCGCCACCGAAGAGAACGCGCAATGTCATCAGTTCTGCGCGTTGGAATTTCCAAGGCGGCACTCGCTCGGCGACGCTTTTCGTCACGAGTGGAGTTGCGGTCTATTGTACGCCTTTCCGCCTATACCACTTCTACCCAGAGTGTTGAAGAAGATTCGGCACGACCGGGCCCAAGTCATTCTTGTGGCTCCGGACTGGGCTCGAAGAGTTTGGTATCCCGAGCTACTCAATATGAGCGTAGATCCCCCGATCCGTCTGCCTCTTCGGGAGGATCTTCTGTCGCAGCAGCAGGGGACGGTCCTCCACCCGAACCTGTCCAGTCTACACCTGCTTGCGTGGAGATTGAGCGGCGGCAGTTGATTCCTTTCGACTTGCCTCCCGAAGTTTGTGATGTGATTCTGGCAGCCAGGCGTCCCTCCACTAAGGTGGTATACGCCTGCAGGTGGAACAAATTTGTGGCATGGTGCACAGCAAAGGCTGTGAATCCCCTTTCTGCCCCTCTTTCTGAGGTCCTTCTGTTCCTTCTCTCTTTGGCCCAACAGGGTTCTGCCCTGGGTACCATCAAGGGTTATCTTTGTGCTATCTCGGCCTTCCTCAGGCTCCCTGATCAGCCCTCCCTTTTCAAGTCCCCTGTTGTTAACAGGTTCTTAAAAGGCATTACTCACCTCTTCCCTCCTGTTCCGTTTGTGATGCCTCAGTGGGACTTGAACTTGGTTCTTACCTTTTTAATGTGCGCTCCCTTTGAGCCTCTACATAACTGTCCTCTTCGTCTTCTGACTCTGAAGACAGCCTTTCTGGTGGCCATCACCTCCGCTCGGCGGGTGAGTGAGCTCCAGGCTCTATCTTGCAAACCTCCCTTTCTGTCTGTTCATCCAGACAAGGTTGTTCTTCGGACGCGTCCGTCCTTCTTGCCAAAGGTGGTTACTGCTTTCCACATTGGGCAGACCATCACTTTGCCCACCTTCTTTCCGCCTCCGCATCCTTCCAGAGAGGAAGAGAGGCTCCACCGTCTGGACCCAAAACGTGCGCTCTCTTTCTATATTGACCGCACAAAACACTTCCGGGTGGATGACCAGCTCTTTGTTGGCTACGTGGGCGCCAAAAAGGTCGGGCGGTGCACAAGAGGACCATCTCCCGCTGGGTTACCTTGTGCATCAAGACCTGCTATTCTTTGGCTAAAAAGGAACCTCCTGTTGGGCTGCGTGCCCATTCCACCAGGGCAACGGCTGCTACCACGGCCTTGGGCCGCGGTGTTCCGCTGCCGGTTATCTGTCAGGCAGCTACGTGGGCCTCGCTGCACACGTTTACAAAGCATTACTGCCTTGACAGTCAGGTCCGGAGGGACGGCTTCTTTGGCCGTTCTGTCCTCCAGGACTTCCTTGTCTGATCTTTGTTCGCAGACCCACCACCGGGGTTGGTATTGCTGGGGTATCTATTCTAAGGTAAGGAATCTGTCACTAACGTGTCTCTTTCAGATGCACAAGTTACTAACTTGTGTAACGATATATCTGTAAGAGACAGTAGTTAGTGACAGATTCCTTACCGCCCCACCCATCCTCCCCGTTCTGCGAACTGATTTCTAGGGTTAAGGACATCCCTTTCAGGGCCCTAGTATTTTTCAGACACCTATGTCAGCTTCTTGCATGGCTCTGCGTTCCTGGCGCGGAAAGTCGTGTACAGAACTGACGTCAGCGCGCAGGGGCGGCGCCTAAGTACTGCCCGCGACGTCATCCCGGCGATCACGACGCCGACGACGGACGCGGAGCCGCACGACGCCGCCTACCGACGCGCAAGGGTACTGCTACGCAAAAAACTTTCCGGATCCAGCCTGACGCCTGGGGATATTCTAAGGTAAGGAATCTGTCACTAACTACTGTCTCTTACAGATATATCGTTACACAAGTTAGTAACTTGTGCATTAATATGAATTGTTTTTATTTAGTCTGTTTACCTACATTTTTAAAAAAACATACTTTATTGATTTTCATGCATAACAACCTGACATGTCAAAAGAAAGCAGTTTTAGGGTACACATCATTAATCCAGACTGGAAGAACCCACCACGATATCTTGTATATACAGCGGTAGGTATAACCGCAATGGAGACCATGGTTACAGGTATAGATATCACAATAACAGTGCTTACAGAGTGGATATAATAACTATCTGCATATCGAAATAACATTTAGCCTGTTTACCTACATATTTATAAATTGAATTTGTATTAAAGAGAACAAAAAGAATAGCAGCAACATTTCCAGCATTTTTTTGCATACTCCTTTCTAAGATGAACTGTTACCCCTGTCCTTCAGACATTTCTGTATGCAAAGTTATACTTATAGGTGTGTGATCTTCAACTTATGTGTTTACTGTATCTTACAGCTGTTTACATGTGTGAAATGGAACGGCATGACCCTCAAATATTCAAGGAAAAGTGCAAGAATGTCTCATGCCAGCCACAAAATCTATTGCCTGCTGCTGTAGGAGTAACCTATGAACTTTGTGCTGGCATAGTAGACAAACCAGATCTATCTTTGGAGGAAATAGCCTGCAAGGAAATTATGGAGGAGTGTGGGTATAATGTTCCTGTTTCAACCCTGACACGAATCTCTTCATATAGGTAGGTAAGGGGTCTCTTGTTAGTTCACATTGTCATATTTTGGGCTGCATTACACTTAATTGTGCATATATGTTGAATTGCACAGAATGTTATGAAATTATATTTATAAAGTGATGGCTGATCATTGTTTGACACTGCATGTAACACAATCAAGTAGGGTATTTTAAAGTTAGGTTTCATACTTTCTTAACCAGTTTCCGAATAGTTACAGTGATCTAACAGGGATATTGTAATTGTTTGCAAATATAGAGCCAGCATTTCCTCAATATGTAGCACACTTTTTTTATTTGTATGTGCAAACTTCATGTGAAATGCTTCAGAGATGACAGTGTGTATTATACGGGCCTCTTTATTTTTTTAAACTTTATTTTTTATTCAATTTATATTTCATGGTACAAACAAGAATACTAATCAGCAAGGACCAACACTTCCATGGTTAAAGTGCTGTCTTCTCTATTTAACTGGAACTGTGGTGCTACAGTACACTCGAACGAGAGCTAAAACAGTTAAGAGAATACAAATAAGCTCAGTCTAGTCTTCCACTAAAGCCCACCTTAGAGTTCAAGGGGACCCACAGTTTGTTGCTCACATTGCTCTCCTCCCCTCTCAGAATAGGAACTATGCCTTCAGACACCCATGCTGATATTCCATACAGCCTCCGGACATAAACAAAAAAGGTCGAAAATGAATGGAGTATATGTTGGATGAAAAGGGGATGGGGAAGGGTCAGTGAGGAGGGGAAATCAAGAAGGGTGGGGTGAGGAAGGTCTATGAGTGTTGGTGGAGGTCCCAGATCAGATTCTTTGTGCTGCTTATGGGGTAGACTCTTTGAGCGCGAGGGAGAGGATTCAAGAAGAATGGGAAATAAGAGGTGAGAAAGTAAATAACAGAGAAAAGAAGACAAAGATGGGGTAAAGAGCGTGAGGAAATATGTGAGGGAGGATGTGGGTACCTGTGGCCAAAAGAGGTATAGGGGTCGCCAAGAGAGAAGGAAGAAGATTGTGTAAAGAAGAGATGGGGCTACAAATTAGCTCCCATAAAGCAGGCCTAGCTCTTACTATAATTACTATCTCAATTTATTTTAATTTCTTAAGTGTATTATATTTGTGTGACCCTTGCTGTAGCATTTACTGGGCCCTTACTTACTTTCCAATCATTTAGTCCTCCAATGGACCTTGCTCTGTGCTGAGAGCGGTTAGATATTTTGGGGAACTAGAAGTTACCCAATGAGGACCAGGAATTGGATAACTGTATTTACAAACTCGAAATTAAACTCATATAGATAAATCTCAGGAAAATACAACAGATATAAAATATGATCATTGCAAACCCAAATCTCCTAAAGAAATGTAGGAGGTCAAGGATCATACAGACCAAGAATTCCGTTATGGCAGAATAACAGCATTAGAATTTAATGATCAGAAACTTCATTCTTGCATTTCTGTTTAGTCATAGGGTAACCCAAAATAATTGCAATCACAAAGGACAATAAGTCAGAATAGCAGAGTTGAGGCAAATTTGTTAATTTGGTTTATCGGATTAAATGGAAGCGATTTACATTTAATAAATTTAGCATTCAGATTTGAATTTAGATTATATTAACTTAATGAATACCAAAGCTCGGGATTCAGGAAAGGTAAGGAAACCAGAGAGGGACAGTCGCTCTCAGCCGAAGTAGGCCCCCAGACACATACAGCATATGCGTCCGTATGGATAGGTAGCCAGGTAAACATTTTGCAAAGGCTTGTTCAGGAAAGTTCAGCAGAGTCCCAAGTAGCTAGTCCACTCCGAATTAGACAGAGATCTGTCTGTTGTCTGCCACTGTAACAGCAATGGTCACTGCAGCACAAATGGAACTCTCAGCGAGGAAGAGGACGATGAAGAAGCCCAAAGGCAGCTCCCAAAAAGCAGCAGCAGCCAGCTAGCCTTAGCCCCACCCCCCCCCAGATTCCCTTGGGATAGGCAATTATACTCAGTCAGTTCCGGGGTGACACCTCCTGGCATCACTTCAATTTGTCAGACCACTTAGTCCATTGGTCAGTTCGTATAAGATCAGTGTGATGCTATAGTGAAGAAGACACAAAATCCGGAAAAATAGGTTGATCGATTACTCAGTTCCTTAAGTTATTCAACATGCGACACATTGAATAGTGGCATATTGAAGAAAAGACATAGCAAGTTCAAAAGGGCACTTTCACAGGCAGCTGTTCTGAGTTGTAGCAATGATTGTAGCAAGTGCCCTGCACAGTACAGGAGAAGTCAAAGGAAACAATTATAAATTCAATACTACTGGCAATAGTGTGGAATGTTCCCATATGCTTTGTTATACCAGTCTGCGATTTCACTTGAAGAATGAGGCCTACATGAATTTAAGCTCATATACCGCAAAATCATATTAATAGTGGCTCATACATTTAAAAAAAAACTAGAGCATATAAGTTCAAATATATCATTGATGCACTAATAATCATTTCAATGTGGTTTAAATTAATACATGTAAGTATAGGGTTTTCATAAAATTTTGAAAATACCAACGTGTATATAACTAATCTTTCGTCTAAACATTTTCGTTTAGAATGTAAATCATTAATATGTATGTGAAATACATTCTAGTGAAGTTTCATTAAAGCACTGGTAATTATGATTGTGCAACAACTACTTTTTTTGTCATTTTCGATGTACATGTTATTACATGCAATGTCACTTTCATTTATTTTTCACATAAAAACCAAGTTAATTCATATTGTGTTCAATTTAGTCTTATTAATGTTCACACTCATATATGAATATCAAGTTGATTAGCGATAAACTCCATGATGTGAGAGTCTACCATTTTACATATTTCTAGCACATGTTAATAAAAAGATATATTTTCATTAAAAGCATTGCAACTATATTATTTGAGCGAATAATAAATGTCTCCGGTGTACCTTTCTTCTGCGTGCTTTTACGATGCAGTAGCTATATTTCGTATATTTGTGTCATTTCTCACAACGTGTAACTTGCACACGTTTGCTATTTTCTCGCAAGAAGGTGTCATAGATCATTTCTGTGTCATAAAATCCTTTTGAGGTAATCTCTGCTCTATCACCCTCTGCCCCCTTTCTTCTATGACGCATCTCCAGACATACTATAAAACGGTGCAGAGCTACATGTATCCAAGGCACCACCTTGACATAGTTAACTGGCTCTGTGGTATCAGCAACTGCCTTCCTAACAATCTACGCCTTGCAGAAGAAAACGTTTCTACCCCCTTTTTGGGTAGCTGTGGCGCCTTACAAATGAAATTAACATAACATGTTTGTTATAACTTAAATGCTGATTACCACAGTTATTTTCAAACTTGGTATTTCTAGTGGTCAGTGTTGATAGTGCTAACTTGGTAAGAATTGCAACACATTACAATACTCTTGTGATTTTAAATGTGACATCTTTCAAAAAGTCCTCTCTAACAGTGCTCAGGCAAAGACCAAAAACAATTGTTCAAAATTCCCTGAAAAATCTAAAATATCATACAATCTAGAATTAGATGTATGTATTTGGAATGATTTCAAATACAACAAAAAAATCAAGAGTTATTCTGTCCAGAATTTGTTGTTTTATTCATGCCATTTAGCATCTGGTTTAATACACTGTCATCCAGTTCACTTTCTGTCTTGTGCATATATTGGTATGTCAGTTGTTCAGCATGCTGCGCCATTAAGCGGTATATATATTTTTCCTATGAGGCTCACATTGCATTGTTTATTAAATACAAATTGCGGGATTTGTTTGATACTTGTAACCAGACGTTTACACATGTTTGGCTACTTAAAGAAGTACATGCTTAATATTTTTTACAGAAAATATCATTACTCAATGCTTTTAATTTCTCCACTTTAACACAGCTTCTTGGGCCGCAGTTTTTTTGTTACTGATCTAGCTTGCAAATTCAAAATTTCGGAAACCATCATAAGAAAATCAAGAGGGTCATATTTGATATCATATTCCTCCCTGTGATGGTGAGAACTAGGAATTCTCTACATCTGTGCTGTCTGGTTTAGACATCCGTTACCATCCCAGGGATATAATCTTTGGATAGAAGCCAGGCAGTTGGAGTTCAGCTTTTCTGTCCAACCTGGAAGAGTCCTCATGACGCAGAGGCGCAAAAAATGGAAATTGATGCCGCTAACCATAAAGGTGTGGAGACGCACAAGCAGAGAAAAATGCCTCGGCACCGCCATGAGGAACTGACACAGAAGAAAGTATTGTAGGAAGATCCTAGTATCCAAAAGATCCCACCTTCAGTACACTGAAAGAGAAAATCAGTTTCCTGTGCTCCAAAGTATACAGACATCCGAGTGAGCCGACTGCCGTCTCCTCCCAGCCAACCCTGGGTCCTGGTGGCATCTAAAGTCAAGTGTAGCACAACTTTTGGAGTGGCTGATAACTGGGCTAAAGGGTGCACAGAGCATTTAGTCATAGTGTTCCATTAGCTCCTTTTCTTTAATAGCACACACCACTGTCTCACAAATGTCTGTTACAGGAGCAAATTAGTACACTTATTTTCAATATAGAGATTACTGTTAAATCTCCTGGCAACTTTCATAAGGGTGACCAATCTACAGACTGCAGGCTATCGGTCTTGGTGACTTTGCTCTTAAATGGGAAGAACCCTTCCTCTCTGATCAATCCCAGATTATTTCCCTTATGACTTTCAAAGCTGGGATTCATTCTATTAATTGCGGTGTACCACAGGAATCTGTGTTCTCCCCTCTTCTGTTTAATGTGTACATGCTGTCCCAAACTTGCACTCTCCATTCTATGGGTGTGTAAAATTACACATATGCAGATGATATGAAGCTAATTGTGAAACTTGTTACTGCTTAGGGACCTCCTCAATCACCACACATACTCAAAACTCTCTTACATTAGCGCTCATTTTTGTCTGGAAATGGATGGCCTCAATAGTTTAACTCTACATAAATGGAGCTGTTGATAACAAAAAGCCATTGACGAATATTCTCCTTCCCCCTGGTTAGAGAGCATAGTATCTCCTCCAACCCAGGCTAAAGATGTACTTAACCAAACGACCTACAATGGCTCTGATCTTTCTCTGGAGACCCAGATTTCCAGAATAGCAAGCACCTGCTTCTGGCAAATCAACCAACTGAAGAAAATTTTCCCTTACATTGTCCCAGACAAACATGTTACTGTGGTACAGGCTTTCTTATAAACACGCCTATACTTTGGTAATTTCATCTACCTAGGTCTTCCAGATAGAATTTTAGAACAACTACAACTGGTGCAAAATGCTGCAGCATCTGTTAAGATTCCAAGTGCCGGGTCTGCATCCCCCCTATCTTAAAATACCTCCATCGGTTGGTTACCCATTAGAAAAAGAGCAGTTTCGAAATCTTTGAAAATAGGTCATTGCATCATTCACTACTCATCTCCTGCATTTTTGCAGCTAAGTTTCAATTACATGACCTCAACGATCTTTAAGCTTATCCATACAATTTTACCTTCATGTCTCAAAGACCAGAATGGTCTCATTCGGGTACAGGTTTTTCTCGGTTGCTGATGTAAGAGAATGGAACAAGCAGAGAGGCAATCAAAAGCTATGGGCCATACAGATAGAACAGTGTGTGCTGCAACCCAGCTAAGTTTAAAATAATGTTGCAATCCAGGACCTTGTTTTTTGATACTCCTGAAAGCGATTGGGATTGGATGGTACAGCAGAAAGTACTGGGAGGAGATTGAGGCATTGAGAACATAGCTAGAAACTCACTAAGATACAAAGTCCCAGACTTTGAAGAAGGAAAAGGGATCAACGTTGTGGATGTCGAACAGGAGGTAAGAATACCAACTTAGAAGAAACTCCAAGCTCAGACTTTAAGACGCTGGAGATGGAAATGGACAGTGGGAGGTGCTTACCCGTACAAACCGAGGCAGAAACTATGATGGTTTCCAGGGAACCATGAGGCACACAGTCTCTCCAGGTACAGCACAACATGGCAGAACCATATAAAATATTAAAAGGAGCCCCCTGGGGAAAGTGGCCCTGCTGAGGGAATGGATGCCATGGGGAATAGGAATACAACATAAATTGACTCTGGACTCTGGTGGGCCAGTGCCACCCTCTCCCACTCAGGTAAACACAGATACCACCTGGGACACTCTGACATGCTGAGGAACCAGGTCTGATCTTCAAGTGGGGTGGCGACAGGGTGGCGTTATTTCTCTTCCTGCACTCGGTCCTTAGACACCCCGTCACAGCACCAGGAAGGTCCCCTCTTTTTTTCTTTTAACATTTTTCTCTTTTTTAAGGCTTACAGCCAGGTTGGGGAGGGAATGTTGGAGACAAATACTTACAGGGGAAGTGAGCCTCGTTGGCTGACCTCCCCCAGGGCCTCGATCAAAAGGTGCTTTATGTTCTGGAAGTATGGGGTGAAAGTAACATTGGGGCAGGCAAATTATAGTTGTAGGGTTTCAATGGCAGAACACACACCCACACTTACATTTCCCACTAAGGACATGAGGAGATAGTCACAGGAGAGGTGAATCATGAGCATAGGCCACAGATCATGGAAGGAATAGATGGGAGGTCCTGTTGAAGACTCCTTACAAATAATTACTTGGAATGTAAACAGCCTGTTTAACCCTCTCAAAAGAAGTGGTGTTCAAAGCAGTTATTCTCTGTTTACAGGAAACTCGACTTTTAGCTCAATTTCTCCCTTCCTTGCCAGACAGGGCTTCACCACCGTGACGCAAGCCGGATTTGTGCAGGGACCCCGAGAGGCTGCCATTTTATTTAAAAGATCTATGCTGTTCACACACGTACAGATACAGAGGGCCCACAGGGGTGTTATGTTGCGGTGTACAGTACGCTTTGGGGGAACCAGTGTCATTGGTTAGCATATATGTCACTGACTGCATCCTTTCTCACACACATATTGGCCAACTTATTGCCCAGCTTCAGGACAGAAGAATTAATATAGGTGCAGATGTCAATGAGGTGGCTGAGTACATTCTTATATACAGTGAGATTGTTATTCTTGGTGCTGTTTTTATTACGACCCCAGTGTACACCGTTTATTTTTTTGAGGGGAGCCCACTAATTTTTCTTGAGACTCAATTACTTTTTAGTACCTGCACCTGACTTTGGGATAGTCCAGTAGATATATAAACCGAGCCTCTGGCCTCTGTCATCATGACTGCTGGCATTTAAATGCATGGCATCTCACTAGCCTCCTACATTGCTTATTTATAACCCAAGAAATGGAGGGATTCTTGGCTTTGAACATAGACTTGATTTGTTCACGAGTGACCTTCTGGGAGTCCTACAAGGCATCCTGTTAGAAATTAGATTGTTGGTTGGTTGGGGTGTTAACCCTGTTCAAGTAACAGCCACAATCCTCACCAGGGTGACCCACAAAAAGTCACTGAATCAACCTGTGCTTAACCCTCTGTTAGCATGGCACAAAAGCAGTCAGGCTTACCTTACCTACATGTGTAATGTATTTATGCAGCACACAAACAGTAATAGAATGAAAGCACAACAAAATTGAGAAAAATAGACAACATTTTATTAAATTATTTGACACCAAAACGTCAAACATTCGATCAGTAGAACCGGAGTAAAGGAATTTTTCAGGTTTAAGGTAAGAGATAGCAGCTAAAAGATCAAAGTGCCAACCGCTGACATCTAGTCTCGCAAGACCCAGTCAAAGTTGAAAAATATGGCTGACCACAATGGAGCGGGCGTCGGATAAAAAAAGTGGATTGGGCCTGGTCGGTGCTTACCTTTGGACTTAGAAGAAATTTCGACAAGAAGTCTCTGAGAAGGTAGAAGTTCAGCAGGGCAAGTTCATCGTCGGGGAGCAGTGAAGATTTCGTCGTTCACACTTAGTTTCTTTTTTGGAAATCAAAAATCTCCATCTGGATGAGGCTGGAGGCTGTAACCGGCAAGAGTTCAATGAAACCGGATACCCCTTTGGTGAAGGAACGCTGAACAGGGTTTGCTGCTGTGGAGAAGAGCATTGTGAGAGCTGCCGCAAAGTCAGGCCGACCAAGGATGCACCTTAGGCAGATAGACGAGCAGGTTGGTCCCGGTTTTCCCTCAGTTCTCAGAGGCGTTTTTAGCCAAAAATGTCCTACATCTCAAGTTTTGGCTTTTGGCTATCTGGGCACCTATAGCACCACCACCAAGAGTCCAGGACTGGAGGGGCACCACTTGTGGGGGTTAGGACTGTTCCAGTGTTTTACCTCGGCCCAATTATTATCTCCATTTTCAACACTGGATTTCAATATCTAATCACACCCAGAGAGGCTTTGGTCCTCCGATCGACCTTGCTCATCGCATTGGGGGGGGAATCAAGGTTTTCAAACGTCCACCACCCAATGAGGACCATTAATTGGTTACAGACTTTACAAATTAGAAGTTAAGTTGAAATAAATCACCCTCTAAACCATGCTATAATATATAGGATAACAACAGGAAGTCTGAACCTCCTGAAGAAGTTCAATCGGAATAAAAGCATACAAACCCATAGTTCTGCTGTTGCTATGCAGAACATTAGTAGGAGAATCTGATGCTCTGAAAATAATCTATGGCTATCTCTATTATGAATTAGAAATCGGCTATCGTTTGAACGGTCTCTGGAAAGAACATTAGGAACGCAATTTAATAAAACTCAGACAAGTTTAAGTTAAATTAATTATTGTATTCGACAAGGAAAGATTTTAAATCAATAATCAACATTTTAGGCAATTCAGTCCTGAGTCTCAGTAAGCATTTACAGAATGTAGTATGAAACCACACATTTAGCATAGTACAGACAAAGTTAACCTTACAATGGATTTAGAAATCTATAGTTCAGCCAAGGAGTCCATGGAAAATTCAATAGGCAAGGGGGTTCCTACCACTAGCAAGGGCAGGAGGGACAGTTCGGTTAGAGTTCTAAGCATAGGTATAGGGTCTGTTTAAAACCCACCAAAAGAAAGTTCATGGGCATTGCATAGGATAGCAGCCACACAAATGGGGACAGATGGGGCTCTGATCAAGAGAGTTCTGGTCTGGACCGCTCAAAGTTCTGGGCTACTCTCCTCTCTGGACTGCCAGATCTCTGGTCTGACTGACTCCTTCAGTAGAAATTGCTAGTATATTCCATTACGTCCGGAGATGACATCAATTGTCACCTCATTATGGTCCTATCTGCATGTGACCATCTTCCGCTTGCAAGGTGCAAAGTTAGATACTTTAGAGTAATTGCCAAAGGGATGTCGTAAGAATCGATTGTCCATTCCGGGCACACAGGTTAGTCAACAAAGAACGATTCACAAATGTAATTTCCCATGTTCTGAGGTTAAGAGTTTAGTTTCCCGAATTATTGTCTCTGTAGATGTAGCAGGAAAAGTATCAGTTCTCTCCAGCAATGTCATGTGAAAGTACAAGAAAGTTACATGAGTGAGAAACGTACCAAGAATCGTTCTCATCAGTCCAAAGGAAGGTGCAAGTTTAAAGAATAAGGCCACTTGATGCATTAAAAGGCAATGCTTCTTAATTAATAAACTAATATGCAATTAGACTCCAGCATAGAAAAATTCAATTAAGCATTCATTTTGAATAATCAGATATCATAAATTGTCAAAGACTGTTGCATAGAAAAGTTCAATGCTAAATATGGCCTACTGGCACAATTTCAAAATAACATGTAAAATATTCTTACAAAACATTTAAGAATATCACCAGCGTTTCGATATCTATGGTGCATTACAATGGAAGCAATACAAGATGACTCATTTTCATCGTAAATGTTTGCACAATTGTAATTGAGACTCATGTATGCATGCATATATAATATGTCAAATTAATTTTGTTTTCGTTTTGCATGATAGCAGAGAATATATTTTATACGTTTTTCATATTGTCTGAACCATAAAGATACTTAATTATTAGACATGTTAGACTCACAGTATATGAAACCCTTCTATTTCTATAACTCTAAGCACTCTTTTACGGTTTACGCAGATGTCACAGGCATTGCATGACAACAGTTTATTTTCCAATAACCTGAGATGTCTCTGTTACCATTAATGCTTCAGTTAATGGCACATGTTTTAAGTACATTTCAAAATTATTAAGTGCGTTCGAAAGTAGATCAT
Organism: Calotriton arnoldi; assembly: GCA_963921515.1. NCBI lineage: Eukaryota > Metazoa > Chordata > Amphibia > Caudata > Salamandridae > Calotriton > Calotriton arnoldi. The sequence goes on from CAWUFW010000862.1 coordinate 2,340,164, forward strand.
ACATAAATATTCAGAATACGGTGACAGTTGGTTAATTAATAACATCAGCACTTGCCACTTAATGCATACCATCCGCACCCCCACTGTCTCGCTAGGTCGCCCCCACTTCCTATCTACCTTTATTTTTAGGTCTCGCCTAGCGTTGCAGCACATGCGCTGCTCGCTTTGCGAGGCATGCGCAGTATACACTATAGCAGGGGAGGCTCCGCCCATCTTTTTGATTGGCTTAAATTTTAAATGCTGCATTCTGAATGGTTTTCAGCTTGTTAGTCCCGCCTCCTGACGGCCATGTCATCATTTTTGTCCTTCCACGGCTATCGGCCCCTTTACTTTTAAAACCGTTTTGTTCTCCTGCCTCCTACCGTTCCCTCCCGCAGTCCGTGACTTCTCGGAACACTTCTCCGCCCCCCCCCCTCCCGTTCGTGCCTTTTTTAACGCCCGCACTTCCGTTTAAAATGCAATAGGTCTCGCGTAAATACGAGTCCTATTGCATTTTAAATGCTTGTTTGTTGTGTGATTGGTGGGTGAATTAGCACTCGTTTTTCGTTGCAGCGCATGCGCTTCTTGTTTCTCTTGCATGCGTGCGCAGGCACTAGCAGACGCTACTCCGTTGTGAACGTGAGTGCCGGGCGCTGTCTGCGGCCTCCTTTGAGCGAAGGGCTGTGTGTGACTTGGAAGGGGCACGCTGGCTGTCCTCGGAGCCCCCACGCTGTGGTCTGAGGCCCTATTCAACATCGTCAGCTCCCATATGTAACCAAACAATGCCCTTCTGCACGCTCCACTTCCAGATACGAAAGGACGTTTTGAGAATATAGATTTTGCCTGGAGAGTCCAGTATTTCATGCCTCGGCGCGAGAGCTGATGCACGAAACCTTCATCAGTGTCTGAAAGAGACCATACACACTAGAAAAACAGTTAAATGTGCCTCAATTCACACCACAGCAGAGTACGTTATGTGTGTGACGCAAGGATGTGAAAAAATCACACTTGCGTGTGCCAAACACTGCCCAGGAAAATTCACCAAAACAGTTGAAATAAGCGAGTTCACCGCATTGCTTGCATGACGCGGTTCAGGCAGCGAGCAGAGCTTTCTTGTTCGGTTGGTTATTTTGGAAACATAAATAAATTAAAGGAGCGTTTCGGTGGATTTTACGCCGTGGATCAATTAAAGGAGGTGTGGCATTTAAATCATTACACTGTGCGGCTGGCACTCGGGAGCTCCCGCAAGCCGTATGTGCGCGCGTGTGCGTCTGAGAGTGTGGGTGCGCTAGCGCGCGCTGGAAGGCCGGCTTCGCACAGCTCTGGCTCTGCCTCCCCCAGACGTCACCGCTTTCCCCAGCAGCTCCGTGAAAAATGGTTGGGTGAGTGACAGACCAGCTTACTTTTTAATAGCTTTGTCATGTGCCTGGGAACAGTAGTAAGACAGGTGCCTTCCGCTCGGCCTTAGTGAAGGGGTTAACTTATGTGTGTGGTCCTGAGGTAGCCATACGTTATAGGTTCGTGCTGGTGTGAAAACAGTGCTGATCGCCATAAACCCACCTTACCCACCCCAAGCACCGATGTACCAGCACCGGGTTCTCCGTCCAAGCCTCCCTGTGCACTAAAGGGGTTAACTGGTATCCTAAAGGTCCGGGGATGCCGTCCTTTGCAGCAATGGTCAAGCACATGGGACACTAATGAACTATTTCTGCACCAGCTACAGTTTCCCCAGCTCATCCGCGACGTGCACCGTCAGAAGGGCGGGGGCATATCCGTGGAAACATTTGAGGCGTGTTTGTGTGGAGCTAGCGTCAACCAACTTAAAGCACAAATCAGCCTTGTAGCCAGCTGCCTCCAGAGTCTAGTGAACTAGTGATGCTCAGGTGATGCAGGTCTAGACTCGCTGTGCATGGCACACTGCTGTCAGGGGTAGGAAGACGGCAGTGCTCTGCACACGTACCGTCCACTTAACCGTGACTGTATAGTGTTATTTTCCTAATTATAGAACCATTGATGATCGTTCGGTGTCACTTTTATGTTATTGTGCAGTTGTCTTGCAAACCGAAATCCCTTCAGTTGTACATAACGTTTCTCGTAAGTGACAGGTTCTAGGTAGACGTTTGCTTGGATGATCGAACGACTAGCAGTAGAGAAATAGTTCTACGTTGTAACTCTTTGGGATGTGAAGAGTGGTACTTAGGACCCGTGGAGGATGTTGGTATCTGGAAGATGTCGGAGATTTAGATATTTAGGGATACAAGGAAGGGTTGGGAATGGTTAAGTGAATTGGGTTAACTTGGGAGGTGTGGACACACATCTGACACCTAGCTAACGTGTGGTGGAAAGAGTGGGGGGTTGGAGTGTGTAGGGGGCAGGAATTGTGGGATGGGGTTGGGAGCTGTGTAGAGAGGAGAGAAGTTTGGATGTTACCCCCCTGTGGGGACAAAGAGAGCCCGGCAGTGCAGACATAAGATGTCTATGTGCATAAATACAAAAATTGGAGCCTTAGCTGTTACGGCGTTGTTTCTAAGCAGTCAGTAAATGTATAGTAATTATATTATCTGCTGCACAACTTAATTCAATCAGACTTTGCGAGAATTCGCTCGCCTTACGTTTTGGAGTTTGGTAGGCAGTACTGTGTTTTTATGATTTGCTCACAAATGTGTAAAGTTCTCAATTGTGCGTTAGACGCCACTACAGTTGCAGATAAGGAGCACCTAAAACCCCCAGTGTCATTAGGACATCCATGATGTTAATATTGAGGCTTTATGAGCAATTTCTTAATTTCCACAATCATGTTGTATAAAATGTACCCCGGTTTGCTGCTAAAAAAAAGTATACTGTAGCTTTTAGTCACAGGCCGATTTCTAGTGTTAAATATTTATACTTTTTCCATCCGATTTCTAGAGCCATTTGTCAAATGTTAGTCATTCGTATTTGGATACACACCTTTCTACCACGGGTTCGACTCTAAGAACATGGGGAATGCTACAAAGAGAATATGATACTGTGAATGAGATATGTAGGACAATACAGTGCACTCGAAACCAAGGCAGAAGTTCGCATTGTGGACGTTTTGTAGCAGGAATACTTAATTGTCTTAATTTTGATATGACATATGCTTTCATTGTTCACAATTCACACATCAAGCTACGTGAAAATAGTGCATTATCCAGTTGTAGTAGTGACTTGCATCAGGACCTGCAAGCACACTTACCAACTGAGTAATTGAAACCGCTGTCCCGTTTCCAACTCCTAAATGCATTCCTGCTGTGCAGTAATTGTGGCGAACAGAGTAAAGTGCCCCGCAGCAGTCTTTTAGCTATGATGCAATATATCTTTTTTACCTTTTATTTATCATGCAGGTTCTTGTACATACTTTTTAGCTTTGTTATTTGGGAGGATATAGCGCACAAAGCGTAATGGCTAGGACATGGTTATTATGTTGCGACAGGTAGTAGTGATTTGGGACATCCTTCCTGGTCTCAGGTTAGCTGAGCAGAAAGTCAGTAGCTAATCATTTGAGTTTGCCCGAATATAATTTCAGTTTCCACAAATGTTGGATGCTTTAGGTGAAGGCTATTTAACTGAAACTCCCCATTGTATTTATCTTATGAGATCAAGGTGCACAACATGAGGAAGTTTGAGAGAGCAATTCAAACCAGCAGGCAGGTAATCCTAAAGAAAGCCACTTGGAGTTTTCTGAGTTGAACTCCTCAAAGTTTCCTGGCTGCAACATCTTTTATCCTGCTTGGTGTCTGCAAGTTTATATTCCACAACAGCTTCAGTATACATAGTAGGAAGATAGTGTTTGTTTAGGTGGCCTTTGCTTGGTATTTCTTCCTTAAGTTTTTCTTCCCTCTGTATTGTGCATACATTCTTCATTTTCACCCAAAATGTCCCTAGTTTTAATTGTTTAGTTGAGGAGATGACTCCTACGAGAGAGTATACCATTGAAAATGAGTATCCTGCAGTTGCTTGATATTTTTGACTCAAACATAAATAACTTAAACACATTGGCAGTGCCAATAGCTCTGGCTAAACACTTACAAGGTCCCAAAGGCGAGACCTATGCATTGCAAATGCTTGTTCTAGTTGCTCCCCCCCTCCCTCTCACTCTTTCCCGCGTTAAACCGCTCTCCACTTGTTACATACAACAAAAACATATTCTCACATTAGCACACAGAGAAAAGCCGCAGTTTTGCCGACAAATTCGTCGTCTGTCATTTGTTTTTCACATGGAAACTAACACCGGCCTGCAGCTGCCTAACCTGGCAAATGATGTTTCCTGGTGGGTTAAAGGGAGGCTTATCTGTTTGGTGTCGATCCACATACGTCATCTCCTTTGACAGAGCTCGAAGTTGTGTTTGTGTGAATGCTTTCAGTAACCGACACAGTGAGTCATGTATTGGTAGTCACTTTAAAATCAGGAAATGCATATAAATATTGTTTCCAAATACATCCCCCTGTGGAGTTAATACATTGTATTGTAGGTGACCTTAACAGTTGTTCGTGGATATATATGGGGTGTGGTGTTTCCGTGACCTCACAGTGTGCAGACACTTGGTATCTTCCTTCCCTGTCTGCATAGTTAAGTATGTCTGGCAAGTAGCCATAACACATTGAGAAACTGAGCTGTTAACGTGCTCCTAATGGGTGTCCTTTTCATTATGTAGTGCTGTAAAGTAAATACGAATCTCTATTTCCGAGTGTCTGCCTGCAGCCTGCTTTCTGAGGATGATGGGACAATCATCAATTACATTTTGTGACAAGTTAAAGAAGCTACCTGTGCGGATCACCTACAGAGACAAATACATGCCTGTCCACCACCACAGTCGGTGACATCTGAGTGCCTCTGGATGTGCCCACGGCAAGCAGCCCTCCTGTTTGGTAGTGCAGTAAAGGAGTTAGGGTTCTAACCTGCTACCTTCAGAATGTAGGAGAGGGTGAAGTTGTATCCATTGCTGTGGGAAGACATGCCTTCGTGATATTTTATAATGAAAGAGTGGAGGAATTTCACAGCTGGGGCCTGCTGTCTCACAGGCACACACCTTTGACAGCTATTGATACAGGCCTGCACGTAATGCTTGCCTGGAGTCTGGACTGTGGCAGTGCAAACATGCACAGCAGCAGCATGAGTGACAAGCGCGCTGGCTTTAATTGGAGAGAAGCTGCTATCCGAGTTCAAGGGTCCTCACAACTGAGTGGTGGATTCTGAGGCTCATGGAACACCATGTTTGTATGAACAGCTCCCCTCTTCTTGTACATGTCCACACAGCGATAAGGGACTGGGGACAGATTATTTCAGCATTGAACTGCTCCATCAAATGTTATGAGGAACGTTTGTAATGGCTCATAGATCAGACATACTTTGGGACCTACTGCATATGAAAAATTGTGCAGACCTGTTGCAGTGGTGTGTGCACATCAGGCTGCTCAACACTGGGTCAACATCAGGATTTTCCCTGGGTTGGCTTGCATAGTGGTCTCTCCTCTATCTTGAAAGGGGTGTGTGGTGTTGCTTAGCTTGTTTATCTTTATTCTGCTTGCAACATCAAGGAATATCATGGCGGTAAGGATGTGATTGATGCTGAAGTTGCTCAGTGGTGTAGAGATTTCAGTGTGGATGATTGAAAACGTAGCAGAAACAGCTTGAATATTTAACTTTCTAAGAGGGAGACTAGAATATACTCTTTGGTAGTTTCAGCAATGTAGTGTGTACCCCAGCATGACAGAAAAAATGGGCACAGTCTTGTTTGTATGGTGTTGTAGGGTGAGGTGAGATCAAGCATATGGACATTATGGTGGTTCGTAAGGCAGCAGGGAGGACGTTTTCAGGCACCACTATGGATCCTGAGAAGGAAGTCCGATGTGGAGTTGGACACCAGTAATATTTTGTCTTTGTTCTTCGGTGGTTGGAGTTGATCTTAAGCTTATGAGATATGGTTTTGCTGGTGTGACATGCTGAGTGTGTGCATCACGAATATATACCTGTACATCGCATGTGTTTACAACGCATGCAATTTCAAGGCGGTCGTTACAACGACCGCGTTGTTACATCGCAGTATCATTACAACGCAAGTCGTTACAACGACTTGCTGTAGGGGGCGCTGGATGTTGGAATAGTATAATTTACTATTCCAACTCCAGTGTGTGCAACAGTAGGGAAGGTGTTGGAATAGTAAATTATACTATTCCTTATCTTAGAGCGCCCCCTACAGCAAGTCGTTGTAACGACTTGCGTTGTAATGGTACTGCGATGTAACAACGCAGTCGTTGTAACGACCGCGTTGTAATCGCATGCATTGTTACGCATGCGATGTAATGGCTGTTTCCCGTGCATCACATAAGTGGAAAGGAAGTAAGTGATCCTGGGGTGTTTTGTGTATATTTGTGCAGTGGTAAGGTGTGAGTGGGCTCTGCGTTGGTCTCCTGATGATTTTAAGATTTTGTAGTGTGACAATTGACATATTAATGTATTGAAAGTGTGACATTGCCCAGTCAAACACCTATGGCCGACATGCCTCTTTATTCTTGGCTTTGAGGACATTACTTTTAAGGACTGATTTGCTTAGATCCCATGGTTCTGTATTGTTCTGCAAACCTCTACTCAATATATGTACCCAAAGCGTTGTGAGACCCCGAAAGGAGGGTTAATGTGCATTGTATGCGTGCCTATATAGCTGTTTTAGACATGCAGGTCAGCCTTGGTGATGTCAGTGCTTGTGCGAGTGTATGTGTGTGTGGTGTAACAGTATAGGTCTGGCTGTTGTCCTGGTGGAGCGTCTTATGAATTATGAATCTTGGAGATGTAAATAAAGAAGCATATCTTTAAGTGTTTTCCTGAGGCCTGTTTCATGAAGGTGAGGGTTAAACCATCAATGTTAAAATGTTCTTATAAAACAAGCTGGAACCATAAAAGTAGAGAAGGAGCACAATAATGAGCAATAAGAGCGGGCAAGTATGTCTATAAAGAACACCGTATCCTAAGCGCCCATATTCGCTGGCTTAATAAGTCCTCGTGCCAGGGAAAGGTTGAAGAAACTATGAGAACAAAGTGATTTTTAACATCTGATTTAATGGTCGGTTGTATGCTAGCTACATATCGGTGGTAAGGGAGTTCAGAGCTTCGGATCTTGGTTAAATGCTCCCTTTTGCATTTGGCAAGACTGTTCCCGCTAGTAGAAGTGGTGTAGAATGTTATCACACTTAAAAGGAATCTTTCTACCCCGAGGCAATGCAGCTTCCTCTTTGCTTAATGCATATGGTTGTGTGTGTTTAGGCCATCTGATGCCAGCCAGGCTGCAATATTTTGTGCAAATTGTAATTTTTGCACAGGATTTTTATATATAGTGAGTTAGCATAGTCAAACTTGGAATTGACCATAGGCCTGGCTAGCATACCTGTCTGAGTTTTTGGGAGGGTTTACATTATTGTCCTATGAAAGGTGATAGAGAAAAATATAATACTAATGCCTGAATTAATTTGCCGTTACGTATAGAGGTTGGCAACAAGGGTTCCCCAAAGGGTTTTTACGTTCCTTTCTGGTAGAAGTGATTGGTCCAAGAGTAGCCTAATGGTTATTTGCATCCCAGGACTATTTAGTAATTTTATCATCCGTATACCAGATTTCTGTTTTTAGGTTATTTAGTTGTAAAGATAACAACATAAGTGCTGCCAGAAAAAATGAGTAGCCATTAAAAACAAATTGTCTAATAATTATTATTCTCATTTTGTTCTGTTTAAGAACATTTTGCCTTGAATAATAATTGTAGAATAGCAGTTGGGTAGACGGACAAAGGTAAAGGCAGAGGGATGTTTGTAACGAGCTGTACTGCTTCATTTCCTATTAGCTGTTTACAATGGCCCACTGCCAGAGGAGCAAGTCTCGTCTCCCCTGTCTGCATTGCCCTGATAGGAAACAGAAACTTCTTGGCATTTGGCTCCTCCTCCTTCCACCCCTCATTTGGTGGAGCCAATCAGAAGACCCAGATACTTTCAGATAAAGTTCTCATAAAGTTTAAGCACTTGACCCTCCTTGAGGAGTTAACATTGTGCCTGGAAACCATTCAGTTCAGAACAGATGAGTTGGTAAAGTAGTCCTTCCCTTAGCGCTTGGCCCCCAAATGTATGCCCCACATACTTCATTAAGAGTTGCTTCTCCACCAATAAAGAGTGAAAAGCAATACTGTTTGGTGGGATGCCATATGGCTGCTATAGTCCTTGTGCTGGATTTCTCTATTGGAAGAGAAGAAAGGCAAACCACTAATGTCCCAGTACAGTAAGAAATCAATAGGCTTCATGCCTCTGGCAAATCATTGGCTGTAATATTAGCAAATAACCGAAATGTCCAACTGAGTATCTAGGAAAAACAACCTGTCATAGGGCTGAACTTTAGAATGGGCTGTTTGCGATCTGCATATTTTCTCTACTGTATGCGATCTGCATATGCACTGTATCTTTACTGTTTTTTTATTAAGTTGATATGTGTTTCCGATTCACATAAGTGTTTAGGTCTCCGCCTAGCGTTGCACTGCGTAGCAGTGCTCGCGCAGCGCGAGACATTTTGTAGGGAAAAACGGGGATTTAGCACTGACCTAGGAATCGCACACGCTCGTGCGTGTGCGATTCCTTTTGTGCTACCCCATTGGCCTTTTCGTGCGTCTTTTTGTAAAAGACTGCACGCAATTGGCCAAAGGCGGGCGCATTGCTCCGCCCATGGCCTATTGGTGTCTATTACGTGCTTGGTGCACGTAATAGACACCAATAGGCCATGTGGTTTCAATTATCGTGCCCAGACACGGGCGCGATAATGGAAACCAGATGGCTCGTTTAACTTTAACACTGAGCGCAGGGCCCGCTTCAAGGACACCGAGCTCAGTGTTAAAGTTAAAAAAAAACAAAAAACGAGCGCGGTGTCCTTAAAGCGGCGCCGCACTCAGTTTTAAACTTGTCTTTTTTTTTTGTGCGGATGGCTTCAGTGAGTGGACAATGGGAATTTCCAGGCTGCGACTGCCGCATTCTTGGCGTGACGACTGAGGACATGGGACTGCCGTGCTGAGGTGGGGCAGGTAATACCGCTATGTTATTAGTGGTGGGAACGCGGGGAGGGGGTGCATGGAGGTCCGGTGGGAGGAGGACGAGGGTTTCCTTGAGCGCGCGTCACTGTACACGTGACAGGCCCGCACGCCCCTGTGACCTGCCGAGTGTGGCCGCTGGCAGTGCAGAGGGTACCGGGGTGGCACCGGGGCGCCGTGGCTTCTGTCACGCCTCAGACGCCCCAGCGCGCGGCTCACGTGCATGCCTTCATTCATGCCTGCCTCTGCCACCACGGTGTGCTTGTCCAGCAGACACTTGTTCGTTGCTACGCGCGTTCACGCTCCTCAGGTGACACGAGACATTGATTGATTCAGGTACAAAATGTCCCTCAAGTGTAGAATTTTGCATTTTACAACGATACAAGTGATGACTGATAAATGCATTGTTTTCTGGCTTTATTGTTATTGTTGTTATTATCATCATCATTATTGTTATATTATTTGCACAGGGTGTGATCATGAAAAAGATAAATGCAAGAAATGTGCACGCCTACATTTATGAGAGCTTTTTTAATTGCTTATCTAAAGTTTGTTCGTCAGATATGGGGTTTTCCACAAAAAAGTAATCATTCAGCTGTTTCTAGGTCTGGGTGAACGCTTGATGCTTTGGTTTAGGTGGTGTCAACAGTACTACGTCACACCATAATTTGAGTGCAGTGTATGTTGTTACACAATATCAGCTCCCTTCATACGATCATCCTCTGAGAAGCCGATATCACATGGTGCGCACACAATGAGCTGGGATCCCATGCAGAGAGCAGGCTTTCACCTCATTGTGTGGCTTTTGCTCAGCCACAGTCCATTACGGGGTGTGAAACCTCCCCAGGACTTGGGTGGCTTTTTTAGGTTGAGCGTGGGCAGCGCATGTGGTGCGAGGCATGCTGTTTTTAAGTATGGATTTGAAGCCCCACCCACTCTCCACCCATATTTGTCATTGGCTTGTGTCATTGTCCTTCCTAAATGCTGGCTTCAGATTCGTTAATAGGCTTGTTAGTCCCTCCTTAGTACCGCCTTGTCTTCATTTGTAACCTTCCATGACGACTGGCCCTTTAACTTTGTTTGTTACACTGTACGTCTTATTTTGTCTGTAAGCACTATTTTATTTAATGAGTTTTACCTATTGCTGGCACGACACGCTTTCCTGCAACATTCAGGGCGCCATGCAGGCTTTCACTATCCAAGCAGCCCGTCCCGTTCCAAGCAGCCTGTGGTGGTCGATGTCTCATATTTACAAGAGTTTGAGCTATTGGCATTTTAAATGACAATGCCTTTTATTTATGTGTTAATTATCAAAACGGATAAATAAAGGGCATTGTCATTCACAACGCCAATAGCTTAAACTCTCGCAAATGCAAGACCTATTGCATTGCAAATGCTTGTTCTTTTTGGTCTTTAGGTAGAACTGTTAGTGGTTCATAAATTCGGAAACGTTAAGGGAATATTGATGAAATACTAAGTATTCATTTATGCCCTGCATAAAGGAGAGTTAGATTGCAAGTTGATGGTTTACACGTGGGATTTGCAATTGACGTTGCTGAGGAGAGTGGCCAAAGTTCTGAAATAAAGAAAGTGATGGGATGGTGAATGCTGCGCAGATTAGGAGGGATGAAATGGATGTTACAACTTTATTGAGCAACATTATTTCACCCTCACAAACATGAGCATATACCTATAAGTTGATAACCACATATCATTAGTGCATGGAAGTACCCCAAACTAAGGCATCCTTGTTAGCATCATTTTGTCATGTCAATAAAGATCTTAAAGTATCATGTAAGCACCTTTGCTGATAACCTTGCCTTCGTAACCTTAGGGGACTTTGCGCAGCACTGTAGTCAAGTCAGACATGTCAGATCAATAGAAATACATAGTACATGTTCTCCTGACAAGTAGATGGCAATAAACGTGACACGTGATTAATTCTGTTAAAAGTGCATGTCTAGTACTGATGTAAGTCAGAATGCATGCCTTAATACAAAGTAAATCTACATTTTCTCTGAATATTAACTATATGTAGAACAGATCGTAAGAACCCACCTCTATACCCTTTGTGACACACAGCGCTATCCTTTAATTAGTGTCTGATCAAGTTGTGGGCTTCAATTGTCAGGCTTAAGTGCAGGATGTATAAAGAAAAATACCTGAGTAGGTCATCAGCCACAATACTATAACCCAAGCCTGCTGATCACTTCTTACTTAACAAAAACCAATTCATTAAGTGCATGACTCCTTAATAAAAAAATATTGCCTGGTGGGGTAATATGAAGAACACTGTCTCAACAGAATAATTCGTTTCTGTTCGAAATTGAGTAGAAAGATGCAACTGGAGGAAGAATCTAGCTTCGAAATATTTAACTTTGTGAGGTCAAAATGTAGTATTATTTAATTATATGTACCACAGGGGTGCCACTCGGAGATGTGAGGGTATATTTTGCATCCATTTCCATGCATATGCTAGGGACGGTAAACAACCCTGACCACGAAACAGTCATCCCGCATGTTGTTACAACGCGGTCGTTACAACGACCGCGTTGTAACAACGCATACTATTACCACGCAAGTCGTAACCACAACTTGCGGAGGGGGGAGAAGGTGTTGGATTTAAAATCCAACACCTTCCCTACTGTCCGCACAGCCTGGAGTTGGAATAGTAAATTATACTATTCCAACATCCAGCACCCCCCTCCGCAAGTCGTGGTTACGACTTGCGTGGTAATGGTATGCGTTGTTACAATGCGGTCGTTATAACGACCGCGTTGTAACAACATGCGGGGTGACGGGCAGCGGGAAAAAGAGGCATATTCGCTAGGGACATTAGAATAGATTTAAGGGTGTCTCCTCGGGTGCACTAAATAAGAATGAACTGTACAGCTGTTTCCGGCTAGCATTCCTGATAGCTAATGACTTACTGTTGTCACGGGGAACATCACTACTTTTTGGAAAGCCAGTTATATAACTCTATATTCTGCAATGTAATGCTCCCATGCCGTATTTCCAATTGTAAAAATACCTTTGCTATTCTTACAGTATCACACCAACCAAAGTTTTATAATGCCTTTTGTCTTCTTCTGAGTGACTTTCTGCTTATAATGAATAGGGAGAATACGAAAAATATAATGAAACATCAGCCTAGTTGACACGTTTACAAGCTGTGGTGTTCTCCTGATTGATAGCTGCATTTTCTTACCTCCTCCCCATGTCCCATTTTCCATAATAAAAGCATATTGCCCTTCTCTTTTCCAGCTAGGCTCCTATTAATTTTGACCACTAAATATTTTATTCCCCTATTCAGATAAAATAATCAATATTTACTGCAGTTTGAGTCATGCAGTTTGAGATGAGAGAATTGATCGACCACTACCATGAATTACTTAATCGACACCTCTGGTTCCTGCAAGGTGAGCAGTATGACATTAGCTCTAAGCATTGGCCTTAAACTCGCCCACAGACATGTGTGGCTGAGATTTTTGGGTTGGGATTGCTGGCTGAAGCCATTGCATCCGCACTGTTGAAAATATAACGAGGGGGAACCTGCAACCCTTGCTCATTCCTCGTTGGCACAAAATATTGTTGCTGTAATTAATTTTTGGTGCCGAGGTGTCCGCAGCTCACAACAGCCTATGCGTTATGGAAGATGGCAGGTCATCATACGGAGTCTATTATTTGGTCTTACCACCTTTGGTTACAATCCTATTCACTCACAATAGTAGCGTACATTTTGAGATCCCAACTTCTAAGATCCATTCCTAGTTCCAGAAGTGTCTTTCTCTTGGCCACGGTATTGTTTAAAAAAGACATAATGTATGTTGCTATTGTAGAAGAACAGATCGTCCATCTATGTAACCTGTAGAGCAAGTCTGGTTTGCATCTGTTATGGCAAACAAATGATAAACCGGTGTATCATTTCTGAGTGGACAAGATATTTGGATTCTTTGATTCCTCTGTAGGGATCCAGCTTTTAATACCACATACTTGGATCATTGTGGGCAATCTGTTCCTTGATGCCACTGATAATGTGCTGTTGTTTTACCCTATTGTATCTCATTATTTGCTGTTTTTCTGATACCCTCAGCCGATGACACTCAATAATCAGTAATTAGTCCTCCGTCATTGAATATTCTCTTCTCTTTTCTCCAGTTTAATCTCAGAGGACTTAATGCCCTCTCACAAGTGTTGTATGCCAGTATAGCTTTTCAGAGTCTTGGCGTCTATTGCTTCATCTCTCATATTTAATGATTGTATTTGCTTGAATTTGTCAGCTGTCCACTATATCTGCGGTAAGGTGCTATGCAAAGCCTTCCTTCGTCTCATGCTTTCTAGTGCTTCAGATGTTGAGTGCATTTAGTAGATTCTTCACACAGCAGTGGGATGTCTCAAGGATGTCCATACCTATTTACAAATGCCAATAGCAGCCTTGTGATGTCTTAAATGCTCTTTTAGCAAGAAGGAATTCGATCCTATTCCTGATGCTACAAGTCTCCATTTACAATTCAAGCCACCCCACAAAAAAGATTTTATGAGCAAAGAGCTTAACACTTTAAAAAATATTGTACTGTCAGAAGTAGACAAATGTATCCACTTTAATTTTTCCACGAGATGAATGTGATCCAGCGCTGGGCCAACCTCTTGCCATTGATTATCCGATGGGTCTTTTCTTTATCGACTGAGACGTTATCATTTGTCGAACACATATAATTAACAGTGTAACCCATTTGGCTATACAATAAGGACCAGGAATCCGTAAATAAAGTCAAGCAGTTTTATTACAAGTTAGTAGTTAGGTTAATGTAAATTAATCTCAATACCATGCTGTAAAGGTATTGGTGGGAGGATCCAACTTCCACCTCTGAACCCAAAGAGATCACCTGCGGTGTCCCCCAGGGCTCATCCCTCAGCCCCACGCTCTTCAACTCATATATGACCCCGCTGGCCAACATCGTCCGATCCCACGGTCGCAACATAATTTCCAATGCAGACGACACCCAACTCATCCTCTCACTCACCGACGACCCCACCACCACCAGAACCAACTTTTACAGATGCATGAAAAATGTCACCGACTGGATGAAGAACATTTGCCTGCAGCTGAACACAGACAAGATGGAAGTACTGATCTTTGGCAACAGCAGCAACACATGGAACAACTCCTGGTGGCCATCAGACCTACGACCTGCACCCACTCCCTCCAACCATGCCAGAAACCTCAGAATCATAATTGGCAACAAGCTCACCATTTTTTTTTTTTAAACAGATTTTTATTGATTTTCTGAGAAGGTCAAACAAATAGCTTCATAGACAGCATACATTAATGATTCAGGGAGCAATACATTACAAGTGCAATTAGTGTCATAGCTGCAGCCTCCGATAGGGCGCCGCTCAATGACTCCCCAGGGCCCTCATGCCCCAATACTGAATCCCCCCTCAGCCACCCGCTTTATACAATTATACAATCCCTAGCAGCTCCATGTATATTATCGTTCAGAGTGCAGGGTCATCGTAGGCATGAGGGAAAAACAAAAACAATAAAACACCCAGCCCCAACACCCCCCTCCCCTACTAACCCTCAAGTCCCCTGTAAACCCCCCACCCCCCCAAGCATGCCGCTGACTACTAACTAAAAGGTTCCAGGTATTCCCAGTTCTTCTCCATGGACCGCCTGACTCCCCAGCACTCAAATCCGCATTCTTGGTAGGGCAGAAACACTGGAGGCGACCCCCCCACAGCCCTGCCATCGGCTGCAATACACTTCTCCGTCAGTTAGAGCCTGCAATATCAGATGTCTTGAGCGACCCCCGTTTCAATCAACACACTCTCCTCATCACCAGGCGGATGCTTAGTCAGTTCCACAAGCGCCACCCATGCCCTGGCCAGCTCCATTGATTTCTCGTTCCCCGTACGTCTAGCCATGCCCATCCTGCAGTTGCCTTCACTCTCCGCCCACTTTACAAGTTCCCGTCTCCACCGCTCAAGGGAAGGTCCCTGCCTCGCCTTCCACCGGCTAGTAAGCTCTCTTTTCGCCAGCACTAATCCCAGGTCAATTAACTTGCTGGTGACCTTGGTCCTCGCAGTGTGGGGAAACTCATGTAGCAAACAAACCCCTGGTGTCAGTGCTATCTCCCTCTCCGTCACAGTCGTTAAGACAGACATTGCCTCCCGGCAGTAGTCCTCCAACTGCGGGCAGCTCCAGAACATATGCAGGAACCCCGCCCCTTCTAGATTACAACGAGGGCAGGCAGATGACCCCCCAAAATAGTTGTTCAGTTTGCTGGGCGTTAAGTAAGCCCTATGTAAGACATAAAATTGAATGAGCTGGAAGCGCGCATTTCGGGAACTCTTCCATGGCCTCTCAACTACCTCCCCCCATGTCTTGTCTGAGAGGGGTTCCCCCAAGTCCGTCTCCCACTTAAGTAGCAACGCTGTCAGGGGCTGACGCAGGTCCTGAGTAATCCGGCGATAAAGACAAGTCACCGCTTTTAAAGTACCCGCAGCCATCACCACGTACTGACACGCAAGGGACGTAGCCGGTTCCAACAAACCCCCTCGCCAATGCTTCCTTATTGCCGCAGACAGGGCCGCATGAAAAAGGAAATCCCCTCGCGGGAGATCATGACGCTCCATGAGGTCATTAAACGGTAAGAGGTTGCCCTCCTCGTACAGATCCCCCAAGGTAAGTATGCCCATCTCCGTCCAGGACTGCAGCTTGCTCCAGTCACCCCCATGAGGTAATACCTCACACATTGTCTGCAGAATTTCAGGCGCATACAGGGTCCTGACACGCAGCTTCCTGGCCACACGCATCCAGCACCGCTGCACCACGGCCAAGTCCGACGGTATCGCGTCGCCTCCCGGGTTCACCCGCAGCAGAACACAGGACAGCAGGCGCCAGCTAGGATCCGTTCCCCCCATAGTCTCCGGATGTCGAATGTGGCCCGCCACCCACTGCGTAAACCATTGGAATTGTGCAGCGTGATAATAGGCCTCCAGATCCGGCAGCGCGAGGCCCCCCTCCACCCTGGGTCGTTTCATAGTAAGCAGCGCGACTCTCCGTCTCCCAGCTCCCCACAGGAACCCCGTGATTAAAGAATTGAGCTGTGCAAAGAACCTAGTTGGTATCCAAACGGGGAGCGTCCCAAAGTAATAAAGGAACCGTGGCAAGGTGACCATCTTCACCAAGGCGACCCTACCCGCAACAGAGCGCGGGAGGGACCCCCAGACCTCAAAATTAGATTTGGCACTACGCAACGCTTGCCCCACATTACCCTCCATCAGGTCATTACTGTCATGATAAATCCGGGTTCCCAGGTAAGGGAGGCAACAAGGTTCCCATGGTATCGCCCCCACGGTCTGCCGATCTCGCCCGCCTGCTTTGGTAGGAAACAGGCACGATTTGGCCCAATTCACACGAAGCCCCGACACTCTCCCCAAAGTCTCCAATAACTGCTTCGCCCCTTGAAGCGCATTTCGAAGGTCAGGTAGGAACATGAGTAAGTCATCCGCATATAGCGCAATATGCTGTTCCTGTCCCGCCATCAAAAGCCCAGCGTAATAACTGCCCGACCTGGCATGTGCAGCCATTGGTTCCATTGCCAGAGCAAACAGCAACGGGGACAGCGGACACCCCTGCCTCGTTCCTCGGGCAACCTTACAGGCAGCAGAAATTAGGCCCCCCCCGTCCTGACTCTGGCGGTAGACTCACTGTACAGCAGCGCCGTCCATCGGATGAACCGCTCCCTGAGCCCAAACTCCCGCAGTGCACTAGTAAGATAGGGCCACTATAGGCTATCAAAGGCCTTCTCAATATCGACTGCGAAAATGCAGGCCTCCTCCTTATCATATGTGTCAGACCCCAGGATGCGCATGAGTCTACGAACATTCATGGCGGTGTTGCGGGTCGGAATAAAGCCTGCCTGATCTCCGTGCACCAGCGTCGGCATGTGAGGCATTAACCTGCTTGCCAACACCCGACTCAATACCTTATAGTCCATATTGAGCATCGCGAGAGGCCTATACGAGGAGCGGTCCCACGCAGGCCTGCCCGGTTTGAGAAGAGGAACTATAATGGCCTCACGTGTGGATACAGGGAGGACTCCCTCACGATACGCTCTATTATACAGCGCCACCAGGCAGGGCACCAGAGTGTCTGCATAGGTCGCATAAAATTCCACCGGCAGCCCGTCGGTTCCCGGGGTTTTGTTCCTGGCCATATGTTTTATAGCGCAGCGTATTTCACCCGCCTCGATGTCCCTACCAAGAGCATCCGCCTCTTCAGAGCAAATCTTAGGGAGAGCCGCATCCGGCAGGAACCTCTCATCACCAGGGAGGCCAGGGCCCAACTTGGTGCGATATAACTCGGAGTAGAATTGCAAAAATTGGTCATTAATTCCTCTTTGAGTGTAAACCACCTCGCCTTCCTGTCCCCGCAGTTCCGTTATCGCCGTCCCTCTACGCGCCAGATTGGCTAACCAGGCCAGCAGGGCACCAGACTTATCACGCTCCGCGTGCATCTTATCTGTGTACGCCTTAAAATCAAAGCAACGCAAGCGCTCGAGCTGGAGCGCGAACTCCTCCCTGGCCGCAAGTAGCGCATCATGTTTATCCGGACGCTCTGGGCGCTCTCGCTCTGACACACGCAAGCGTTGCTCCGCTGTTGTCACATCTTGCAGCAGCACCTTGCGGACTCCCACCATCTCTCCAATACAGCGCCCTCGGATCACCGCCTTAAAGGCGTCCTATTCGACGAGCAGAGTGGATGCTGTATTAGTATTAGTCCTGAAGTAATCATCAATAGCTGACCCTATAGTGTCCTTAAACACTGGGTCTTCCAGTGTGTCCGGCCGCAGCCGCCATGTGGGAATGGCCGGGCGATCCCGTGACCAGTGCAACTGCACCAGCAAGGGGTTATGGTCCGAGGACGTTCTGGTCAAATACTCGCTATGCACCATCCCCCCATGTACATCCGGAGAGCAAAGGACTGAGTCCAGGCGAACATGCAGGTCATGTAATGAGGAGAAATAGGAGTAATCCCTGTCAGTCGGGTGATGGGCCCTCCACGTGTCCGTTAACCCCCATTGCTGCTGCCAGGTCCGCCTCGCCGCAGCCAGTCTGTGTACCGGAGCATCCAATAAGGGGGGGTGTGACCGATCTAAATGGACATCAGTAATGCAATTGAAGTCGCCCCCCAAGAGCACAGATCCCACCAGCAGAGGGGCCAATTTCGCTGATAGATGCGCAAAAAATGATACCTGGTCAGTGTTAGGCGCATAAATGCTCCCCAGTACTATGTCTCTGCCATCTAAGCGCCCCGACACTACTACAAATCTGCCCTCAGGGTCTACCAGTTGGCCAGTACTTTGAAACGGGACTCCAGCCCTGACCCAGACCAGACCACCTCGCGCGTAGGCCGAATATGTCGTACAGAACACCTGCCCTCGCCATCTGCGCTGTAAGGCTAAACCCTCCTGCTTGGTCAAATGTGTCTCTTGCAACAACGCAATCTGTACCCCTCTCCTTCTAAGATAGGCATGGACCTTATGGCGACGTGTCGTATTATGCATCCCCCTAATGTTCCAGGACAAACAGCGGATACCTACGGCGGTTCCCATGAGGCGGCGGTTCGAAGTCCATTGTCCCCACCTCCTGCAGCGGCATGCTTGGCCCCGAAAACTCCCTCACCCCCCCAAGCCCCCCCAAACCCCCAACTCCCCTTCCCCAGGACAGGTTCCCTGAAACTAGTTCCCATCCAGACTAATACAACCTTTAACTGTGCACACAGCAGCAGTGAGACGTGCGCCGATCCCTCAGGACCCAAAGCCCCGCCTGGTCCCCCCGCTCAGCACCAGTAGGGGCCCCCGTCAATAATAAGCAATGGACACCGCCCCTCCCTTGCTGCAGGCCCAGAAGCACACAATAAACAAACCCAAACCAGGCTATAAGTTCAGCTCATTCAGCCAGCCGCTGCCCACTCAGCCAAAAAGGTCCGCCGTCTGCGGAGTGACCACAGGTAGCTCGGTGTCAGAGTTCGTTGTCGGGCTGCAAGAAATAGAAGTCTCGGATCCACCCAGGGTTCGACTAGGGGTAGCAGCACTCGGGCCAACCTCACCCTGACTGATCACTGCAACCGCCTGTACCGCCCTGTCCCGTTCAAGGCGGAGATTCGGCATCGAAGGCGCCCTCGCCGGACTCGAATGTGCAGGAGAGCCGCGCTCCACGGGGCTCGCAGCAGAGCTTCACCTGGATCTCGTGTGTCGCAACTCAAGCCATTGCCAGGCCTCTTGTGGGGTAGTGAAAAAGTGTGTGCCAATGGTGTCCACTACTCGCAGCCGGGCCGGGAAGAGCCTGGCATATTGTAGACCAAGCTGGCGGAGTTTCCGTTTAAGCGCAATGAAGGAGGCGCGCTGTTTCTGAACCTCCCTAGTGAAATCCGGGAATAACATCACCCTGGAGTTGTCAATCTGGAGCTGTTGCTTTTCTCTAGCACGCTGCAAGAGGTGATCCCTGTCTCGATAGTGCAACAGTCTCACCACCAGCGGGGGAGCACCCGGTTTAGGAGGTCGCGCCGGCACCCTATGGGCTCGTTCAAGAGCAAAGAATGGGGACAGTCCCTCCAGGGCCACTTCAGATCTGAGCCATTCCTCCAGAAATCGGACAGCGTCATCCCCTTCTGCCCGTTCCGGGACCCCCACCAAGCGGAGGTTATTCCTGCGGGATCGTCCCTCACTGTCCTCTGCCCAGAGTTCCAAGATCCGAACCTTGGCTTCCACCTGTGTCAAGGATCGCTGCAGGACTGACACCGCATCTGGTACTCCCTCCATTGTTTTCTCCGCCGCCGATACTCTGTCTTTCAGTTTCCTGTGGTCATCTTTAAGCAGAGAGAGATCCACACCAATGGCGTCGATTTTCGCCTCAAGGGTTTCTCTGGACGAGGTAATAGCCTGCAGTATGTCGGTCAGCGTAGGTCCCCCCGGTGCGGCAGCCCCCGAGCGCTCCGGCACCTCTTCCTCCTCTTCGGATTGATGACCTGCCCCTTCCATCTGGAGGTCCGCAAATCCCTTCCTCCTGGACACTCGCCCCATCTCAGCAGGGCACTAGGGGCCACAGGGATCCTCAGCCGCCGCAGGTCCTCACCAGCAGCCAAACCGTCCACCCCCCGGATCGGCTCCGGCAGCGACCGGGGCTCCGTCTCAGCAGCGGGCAATAGTGTCCAGATGTGTTGCGGCACACCACGAGGGACGGGCGTCCCCCGCCGAGATCCCACAGCTACTTCACCAAGGGGGGAGAGTCTGGGGGCTCCCTTCGTCGCAGGCGTCGGTCTTGCCCGGTCGCCACAGCAGGGGAAAAGCCCCCCAACGGCCCAGAGTGCAGTTAGTAGAGTCCTCCGGGGCACCGCACCACGGTCTTCAGGCACCCAATGCAGCGAGTAACTCGGGTGTCCGGTGTCCCCCAACCAGCGCTCTCCCACAACCAGGCGCACTCCTCAGTGGTCTCCCTCGCGTGTACAGGTCCAGCCGAGGGCCGCTAGGTTCCGCGGCAGTGCATTAGGGCCAGGGGAAGTTCAGAGTCTCAGCCTCGCAGGCCCAGATGGCCTCGTGCAGGCAGCCGGGTTGGGCTCCAGCGCTCCGCAGTCACCTTCCGCTCCCCACCGCCGGCCGCGCTCACTTGTACCTGGGATCGCCTCCACACTCGCTCTCTCTCCAGGCCGGGTCCGCCGGTCGCCACCTGCCGGCCACTCCTGCAGTCAGGGTCTCCCTCAGCTCACGGGTCCGCCATCTTGGGACCGCGATCAGCCTCCTGTGTCAGAGAGGTCTCACCTCCGCAGGACGCCTCCGCTCCCGATCTGCCGCCGGGAAGAGCCGACAGCCACTGCTCAGATGTCCACTACCTAGCGCAGGTCGCTCAAGCTCACGGCGGTCGCCCTGTCAGGACGCGGCCGCCATCTTGGGCGATCACCGCCGGGAGCCGACCCGGTCAGAAAACTGCTCCCTGCGCCTCAGGCCGGCCGCGCGGAGTGTCGCCGGTGCACCAAGAGGGGCAGCAAGGGTTCCGACACCCGATGGGTGCTCAGGGGCCCCCCCGGGTCATCAGGATGTGTGGTAGCAGAAGGAGGCCACGGAGGAGCTCCGAGGTCCGCTACATCCGCATCGGCGTCAAGCCACACCCCCGTCGCAACAAGCTCACCATGAAATCACAGATAAATTCCGTCTTGACCGGCTGCTTCCTCACTCTGCGCATGCTACGTAAGATCTTCAAGTGGCTACCCATGAGACGCACCGTGACACAAGCCCTCATCACCAGCCGACTGGACTATGGTAATGCCCTCTATGTAGGAATCACTGCACACCTTCTACAGAGACTTCAGACCATACAGAATGCTGCAGCCAGACTCATCCTTGGCCTTCCCCGACAAACCCACATCGCACCCCACCTCAGGAAACTCCACTAGCTCCCCATACAGAAGAGATGCCAATTCAAGCTGCTGACCCACGCACACAAGGCTCTACACAACCAAGGACCCGCCTACATTAACCACAGCGTGAACTTCGTCCAACCATCCAGAAGACTACGCTGCACCTCCCTTTCACTTGCCCATACTCCCCGCGTATACCGAAGGAGAACTGGAGGATGCTCCTTCTCCCATATCGCAGCAAAGACCTGGAACAGCCCCCCCCAGGCACCTCATGCACCTCCGGACCATAACCTCACTTCTGGACTTTCGAATGGCCCTCAAAACCTGGCTGTTCGAATAAGCCTCTGGGGCCTACAAGCGCCTGAATACCTTATTGGGTTATTAGCTGCGCTTTATAAATCCTGATTGATTGATTGATAAAGGTACAGAATGACAACTGTGTAGCCTAACCTCCTAAAGAAGTTCAGGCGCATCAGCATGAGGCAAGCAAGACTATCTGAAAGAGACCATTAGTCACAGATTCCTTACCTTAGAATTATCCCCAGGCGTCAGACTGGATCCGGAGAATTTTTCTCTTAGCAGTACTCCTGCGCGTAGGTAGGTGGCTTCGGTCGACTCCACGTCCGTCATCTGCGTCGTGGTCGCCGGGATGACGTCGCGGTGTCTACTTAGACGCCGACCCTGCGCACTGACGTCAGTTCTTTCTTTTTCTGTGCCAGCCTAGCACAGATCTGGAGAGAGCTTGCCCCTCAGTCACTTTTTGACTAACCTTTTTCGACTTTTTGTCGATGCCTTTTTCAAGTCTTCGACTCCTGGTAGCACGAGGGATGTCCCATCGTCAGACCGGCTTCAAACCTTGTGACTCCTGTCACAAGCTGATGTCCGTCACGGATCCGCACCTCGTGCGCCTCTGGTGCCTGGAGCACGTCCACAACCCGAAGTCTTGCTCCAACTGTCGGGCCATGAACCCGAAGTCTTTGCGTGAGCAGCTTCGAAAGCTTTTGGAGGCCCGCAGTCGGCTCCACGTCTCCCGAGGTCCCGGTCGAGAGGAAGGTCTCGGGACCGATCGCGGAGCCACCATCACCATTTGTCTTCCAAGTCTTCGCACTCCTCGGATAAGTCAAAGCACAAGAAGAAGGCGAAGAAGCACTGTCGCTCTTCGCCTGCGCCCCTTCCGTTGGGCGACACGACGTGGGACCCAGAGCATCATCGCTCTCTGGCTCTGTCTTCGGAGCCTGCTTCTAGGATGGCTCTGCTCTTTCCTCCCTTTCCCTGAGTCGGAGCGTCCCCTGCCCAGCTTCGAGCTTTTTACTAAGCGCTTCATAGCATCTTTGGGCAGCCCGACTCCGCTGGTGCGCCTTCGGGCCCCAACGCGCTCGGCTGGGGGCCCTGGGCCTTCGATGCCGGCAGCTCCGGTCCCGGCGCCAGAGGGCCCCCGAGGATCCAGGCCTGGATCTGGATCGACGCCAGTTGACCTCACGGTACCTTCCCCTGCACTGATTCCAGTGATGACGCTCCGACGTCGATCGTGCCCCCGACTGGCGTCGACCCCAGCCTCACCCCCGACTTGGACCCAGCGCCAGACCGATGTCAATCGACGTCAGTACCAGCGCCGGACCGATGTCGATTGACATTGGTACCAGGGCCGGAGGGTACTTTTGTACCCCTGTTCATTCCTGGTGTTCCTTTCCGCCCTGAGTGGCAACCAGAGGAGGGTGAGGAGGACTGGGAGGGGTCTGTGGACCATTTGGCTGACCAGCTTGAAAAGCCGGAGTGGCGAGAGGACCTGGGTGATGCCAGTGGTTTGGATACCACCCCAGACCTTGGCATGTTCTCCCCTCCTACCGTGGCTAAGGAGCAGGGAGCTTCTTACGCAGTGGTGTTGCGTAGGGCGGCTGAGGCCTTGAGCTTCCTATGGTGGCTGTCAGGTCTAATCTCCTGACGGAGGTGCTTCAACCAGCAGCGGCCTCTTCGGAGCCCCTGCTGCCTTTTAATGAAGCACTCACCGACTTCCTTCTGGGCACTTGGTCCAAGCCCAGCACAGGGGCTCCTGTGGACATGATGATTGCCCGATGCCACCACCCGGTCCCGGGAGACCCACTTTTCCTCTCCCAACATCCGTCCCCCGAGAGCTTGGTGGACCAAGCCTCGTCCTCTAAGGGCTCATTCCCTATTGCTCCCCCAGATAGGGAATCCAAGAAGCTGGACCACCTTGGGAAGAAGATGTTTTCTTCCGCCAGCTTAGCGCTGCGGTCGGTGAACACCGCATACCTCTTGGGCCGTTATACCCATACGGTGTGGGATACGGTTGCGCAAGTGCTGCCACAGTGCCTGGAGGAGGCCCGTGCCGTTCTCTCTGGCTCAGTGGCAGAGGGTAGAGACGCAGCGAAGTACACCATCAGATGTGGGCTGGATACCGCCGACTCTCTGGGCAGAATGGTTTCCTCGTCGGTAGCCTTGAGGCGCTACACCTCGTTGAGGACGTCTGGTTTCTCTGGGGATGTCCAATCCACCTTACTGGACCTGCCTTTTGATGGCCGTCGCCTTTTCAGTGACAAGCCAGACTCGGCGCTCGAGCGTTTCAAGGATTCTAGGGCTACGCCAGATCCTTAGGCCTCGCGGCAACCTCTTCCCCCACGCAGTCTGCCTTTCGTCCCTTTCGTGGCTACGGAAGGGGTGCCCCGCCACGTTCGGCACAGTCCAGCCACCGGTCCCTGCAAGTTAGCCAGCCTCTGCACGGCCGCAGACGTGGGACCCAGCGACGCGGGTTTGGGGGCCAGCGGGTGGGCCAGTCCACCCATAACCCCCCTGCAGCAGCCTCCAAGCCCTCCTAGTCTGACTTTTCAGGGTCACCAAAGGCCAGTAGGCGGCAGGATTCGCCATCACCTCCCCCACTAGCAAAACATCACATCGGACAGGTGGGTTTTGCAGATTGTCCGAAGGGGCTACTCCCTCCCCTTCAAGACTACCCCCCCCCCCTCCATGCCACCATACTTTCATTGCATGTAGGAGGATCATGTGGCCCTTCTCCGCCAGGAAGTTGTAGCTCTCTTGGCCAAGGGAGCTATCGAAAAGGTCCCTGTGCCAGAAGTAGGTCGTGGTTGTTATTCCCACTACTTTCTGGTCCCCAAGAAGGACAAAGGCCTGCGTCCTATCTTAGACCTCAGGGCCCTCAATCGCTTCCTCCGGAAGAAGTTCAAGATGCTCATATTGACTCAGGTACTGTCTGCCCTCGACCCTGGAGACTGGATGGTAGCGTTGGACTTGCAAGACGCATATTTCCATATCCCTGTCCTGCCAGCCCACAGGCGTTACCTACGGTTCACAGCATTTTCAGTTTACCGTGCTCCCCTTTGGCCTTACCAGCGCCCCTCGGGTGTTCACGAAAGTGATGGCAGTGGTCGCAGCTCATCTGTGCAGATCAGGGGTTCCAGTCTTCCCCTATCTCGGCGACTGGCTGTTGAAGGCGGGCTCGTCCCAGGCTGTCGTCTTCCACCTCCAGACTACAGCGAACCTCCTGCACTCACTGGGGTTCACTATCAACGTGCTGAAGTCACACCTGATTCCCTCTCAGAAGCTCCTTTTCATCGGAGCAGTTCTGGATACAGCGTAGTTTTGGGCTTATCCTCTCGAGCAACGAGTCCGGGATATTCGTGCTAAGATACCGATGTTTCAGCCTCTATCCCGGATTTAGGTGAGATTGACTCTGAGGCTGCTGGGCCTCATGGCCTCCTGCATCCTGCTGGTGGATCATGCCAGGTGGCATATGCGGGCTCTGCAGTGGGACCTGAAGTTCCAGTGGGCGCAGCATCAGGGGAATCTTTCCAACGTCGTCCAGATCTCGGAGAGGACTGCATGTCAATTGCAGTGGTGACTCCAGAACCAGGATTGGGTCAGCGGCGGATCCCTCTCCCTTCTCCAACCAGAGTTGATGGTAGTGACGGATGCGTCACTTCTGGTATGGGGCGGCCACTTGGGAGAGGCGGAGATCATGGGTCTCTGGTCTACGTCGGAGTCCGGTCTCCACATCAATCTGTTGGAGCTCCGCGCGATCCGTCTTAGCACTGAAGGCATTCCTTCCTTCTGGGAAAGGAAGAGTTGTGCAGGTGTTCACAGACAACCCCACCGCCATGTGGTACTGCAACAAACAGGGCGGGGTGGGGTCATGGACCTAATGTCAAGAGGCTCTTCGCCTTTGGCCATGGCTGGAACATCAGGGCATATCCCTGGTGGTTCAACACCTGGCAGGTTCCCTGAACGCCAGGGAGGACGAACTCAGCCACCGGTGCTTGATGGATCACGAATGGCGTCTTCACTCAGAGGTGGTGCAAGGTCTCTTTCAGCAGTGGGGAGAGCCTTGGTTAGATCTGTTCGCCACCGAAGAGAAAGCGCAATGTCAGCAATTCTGCGCGTTAGAATTTCCAAGGCGGCACTCACTCGGCAACGCTTTTCGTCACGAGTGGAATTGCGGCCTCCTGTACGCCTTTCCGCCTGTATCACTTCTACCCAGAGTGCTGAAGAAGATCAAGCGCAACCGGTCCCAAGTCATTCTTGTGGCTCCGGACTGGGCACGAAGAGTCTGGTACCCCGAGCTCTTGAGCCTGGCCATCGATCCTCCGATCAGGCTGCCTCTTCGGGAGGCTCTTCTGTCGCAGCAGCAGCAGAGGGTCCTCCACCCGAACCTGTCTGGCCTCCACCTCCTTGCGTTGAGATAGAGCGGCGACAGTGACAGCTTTTGAGCTTCCGCCCAAAGTCTGTAATGTCATCTTGGCAGCCAGGCGTTCCTCCACTAAGACGGTATACGCCTGCAGATGGAACAAATTTGTGGCATGGTGCACAGCAAAGTCTGTGGATCCCCTTTCTGCCCCTCTTTCGGAGGTTCTCTTGTATATACTTTCTTTGGCCCAGCAGTGCTCTGCCCTGGGCACTCTTAAAGGCTACCTTTCGGCCATATCTGCCTTTCTTCGCCTTCCTGATCAGCCTTCTCTTTTCAAGTCCCCTATTGTAAATAGATTTGTACAGGGCATTACTCATCTCTTCCCTCCGTCTCCTTTCATAATGCTCCAGTGGGACTTGAATCTTGTCTTGACATTCCTTATGTGTGCTCCCTTTGAGCCGCTACATAACTGTCCTATCAGACTCCTTACTTTGAAGACCGCTTTCCTTGTCGCCATCACCTCTGCTCGCAGAGTGGGTGAGCTTCAGGCTCCGTCTACCAAATCTCCTTTTCTTGCTGTTCATCCGGACAAAGTAGTTCTGTGCACAAGGCCCTCTTTTCTTCCCAAAGTGGTTACTTCTTTCCATATAGAACAGACTATCACTTTGCCCACCTTCTTCCCACCTCCGCACCCTTCCAAGGAAGAGGAGAGACTCCACTGTCTGGACCCAAAACGTGAACTGTCTTTCTATCTAGACCGCACAAAAGATTTCCGGGTGGACAATTAACTCTTTGTTGGATATGTGGGGGTTAAGAAAGGTCGGGCTGTACAAAAACGTGATTGTTTGTCTTATGCATTAAAATCTGCTACTCCTTGGCAAAGAAGGAAGCCCCACTGGGCCTGCGTGCCCACTTCACCAGGGCAACGGCAGCTACTACTGCTTTGGGGCGTGGAGTTCCACTCCTTGACATCTGACAGGCAGCCACGTGGGCATCTTTGCACACGTTCACCCAACATTACTGCCTGGACAGTCAAGTCCAGATAGATGGCTACTTCGGCCGTTCTGTTCTCCAGGACTTTTTGGTGTGAACTTAGTTCGCAGACCCACCTCCGGGGTTGGCATTGATGGGGTATCTATTCTAAGGTAAGGAATCTATAACTAATGGTCTCTTTCAGATGAACAAGTTACTTACCTTCGGTAACGATGTGTCTGTAAGAGACATACGTCAGTTATAGATTCCTTACCGCCCCATCCATCCTCCCCGTTTTGCGAACTGACTTCTAGGGATAGGGACTCCCTTTCAGGGCCCTAGTTATGTGCACCAGTGGTCAGTGTCTTGCATGGCTCTGGGCTTCGCGCGTGGAAAGTCGTGTCAGAACTGACGTCAGCGCGCAGGGGCGGCGTGTTAGGAAACACCGTGACGTCATCCCGGCGACCACGATGCCGACGACGGACGCGGAGTCGACTGACGCCACCTACCGACGCGCAGGGGTACTGCTAAGAGAAAAATTCTCTGGATCCAGTCTGACACCTGGGGGTAATTCTAAGGTAAAGAATCTATAACTAACGTATGTCTCTTACAGATACATCGTTACCGAAGGTAAGTAACTTGTTCTTCAGTCACAGCAATACAAAGAATTAACAGTAGTATCTGGTGTTCAGAAAAAAGTTTCCGATCTTCTCTCTCAAACATGAGTAATGTCTAAAGTCATCTAATTTAGTGTCTAAAACCATCAAAAGTGATTAAATCTAAAGAAGTCTTAAAAGGTTGGGGAAATGCAGAAAAGGGGAACATTTTGTGAAGGAGTCAGCATTGCAGAAACTTGGTCAAGAGTCTTCTAGGGATAGGGAAATAAGTGTTAGCCTAAGTCACACTTAGCCAAAAAATCAAAGGGGAAAGCATAGAGGTCTGCACCTCTAAAAGTCCAAAGGAAAAGTGGCCAACCTCAACCTGTGAGAATACCAGTTAATTCCACACAAATCTTCTGAGTAACACCCTTGATCACACCATCAGGGACTCCATTGTCCTTTCCATTCTCACGTTCTTAGCTGCAACATTAGCAGATTCTCCCAGACCAGTCCTGTGAACGATATCAACCTTGGGTACTTGCAACTTCTCTATACATTACTAAATAGGGATTGTCAATTAACGCTCTCACTCGCCATGTTCTTGGTCAAGGTCCTCTTCTCAGACTCTCTCACTAGTACAGTGTTACATCTATTCTCAAACTAACAAACCATGTGAACATACCTGCAAGAAAAAAGACTCTGAGGCATAAATGGAAAAGCTGTATTTAATACAGAAAGAAATACAGGCCTACTTGGGTCAATTCTGACTGTATAATTCAATGCTGCACGTTTAATAGGTGCTCATATGTGCATGTACAGCTACAAATAAATGACACGTCAGTACATAAATTCAGCATTAGATTCAGATCACTGAAAATTCATGAATATAGGTGTAAGTGAGAATAAAATTATGAATGCAAATATTTTACAGGTGCGGAAATGCCTTTATTCGTTTTTAGCAACCCGAAAGTCTGACTGGTAAATTACCTTTGGAAGTGGGTGGCAATTGCAGCCCACCCTTGCTCCTTAACCCCTGTCTTATTGCCTTCCAAATGCTCCCCCCTACCAGGTCACATCTTTTTTTCGGTTCAGCCATCACTCCGACCGACCACACTGCATCAGTAGAATTCCATGCGTATTTCCACCCTGAAATACCACGTCTGCCCAGTTATTCCCCCAATCCTTGGGGATTAACTCAGAAAGATAAATGTTAAATTTCGGCTACCCGGCACCTAACTCCAACCTACTTTTAATCACGGCCTGTGCATAAAACCTCTCCAGGTTCTTTGCTGACTTCCGAATAAAAGCACTGCTAAAGAAACACGTTGGAGTACTAAGGGTTGTAGTGATGAAGTCTGGCTGTCATGATGGATTAGTGAGAAAAAATGTCTTTCTACTCTAGACTCTCAGGCAGGCTTTTAGCTTCTTCGTGCAACTCAGTACTGGAACTGTTGTCGGAATTTGTAGATGCCGTCATGAAACCATTAGTCCCTCAGACTAAATCATTCATAACAGATAGTAAAGAGGTATGTAGTCAACATAATTCAAGGTCATTCATTTGTGAGTGAGTCTGACCTTTGGTAACAGTGAACAAACACAGCCTCATTGCAAACATCCAGAAAATAGAGGCTTTGAAAGTCAATGAACGTGCATCGTGTTAGTCCATCAGAATATTTGAATTGATCATATTAGCTGGAAATTATTACCTAACAAAACATTTCCATATAGCATTGACTACAAATGAGGTGGGCCAAGTTGTAGGAAAAAGTTATTCTGTGGCATTAATGTGTCTCTTAAATTGAGAGTAAACATTATATGCCTCTTCCATTCCTTTCTAGGTTCTACACAAATGAGTTGAGTAATAAGCATTTTCTTTTTTGACGCCCTACACTCTATTGCATTTGAAACCCTCAGGAAGTGGTAGAAAGACCAAGACAGTTCTCACCTTTCAGGGTGCAGAACTCTTATATGAACATAATTGATGTTGTACACCTGTAGGAGGCTAAATCCATTTACAAGCTTTTGCTGATATTGCTGTTATCATCGCAGACATCCTTAAGAACAGATAGTCTCACTTTTAGAGTGTCTTCTTTGCATTTTTTATGTTTGCCCATTTGAAATTGCTCAATGATATCTTGAGGACATAATATGAACACTACACATATAACAAGAGCTAATAAGCATAATCATCAAAGGGAGACTTTCTGAGATGGCCCAGCATGTAAAGTAGCCCTGGTAGTGTCAGATAAATCAGCAAGGATTTCATTTGGAACTACCAACAGCATGGTCACACTTGCTCTCATTTCTGGAGACCCCACATTTTAACAATTTGTAAGATAGATTGTGATCTACTGTAACACCTGATGATAGGTGTCTGTGTTCTCTGTAGGTGGCAGGTTCTAACTTTGGTCTGTCAACTTGACTTCTCATTGTATAGAGAAGGGTCACTTTTAACGGATGTGCTATATAATTGTAATGATTGTTTATTTGCAATTTTCTTAGGTATGTAGGCTACTCCTTAAAGTATGTGGCCCTGAGTAAAAGTAAGATGTTTCTCCCCTGGTTTTATTTCTCATTTTGGAACTGCCATTTTATATCCACTCTTTGATTATACAGATTTAGCAGATTGTCTGAAGCAGATTTATCAGCCACACATTTAGTACTGTTCAATCACAGAGCTTTTCACACAAGGCGGGGTAGTGTAACTGGCAGTGAGTTTGTCTTGGCAACCAATGTCATTCTTTCATTAATGAAGTGACATGATCACATTTGTCTGCTTTGCATATCAGCCGAGCTGCTTGGAATTTGAATTTGGAGTAAGTACAATTGCGTTTCTGATGATGCAAAATACAGAAAGGTTTAATATTAACATGGAGACAGCTAGTTATCTCAGCCACTATCAAGGTAGCTATTTTCTAATTTTAATCTTGCTTTCAATTGCCAGTAGCTTTTTGTTTTTCCCAGTTTGTATGGTTGTACTACAAGGAAAGATCATTTTTGAATATTGTGACCAGTGCCTTTCTCTTTAGTCTGTATTCAAGCACCATACTTTGGAGGGATTTGTTGTATTCAGTTATGAGCCTTTTTACGAAGATACTGGAAGGATAGTTAAAAATGCAAAGATAACTGGGTTAGATTTTTTGGAGCATTCTAGATGGTAATTTAATTCAAACATTTTTGAAGTATTGCAAACCAGATCTGTTGTTCACTCAAGAACAGGTTGAGCATTTTTTGGTCAGCATACAAGCGTCCAGCTTGGCCTTGCCCAAATAGATCTTACTTCGGGCATACATAAATGTCTATAGCAACACAAAAAGATGATGTTCAGAATGCTGAACATTATCAAACATTCACACTCAGTCACAGATCTGGGTTAAGTCCATAGTTTTTTTGCTCACCATGCCACCCCAGTTTGGACCCAGCCATATGCAAATCAGTCTTGACCCTGCTTCCCATGGGAACATTACAGCCCAAACTGCCCGACCAGGTCCCCCCTGGACCAAAAACAAGCATCCTGGTGCCGGTTTCGGGGTATCACCCCCTCATCAGCCAGGCTAGCTTTAATTCAGTGGCATAGTGAGCATGTGACCCACGTCTGGGCTTATCCTTCCCTCTATGGCAACTATAGCAACACAAAAAGATGATGGATGGAATGCTGAACATTGTCGAACATTCACACACAGTCACAGATCTGGGCCTAAATCCATAATTGTTTTGCTCACCATGCCACCCCAGTTTGGACACAGCCATATGCAGATCAGTTTTGACCCTGCTCCCCTTGGGAATAGTCCAGCCCGAACTGCCAAGCCAGGTCCTTCGTGGACCGGAAAACAAGCATCCTGGAACCAGTTTCGGTGTATAACCCCTCATCAGCCAGGCTAGCTTGAATCCAGTGGTATAGCAAGCACGGGACCCACAATGCGCGTAAATCTAAACAAAACAGTGAATAGCACATGACAGAGACAAAATATAATAAAATGAAGGGAGTGAGAAACAAATGTGTTAAATACTGCAATGTGACCCTCTCTTTTGTTGTCCCCCATTTGGACTACCCTATGAACACACAATCCCTGGTCAATAGTATTACGCTTGGAACAGTTAACTACTGTACACAAGCAATAGTGTCACAAGTGTAACCACTTGAGCACTGACCAAAAATAAATCACATTTCGTCTTCTATAAAAAAGTTTTATACACCATAAATTACAGAGTAAATCATTTATATATTTCAATTCTGATTTCGGTCTAGTGTTTTGTAGTGATATTTTTACTATTTTACATATAATTATTGCATTTGACACAGAACTATAATGGCTGTTATGAATATCGCCACTTGTATTGTTAAATCATAGTAGGCACAGCACTTGGAAGACACATGGTTAGTTGTCTTAATATGGATGACTGGTTTAAAAATAAGTCTAGTTGAACCAAATGTTTCCTTATTTAACATATTCATGCAGCTTCCTAGCTGGTGTATTGGGCTTCCCCCTGTTTAAGTATTAACCTGTGAAGAGACAAAAGTCAGAGCATTCTCCTCTTGTGTTTTTCAGTGAAAGAACATGGGTGTAGTTCCTCTCCTTTATGCTAGTTCTTCACCTAAATCAGGGAACACATGATGGTCACTGTTCTTCCTTTTGATGTTCAGTCCTAAATAAACTCCACCACGAATAAGTAACTTCTGCACTGCAAAACCGATGCTTTGGATGAACACGTTATGGGATTGGCCCAGAAGCACAGCCTCTACAGAAAGCAAAGAATCTCTGTGAGCATTGGCAAAAACTAGATCATGGCCCAGATAATCACTAGAAATTCCACATCTTTCTAGAACAGGGTTCTCCAAAGTCGGTCCTGGAGGGCTGGATCCATGCCAGATTTTTAAGATAACTACATTTATCTAAATGTGGATATGTTAAAAATCTGGTATGGATCCGGCCGCCAGGACCGACTTTGGAGAACCCTGGTCTTGAATGCTGCGTCCACTGAACTGCATGCAACTGCTCACCATCATATGTATGCTTACAATTCTGGTACTCTTTCACAAGCACACCGTTGAGCCATAGAATGCTCGCTTGCTTACAAATGCATCCTCACCTCCTTCTACTTTTGCTCCTCCTCCTCCAGTTATTATATCTTCTCCCCATAAGTGCCAGACTGAAACACTTTCAGGTGCTTGAAACCAAACTGCCCTTTTTATTTTTGTGGAAGAAATCTCTAGTATTCTGTACATTTTTGGAATGAAAACTTTTAATAAAAATACATTGTTTCCACTCATACTTCCAGATCAAGAAGCAAGCAAATAGGCCACATAAGTGTTCTAAATAGCAGTGTCGGCTGCTCCTGTGAAGCAGCAGTGGGGCGGGGTTTGGGGGGGGGGGAATCACGTACCTGCCGGCTGGCCAGCCGCCGCCTCTCCTCTGTTCTCTTCGTCCTCTTCCTGGCTTCTTGTCTGCAAACAGGAAGCAGGAAGCACCTGGGCTCCCAGGCTCCCTATAGCCAATCACAACGCTGCAATGCAGCGTTGTGATTGGTCTGAGCGCTGTAGTTCGGTGCTCAGCCAGGAAATGGGAGCCTGGGCATGTTCTCCACCCAGGCTGTAATGCAGCCTGGGTGGAGAACATGCAAAGTGTGCATGAATGTTTGGCTGGCCCGAGAGGGCAGGCCAAACATTCATGCATACTTACATAGTGCACACCACTCCTCCCCATACTCTTAAGAGCAGAGCAGATCCGCCCCACCCTGCCAAGACGCTGCAGCAGGAACAAATAAAATGATAATAACGTTATCATTTTATTTTTCCTTTTTTTTCTCAGTGCGATAAGCGGTGGGCGACGCTCCTCTGCCTTAGCGGAGGAGCCGCCACTGCTAAATAGATTTCTTTCACCAAACAAGATGTGGCACTTTGAATGGTTTGGTGATGTTTTTATCAGTCTTTGAACAGATTCCAGGACGTTGGCAAGACTTGTTTATTGTATGTCATGCCATGAACAGCTTCGGTGAAACTTACTTCCTCCCTTAGTACCTGACTGTAAAAGACAGAGCTGTTTCCAAGTAATGCAGTGATTTCTACTAGCATTGTGTTATCTGATAAAGGGATAACCATGTGTCTGCACCCTTTGAACATAAACGCAATCCATTTCCATATCTCATCTAACTGCATTTGAGTTAACAGCTTTAGGACAATGACATGCATTATCACTTGTGGAATCACCTGCCCTCCTTGGAACACCTGCTGGAAGGTAATACAGTGTTATATAATGTTCATTTAATTACCCTTATCCCGTTTTGTTCTGCACCTGCTGCTTTTAACATTGAATTGGAGAAAGGTCTCCCCTTTTCCTCTCAATTGCCTCTTTTTAATGCATTTCTAACTACTGCAGCATGTGTGTGCTCCTGTGGACAGCTGCACGGGTGGATAAAGGCTTGTCAAATTATGGGCATGCAAAAAAAGAAAACTCAAATCCTTTACCTATACATCCTTTGAAAGAACGTCTAGTTTTCTGAGTAATGTGGTTTGAAAAAATATATTCCGAAAATAATTCTTTTGTCTCAAATGTTGAAATATTTTGGACTTGAGTGTCCTGGTACACGATGTTTACATTCCTTATTTGAGTAAACCAAGGAGATAGATATTACTTGAAAGATTATGTTAAAGAATCGTGCCAGATGCTATGTGAAGGATGACGTGAAAGAATTGCTGTGGAGTCCTGACACTTTTCTCCCACTCAGTTTCGTTTGAGATATAACTGATGTTATGAAAAGCAACCGTACTGCTTTGCAGGCTAGAAACTTAAGTTGAGTTTTAGTTTAGTTGGGCTTCGTCAACGAGATGCACCACATTTGTATAGATCAAGTTTGTCTCCTTACATAGATTATGCACACACAAGTGTTTGTGCTGTGCCGCCTGTGTCATAGTAGATCAAGCTGGAATACTCCTATTGTAGTGGCACCAGCACAATTACAAAAGTGAAAAGTGTGGAAGGGACAGAAGGCAATGGAACAATATCTATAGCAAAAACACAATTATTGGCTCGTGGAAATTCATATCCTGCAACAGTTCATTAATATTTAGATCCAATTGCTGGGGTCGTCGATGACGTTTTGACCCTTAGTGGTTTCAGGGTCACAGTCAGGAAAAGGTAATTTCCCATCTAGCAAAAGTCAAATTAAGGAGACAGGTTCAACTCTATTTACAGGGAAAGCGTTCAGATCGATCGCATGACTTGTGAATTCAGAAAGCCGTAGGTCTCAAATAATGAAGGGTCACCAGGTCAAGATGCAACAGGAGCAGGCCGAGCCGATCACATTTGTATTTTTTATTGTTTTTGCAGTTTTATATAGTGCGAACTCGACCCGAAGGTATTGGAACCTTTATTTTAGCACCAGTTACGTTACACAACGGCACATTCATTTTTGGTAGGCACGGGGAGATTGTGATTTGGCCAGAATCACAGGATGTTGAGCAGACGCCGAGACTCGAACCTGGTTCCGCAGCTCCAAAGTCGGCAGCTCTGGCCGTTACGCCACATCCTCTCACCCACTGTGTGATCACCAACACTGAGCACGTCTAAAGGACCAAAATATGTTTCTGCAAGTCTATATGGGTCTTTACTGTGGTGAATCGTATTCTCGAAAGAAATTGCATATTAAGTATTGTATGTATAATTTAATTGCGTGCATAGGAACCTCTTCTCTATACACATTACAATGATGTTAAAGGGGTCATACACAGAACCCACATACCACTTATTAATGGAAGTCAACAATATTACTATGTACTTTAGAAGTGACCTACAATGAATATAGTGTCACATATCGCAAGAAAAAACTCTTTGCAAGAAGTAATTCAGTGCAAACTATTGATAAAAGTGTCTCCTGGCAACGCCAGCCCTCCTCCCACTCTAATCCCACTCCAGTTCCAACAATCCCATCCCCTGGCTGTCTTATCCTACTTTGTACCCTACTCCCAGCGCCCCCTGTAGCCCATGGACGGATCTACTTTCTCACCTGCAGGGGTGGGAGCTGGGTGGAGTGTGAGGGAAGGAAGTTAATAGGACTGGAGTTGTGTTGCTGTCCTGTGCCATGAAGGGATCCAGATCTGGGCATAGAGTGTCCTGGCATTCCAGGTTAATAACCAGGTCCTACAATGCTGCCACTAATGCATACTATTCTATGTCCCACCCTAGATGCAACTATCCCATCCCTTTACAGACCTGCCCCACCTCTCGCCCTTACCGAAACTGTTCCATCCCTTGGCTGCGGTATCCTGTGAGCCCTGTACCCCTGTCTACCCTAGCCTACCATACGGCTTCGGTGTGATCTCCCCAGGAAATAACTGTGAGCTTGTCTGAAAGTAGCGAGTGGTATTTTGCTGGCTCATGTGTGTGTTTGCATCCATTGGACTTGAGTCCAGGGGCATTGCTTCAGGGGGTGTTTGGGGTGTTACACCCCCCAATAAATGTATATCCTGGATCTCACCAGGAATTTTTACATTCACACAGACAAAAATGCACACGCTCTCTCTCACTCTTTTTTAAAATTCCTCAAAATTGTTGGTTATTTTACAAAATATTGTGCTTTCACTTTGTGTGCCCTTATCAATCCGCATTCCTCTCCCTTTCCACTGCCCCTTAGGCCCCTCTCACACACCCTGCTTATCATTTAATGCACTTAAACATTATATGCCAGCATGATTGTTAGAAAATCTGAAGCTCACCCCCCCCCCCCATCTTACTGACCAAACTACACCCCTGCCTGAGTCACTTATTGCATTTTCGAACATGCACATTGTTACCACGTGCAGTATTTTGGCATCCGGTAATTCCACATGTATAGGAGTTTCTAGTACATGTGAAATTGTTGTGTGCAGAGATTCCCCAGCAGTTAATACACATTCCACGGGATGCAAATTCAGCGTGTGATCCCACATAAGACATGCACATTTGCACTGTAGTATCAGCATTACCTGCTGTAAATTACTGCACCCTTTTACCGCAAAACTCAGAACGAGGACACTCGTGTTACATTGAAATGTCCTGTGAGAGCAGTATAAACTATATTGTGTTGTTAAGCTGATGTGTCTATAATCAAGTTCCAATAAGCTTTCAGTGTAAACAGTGTACATCTATTTATGATCACGCAAAGATAGTAGCTGGTTTACACTGCCATGTGCTTGAACTACTTCAATGCGATATTGTATTAAAGTTAATTCTGGTATTTTCTAGATTTAGAACCATCTAGTTTTTAGGTCAGTCCTGGGCAGTGCATGCGCTGCTCTGCGAGGCATGCTGCATTTGAGTATAGAGTTGAAGCTCCGCCCACTCTCCGCCCATATTTTTCATTGGCTTGTGTCATTGTCCTTTGTAAATGCTGGCTTCTGATTCGTTAATAGGCTTGTTAGTCCCTCTTTAGTACCGCCTTGTCTTCATTTGTAACCTCCCATGAGGACTGGCCCTTTTACTTCTGTTGTTACACGGTATGTCTTATTTAGTCTGTAAGCACTATTTTCCTTAATGAGTTTCTCCTACTGCAGGCATGATATGCTTTCCTGCAACATTCAGCGGGCCATGCACGCTTTCACTTTCCAAGCAGCCCAGGACAATGGCGGCCGCTTCTTTGAAATGAAATAGGTCTGCACTTACAAGAATTTGAGCTATTGGCATTGTAAATGACAATGCCTTTTATTTATGTGTTAATTATCAAAACAGATGAATAAAATGCAGTGTCATTTACAATGCCAATACCTTAAACTCTAGCAAATGCAAGGCCTATTGCATTGCAAATGCTTCTTTAGCATTACAGCGACTGGCTGTTAAGTACCTGGGTCTGTAATTAAGGGCTACATCTCGTCTCTTCTCCTCTCAGACCTATCCCTTCCTTTTCAAAATGCATTGTCCAATCAAAAACACGATGCCGGTGTCACTTTTCGCCATTTCTCACAGGCACCAGCCCCTTGAAGGTGGCACTCGTCAGTAACAGCGTGTAGGCCAGAGGCCCCATCAAGAACAGCTGCTCTAGCTCCACGCAGAGCTGGGCGCCTGTTCTTATGCGTTTGCAGTGTCTAAGCCGCACACATTTAACTCGGAATTTCTCTGAGTTAACAAGTGACCTGCATACAGCACAGCTCGGCAACACAAAGAAGCACTCATTGGGCCAGCGCAAATGTTCATGATACCGCTCCCTGGCATTGGAGGCAAATCACAGTGCAGTGAGAGACATCACAAAAAATGTAGTCTCTGACGCCGTTGACACCAGAGGCGAGGAAGAGTCAGACTCCTCATCAAAACTACCATGTACTGGCTGGAAAATACTATCACACTATAAATCATTTTAAAAAAATGTTTCCAGATCCGAAAATTTTCGGAAAATGTTTGTGGACGATTAATTAATTGATGAAGGTAAACCTTTGGATTAACAGTTTAACAATCTCTTCTGTTAAGCTTTTTCACTGTGGGTGCGTTCTAATGCGAAAAATGTGTGTCCTATTTCTTGTACTTATGCACTTTAAATCTTATTTTGCTTGCTGAAATGAGCAACGGTGTAGGAAAAATGACGATCAGTTTACAGCTTTTTACAGGAAGGCCTATAAATAATAAAAAGCAAGCAGCATATGAAGAGTCATAGGCAAAGAACCTGATATTTTGAAATGAACGAATCAATAAGTCTTCATGTTGCACGAGTACCGGAATAGGATGAGGATACCGAAAAACAGACAAATGACCAGCCAGTAACCGAGAGGAAGGAACAGATATGGCATGTACAGACTCTGCTAGAAGGCAGATAGGGGGTTTATCATTGTCAGATCAAATTCTCCACATGATTATTTTTAACTCTTGTTTGGCACCATCCTAACTCTCAGGTGTAGGAGTGATTCACAACACCAGAGGAAGATACTAACTGGAGGAAGAAAGGGATAGGAATTATCACTGAAGGAGGGAATGAGAGCGAAAACGACAGGGTGGCAATTAAAGAAAAATATATAAATTCGGTGAACATTCTGCCAAGTGATCTAGAAATTAGCATTGCGGGTTAATTATAATAGGCGAGCGAGTGACCCTTGACCTCATCAAGACTAGAAAACACTCAAATGTAATCAAACTACTAACAAAGTAATACCTTAGTTCTGTAAGACCCTGCGTACCTTGACGTGACCCATTTTGTAACACCGCACTCGGCCCAAGGAGACATACTGGCATTATGTTATGTTCATATGACATGACAACCAAGTGGTACATTCGTTATTAGTGAGTGATCAGGAGCAATGTATCCGTTCCACCACTGTCAAATGAATTTTGTGATTTATCTTTTCAGTATACTGGAGTTACTTTGTTTTACTTATTAACTTCATGATGCCGATTTGACTGTTAATATGTTTCTTGTGTCCTTACCACCATGATTGAAAAAAAACAGGACACTCACGATACAGACTCTTCCAGCCCTTTTGACAAAGGTAAGTTCATGACGTTTTTTTTTTTTTTACACCAGCTAGCACTTTTAAAGTGATTTCTGGCAGGCTTAAGCCCATTAATAGTTGTCGAGCTCTCCACCATGAGTTTGCAGTTGTCAACAGCCATACATACCACTCAAGGGAAAGCAGGTAGGTGTTCCAAGGCGTCGTTTACCTTGAAAGTTTGGGAAGACCAACACATATGTACATGTATGGGCATTCCCTAGCTCCTTTTTGCCACTTTCCCACCCTGGAACTGATCGATGATTTACTCTAGCATAGCACTGGACTAATTCCACTTCCAGGTTTGGAATAAGAACAGATCACCCTGAGGGGTGTGGGAATAGGGCTTTCTTCATAGGGAAAAATATTTTCACCACAGAGAAAAAAAATTGCATAGGGAATCCTATTCGCCGTATGTGGAGTCCTCTGCTATAGAAAAATCCGCTGAGTGTGAGAAAAGTCACTTCGCCTTCGCAGGACTATGCTTGAAACGATGCACCTGGTGCAGCTCTCCAGAAGGGTACTCCTCAGAATATTGGTACATAGTAAATGTTGTTAAAGTACGTTCACCCAGAGATCTTCATCAGTATGTTTCCTACTTTTTTGTGAATTGGGCTCTTAATGTTTTAATTAGTCAACAGGTTTAATTCGTGACTCAGTTATTCTTTAGCACATTTCAGTCAATAGGATACAACAGTAGTTGACCCCCCCCTTCAGTCATACTCTGAGCCACCAGTTTCCAGAAGCAGTCTAACTTTTTACCAAATTTCCCCAGGAACCCATCTCAAACTTTTTCTTATTGGTGCTCTACATTTTTTTCATCTTCAATCTTCATCTTTCATTTCTTCATTCAGTTTCCAGTCAAAAATCTGTTTTCATTAAAGTGTCTTCCTGTTTCACTGAATTTGCTAACTGAAATCAGTTTGTCTATTAGTTATTGATACTTGATTATTATGCTGCTGTGAGCCTCTCAATAATCACAAATAGAAATTATAGTCTTTCCCCACTCCCTGTTTCTCCTCAATTAGTTTTAGTCTCATCTGTACATCTTACTAATTCACGAGATCGTCTAGGTTCTGGAATGGACTCTTTCCATTTCCTTAACAAAATGGAAGAAAGCCTTCTCAATCATCTACAGTTTAGAATGTTTGATGCTGTATTGCTTGCTCTAGCCTAAATGTTCCCTAATTTCAACAGATAAGTAGTCTAAAAATATATTAAATTATGGAGCGTGTACAAGATGGCGAACGGATAGGACGTCCCTCCGTCGCCTGCTGTTTTCCAGGGCCTGCTGCCCACTCACCCCGAACATCGCTTGAGCTCTAGGGTGCAGTACTAACATAAAGACCCCAATAAGAACCGATAGGCACCAACAGGGTCAGCCTAACCTCCCCCCCCCACCCCCGACGTGCTCAAGCAGCGTACTGGAGGCCACCAAGGAAGGAAACAAGATGGCAGCGGTCAAGGTGCAATGAAGAGTACGCTGTCCATGTCTCTCCGGGTAGCAGCCCCAAACTTATCTGTGCACTGCCCCATGTGCGAGGGACGCTGCTGGGGGGGTGAGGGGGCCAGAGGCCAGAAGCATGGGCCGGTGGCATACTTCCTCTATGACCATGGGGAGCGGTGCAGAGCGGCCAGGCGGTGATTAAGAGCTCGGTGGGGGGAGATTGCTACTCTACCCCGCCCACAGTTCCAGCAGCGTGTGAGAGGCCAAAGCTGCGAAACCTGCTCCAGGCGAGGTATTTAGGCCACAGAGCACCTCAGAAACCCACTGCACAAAGCCCAAGGTGGGGGCCCTGCGGTGAGCACGTGGTGGTAGCAGAGCGGGCTTCTTCTATCTCACAAAGTCTGACTGAAAGCATTGAGCCTGCTGCTTCTCCCCCAGACCAGATGCAGTGGCAGGCATCTGAGGATTCCCCGCCCCCCTCTTGAGTACCGGCAACATCCTATAGACCCGGGCCAGGGGGCTTGCCTCAGTTGAGGGAGGGGGCACTGCAATGCAGCACCGGTTGCAGACAGGATACAACGTGCTACTGGCAGCCATCCTCTTCAGACAGACTGAAGCACCCTCAGAAGGAGATATCCGGCCATATGCCATGATCCAAGCCTATGGCAGACTACGACTAATGTACAGATTGGTGAGTCGCTTGCTCACCACACTGACCGAGACAGTGCTAGTGCCTCCCCATAATGCATACAGAAGGGTGACAGCTGGATACCGGGGCACTGCACTACTGTTCTGGCCCTGGAGCGACTGAGCTGTTGGCCGTTGTAGTGCCCCTGCTGGGCTGCTAGCCGTTGACAGGGACCTGACTCGAGATCGGCAGCATCTGGAAGACTGAGCGTGGACTTTGCGGCAAGCTGGGCTGCTCGAAGGACTGCTGCAGCAATACATGAGGGCCTATACATCGGATAGCTTCCTCGTGATTTCGACCACTTCTCCACCCCACCTATGCATGGGTACAGCTGAGAGACCTGCAGGGTGCAGGGAGATATTGATCGACAGCATTGTACCTGTTGCTTCTACACCAGACCGGACACTAGCAGGAGGCGCCTGGAGATATCTCCCCACCCCCCCCTATCAGTCGTCGGCACTTCACTATTACCCCGGCGCAGAGGACCTGATCAGTTATGGGGGGGGCAACACCACACAGCTCAAGTTGCAGGCAAGGTACGGCACT
Source organism: Calotriton arnoldi (assembly GCA_963921515.1). Classification (NCBI taxonomy): domain Eukaryota; kingdom Metazoa; phylum Chordata; class Amphibia; order Caudata; family Salamandridae; genus Calotriton; species Calotriton arnoldi. The sequence goes on from CAWUFW010000862.1 coordinate 2,381,999, forward strand.
CCTGAAGGCCACCCTCCCCATGTACAATGAAGCGGCCTCGGGGAAGGGTGTACTGCCATAAGCCACGCTTCAAGTCCATTGTAGACTGAGACCTCCATAAAGACCGAAGAGTCGCTCGCTCCTATAATGGACTCAGCAGACAGGGGCTGGTGACCCTTCTCACACCCTGCAACACAGTGATAGTGCCTCCTCATCACGCAAAAGGAAGGAAGGTGGCTGACAACTGGGGACATCAAATTCCTGTTCTGGCCCTACCCTCGCTGACGGGAGGGTGGCCTGAGCTGATGGAGCGGAGCTGCTTGGCCCTGGAGCATTCCTGCTGGGCCTCTGAATGCAGATGGGCCCAGGTTAGAGGACTGCGGCACCGGAGAAGCTGTGCGTGGCCGTGGGGACGGTGGAAGTAATTGGCAGGACTGCCGCACTGGCCTGGTGGGAGGACCCCACTCGATGGGGAGGCTATGTCAGGAGCACAACTTGCCCACCCACTGCTGGGCTGTGACACCGCGTCGAGGGCAGTCAGATTGCCAGGTGTCATTACGCACCTTAGGATCGCACATCCCCAGGGGGCACACCAACAACAACTCGCAGTTGGGTGACAGAGCGGCTGGTGGTGGCCATACCTTGGTGACCATGGCGGCAGCTCGGGCAAGGAAGAAGTCCCTCAAGAAGGTGCATACCAGACCAGCCAGAGGCTCATCAGAAGAGAGGCCTCCTCCTCTACAACTGGAGCAGGCAGAAGCCTGAGATGGCAGCGAGGGACCGGTGACAGTATCCTTCCGGAGGCTTTGTTGGCCTCCCTCCGGGAAGACCTTCAGACAGTAAAAAAAAGAACTTTTTTCAGGACTTGAAAGATGCCTTGCAGGACCTGACAGAGTTGGGGGACGGCATTACAACCCTTGAGGATCATGAATCCAGTCAAGATGAGGAACTTGAGCAGCTTCAGCAGGAGGTGATACGAGTCCAGGACCAGCACATTGACCTCCAGGCACACGCAGAGGATTTAGAGAACCGATCATGAAGAAATAACATCCGCATTTGGGGAGCACCAACCAAGGTGGAAGGTGCAGACATTGGAGCATATGTGAGGCCCTGTTCCTCCAGATCCTCAACGCACCAACCACTACACAGATATATCTTGATAGTCCACAGAGTGGGCCTACCACAACAGGAGAACGCCTGTCCCGCTGACATTCTGGTATGCACCCATGATTTTCAACTAAAAGAGACAGTACTTCGCAAAGTCAGAGACATTCTTCTTTTGACTTCAAATTTACCTCTTTTTTTTTCTTCTTATTTTTCTTAAGAATTTTCACAGTACGGTACATTACATGTCATCACATATGTTAACTGTACAGTAGGAAGGTACATGTAGCATCTCACATTCAAAACTATAGTGCGTAAGCACCCAGCTTTTGGACCAATATTGCAAGTCAGAAATCCCATCTCAAAAATGTCATGGTATAACATGTACTATGTGTCAACAGCTTAGCCACATATAATGCATTATATCTGTGATTGAACCACCCAGAGAAAACATATAAACCATCAACAGTGGTGGCAGCAAACATTGCGGGTCGTGACCATCTAAGGCGCTAGCTGGGACAAAAGAGAAACAAGATTCAAGTCCCCGGGTCTTCAAAAGAGGTCAACAGTCACCCCTAAACGGTGATTATTCGGGGGGAGAAACAAGGTGGGCAGGAGGTGCAGGGCCCTCCCAGTGCGCTGAGGGTCACCACACGCCGAATGTCATGTAGGTCCCGCAACCCCGGGGAGTCATCTAATTTTGGGTGGGTTCCCCCAGATCCTGCCTGCATAATCTCTGTAGGTGACCCCCTCTCCTCACACACTCTACACCTACAGACTCTGCTATTTATCAGTTAATCATTTGGGGAATCGATCCCATGTGGCATCAGATGTGTAGTGTATTCCACAGTCCGAGGGCGGGTAGGTGATGCAGCCTCTAGCTCTTCATCCGTCTACTTCACCTTTACCTTGGCCTCTTTGTACACCCCCAGTGAAGGTCAGGAGCACTTTTTCAAGCGAGCCGTGGCAGAGGTGATGGCCTCCCCGAATCGGCTGGGTTTGATTGGGGGGGCCTTAACCGTGTCTGCAATAATGACTTGTACAGATCAGCACAACACTCTGGGCATACTGGGGCCCTTTCCCGGGTGGGAGCACACTGGTTACAGGAGATGGGCTTACTGGACAACTGGAGGGACAAACGTCCCCAAACACACAATTACACCTTTTACTTGCATGCCCATAAGACATGCGCCCAGCTCAACTATTTTTTGGGGGTTGGTGAGGTCTGGGCATTAATAGAGACGACTGAGATTGAGCCAAGACCCCTTTTGGACCACATAGCAGTCTCTTTCACCCTTGGGGTTCCTCCGGCACAGCGAGTCCCCCGCCTGTGGTGATTGAGAGAGAGTTTCCTGCAGAGACCCGATATGGAGAGATGCATTATGCAAGCGATTGCTGATTTCTTATCTTTTAATTACACCACAAGACCTCCATTGCCACTCTGTGGGTGACCCTAAAGGTAGTTATCCAGGGGGAAATTGATTGCCATATCAGGGGCGGACAATAAACTTGAGGGCCTACAAAGAGAAGTGCAAGAAGTGGAATGCATTCATAAGTGCACTGCCCCCTCCCACCCCCCAACCCCTGCCCCCCAAAAGTCTGGCAGCAGCTAGAAGCAGCATGTGCACATTTAAATGGCCTAGATTTAGACAGAGCTGAATACGCACTGCTCCGATTGCGGCACTCCTATGTTGGGGGGGACAAATGTGGTCAGTTGTTGGCCAATAAGCTCTGAGCTAAACGGCAGGCTGCAAGGGTGGACTCTATCGTGGCTCCGGATGGTACTGACATCTCAGGGGACGACCCCTTTGCGGCAGCCTTTAGAGACAATTATAAAGCGCTCTATTCAGCACAAGATCTTCCCCGGTTGGTCCTTGCACCTATCTCCAGGGCGTGCGCACCTCTCGACTGACCTCCGCACAGGCAGGCACTTTGGACCAGCCGATCCTCGTGAAGGAAGTTATCTGAGCCATTGCGAAACAGAAGCCTCTTAAACCCCTGAATGGCTTTCCCTCATTCTTTTATAAAATATTCTGCACTGCTCTAGCCGCAGTCCTAACTAGACTTTTTAACACCTTGCCCAGGTCAGGAACTATGCCGCTTTTGATGCTGGAGGCCTCCATCATTGTTATTCCCAAGCCAGGGAAAGACAGGAAGCAATGTGGTTTATACTGCCCAATATCCCTTCTTAATGTGGATATAAACTGTTTACCAGCATTCTCGTGGCACGGCTGGGCCCATGTATTGCAGGATTGGTGGACCCCAACCAGGCTGGGTTTGTTCACCATCGTCAATGAAGTGACAGTACCAAAAGGATCATTCACTTAATCGGCAAGGCTTAATGCTCCCAGAGAGAAATAATGCTGCTGGCCATTGATGCGAGAAGGACTTTGGCCAGGTGCATTGGCCCTATTTGGAGGCGACGCTTCAACACTTTGGCTTCAGGAAGAGGTTTTGCACTTGGGTCCTTAGTAACTATGGAGAGCTGCAGGCGACAGTGCGTGTCAATGATCATACCTCAGCTCCCTTCCCTATTAGTAGGGGAACATGTCAGGGGCATCCCCTATCACCCCTGATTTTTGCTCTATACATGGAGTCCATCGCCCAGAGGGTGCGCAACAATCCGAATATGAATATTACCGGGGTGTGCTTCGGTGGGGAGGAACTATATTCCTATGATGTGATAGTTGCGCCCGATGATCCGCTGAGGGCATTGCCGGCCTTTTTGGTGGAGCATGAGGACTTTGGGGAGGCTGCAGGTTTTTGGATTAACCTCCAGAAGTCGCAAGCCCTCAACCTTTCAGTGGCACCGGCTACGTCGACATTACTAGCTTCCCAATACCTGCTACAGTGGTCATCTACCTCGAGCCCTTACTTGGGAGTCCAATTATCCCCAACAGTGAAAGCAGCTATTAATTATCAGACTTTGCTTAGGCATGTATGGAGGGATTTGGCCCAATGGAAGCATTATCGTCTTTCTAGGCTCGGCCAGGTGGTGGCATTAAAGATGACTGTTCTCCCGAGGGTCCTGTTTCTGTTTCAGGCCTTCCCGATAGAACTCTCCTTGGGCATGCTTGAGAACTCTCAGGGGTAGATAAGTTGTTTTGTCTGGGCGGAGGGGAGACACCGCATGAGCCGGCAACAAAGTTACTGATTGACCCGGGAGGGGGGCCTGGCAGTCCCCAATCTCCTACATTACTACCAGACAGCACAGTTTTGCTGCTTAGTGGAATGGAGCCAGGCCAAATCCGAGAAACGTTGGCTATTCATGGACAGAGATGGCGGGTGAATATCTGTGGAAAATTCAGTTCTTGCGATGCCTGCAGAGGGCCTGGAGCCTATATTCTTCCCCCATCACTAGGGCCACTCTTCAGGTGTGGGACCGTGTGGCTACACAAAAAGCCCTGAAATCGTTCCCTTCCCTGCTGACCCCGATCATAGGTAATGCAGACTTTACACGGGGGTTGGATCACAGCACCTTTTTGACATGGAACGGCGGGCTTCATATCTATCGGCCACCTTTTTGACGGGCCCCGTCTCTTTCAAGCAGCTTCGCAAGGACTTTGCACTGCCGGAGCCGGAGAGGATGCCCTATCCACAGGCGAGACTCACAAGGTGAAGACTGCAATTAGTGTATCCTCTAATAAGAGTGTTATCCACGGTAAGTAACATTCTTTTGTGATCATTTTCTCTAACAAAGGTAAGCGGTTAAGAAAAGAAGTATGACTTATTTTTATGTATCTAGAGCTGCAGTGACTCCTTGCAGGTTATAATGATTATTTCTTCAGTCTGCTTCGTTTGTTCAAAACATGGTAGCCTAGATGTATAGCGACCTTGCACTATTGTGATCAGCCCTCCTCGTCTTTGCTTCAGTGTCTCAATTGTATTTATTCTTACTTTTTCAAGGAATTCCTTAGTACTGATCCATTCCAACAATCCAACATCATTTCTGAGTTGGGGTTAAAAATCTAGAGTAAAACATGTTGCATAATTAGAATGGTTGTCAAGAAATGCCGATAACTGAAAAAACTAAATAAAATTTTTAAGCAAGGGTAGAAATTAAAGAGGGCGCAGCAAATCAAAAATAATGTAATGTGTATATAATAAGGGGGGTTATGTTATAACTTATACATGGACATAAAGAACGACACTAAGCCTGATCTATTTGCGAGATCAAAACTTGTAAGGGTTTTCATGCCCATGGTTAGTGCACTGTCCCACTAACCTGTGCCTGAGTTAAGGTAAATGGGGAGATGGAAGGCGCCATTGGAGTGTGCAAGATGACAAAGGAGATGAATGACATTGCAGTGCTGATAACAGTGGAAACAGGCTACATGTTGCTGATTGGAGGGGAGTGGCTGATGTAGAAAATTTAGAAATGAAGAACAAGGAAGATAGAGGGCAGGCTAGGGGAAAATTGGAAGGACAGGGGCAGGCACAGTGGATTCTCCCCATAAATGAAACAAAGAATGCAATTTGGTGGGGAATGGGTGGAGGTGTAGACTCCTGGGTCCTATTCAGGAAACTGCAACAAAATCTGAAACAAGCACTGGCAAAGCCAAATGCGTCTGTGCCATCACTTACAGTATAGAGAGTCAGTTACTGAAGTGGCCCGAACCATTGCTTTAAGCTGCATGCTGTGGTGGGTGGAATCAAAATGTAATGGCACTTGACAGACTAACAGATGAAGAGGGTGCCCTCTAGGTATGCACTTGTATTTTTATTCTAAATGTTTGGAGAGCATGAGGCTGGCAAGACAGCTTAAACAATTTCTATCAGACCTACTAATGGATATGGGAGTAAACAGTGAAAACGGCCGCACATTAAGGATATGACATTTCTAGACTGCCTCTAGAGTTCATACACTATTGGACAATTTCCATCTCGAAAGTAATTTACATTTTAAACCAAGACATTGTTGCAAATAACCAATTTCTTTTGTCTGCAAGTGCTCATTTATTAGTTCTCTCTTTCAAGCCCAGTGTTTTGTCCTTAGTAAATTGTGCATTTTGTCTGAATTATTGCCAAAAGTCTTGATTTGGGATAACAGCGCGAGTAAGCTTATTCTAATATCAGACATTTTAAGTCACATTTTGAAATGTTTGGAAAATATAATACATACTTTTTTCTCAATTGACTAGAAAAAAATATGTCTATCCGCTCACGTTGCATTCAGATGGTCAGATGTGGTGCATGTTTATTGATTTACCCGCAACACATTATTTGCCCATCTATGAGATATTATTACAAATGAGTTTAAATGCTCTTACTTTATATATTTTTGATACTGAATTGCAGCTTTTCCCTAAATAGTTGGCTGGCCCTCATCTGATACACAAATCAACCTGCAGTTGAAAACTGCATTGGCAATAAAAGCACTTTTTATTGTAGGGTATTTTATATTTTTCCCTGGACTTGGAAAATCAACCTGACATCATTGCTCAGCGAGAAAGGAATAATAAATAAACAATGAACCACAAGATCTGCAGAGTCCTTGGATTGGTTTCAATGACTGAAGCACTTTTGCTTTTAGAAAGCAAGACTTACAACCACAGATGGGCAGTATGGTCCCTTGGTGTCAAGATTTAGAGGTCACGCAAGGACCGAGAAAGAAGCCTCACTAAATCTCTGCATTTATATAGTGTGTTCCCAGCAGACACCAGAGGCGAGTGCTCCCAATTCTTTTTATAGCATCTTCAAGACCAGGTGGTCCCGAAAGTAATAAGACATTTAGAGGAAAGGATGCTGCAGTCGCAGTTATGCAAGACACCTGGGTCACGGGGGGCGCTTGTTGAAGTCACAAAATGTAATTTCGAGAGAAGTCTTTAACTGCAAAAGAATTGTAGGTGAAGTAAATTTGTCTTGCTCGCTTAATTAAAGACATTGCAATGTGCCAAAGACATGCAAATATAGTACCAACGCTAAAACAAATTTAATCATAGTGCGTTTCAGCCTCCAGGTTTCACAAAATGTCCAAATAAAATGTCTCATTTATAAATAAAAAGCTCTGAGCAATAATTAATTAAAAGCTAAAATCAATTTGAAAAACGAGTGCTTCAACCACAAATCATATATTTGTCATATATATTCAACATCCCACAAATGCAGAGTTGGAAATTTGATGCAGCATAGGGACACACAAGTTGATCACGTTAGTTATTGCCGAGTTATTTCAAATATACTTACTTTTTCGTTGTGGTCATTATATTTTTATTTAAGTGCTGCTCTGTTTATTTGTGGAAGGGTAAACTAGCTTAGATAATAGTCCTTACTTTTTCACCTTTTTAGTTGTGGTCATTATTTTCTTATTTAAGTGCTGCTCTATTTCAAATTTTATTTATGTTACGGAACTCCAAAGAGATCCACATAAAAACAATGATAAAAAATACATATTCTCATAAAGCATAAAGATACACATAATATGCATAGGGGATCCCAATCCATGTTAAAACTACCATATTGTAACAACCATAAAATCAATACAAATTTAAAAACACTTTAAAAAGTAAGAAATTGTATTGCAAAACATTTCATTAGGAGGCGCATAAAGTGACTGTAGTGTTTCCTTAACTTATCGTATAGATAGCTGCAAGCATATGGGCCTCAACCATTTTGGACAGCGTGATAAAAGCACTGGACAGACAAATAGGACATGGCTCAAATCTTGAATCCCATTATGACATAAATTACTTGCTGGGGAGAGTCCATACCATTTGGCCATGAGTGGGTTGAGTGGGCACATACCCAACTTCAGCAGGATCCAGAAGCTTCTCAACTCAGAAGGCAAGTTCCAAGAAATGTATGGTTGCACACTATTTACTGTGATGAAGTCAGTTATATACTGGAAACGATCTTTTTTTAGGCACGTCTCCCTGTCCAGGCGAAAGCTTAACGCCCTCATAGCCTGTTTTAGGGCAGCTTTTAATTGTGACACTGTTAGTGTGAGTTCAAGTTGGGATCTAAATGTAACTCATCAACAGCGAAAAGGAATTTTCTAAAAGTATCCCTTTTATCTTTTAGAATTTCTTTCTTCATAAGTGACCTTAGTGGGTTTTCTTTACTCGCTACGCAGGCAACCCAGCGTACTACCCCAGCCAGACCGTGGCCAAACGCATTTCTTAAGCTCATTTCCTGCCTTAAGGCTGCCATTGAGATCACAGAATTAACTGAAGATACATTTCTTAATATTTGCCCTTCCATCACATTTAAGAAGCCCCATTTAGCCACTGCAGTAGGTTCCAAACCATTTAGTAGGGAAGCCAGGGTTTTCGCTCAATAGACCTCGAGGAGATAACAGAAATGTATTCTACCTGTAGCCCTATAAAAAAAAAACGCCCAATCCTTTGGCCTGGTCCTGAGCTTTACTCTTGTTGTTTTCAAAATGGACCTTATCACTAAGATTGCCACACATTATCTTCCCCAAAAGCATATAGGAATTTACCATTTCTAATTTTGGGGAGCCCAGAGACCAAGAGAAATGAGTATATTTCAGTTTCTTATTGCCATGGAAACACATGATTTTACTTTTAGAGATGTTAATCTTTAGGTGATGGGTGTCACCAAATTATTGTAGCACCTGCAGACTACTATTTAGTCCTTTAGAGGGAAAGATCTAAAATTATTATATCATTATTATATCTTCTGCATATAGTAAGCAGGCTATTTTACTGCCAATTGATGGTGCTATACCCTCACTCTGTAATAGATAGCATGGGAGATCCGAAATGTATATCGAAAAGAGTATCGGGCTAAGAGGCACCCTTGTTTTAAGCCATTTTGAGTTATTTTTCCAGAGAGGCCCAGATCACCGCCTAAAAATACTCTACACCCTCGGTCTAGGTCCACTCTCTCCCCGCAGCTCCGCTGTGCCGTCTCTTGCCTCCAGACCCCGACGTCCTCCTTGGGAGGTTCGAGGCTGCTCCTGCGCCTGCTGCCGGCTCCAACTGGGACCAGACTGCCTGCAACCACCGTAACCTTTCTCAGCCGTTTTTTATCTTAATTTTTTCCCTGTTGTGCCACTGTTATTGTGCCCATCTGTGTCTTGCTCTAATTCCACCACTGTTTTTATTTTCTCGTGCCTGCCTGTTCCTTTTGCCGCTGCTGCCCCTGCGGCCCCTCCCCCCCGGAATTCCCCCCCGGAATTCGCCCGCTCCCGCCTCCCAGCCTCTCCTCCCTCCCACCTCCCCTACTTAATGGCGGCCGCTGCGGGGGAGCGCGAGTAAGACCTCCGACCCTCAGTCTAGGTCCACTCCCTCCCCGCAGCTCCACTGTGCCGTCACTTGCCTCCAGACCCCGACCTCCTCTTTGGGAGGTTCGAGGCTGCTTCCCGGTCCTGCGCCTGCTGCCCGCTCCAACTGGGACCAGACTGCCTGCAACCACCGTAACCTTTCTCAGCCGTTTTTTATCTTAATTTTTTCCCTGTTGTGCCACTGTTATTGTGCCCATCTGTGTCTTGCTCTAATTCCACCACTGTTTTTATTTTCTCGTGCCTGCCTGTTCCTTTCGCCGCTGCTGCCCCTCCCCCCCCGGAATTCCCCTGCTCCCGCCTCCCCTCCCTCCCACCTTCCCTACTTAATGGCGGCTGCGGGCAGCAGGCGCGCCACCGGCGCGCCAAAGCCAAGCCCGTCTGCGCCCGTCCGCGACCCGACTGCGGCCAGCGCCAGGAACCCTGGACCTCCCACTACCCATCGCTACGACATCACCACCCTCCTCGCACTCAACCCTGGAAGACTTAGAGAATGCCAACAGGCCTCGCCGAACACGATCCACGGCCAGTTCTCCTGCCTCCACTGCCGCCAGACCCTCACCGCCACCCCGGCCTCCAACACCAGCACCGGCGAAACCCTAAAATGCATCCTCCTCAACGTACGCTCCGTACACAAACACGCCATGGAAATCTGGAACCTACTCGACTCTCTCTCGCCCGACATCGCCTTCTTCACAGAGACCTGGACCAACGCATCCTCCGCCCCCGACATCAGCACCGCCATCCCAGACGGATACAAGATCCAGAGGAAAGACCGCCGCAACCACCCAGGAGGGGGCCTCCCCATTGCCCACTAGAGCACCCTCCGCCTCACCACCTCCAGCGAAACCTTCCCCTCCGCCGAACACCTGCACTTCCAGATCCAGACCACCCCCAAAGCCACACTCCGAGGAACCCTCGACTACGGAGCCCCCGGCCCCCGAACACCCTTCGCCACCACCATCACCGACTTCATCGTACCCCACGCCATCGCCTCAACAAACTACATACTCATTGGAGACCTGAACTTCCACCTCGACAACCCCAGCGACCCCACCTCCACTATCCTTCGTGACAACCTTGCCAGCATCGGATTTAAACAACTCGTCAACACACCGACCCACAGAGCAGGACACACCCTCGACCCCATCTTCGCTGCAGGAAACAGCGTCCAATTCAGCCACACAACACAGCCGCCATGGACCGACCACCACCACACTTCGCCATCAACAAACCCAAGGCACCCAAACCAGCTCCACGCCCACCACGAAGGAACTGAAGCAAGGTTACCGACGAGCAACTTAACTCCACCCTCACCCGAGACAACCACACCTGGGTACCCGACGCAAACGACGCAGCCAGAGAACTCCACACCTGGATCTCCAACTGCGCAGACGAGCTCGCCCGCTACGCAACCCCGACAGACCACTCCCCAGGAAAGCCGTCTGGTTCACCACTGCTCTCCAAGAAGCCAGACGCACCTGCAGATGCCTGGAGAAGAACTGGAGAAACACCAAGACAACCGAAAACCACACCACCTACAAGGACGCCATGACGGACTACCACAACCAGATCAGAGCCACCAAGAGGAACTTCATCCACAACAAAATCCTGGCCAACTCCTCCAACTCCAAGGAACTTTTCAGTGTCATTCAAGAATTCACCAACCCATGCAGCGAAGCCACAGACATCACCCCATCCCAAGACTTCTACGACAAGCTTGGAACCTATTTCCACCTCAAGATCAAAAACCTCTACGACAACTTCATCGACCATCCACCAGGCACCACAGATGGCCCTCCGCCCCCGAGAAACACCATCCTGCCCACCATCTCCAACTGGACACCGATCACGGCCGAAGACACCGCCTCGACCATGAAAAGCATCCACTCGGGGGCCCCCACCGACCCCTGTCCCCCTCACATCTACCACAGAGCAGCGGCCGCTATTGCACCCAAACTACAACTCACCATCAACACCACCTTCAAAACAGGCACCTTCCCAGACGACTGGAAGCGCGCAGAGGTCGGACCCCTGCTCAAGAAGCCCACAGCTGACCCCACCGACCTCAAGAACTATCGGCCCATCTTGCTCCTCCCCTTCGCAGCCAAAGTTGCAGAGAAAACAGTCAACAGGAAACTTACACGATTCATTGAAGAGAACGCCGTCCTCGACCCATCCCAATCCGGGTTCCGAAGCAACCACAGCACAGAGACCGCCCTACTCGCCGCCACAGACGACATCCGCACCCTCCTGGACCAAGGCCACTCCGCAGCCCTCATCCTACTCGACCTATCAGCGGCCTTCGACACCGTCTCCCACTGCACACTAGTCGCCAGACTACATGACGCAGGCATACAAGGAACAGCCCTGGACTGGATCCGATCATTCCTCACCGGAAGAAGCCAAAGGATCAGACTCCCACCCTTCCTCTCCGACCCCACAAAAATCACCTGCGGAGTCCCACAGGGTTCATCACTGAGCCCCACCCTCTTCAACATCTACATGGCCCCCCTCGCAGCCATCGTCCGACAACACGGCCTCAACATCGTATCCTACGCCGACGACACCCAGCTCATCCTCTCCCTCACCAAAGACCCCACCACTGCCAAACTCAACTTCCAGAAAGGAATGCAAGACGTTGCAGTCTGGATGACCAACAGCTGCCTGAAGCTCAACGCCGAGAAGACAGAAGTCCTCGTCCTCAGTACCCCCCCCTTCTGCATGGGACAGCAGCTGGTGGCCGACAACCCTCGGAAGCCCACCTACCCCCTCAGACTACGCCAAGAACCTCGGCATCGTACTAGACTCATCACTCACCGTGAACTGACGGGTCAATGCCGTCACCTCCAGCAGCTTCAACACCCTCCGCATCCTCCGCAAGACCTTCAAGTGGATCCCCCCTGAGTCAAGGAAGACAGTCACCCACGCACTCATCACCAGCAGACTGGACTATGGAAACGCACTCTACGCCGGCATCAACAAGTCCCTACTCCGCAAACTCCAGATAATACAGAACACCGCTGCCAGACTCGTCCTAGTCATCCCCCGACACGAACACATCAGCCAACACCTACGAAGTCTCCACTGGCTCCCCGTGGAGAAAAGAGTCCCTTTCAAAATCCTCACTCACGCCTACAAATGCCTACACAACAACGGACCCAAATACCTCAACGACAGAATCAACTTCCACGTACCCAAAAGAAACCTCCGATCTTCCAACCTCGCACTGGCCGAAACCCCGCGCATCCACAGAGCCAGAGCAGGTGGAAGATCCTTCTCTCACATTGCAGCCAAGACCTGGAACTAGCTACCGGCAGACGTCAGACGCGCCCCCTCCCTGAACACCTTCATGAAAACCCTCAAGACCTGGCTCTTCGGCTAAACAGATCTGCGGACCCCCACCCCCCCTCAGCGCCTTGAGACCCTCGCGGGTGAGTAGCGCGCTTACAATTCCCTGATTGATTGATGGATTGAGGAATTGAGTGCAATTACTAAATCTAGAAGGGTGCCTGGCATACCCAGCCTTATGAGCTTCCTCCACAGCAAAGGTGGGTTCACTTTATCAAATGCTGTGAAGAAGTCGATAAAGGCTGCATAGGTCGTTCCTCCTCTTACCCCTACATTCATCAGCTGAAGGGCTGCTATATTATCAATCATTCCATGATTTCTCTGGAATCCGGTTTGCTCCATAGGGATTATATTGTTATCTTCTGCCCACTCATTTATCTGATTGTAAAGACTTTGCCCACTGCACCTAAGAGGGCTATTTGTCTGTCGTTCCCTGGCAATTTTCGATCTCCCTTCTTATATAGCAGGTCTATGATACTTCCTGTCCAGGAGGGGGGGACTTTTCTATTATTGTAGCAACTTTTAAAAACTGGGAACAGTATTTTGCTCCAAAGGGATGGTTCTTGTTTTATAGCAGAGATAGGGACTTCATCAGGCCCCATCTTGGCAGATGTACACATCCCTCGTATAGCCAGCTAGATTTCTTTAACTGAGGGAGGGTAGTGAGAATATACACCCATTTCTAGGTTGACGCATTCAACCTCATCTCTATTTGCCGCATACAACTCAGTAATAAAGTTAATCCAGCTAGCTTGTTCAGTGGCCGAGGGAAGCAATCTTACTCTTGAACCACAACCCTACGCTACTGAAGTCCGACCTCGTCTGTCCCTTAATCACTGCCTCTCTCAGATCTACCCATACTCGAACCCATTCCTCTGTTTTAAGGCGGGCCTTGAGCCTACTCTCCTTTTTAGAAAGCAAGACTTACAACCACAGACTTGGGGGCCGATTCCGATTCGGGCCGGAAATCTCTCCGACCGAGCTTGACCCGGAGAGATTTCCGACCGAATCGGACTCTGGCAGTCCGACCGAACGAGTATGATGCGCACGCATGCCATCGGACTCGAGTCGGTCGGACTCCCATTGAAGTCAATGGGAGCCTGTCGTACAACGCGTACGCGGGCTCCCATTGACTCAATGGGTGCGAGGCGGACAAGGGCGCCCCCTACAGCAGGAACGCGTCGATGCGCATCGCGGCGTACATGCACAGGTAGGGGGGACCCATGGGTCCCCCCTGTGTGCGACTCGTGCGCCTACGCGTACAGGGGGGTCCGACGCGGACCCCCAAAGTCCGGCTCCGACAGCTTTTTCGAGCCGGACGGCGCGAGTCGGTCGGACTGCGCGCAGTGCGAGTCGTGTCCATGCGAGTCGGTCGGAGCGTGTCGAAGCCGCGTTCGAGTCAGTCGGAGATTTCGCGGGTGCCTGCATCGTACTCGCTCGGCCGGACCCGCGTACGATTCGGTCGGGAAACAGGGCTCCGAATCGGATCCGGTAAATCCGAATCCGATTCGGAGCACTACCGGCCGAGATCGGAATCGGCCCCTTGGTGTCAAGACCTAGAAGTCACGCAAGGACAGTGAAAGAAACCGCACTAACATCTCTGCATTTTAATGGTGTGTTACCAGCAGACACCAGAGATGAGTGCTCCCAATTCTGTAGCATCTTCAAGCCCAGGTGGGCCTTAAAGTAATAATAAGACATTTAGAGGAAAGGATACTGCAGGCACAGTTATGCAAGACACTGGGGTCACGCGGGTGCTCGTTGAAGTCACAAAACAGAATTGTAGGTGTTGTAAATTTTTCTTGCTCGCTTAATTCAAGTCATTGCAATGTGCCAAAGACACACACATGTAATACCAACGCTAAAATCAAATTTAATCTTGGTGCCTTACAGGCTCCAGCTTCACAAAAGTTCCAAATTAAAATGTCTAATTTATAAATAAAAAGCTCTCCGAAATGATTAATTAAATGCTAAAATCAATTTGACAATCAAGTGCTTAAACCACAAATCATATATTTGTCATATATATTCAAAATCCCACTAATGCAGAGTTGGAAATTTGATGCAGCATAGGGACACACAAGTTTATCACGTTAGTTATTGCCGAATTATTTCAAATATAATCACTTTTTCGTTGTGGTCATTATATTCTTATTTAAGTGCCGCTCTATTTATTTGTGGAATGGTAAACTAGCTTAGATAATAGTCAGGTCTTTGCAAAACTTGAGAACAGTTCATATATATGTTATTATCCTGTTTACTGAGTGCTTTCGGTTTTCTAATGAGGTCAATACACTTTTTTCTAAATTAGAATCTGCACATATTGTTCATTAAATTGGTTGGAAAGTGAGATAGCTTTTAAAATGCCTTTTCTCATCCATGATATTGTTTAGGCCTATCCAGGAACTTCATTCGGAATATTAGCCTACAGTAATATGCTACTATCAGAAACGTCATTACAATAAACAGGAGTTGGGCCGGATTTTTTTTTTTTTTTTTTAATTTATGGATTTTGTATATAGAGCACAGAGGTGGTAAGATGTCGAATTTCAAGTGCTTATTGCTGTAAAAAAAAGATAAAAGGAAAGGGGAATTACTCCAGCAACGTCAGTGAGCCGTGGTAGGTCTTTACTACTGGGAGGGAGGGAATTCCAAAGCAGGGAGCATTATCGGTGTAGCATCCCCCTCTGTTGGACATGCTTCATTGATTTGCACAGCCGGGGCAGTGGCCGAAGTGGGCGGGATCGGCAGTGCACGGCGTTCCCCTACTTCTTCAATTCAATAGATTCCGTTCCCCCTTCTTTTTGATTTTAAATATGCATCCCAAGACGGCAGAAATAGCCAAGGCCTACAGATAAGGCTCAACATTCGTGGCCGTTCGGGGACGGGCGGTTGGGCATAGAAGGAAAAGGGCTTTGTCTTTTCCTTCTTGCCCAGAGAAGACAAGGACAGTCACTGTTCACTTCTTCTGCTCGGCCCCTTCAGCTGCCCCCCCCTCTCTCTTTCTTCCTCTTTCTGTCTAGCAGCTCCTCACTTACTGAAAACCGTGACTTCAAGAAAGGGTTCTCACCCTCTCTTTCCTCCTTTCGTTTATTTGTTCCCCTGTGAAATGGATCCAAAAAAGAAAAACACTTTTGCTTGAAATGTCTTTTTCTGACATTTTTCTATTCCAAAGTGCAGCCTCAGGAATAAAACGTTCATGATATGAAAAAGAAAATAACTAAATAAAGCAAGAGTGGTAGCAAAGTGGCCAGATTGGTTTTATTCACACCTGAACACATTAGGCCCACTTTAGAGAGTTTGCCAGTGAAGCACTACTTTTGGTTTTCTTGTCTTTCTTTGAAAAGCATTGTTTTCCACAGGTGGGGAAGTGCACCAATCCTGGAGGTACTGCAAAGCCTGATTGATGGGTGGATTGGAAAATAAAATGTGTACCGCGGCTCTGTGTTCATGACTGCGGTCTTTTTACCAGACTGCTTGCGTATCGTAAGGATATAAGCAATGGACATGGAAACTGGTCCCTTCCGGGCCCGGGTGTCATGTCCTTAACTTTTCATGCAAAAGCACTAACTGATTTCTGAATAGTGAGTGTAAAAGCTTTAAGGTGTAACCATGTTGTTCCTGCTTACATTTCACATGTTTTTCTTAATCTTGCTCCCTATGAGTGTTTGCTTTTTCCAGGATGTCTTTACTTTTTTTTCAGGCAGCATATTGCTCTTGCCTAGTGCGTAATTTGAATTGAGTCACATCCAGGTGTTTATAGCGTAGGGTGACCAGAATTTTAAAGCAAAAAACCGGGACATTTCACAAAAATAGAAGAAGGACTATAATTTTACGTCTAGCGAGCGCACAGAATGACAGCGCTCCTCAGCAGAGAATTACAAAACAGGCAGTAAGAACATACATAAGATGCTATTTTTAAACCCAGTAGCTTGCCTGTGAATTAAATTGCTTTCTTGGAACAACTGCTAACTATCCGCGCTTTGTAAAACATAAAAAAACACCTCCCCCGTTTTTAGTCGACCCTCTCCAAAAACCGGGACATGAGCTAAATTTCTCGAAATCTGCCCGGACAGCTGGTGAAAAACGGGGACCGTCCTGGCAAATCCGGGACGCCTGGTCACCCTATTATAGCGGGGCACAATTGGGTTGTAGTTGAAGGCAATGCGAGTCTCTCTCAGTGGGGCAGTATGATGTTCAGTGGGGGGGAGGATGTGGCACTATGGTCAGAGCTGCCGAATTTGGAACTGAGGAACCAGGTTCAGCCTTCATGACCAGTCCCTCAGACCACTCTCCTGAGGGAACACATTCCCATGCTTGACCTTAGAAGGCCCCGCAAGACCTTAGAAGCCTTGGTGTCTTAGCACCAGCAGGTGGACCCTCTTAGTGGCAAGTGTGGGTTAACCTTGAAGGACTGCCCACCACAATCCATACTGAAGTTCACCTCCAGTCTTGCGGGCAAGCCTATGAAGCAGGACACCCTAGAACAACAGTGGCTCTGCCACTGAGGTCACAGGACTCTTGAGAAGGGCCGGCTCTAGGGCGGTGCGACCGGTGTGACCTCACTGGACGCTGACTTTGGGTGGGGACGTCATGTTTGCAAGTATATTATGATTTTAAAAGCGCTTGCTGCCTCCTTCCTGGTCTCCAGCAATTTTCGGCAACAATAAAAATGTCATGACATTTCCGGTGATTAATGTTCTTCTTAGAGAGAGATCTGAGTTTTGTCTAGTGGAAGTTTTGACTCATGGAAAGGTAGTGCAGAGGGTTAATGTGCCTGCTGCAAAGAACATGTACCATTCAGATCACAAAGAGCGCATAATGTAAATTGGTCAGTGTGTTACTGCTTTTGTCAGAGATATCCTTTTGTTACTCGCAGTTTATAAGTTAAAATCCTATCATAGAACAGTGAGCTATTAACTGACATCTAAGAGCTGCATGCAAACTGCAAGGTATACATTAGAGCGTTATGGTTTTTCCCCCCAGTATTTGATCTTCCTAATGTTGCAAAAACTGTTCTTTTGGATAGAAATCAATTCTGATTATTAAAGAGAACCCCCCCAACCATGGTATTACGTTTTACATTCTAAGTTTGGGTTTCTCCAGACCAATCACTTTTAAACTATACTGCCTACTAGTATGGTTGTCGTGTGACTCCTACACCTTGTAGTCCTTAGTCTTATGTAACATTTCCTATATAGTGATTTACAAATGTATAATTGATTGTCACTGTGTAATGTGTGTGATGTAAAGTGCTCTGACACCCTACACTGGTATGAACAGTGCTGTAAATCAAATTAAATGCATCTGAGAGAGAGTGTGGTTATGGAGACTTGAGGGGCACTGTTAAAGGGTGGCAGAGAGGGAATCTGTGGCAGATGTGGTCATTTGGGGGCACCAACAAACATTGTTGCACAGAGCGCCACAGCGCTAAAGCCGGCCCTGCCCTTGAGGCCAGTTCACCTCACCCATTGGTACCTCCATTGGCATTGTTTCAGCAGTAGTAGCTGCAACTCACCAGGGATTTGCATGCACACAAACACTACGTTTGCAAACTTCACAGTCTCTCTGCTTCATGCACAAGCACTTTAAACATTTGCTGCCTGCTTTGGGGCCACTTGAATTATGCAGCAAAGGAGGACACAATTATGCTGCTGTGTTCACTAAATTCTGCAGCAAAAAAAAGGCTGCAGCGTAATGCAGTATATTGTCTGATACTTTATTATTTTGACATTTTTGCACATGCTAACAGTCTCTGGAAAGATTTTGCCTTATTAGTACCAGTGTAACATACAAATGCACCAGTGAGAAAGGTGATCAGTCAACCTTTGCAAAGGGCCATCCTTTTTGCAGCAACACAAGTCTAATTTTTTAGTAACTTTTGATCCATTTGAGCTACAAAACAATTTATTAGTTAAAATTGTCAGATTATGCAGCAGATGTTGTATTATGTGGCAAATACGGAATAGCCATAATTATATAGAAAACATTTGCAAACTATGATATTTTGCCAATCATGTTTGAACTGCTCTTGTGGAAAAAGGTAGGAGAAGTGCTGATGACAGAAACTGCATTGCTCGGGGACAAATGGCTTGTGCTTCCACTTTTAAGCATATTTGGGACATTCTGTGATTGGAAACATATCTCACTTTGTGAATGTATTTTAATGTCAGTAACTCATATTAAACCTTAAATAATCATTGTTTGAATTTAATAACATAATAAGCTGTAACTGGGCAGTCAAATGCCAAACAAATACAAAAAATTGGGATATTTTGTGCATTTAGGCCACACCTCTGACTCCGCCCACTGACCCAATCCTCGGGTCATTCGCACCCGCTGATTCTCCGCTCACAGTTCCCCTACTTTTTTTCCCCCATTTCGACCACTGCTTTATGGGCGGGGCAAGGGAAGGGGCAGAGCGCTTTGAAGACTCCTCCCTTTTTGATCAGGGTCAATGAAGGCATTATTTCATGGTGGTTGAGATGTGCCCTGCCTACTTTAGGCCAGACATGAGGCAAGAAGCATTTTTTGTGGGAATGTTGCAGTGTTGAAATGGTTTTCTGCCAAAGCCCCACATATGTGCAGCTACAGTAGTTTACTGACGGTAGTTTAGTTGACAGTACTGCCAAGACCAGTGAAAATTTCCACAAGAGACCTTGGAGGGACAATGTTTGCTGGAAGAGATACAAAACGTGAAATACACTCTTCCTGATAGTGCTGACTTGCTGAAGGAAGAAATCTACTTGTGGTCAATATTTGAGGGCGATGCATGGAAAAAGAAGATGCTAGATGGAACTTAACTAGATGGCTACTTACTGATGCCCGGACGTCCTGCTGGGACCTCGAGGTGACATCTGTTTGTCATCTGTGTACATGTGGTAGCTCCCGCAAGTGTGATAGGTATACATTAAATGCAAATGGGGACAGCCAGTCTATGAAAGACCCTTATGTAATTCTGGTACCTGACAAGCGGTGAGATGCTGTTGTGTGTACACTTATTTCAGACATATAATTACGTTTCTTTTCAGTGATACAGTACGTGTAATGTGCTGTTATTATAATGTTGTGCTATGGTTGTATGATTAGTATATATTTAAGATAATGTGCTCCTGTTCTATATATATGATGCCTGTGTATGGTATCAATATATAATAGTTATGCACAGTAAAATCATTTTCCCTTTACTGTATGTGAGACAGGTTTTATAGATTAGCATTTCCTGTAAGTGAGCCAATTTCACCACATATTATGAGAAAAAGAACAAAAATTAAAATTAGAGGAAAAACTCTGAAATTTACAAGTTTTCGTTAGCTCCGCAGTCCATAGCTCTCACAGAAACCACGCAACCCATAACTTCCATAACGAATACAGTGCGTGTGACCTCACTCAAACCAATATGTAACAACAACTAAAAAAGCACAATCTAATTGATTAGAAAAACATACTATAAACCACTAAAGAATTCTACATTCATAGTCTTTTCTTTTATAGAGTTCAGGGTAATTTTAGATGTCGTCTCATCAGTTACATTATTTACAACGTCGGTAATTGCATCTCTCACATCAAGGGTGAGGTCAGGAGCACTGCATTTGGTGTGCAAATTATGGTTTGCATGGCTGATGTGAGAATTTTGGGTGGTAGAACTACCCATAACGTGTGAATTTTGATGTTTTCTCAGTTTTAATTCGTACCCTTAACTGTACTTTAACTGTGTTCTTTAAGTGAATAAGTTAACCTTTTTTGGTTAAAGAATATATGATAACTGAAAAGCTGAGAGAGGGATTGAGGAAATGTATGTGGAAGCAAAAGTAGTATGTTAATGCCTTATGACACACCTGCGGCTAGAGTTTTGTAATTTTGTTTCCCTGATCATGTGATTGTGAGGCACAGAAATAAAAAAAAAAGCAAGGTCAGGATTGGAAGCTTCCAGGAGAGGTGTGAGTTTACACTGACTATCCGAGGCTGTCTTATTACCTGGTCTCTGAGCAGAGGACTACGGTGGCTCTTAAAAGGAAAAGCCTGAATTGGATAACTCTGTGCCAAAGGACCAATACTTAATTTGAGCCGGTGGCGCCACTGATGTTTTGGACCCAGCACTTTTTTCTTAGCAGACATTTACCGAGAGAAGGAGAGGGAAAACACACAAAGGGGAAAGAAGGAGGAAGAGAAAGATGGGGAAAAAATGGCACACGGGCAGAAAGCAGGAACATGCATGAGTGAGATAAAGGGGCATGGAGTGCCTGGCAGTGGATTAAAGAGGCCTGAGGAGAATTCAGGATTAGGCAGCCTAAGTATTCGGTGCGTTGACTTTTAATGGTGCCAGCCGTGGGCTTCTGAGCAGTGCTTTGGGTACCGTCATTCATTATTTTACAAATTAAGCACTGCAAAGGCCAGTGGAAGGGAGATCATACTTAGGATCCAGTGTGAGAGGACTGAAACTGCAAAAACAAATCAGAAAGCAGACCTTTATCATATGTTTTCCCAGGATCTGGAAGAATATCTTCGTCCACATCAGCTCTGACCCAACTTGCCTGCAATTTAGAAAGGAACTGAAGATTTGCATCTTCAGGGGACACTTCTCTTTGATGGGCATCACCTCGCTCAAATATCTAGCTTCTTTGTCACAGTCCTAAATCGTAATTCGGTCTCCCACTTGTTCACATTTACTTGCTCTCTAACTAGGTTTGCATGTTACAGTTACCTATTAATACATAGGTATATAGAATACAGTAGTAAAGGTGTATGCTGCAGTGAAAGCAGGTGATCTTATGAGAGGTTTCTAACATAATCTACGGCATTTCTAAAACAAGCATTTGCAATGCAATAGGTCTCGCATTTGCGAGAGTTTAAGCTATTGGCATTGTAAATGAAAATGCCTTTTATTTTTCTATTTTGATAATTAACACATAAATAAAAGGCATTGTCATTTACAATGTCAATAGCTCAAACTCTTGTAAATGCAAGACCTATTTCATTTCAGAGAAGCGGCTGCCAATTTCCCGGACGGCTTGGAAAGTGAAAGCACACATGGCACGTTGAATGTTGCAAGAAAGCATGTCGTGCCTGCAGTAGGAGAAACTCATTAAAGAAAATGGTGCTTACCGACTAAATAAGACATACCATGCAACAACAGAAGTAAAAGGGCCAATCCTCATGGGAAGTCACAGATGAAGACAAGGCGGTACTAAGGAGCAACTAACAAGCTTATTAACGAATCAGAAGCCAGCATTCACAAAAGACAATGACACAAGCCAATGACAAATATGGGCGGAGAGTGGACAGGGCTTCAAGTCTATACTCTAAATACAGCATGCCGAGCAGCGCATGTGCTGCCCAGGCTCGACCTAAATAGGACAGTTTTAGTTAATCTTCTTAACCTGACCAAGCACAATGAAAGTTGATGTTCTTGTAGAAAAGAGTTCCAACTTGTTGGGGGGCTTTGAACATTTATGTCTTCTCGAAACTTGCGGCCATCCTCAAGAAAAGGGGCAATTATTTTGGCAACTTAATGGGATATTACGATGGATGGATTCATATGTCAATAAGGAGTCTTGAAGCTACAACAGGCTTTTGGGAACAAGTAAAAGACACTCAATTGATGGACGGAATGCAGAACAAATCAAAACATTCACCCCCAGTCAAGAGATCTGGATTATATCCATCATTCTTTTGCTCACCATGCCACCCCAGTTTAGACCTGGCCATATGCAAATCAGTCTTGACCCTGTGCCTCATGGGAACAGTCCAGCTCGAACTGCCAAGCCAGGTCCTCCATGGACCGGAAACAAGCATCCTAGGACCGGTTTCGGGGTTTCACCCCTCATCAGCCAGGATAGCTTGATTCCAGTGGCACAGTGAGCCCAGGACCCACGTCTGGGCATACCCGGCGCACTTGGGGCGAGAAAGCAAAAGACACACAATTGATGGACAGAATGCAGAACAAATCAAAATGGCAGCTCGGGCTGGACTGTTCCCATGAGGCACAGGGTCAAGACTGATTTGCATATAGCTGGGTCTGAACTGAGGTGGCGAAGTGAGCTACAGAACGATGATGGATCCAACCCAGATCTGTGACTGGGGATGAGTGTCTGAAAAGTTTCAGCACTCCGTCCACCATCTCCTTGTGTTTGCTTTTGGGAACAAGTGAAAATACAGGAGGAATGAGGACATTTGATCGAACATACGAGTCTCCCAGATCAGTGTGGCTGAATATATTGTATGGGTTTTGGAAGAGAGAATTAGGATTTCGAATGACCAGTTGACAGAGCATTTCCAGAGTCTCATCAGAACATGCCTGCAGTCTACATCTGTAGGTCTTGATAGTGGTCTTAGCCTCTACAGAACTGATAGTCCTGTAATTCCATGTAAAGACAGGGTTTCCCACGATTTTTCTCATGCAAGAGGTCCTGGATCACTTTGAGATCAGAGTATAATATTGGGACGTTTCAAGAGTTTTTCTTTTGCAAGCCTTGTAGCATTGAGTACCATAGAGTGTAAAATCTTGAATAATGTGGAATTTTAAAGTACCTACTAAAATCACACCACACTGTCGTCGAACCCTCCAGAATCTTAACTCTCGCATTCATGAAGCTGTATGTCATTGAATATATATATATATATATCTATAAATATATATATATCTGTTCTAGCTCTCAAAAATTCTTTTTTCATCATTTATTCATAAAAGCAGAAATAAAATAACAATTTTATTAGTCAGTAATACACACTTTTTTCCGCGGTATCTGCAATGCCACCCATAACTATCTTCTTGTACAACAGACTGACTAACCCTTCACAGTACAAAAAATGGGATTCACCAGGATTCACTGAATTCCTATCCATTAATATTAATGAACCAGTGATTCGATTTGTGAATCCCTCCAAATACCAGTGAATGCAACCATCCCTCCCAGTGAATAGACATCCATCCCTGCATTCGTATTGCCAGAATGGCAAAATTGCAACCCCTGTCCCTAAAAGGGACATGATCTTTCATATTAAATAAGTGATATACTGCTAATGAAGAGCAGGGTGAGCGTGCAGCAGTTTCCTTCACCTTTATTTACTACCCCTCACCCTAGTGCACCCAGCAGCTCCGTCTTGGGCTGCTTCCACTTTGCAAAACTATGCAGTCTGATTTGACAGATCCGTAAATACCCAGTGGTTTCCAACAACAATTGAGTTCTCAAAGCATTGATATATATCGCTGAATTTAGCAAGGAAGGGTTGATACCTCTTTCACAACTCCTTATCCTTGGCAAAGAAGTCACAGTGTGTACACTGTGAGTGGGAAAGCCAATTTTAACTCGCAGTATATCTTTAGTGCATTACAACTTGCATTTTTGAAAGCCTGTAATTTTGCAAATGTCAGACTTTGTGGCCAAAAAAAAGCTTTGTACATCGGCCTTCAGAATGTACCCGACCTGTAGCCTACATGCGTTTCGTCTCCATTCAAGCTTTTTCAAGACTTAAAATAAGCAACATAACAAGCCACCAAATGGGCTTAGCCAGTCGCGGCCCGTGCAGGTAAGAGCGGTGAAGCCCGGTGGGGGAGGATTTCGACAGACGACGGAAAATTTAATAAATAATTAATTTTCCCTCGTCTATAGAAATCCTCCCCTCACCCGGCCCCACCTCTCTTACCTGCACGGGCTGTGGGTGGGCTGAGCTCAGAATGATTTGCTTGTAGAACCCCTGGGTGCCTGAGAGAGATTCTCAGGTAATCCTGTACCCCTATACTGATGTGTGGGCACAAACTGTTTAATAACGCCTAAGGGTAGCAGGGTGCCTTTGTGTGCAGCACCAACATGTCCTTTCACAAATGTTCACACTACTCTGGGGCTTTGTCTCAGGTGTGCACCTGCAGAAACCACACATGCTCTTTGTTAGTTATGCTCACTTGAACTCATATGTCCAAGGCATACAAAATATGATCGTAACGGTTGAACATTATAAGTTAACTTTTGTTAGAGGCAGAGACACTGTATCTCCAGGAAGGACACCATCCACACAGCAAATGTTCATTCATTCATTCATGTATCACTACACGCCATGCGCCACACACATGCCACATGTCACCAGATACATCATGGGCACAGCAAATTCCTCCAAGTATGGCACACTGAAGGGATTTTGCAGCGGGTTAGTCACCCTCCCTTTCTGAAGGAGGCAGATAAAGGCCCTGCACACCTGACTAGAATTTAAACCATCACAACCTGTATATCTTTACAGTGCAGTTGCCATCCTGTACTATTGGAGGGCGTATTGCTTATGGAACCTTCAGTCCAGCAGAACCTTGGCATTGACTTGAAACAAAAAACAATGGACCCACACATATACACTGCTGCCAACTTCACAATTACTGCAGCGGGTGACAATGCACGTGACAAGGCAGTTTCTAGAGTGTAAGAACAGGCACTTAGCAGGCCAAGCACCCATTAGGAAGTCGAATTTAAGGATGACATCTGCCTTTGAATCTTGCTTTTTACTTGCTTGCTGCGCCTGGAGGGACTGTGAAAAGGAAGGATCTAAATAATTAGTGAAGCAGTGGGTGAGCAAATATTAGTGATTCGAGGTGGGGCAGGTTAGCTGGTAATCCCTCAGGAGTGTGGATGAATGGAAAGTTGGGCATTCAGGAAGTTGGGGGAAAGTTGTTAGTGCTGTAAATATGGAAGATCTGAAATAGGATGGATATGGCAGAGGAATAAAGAGTGAACCACCATTTGCAGAATATCTTGTAGAGCCAAATGTGTGGGTGCTGGTGTGGGATCAAGATTTGAGAGAAGGACTGGCATTTGTAGGCAGTAGCAGCGGGCATGGGTGTCTGCTCCGGAGACATGGTGGCGGAAACCATGAAATAGATCTGGTGATACGTTGTCCCAGCAGTGAAGGGGCATAGGCTGCAAGCACTGAGATGGAGATATGCAAGATGATTATAGGGGGCATGTATTTTGGGATGTTACACACCCTACATCACGGTTGTGGCATTGGTGGAGTGTCATTGTGAATTGGGGTAGAAGAGCCTGATGCTGCCTGCGTAGGGAGCAGGGCAATGAGTGATGTCCCACACTGCTGCCCCGGGTGTATCAGGTCATAGGCTGCCCAGTGTACATTTCATGGGCTGGTGGTGGGTGCTGCTGTAGGATCAGGTGGGCAGAGCAGACAGAGGCTGCTCACACACCATGGAGGAAATATTGTAGATTGCATGGCTGAGTTGTGTCAACAAAATAAATCTTTGTTCTTCAGACAGCTTCAGGCACGGATGTTTTTACTCACCCCTCTCCACACTACCCAAAAGTGTTATCATGGGGGATAAATAGCATAGGCAGCTCTCTCGACTCCCATACCACGTGTCACTTAATAGCAGAAGTCCGACCATGGTGCTTGAAGGCACCATTTCACTGTCACTATGACTCGTGGAGTAGTGGAATGCTTCAGTAATTTAATATATTGTGCTACCCTCTGTGATGGGAATAGTCCCTCGGTGCATCGTCGCTAGTCACAAATGAATGCTGAAATTGATCTAAGATCATTCCAATATTTTTTCAAATTCTTTATTCGTGATAGCTATTTCCAACATGAAACCCATTCGGTGTTTCAGTTTTGGTTGTATTACCTTAATGGTTTAATTTTCAAAACAAAAGGTCTTGAATCATTGTTGGGTATATGCATGACAATTAATATTCCACCACAGTTCACTTCATCTGGAGTGATTGTCCATATGACATGATGTTTTATAGAGAACATGGAACTGGGGGCTGGTCAGCGGTTCACGTCCAAAGCAAAGATTAAAAATATGGATGCTCAAAATTAGCATAATTTCCTTTTGCATAATTAAGCAAACATTTACGTGAAATAGAAATCCTGCATTCAGTGCCGTATTTTAGCAAGAAACGCTGCCTTGCATTTAAACAGCACACAAAAATCATAAGTGCCACAAACAACATCTGCTCGTGTTCTGGTCATTTGCATTGATCCTGTGCTCCCACAATAAGTTTCTTACCATAAACGTCTTTAATTATATGACCATGCATAATGTTGTGATTTCGGGCATTTCACATAACTGGCGTAATTCAAGATGCTGTAAATCAGGTAAGATTACGCCCCTTAACAAACATTTCACCCAGGTTTACATAAAAAAACAAAGTTTCAAATAGAAAAAAGGATGACAAAAAATAGAAAAGCAAACATATTTTTTCGCAGCGATTAAATTAGACAAATATTTACAGGTGTGATGTTTGTTACATAAGTAAAAATGGGTCAGTTGGAAAATATTTATACAATCTTTCTTTTCTTTTTCATAGATCTGCAGTTGGTGTTACGGGTTCAAAGCAGACCATGTTTTATGCAGAGGTGACAGACAGTATGAAAACTGAAAAAGGAGGGGGCACCGTAGAAGAAGGAGAGCTAATTGAAGTTGTGGAGATACCGCTAGCCGAGTCTATCAGTTTTTCTTACAACGAAAATTTTCCCAAAACTATGGGAGTCCTTTTTGGTTTCATGTGGTTTCAAAATAATGTAGCTCCTCGTTTACTAAAACAATGAAACATTATCCATCTCTAGCCTTCACATAGTTAAAATGTCTATTTTCTCCAGATCAGAATGAATGTACATTGTGTTTCTGTAGTGCAAACCTAACCAAAAGGCAGCAGAGCGCTGTACATGGTCAAAGACAAACATAAAATCAAAGAGGAGAGGAAGCTGGGTTGTGGAGCATGTCTGTGTTTTATAAAAAAATGCATTGGGTTTAAGAATGCCTCTGTACACAGAAGATAACTTGAATAAATGAATGTTAAACATACAAATATTGTTTCTTAAAAGACATCTCTGTATATCCCTCTTAGGTTGCTTGAATTATAACCATTTCCATCAGCATCAGGTCAACCGAAATGATGTTTCTGATGGCGGAACCTGCGGTGTCACTTCTGTTTGGAATACCTACTGCAACCACACTTTAAACAATGCTGCTGAATGTGACTCTCAACATGGGGGTTGAAAGAATATTTGTGTGATGGATAAAATGCATGATTTCATGGAGAAGATTGAGTTGATGAGATGCCAATTTGTAGATGCTGAAAACATGTTTCTGCTTTTGGATGCCCCCATTTAGCGTATCAGAGAGTGGTGGGGGGATTTATTAAGATTATTTAATATCAATACAAAGCATCAGAATAGAAGTCAAGTTGGAACTTGACCATTTAACACACATGCTAGTCTGAAGGAAGACATGAAATACATTAGATCCCACTAATATCTCCATGTTACAAATACAGCTTCCATCAGAGCAGGATAATGATCCTAGTAACAAACAGTACAATTTTTATATTTACTGATTGTTCCAGATTTTTTGACCTACCTAATTTGCTGATCTGTCTTACATACAGTATATAATTAAATAGCTAAGTAGATACATAACTGTACAAATAAAAACTTAATGCATGGACTCTAAAGTAAAATATATAATCAAATATCTATTAAATGTATAAATTGTTGACCAAATGCTCTAAAGAACCGCTTTGTTACTTAGCCTATATTGGATTTCCCTTATTGTATCTAGGTCACACCTTCAATTGACCCGTTCCACAGCTCTAATGCCTTTTGCTGACTCCAGTATTCTCAGGGTAGGTATTTTCCCCACAGTGACAGCTTTTTGGATCCAAAGTAGGGTCTCATGCACAATTCTGTCATCTATATTAAAGTAGTTGAACTGAATTAGAAGATTGTCTTTTGATACATTAGTGCATTTAAGCATCTAGGTGTTAAAATGTATCTCATCCCATAGATCTTCAACAATCGGACATTTAAAAAAATGAAGGTTGTCCCTTTCACCCTCATCACTTATCATCTTTCAATAGTTTGAATCTGTCAATAGCATTTGGTGGTTAATACACTCTCAAGCAGACTCTTAATAGCAGGTAACAATGTGCCATATTTACACTGACCATGAGAATGACTGCAGGTTTTTAATCCATATGGATGAGGTCCTAATTATTCCTCTCAATTCAGCCTACATTTCTCACATAGATAAAATTATTCAGTTACTTTCCTTTGAACAACTAAGATGAAGCAACTTCTCCCTCAATCTCAATTATTCTTTCAACTTTTTATATATTGCATTCAATTTACTCATCTGTTATTTATTAACACTTGCCATCCTGATCCTTTCCAAATACTTCTAAGGCTCTCATTCTCTTATGAGTCTCATAACTGTGATTCCTTGAGGGGGTGTCTCTTCCTTGGGCATAAACACTTGCTTTTGCTCCTCGCATTTGATGCAGCGCTGGGCCAACCCTCTTACCATTGTAATCTGGTGGACCTTTTCTCGCTGACTGAGAGATAAAGGGAGTTAGCATTAAATCAATCAATTTAATTAACAGTACAACCCATTTGGCTACACAGTAAAGACCAGGAATCAGTGACTGTAGTTAAGAAGGTTTATTACAAGTTAGCAGTCAGGTTAAGATAAACAAATCTTAGTACCATGCTGTAAAGATACAGGATAACCCAATCTCCTAAATAGGTTCAGACGTACCAGTATAAGGCAGCCAATAAGTTTAGTCACCGCAATACAAAAGATCAGTAACAGAATTTGATACGCAGAGAAGAGTTTCTGATTCTCTCTTCTATACACGAGTGAAGTCTAAAATCATCTGAGTTAAAGTCCAAACTAAGAAAAATGGTTTAAAACACTAAAGGATCTAAAAAAAATCAGGGAAATTCTGAAAAATAGAAAAATGCGGGGGAGTTCGGGAAGGTGTCAGCATTTGAGAAGCTCAGTCAAGAGTCTTCTTGAAACAGGGAAAAAGTGTTAGCCTAAGCCACACTCTGTAAAGAATCAAAGGGAATAAGCCTAGAGGTCTAAACCTCTCAATGTCTAAAGGAAAGTGGCGTAACCTCAGATAGTGTGAACACCACTTATTTCCACCAGAATCTCCAAAGTTACACCCCTCTGTTCGCATCATTAGGGCCTCCATTGTTCTTTCCATTCTCACACTGTGAGCTTAAACAATTACGATTTCTCCCAGGCCAGACATGGGAACAGTATTGTCCTTGGTCACCTGTGACTCTTTGCAACAGTGCTGAATGGACACTTTCAGTTGACACTCTGGCTCTCCATGTTCCTTGTCAAGGTCCTTTTCTCCTGCTCTCTATCACTAGTGCATTGTTGTATCTATTGTCAAACATACAAACCATGTGAATTGCACCTGCAAGGAAAAGACATGGAAGCAGAAAATGGAAAACCGGATTGAATGCAGAAAGAAATACAGGCCTAGTCAAGAAAAGTTTGCGTATTAAATCGATGGTGCGCATTTAATATGCGTGTGCACATTCAACTTACGAATAAATGGAAGTTGTCAGTACATGAGATTCACATTGCATACCGATGAAATCTAGAGTATGTGTGTATAAGTATGACTAAGAACTACTTTGAAAGGCAAATATAGAACATTAGGCACACATTACATAAATCCTTTTAGTTTCTAAAGTAAATTCATTTTTAATAATGTAAGGGTGGTTTATTCAATCACCTAAACAGTAAATGGCATTTAATGAGTAAGGGCACACATTATATATAGAAGTCTCTAATTCTACAGTGAATGCACCTGAATAGTGATGTCAAGTGTAACACTTTACATTAATATTGTTAGAACACACAAAGTACATGTGCTGTGCACATATATATTGCGCATTTGTGACGTGTAAGGGTGGAGTCAAAATTACGCTGCTCCACATTTTCTCTCCCCAGCTTATACTTGTACAGTATGCTGCAAAAGGATGCTGCTTCATTTTTTGTTGTTGCTGGTCCACCACATCAAAAAGTGCCCTTAAATATACATTAATCAGCTACAAATTTTGCTCCACTCTCACCATGTGTCTCCCCACACCATGACTGCAATTTGTTCACTGTCAAAGCCAATGTCAATTCCTTTTTCTACAGTAGTATATCAAAGGTTTGCACTATCAACAACTTGTTTCTCATTCCAAATCCCTCAAAAGAAAGTGTCCTCTAAGCTATTTATTTGGACCACTTTAAACTTTTCACACCTTTCAAACCAAACAATGATTATCACTATCTCAATCAGTTCTTGAATTTTCAGTCACAATGGTAAGACATTTGATAAATTTGAAATATTAATCCACCAATCCCATCCCAGGAATTATTAAAGATGACCACTATGACAATGTTTTATTCAGACTGCCATCATTTTCTTTTTTAATCAATTTGTGATCCTAGAGAATGTTGAACCCACTACCTCAAAAGGGAAATGGGGTACACATTGACTTTTCCAAGCAACAGTGTGCTGTTGGAACTTGTAACAATCCATTAAAAATGCTCGAGCCAGAGGCATTGGAAAAACTAAAATGTAGAGTTGTAAATTATAAAGACATAATAGCCTTGCACTACAGATATAGTCTGGCCTGGAATTATGCCTTGACAAATCCAGCAAAGTAAAACAGGTGGGATCAACTAGTAATGAGATCATCCGTCTAACATTTTGGAGGGGTTGAAAACTGACTGTTAGGCACTTGTTCTGCCCCAGTACATTTTTATCTTTCCTGAAAACTCATATATATCGAATGAATTGGGCCAAGTACTCTAAAGTCTCTACTCTTTAAGTCACCATACTCTCACATAAACTCTTTAGCTCCAACTAAGCCACCACACTCAGTTTGTAACACCCTGACAGCATAGTCAGTGGCCCAATTCCTATGGAACAATCCTGTGAAGCACTTTCCCAAATACCTAACGAAATGCTTCACTTCAGGTACATCCTTCAGACACATTATAACTCTCCTGTTAGATGTCTGCCTTCTTCAACTCCCTGTTTTTTGGTTTTGCTTGCACTGTGCTTGTGAAATCAATTGTTAATATAAATCTTAAAACAGGCTTACATCCCGCCCCCTTGCTTTTCATTGGTTCCTGTGCTTGCCACTTACTTTTCCTCCATTTGTATTGGCTGTAGCATACTATTTCCTGTTGTTCCTCGTGTCTTTCTCTTATCAGTGTCCCTTTGTCCAAGCAATGTTTTCATCTACTTGTGGGACGTCTTTTTTTAGGTTTCCTGTGCACAGCGCTTGTTTTAAATCTATTACCCGCACTTCATATGGGTGCTTGTGTTCCATTTGTGCTGCCTATCACCTCCCCCCGCTGTTGTTTAACAAACTCCCTTTGTTTACCACCCCCTCCTGCTTTTTTTTTTAATGCTTTTTTTACACCGTGCGAACCCCACCAAAGCTATCTGAGGGCTTTAGATAAGCACCAGTCCTGTACCTTTGGCGTCTGTGTTGATCTTTACATCAAAAAATGTACTGCTTGCACATGTAGGTTGCAGGTCAATCGGGGGAGGCAAGGTGGGTTGAGGGATGAAGAGCGGGAGCTTGAGGGCGGCCCTTTCTGTGAGCCCCACTTTGAATTACGTTGATGTGCTTTGTGGGCTGGAGACCTGTTTCGCTTCCCCTTGTTGTTGCTGACGAGGCTTGGAATGCATCAATCTCCAAGCCTCCCTTTCAGGTACGTTTTGTTTCACTCCATAACTGAAGGTATCGGAGTGCTTTACACGAGCACCAGACCCGTACCTTTGGCATCTGTGTTGATCTTTACATTAAAAAATGTATTGCTTGCTCATGTAGGTTGCGGGTCGATCGGGGGGCAAGATGGGCTGAGGGATGAAGAGCAGGCTCTTGAGGGCGGTCTTTTCTGTGAGCTCCACTTTGAATTATGTTGAGGCGCTTTGTGGGCGGGAGACCTGTTTCACTTCCCCTTGTTGTTGCTCATGACGGGTGGACCCTTACCAACACGGACTTCTGGCATTGCAGGTCACCAGTGGCACTTTACCATGCATGTGGGTTGGTCGTGGCTTACCACTGTGTCCAAGAGTGGACATGTGTTTTTTATTGCTTGCGCAATATTTTGCGGCCCTTTCTGTGAGCTGCACTTTGAATTACGTTGAGGCACCTAGTGGTCCATGGAGCGCTTTGTGGGTGGGAGACCCACTTGGGCGATGACTTCGTGTGGCGCATACTACAGACTCTCTTCTTTTCGGTGTTGTAAATGCTCGGTCCAGTGGTGCCCGTGTTGCCGTCTTTGTGGGGATGGGAGCATGAGTCTTGCTGTCGGGGTTTGGAGGTGTGGCTAGTGAGCCCCTGGGTTGGTGCACAGCAGAGTGAGCCATGGCACTAACATTGGGGAAGCTACCGGGACATTGGGGGACACTTTCAAGGAGTTGCTTTTGGAATCACTTCAAAGTTAACATATTTTTTGGGGTGCCTCTTTGGTGCACCCTGCGGCCCGTTGGCGCTTGTTGTGCGCTTTAGAAACACTAATGAACTATTGAATACATTCTTCTGTCACAACGTAGTACCCTGAGGCCTGCTTCCTATTTCCGAAGTTCCCTCGTACTAGCGATGCACAGGGCCTGCCCCATTGCTGCTCCTGTGAGGCGTGCTTTGGCTCAGCCCAAGTGTCGGTTTACAATATACATCGAGTACTGCTGTGTGGGAAGGTACATACCCAAGGGGTGGCTCTCCGGTAAGGCATCGGAGACTGCTTGTGATGCAGAAACAGCACAATAATTTGCCTTTCTTAATAAATAAGCCATAACACTTTAACAGAGTTTCAGTACCTTATGTTGCACAATTGCTCACCAAGCGACAACTTACAACAAAAAACAGCTTAGTATTAATCATATAGGCGAAACCTATTGCAGTTACCAATGCTTGTTTTACCTTCTTGTTTCATTGGTTTAAAAAAATAATCCAAAGGCATACTTCCATCCACCTTTAGCATACTACCTAGGGCCTTCTTACAAAACACCTTCACCATGAGCAGTTCATCTCTCGTCGCTTCATCATCTCATTTATATTGGTGCCTGTTCCGTTAAAGTGTCTCCAAAACCTGCTGAGATGCTGTTCCTTCCCACAGTGTACTAGCTGATGTATCGCACACCTTGCACTCCCTACACTTAACACATATTGATATGTCTTCTCTGTCAGAAATCTAGGTCGACTGAGAATTTCTTGCAGTAGAAAATGAGTGCTAAGCTCTTGTGCCTACCCACAAATGTGGAGTTGACTCTCCCATCGTAATTTCTACTTCACCTTTCTGTTTGCCACCCGTGCTCTCAAATAACAAAAAGAAAACATTGTGAAACGTAGGTTACAATTGTGTTTCTTAAGAACAGGCAAGTGCTTAGACACATTCTCCAAATCCAGGGAATGCAGAAGAACAAGCAGAATGAAGTGCTATGAAGTGTCCATTCTAAAATAGATTGTCACACACATAAATATTGAGAAAGGTGATTGTCCTGAGATCACTGTACGCCTCCTTAACAAGGAACACCCAGGAATAGACTCCCATATTTTCCTCTGATGTGGGAAGCGTCACTGTAATGTTTTCTAGCAAGTCTTGGATACTGTCATGCATTTCCCATCTCTTCAAACTGTCAGTTGGTCACTTTTTCATTTAGCCTTTGAATCTAAAGATACTGCCCCAAGCTTGGCCTTGTGTCCTTACTGAATAATATACAAAACCCACCTGGCTGATAGTGACTACTCCCAGTCTACCGACAACCACTGACGTCTGCCACCATTGGGACTGCTGCCATTTCCATCAGTCAGAATGCTATAGAGACTGATGGTGAACAGTGGTGATTTGTACCTCGTTTTTTGTTTTTACCCTCAAAATCAAGCTACAACACAATGTTTTCTACTGAAGAAACAAACATCCTACATCTATAATTGGTGGTGTAATTGAGGAAGCCAGGGGCCTCTGGAAACGCTCTAGCTCCATGCAAGGGGACGCCCTGGGGCTCTGCTTCCAAGCAGCGATTATGAATGACTCTCCCACCCGGGTGGGATACCGCTTATGACTCACTGCTTTTGATGTTATATTGACCTGACATTACTCTGACCTCCTGCATTGCTTGCCATCCCCCCTATGTTAACTTGGTGTGGCGCTGCGCCTCCCCTCTCACAATGAACATCCACAGTACGATTCCCCGCTCCTTCCCTAAAACGTACATTAGTCAAACAGTCATGCGCACTTTGCATGTTCTCCACCAGGCTACATTATGCAGCCTGGTGAGGAACATGCACAGGCTCCCTGTTCCCATCTGAGCTCCGAACCACTGCACTCAGACCAATCACATCGCTGCGTTGTGATTGGCTCAGGAGAGCCTGTATGCCCGGGTGCTCCCTGCTGCCGGCCAGGACTGGAGACAGGACGGGACGGAGGAGAGGCGACGGCCGGCCGTTCCAGGTAAGTTTTTTCTTTTTTTTTTTTTCCAACATCCCCCCCTACCTACTGCCTAAGACTTGTGACAGAGTTTGAGACAGTCCTTATGTTTTTGAGGTGGTGGGAAGTAGCACTCCTATTTGGTGACCGGGACTTATTTTTCATCATCAAACTTTGACCCACAGCAAGGGAGAGTAACAGCTGAAAAGAGTCTACAAGAGTGAGATGGGGAGACCAGAAGTGTAGATTCGGCAGACTTGCTATTTAGCTACCCCAGTGTCAGGCTCCTGGGGGAAAACTTAGGGCCCCTGGACTTATTTTCTTAAAAAATAAGCACTGGTTCGATAGGAAACTATGTGAATAGAGAAATGTTTAATGAAAACAATTCCACACAATCACTTTTGCGAGAAAGCAAGAGGCAAACTCAGAGGACTGTAATAAGTACTCTCGTGACGCGCTTCATAGGTAGAATGAAGATACATAATTAAGCATACATTTCTTATCTACCTATTTAAAAAATTTATGACAAGTGTTCCTGTAAGATTTCCTTTTCTGTGACCTCTCTCTATTTTTTGTTTTTACCGATGTACACTAATAATTAACCTTGTCTTTTTGTCACTCTGTTGTCGAAACACCACGGTGCACTAGCAGAAAAGAATTGCGCGTTTCCAACATTTTCGATAAAGCCCAGATTGGCTGTTAATTGAACTCGACTTCAGACAGACAGCAAAGCAGTATTTCCCAATCTGGTCCCTTGCCGTAATTAGCTACAGATTGCTTTTCTGCTGTTGAGCTGAGCAGATTTCCACTTCTGCGTCAAGTCAGAGAAATGTGAGGCTGCATATATTACTCTCTTTTGCCTGACATTTACTGCCACAATCTGTTCCTCCTTTAAAACAGAGTTTGTAAAGGAAGCCTTTAATCCATGCTCTCTGTTGCAGGAGCCATTTTATTCTGTGTCAGTTTCCATCACCCCAAACACCTGGCTCCTAATTCCCAACTTCCATAACGGAGGCGCAAACATAAAGAGTGCATTGCACCTTAAAAAGGTTTAAAAAGTGAACCGAAACAGAAAACACAAATATTTGGAAGTTTACACTTATGGCGCTTTTAAAAAATATACGAAATATGATGCTGATTTACATTTTCGGGTCGAGTCTATGTTCCCCCATGTTCTTTTATAAATATAATCATGTTTAGGTGTGGGTTCGGGACAGCTTTAGTTGTATTGTCAGCCTCATATTTTAAAAAACAAGTTATACTTAAAATCCATACTTATATACATACATTCAGGGGCTTTCGGTCAGTTCCCTTCATACATTGGTCTGTTCCAATGTCATTCACATTTTATTTCAGCCCACAAGATCATTGAGCAATGGTAAACGAAGGCATTTTATGCTGATCGCATGTGGACATCCATCTAAAAAGAAGCGCACTTGAGTGCCAAGGCTGGTGTGCCTGGGCTGCTAGACAACTCCTTTATTTTTTATATGTTTGCCTTTTTGTTGCATATATTTGCAGCAGTAAGCAAGTAAAAGAAAAGATTGCACATTTGCCAATGTCGGGTCCATTGGCTTTACCATTGCTTGTTTTACTATGTGAGCTAAATACTGCACAGAGGCAAGCTTTTATATGTTTCAGTAGAAAAATGTATTTGATAATATTTTTACCAGTGGATGCTTGTTTTCAGACACTTCAAGAAACAAAGCACAAAGACATCTGAATACTTCTGAGTCTTTACTTGTAATTGACTACTATATGATCAGTTGTCATCAGTATATTGATTATGATTTTTTTCAGAATTTCGATTCTTTTTTTCAATTTACCCAAGTTCATCTCGCACATCTCCTTCATCCTTCTCACTCTCTCTTTCCATCGGTCTACAGCTCATTTGCTTCATAAACAAGTTAGATATTTTAGCGTGATATAATCAATTTCCATGGTGCACCTTAAAGTTGCATAACAATCACCAATAGAACGAGAGGATCTCTATGAGGAAATTTCACCGGTGTTTTTTTCTCCAGATTTAAAACTTCTTCCAGAAGTTGGAAACTGTATGGAGTTTGTTAGTAACTGAAACACTCCTTCTGTAGGAATTGCAAGCACAGGCGGTAATATACTATTTGTTCTTCCTGAGACTAATGATCACACTTACATTCCAACAATGAACTCTAATGCAGTTCCAGCTCAATGGTGTGCGCTCCAACCGTCATCAAAACTGAGATGGTGTACTCGTGCTCATGACAAGGAAACAAAACATAGCCCGATCAGTCTGTGTGAAATTATATATTTACCCACACCACCGTGTGACACGTGTGCAACCCAATATCATAAGAAGCAAAGAAAGGACAAGCCATCACCTTCCACACTATGCGTTTTATCAAAATACTTGATTACTAAGTCTTACACGCACCGGAAAAATCGAAAAAGTCAATCGTATTGAGTACCGGATACTGGATATGTGCAGGTTTCCTAGAAAAATACAACCTAGCTGTTAAAACCGAAACTACCAGAACTACAGGATTCCACTCTCAAAGCCCAGCATGTCACTTAGGGATACAGCAAAGAATTCTGCACATAAACCACTATAGCACTCTGGTATACGCCCAAACGTGGAGTGACCATCTGTAAAGGAACAAGCACATTGCTTGAATATCCCCAATTCATTTCAAGAAACACAAAAACATTTGTAAGAATTTACCTGTTTTACCCAAGAAGCAAGGGCAGAAGTATTGCAACGTGCATCTAGGACTCTTCCCGGCATGCAGTGTTGTATGGTCCTTAGGATCTTTCTGCATCTTAGGGAGCATATACAGGTGTGGTCTCTGAGAAAATTCTGTCATTAGAAATTTCTTGGTATTCTCAGATATCCATCCCATCTCAAGTGCTTTGTTCAACACACTGGACCCTCATCAACCACACCGACAACCGGAAACCAGCAATCTACAACTGGACAGCCCTCACCACCGAAGACACACTGAAGATAATGCAGTCAATCAACTCAGGGGCCCCCACGGACCCCTGCCCCCACCACATCTTCAACAGAGCCGCCGACACCATCGCACCCATGCTCCGCCACATCATCAACCGCTCCCTGGCGACCGCCTCGTTCCCTGATGACTGGAAACACGCCGAGGTCAACCCCCTACTGAAGAAACCCTCGGCGGACCCCACCGACCTCAAAAACTACAGACCAAACTCACTGCTCCCGTTCCCAGCGAAAGTCATCGAGAAACCCATCAACAGTCAACTCGCCACATTCATCGAAGAGCACAACATCCTCGACCACTCGCAATCCGGCTTCAGAAAGAACCACAATACGGAAACCGCCCTCCTCGCCGCAACAGACGACATCGGCACCCTACTGGACAAAGGAGAAACAGTAGCCCTCATCCTCCTCGACCTCTCAGCGGCGTTCGACACAGTCTCCCACCGCACCCTAATACGCAGACTCCACGACGCAGGAATCCAGAACAAGGCCCTCGACTGGACCCGCTCCTTCCTCTCCGACAGAACGCAGCAGGTCAGACTTCCCCCTTTCCTCTCGGACCCTACACCAACCACCTGCGGATTCCCTCAGGGCTCCTCCCTCAGCCCGATGCTCTTCAACGTCTACATGGCTCCACTCGCCCCCATTGTCAGAACCTACGGACTCAACATTGTGTCGTACGCAGACGACACCCAACTCATCCTCTCCCTATCCAGCGAACCCAACACCACCCGACAACTTTCGAGAAGGCATGGAAGCCATCGCCAAATGGATGAAAAACAGCTGCCTACAACTAAACACCAACAAGACGGAAGTACTCATCATGGGCTCAAACCCCGATGCCTGGAGCGACACCTGGCGGTCCCCCGCCCTCGGAAACCCTCCAACCCCCACGGACCACGCACGCAACCTGGGAATCATCCTGGACTCCGAGCTCAAAATGGACCGCCAGATCAACTCCGTCTCGTCCTCCTGATTCCACACCCTCCGCCTCCTTCGTAAGACCTTCAAATGGATCCCCCTCGAACACAGAAAGACCCTCGCCCAAGCCCTGGTCACCAGCAGACTCGACTACGGCAACGCACTCTACGCCGGAATAAACAAAAACCTCACCCGCAAGCTACAGAACATCCAGAATGCCGCCGCAAGACTGGTCCTCAACCTACCAAAACACTGCCACATCTCCCAGCACCTGCGCACACTCCACTGGCTCCCCGTTGAGGCGAGAATCACCTTCAAGATACTCACCCACGCACACAAGGATCTCCACGGCACCAGACCAGCATACCTGAACAGCTGACTCGAATTCCACGCACCCCAAAGGACCCTACGATCAGCCCAACTCTCCTACGCCATGGTCCCCCGCACCAGAAAGACCAGATCGGGAGGACGTTCCTTCTCCTTCCTCGCAGCAAAAGCCTGGAACGCCCTTCCGCTCCACCTCAGACAGACAACATCGCTCCCCATCTTCGCAAGGAACCTCAAAACCTGGCTCTTCGACATACCCCCTCCTTGATGGAATGGATCCTGCACCCCCTCCGCCCCCCACTCCTAGCGCCTTGAGACCCTTACGGGTGAGTAGTCGCGCTTAACAAACCCCTTGATTGATTGATTGTCTGACAAAGTTATAAGTGCACTAATGAAATCTTGAGTGGGATCTGTATCCAGGCGGATATATGTGTCCTCATTCATGACATGCGCTTGTACTTTCTTTTCGTAGAAAGTTCTATTCATGACTACTAGAGCCCCTCCCTTATCAGCCGGTTGGAAAATAATATTTGTCTCTATGCAATCGATTCAGGGTGTGATATTCACGAGAAGAAAGATTTTTGTGTTTGGTAGTCTGGTATTGTAAGTTTTGAAGATCTTTTTTGACTAATGTTTCGAAAGTGTCAAGTGACGTGACAAAAATGCCATGAAAGTACTCCTGGGTTTGAATTCTTGCATTACCTTTTTCTCTGTTGCCTTATTCGTGTGGGTAGATGATGAAAAAAATATCTCAAACGTAATTTCCTCATGAATTTGAAAAGAGATATCTCGGTTTCCAACAAATTAGTATGGTATGTGGGAACAAATGATATTCCTTTGGTAAGAACTGTCAGTTCTGCGTTGGTCAGTGGTCTGTCTGAAATGTTCATGACTAGGTTTTCTTCTGGTTTCTTAAGGTGCGAGAGTGTCCAATTATTTTTCTTTTGTCCCCTCCTTGTTCATTGCCTTTCGAGGCTCCTTTTTCTTCCGGTGGATGGTTTGAGGTTTGGCCCGTCTCTAAAAAAAGATTTTTGGGACGATGTTGCGACAGGTTGCGAATCTGAAGTTTTCTCCATGTTACTGGTGGTTAAGTGAACGGCAGTACGTGATATTGCCATTTCTTGATCTGTGACTACACCTTCTTCGTATGAAGATGCTTCTGGTTTTGTGATGTGGATAAATATATAATTTCACGCAGACAGATCGGGGTATGCTTTGTTTCCTTGTCATGAGCACAGGCACACTATCAGAGTTTTAATGTCAGTTGGATCACACACCAATGCGTACCTCGTTCAGAAAATTTGTTAAGAATTAGCATGTATAAGTATGTGTAATGTACACACTGTTCCTGGTCTGTAAATGGCGATATTGTGCAAACAGATATATGTTTTCTCTGCAGTTCCCCTGACGAAGGGTTAATAACCTGAAATGCATTGGGAATCGACTCACAAGACAAGCTGAAATTGTGGCATTGTACAACGTAATGTGATGTAACATTGTTTATGTATATTCATGCGCCTTAGGGCATGATGAATTTTGTTTGTTCTTCAAAATCAGAATATCTGTGAAAGAAAATTACATTTCAAGATAAAATATATCAATAATTGTATGTCTTATTGTATGACATTTTTTGATACATGTATCTTATCGGAAAGAACCCTAGAGGTCTATAGTGGTGCGCATTGTGTTGAGTGCACAGTATCTGTGCACCTGCCTAGCATAATTTTCACACGGACACGAGCAGGTTCTGTCACAAGGCAGCACACAAGTGAATAATTTTGATTAAACTATTAAGTATTGAGTAATTCCAAGTGCAGGCTAAACACACTATTTTTCAGACATGGATAATCCCCTGCCATAATTTCTTCCACCATGGGGCTAGTATGGTGGAGAACATTAAGCTGGTGGATTTTCATCCATATTTAGCATTTCTTCTAAAAATGAGAGTTACCAACAAACAGAAAATCATACAACCTAATGGATTACTGTCATGTTAATAAAGTTGGTGTGTGGTGAATATGTTGAAACTACCACTGCCATAAAGGAAAGTGTCAACCTGTGTCAAAAGAGATATGTCACCGTAGAGAAGGTTAGCAGTGCTGCAGAACAAATCATTTGAAATTAATATAGTGGGTTGGATAGCCTTGTAACAGCTAGGGGTGTATGGAAAATCACTCCAACACATCTGTAGAACTTCTTGATTCCTACCACAGTGCACACAGGAGTGGCCCATGCAGGTAAGAGCGGTGGGGCCGGGTTGGGGGGATGTTCAACAGACACCGATGAGGGAAAATTAAATATTTATTTAATTTTCCCTCGTGGTCGTCTGTCGAATCCCCCCCAATTGGGCCTCACCGCACTTACCTGCAGAGGCCGCTGTTGAGTGGCACATGACAAACACATGTGTCCAATTAGGGTCTCGCTGTTTACATGGTTTCAGACTGAGGCAGAGGGGACATTAATAGTGTACCACTGTTTTACAAGAGAGTGGCTACTGTCATGTCTACCAAGGCTGTGGTTGACTGACAGTGGTGGCAGTATAACCTATGCTGGGTTTTCCACCTTCATTAAGGTGAGATGTCTCTTTTGATACAGGTTGACACCTTTCTTTATGGCAGTGATAGTTTCAACATATTCACCACAACACACACCAACTTTATGAAAACGCTTGCTGCACATCAGCATTGAGGGAGACCGGGGGAGCTCCATACTATTACTGAAGGTGAGGCTGCTTCGCCCATGACATGTCCCCTGTGCTGTGGGAGCCTGTAGGTGCTTTCAGTTACCATCTGTAGTTGGGGGAATAATGTCCTGTTGAAGAACTTCCCATTTGAACCCTTGGTCCCTGCCCCAGGGCATGCATAGTCTTCAGCTAACAAGGGAGAGGGCCTATAAAAACCGGTATAGCCTGAGACAGAAGGGCTATAAAGCTATTAGAATATTCCTCCCACTGAGAGAATTTTTTTTATTACAAAGGGAGAAACATATCCACAATCTTGGCCCACATCGAATAAAGGCCGCTGCAGGCCTACCCCACCTGACATCGCTAAGCTGCGGGGATGCTGGGGACAACGTCTGAGGTTGATAACTGCCTCTGGGACAATCTGGTCACGAGGAGCTCACAATGCTGGCTGGGAAGGCAGCCTCATGGTGCGGGGTGATCGCGTGCATAGGCTGGCGGCATGGTAGATCCTGGTCCTCCCGACACTGGGTCCGGAGAAATGTCGGTGGAGTGCGGCGGTGGAGATTCTCCCCCCTCCCCATTGGAGGTGTTTCGCGCTGCCGGCTGTTGCAAGGGTGACCTGGCGGTGTGGGCCGGGAGCGGAGCCGTGAGGGATTGTGCCTTTCAGGCATCATAGCCAAGGTTGTTGCAGCTGTGAATGGCTGTGGGAATCCCCTTACCCCCCCCCTGACCTCGGAGGGGGGGTGGGGGGGGGCACGCGTCGCTCACTCTGGGCCTGTGTTGCGGCCGGGTATTGCCCTGTGGCCTACGGTGGACGCTGAGGGGGGAGCACGTCTTCTGCCTCGGCTTCGTGCTGACTTGCCTGGATCTCTCTGTGTGGGACTGGCAGATGCCGGTGGGGTAGCAGCGGGCCCAGGGGATATTAATGGATGAAGGACAGTGCGTGGCACCCAGCCTTTTGCCACAGAGTCAGCTGCCCCATTGTCCCCTCTCCAGGGGGTTTCCTGGTCACCAGAGGACACAGCTGCAATATCCTCCAGCCCTTCTTTTCCTTTTCTTCCCCTCCACCCTCTTCTTGATGTAGGAGGCACCTGGTGGTCCTTTGTTGGGGGTGCCAGCTTTGTCGGCCCGTGGGGCGGCCCTGGACTGCCCATCATCCATTGGCCTAAAACTTTCATATTAGACATACTGTGCTGTGGTATCTACATTGGCCCCCCATTTCACGTGTGCCCTGCAACCGGATTTTAATTGAATGGTGGTGGACTTTGAGGTGCGTTGTGATGCTGGGGGCCAGAGAGACTGTTGCCCCTAACTGCTGACGTGGTCATCTCTCATATTTTCCCCCATCCTTGCGCTGTGCTCATTCCTTGGTGTGTCAGAGGGATCCCTTCATAGTTTTGGCACGTAACTGCAGTAGGGGGTTGCGCTACGGCCAGGCTAGGTTCTGGTGCAGTTTGCAGCGGTATGCTCCCTCCTATCCGCCTTCTGAACCTTTCAGCCCTCTCTGTGGCCCTGTGTGGACACTCCTGTGTTGCCAGGGTGTGCATCTGTTTCTGACTGCTCGTGCTGCCTCCCGCACCGAACAGCGGCGAGGGTCAGGCAGGTTAGTTGTGGTGCTGTGGACTGTAGTGAAGAGACTGCTGAGTTTGCCACCACCTTCACCACCATGGACACAGACAAAGTCCCCCCTAGCACGAAACAGATCACGATGGACAAATACACCCATCCCTGGGGGCCTCCTTCTCTTTCTGTGGCATGCGGTCAAGACGGCCGAATTCAGACAATGCTACGCTCCCAGCGGCTATCACTCAGTCGCAAGACATGCCGGATGCTAAAATCGGAGCAGTGGGTATTGATGTCACTCCGCTCCACCAAGACCTCAGGAAAGCCTTTGAGCGGATTACAGAGGCTGAGAAC
The DNA here is from genome assembly GCA_963921515.1 of Calotriton arnoldi. Taxonomy (NCBI): domain Eukaryota; kingdom Metazoa; phylum Chordata; class Amphibia; order Caudata; family Salamandridae; genus Calotriton; species Calotriton arnoldi. The sequence goes on from CAWUFW010000862.1 coordinate 2,425,752, forward strand.
AGGGTCTCGGGGGTGAAGGACTCCATTGGCGAACTGCAGCAGACGGTGACTAAGCTTACATCGGTGACCAAGGAACTGGCGGCAAGGGTGTGGTACGCGAAGGGTAGAGCTTGCCACAATAATTTGAGGTATGTGGGCTTTCCTGAGGGATGTGATGGTCCCTCAGTGGACCGTTTCCTTGACCTGTGGATTCGCTCATTGATGCTGTTGAAGGCCTTGTCCTCCTGATTCGTCTTCGAGCAAGCACACAGAGCATTGGTGCGGCGTCCTCCTCCCGGGCTTCGACCCCTACCTATGATCGCAAAGCTTTTAAACTATATGGACAGAGATGCTATTCTCAAATATGCCTGGTTCCAAGACAAGTTCACCTATCAGTCCCACACCGTCATGATCTTTCCGGACTACACCAGAATGGTGCCGCAGCAATCCTTCTTGGCTGCTAAACAGCGGCTCTGTGAATTTAAAATTTAATACATACTCCTGTATCTGGCCAAATTAAAGGTCATCTACAACTCACAGACCATCTTCTTCGAGACACCTTAAGAGGTCTTTCAGTGGACCGACGAAAAGATTCAGCTAAAGCCACACGCCCCGCGCATGGACTCTGATTTTTATCAAGGGGAACATTGTAGCCGTCCTACTAAGACTCCGAAGAAGAGGTGCAACAGGTCTTGATCTTTGTGGAGAAATTCCCGGTGGGATGGGGAGCCTCAGGTTGGAGGTGAGGTGCCCCTAGACCTTCAGCCATTAACCACGACACCTCCTCCATGACATTGGCAAAGCATGTTACTCTTTATAGGGTTTGCAGCTAACTTCAATGTGGTCCACAATATTCCTGACCCCACACCTTTGTGGGCAGTGTATCTCGCTTCCCTGGTTGTCTGATTTCATTGGCCTTAAGATTCATTGGGACAGGCCTAGTGGAGTCCCCTGTTGGGGCCTCATGTTGGTCTGCCCCGCGACAGATACTTCTTGTTTTCGAAGTATGGGGGGGGAGTTGGAGAAATGTTTTGTCTTTTTTGTTTCGGTTTTGTAGACCTGCCATGGGCCTTTCCCATTACCCGCTGATTCTGCCACGAGATCCACCCTAGCACATTATGAGTCATGCTATGATGGATCATTCCACACACCAGCTTCGTGTGATATCATGGAATGTGCATGCTTTTCTTGATAAGATCAAACGAGGAGCAGTTCTGAAACATGCCAAGAGGATGGGGCAGATGCACTACTGCTTCAGGAGACTCATCTCCTGGGCAACTAAGTCCATTGTCTGGCCCGGTTTGATTACACTCAGGTTTTCCATTCCTGGTTGCGAGGGGATCAAGGTGTCCGAGCACCCTCATCAGAAGCCATGTTCCTTTTCACCACGTTAAGTCCTGGGTGGACCAGCAGGGTAGATACACAGCTGCCACAGGCACTTTATATGGTGAACCTCTCACATTCCTTTGGGTTTACGGCCCTCCTGCTCCTCTTGGTCAGTCTTTGTGGATCTGGTTACAAGGTTATGGGGCAACTTCCCGAAAGGGCTCACGCTATTGGGGGGGGGGGGTGACTGGAACTCACATGGGCCTCCTTTGGGGGCTAGCAGGATCCACCTCTCTTCCCTTGCAACTGCATTAGATGTAGCTGATGTTTGGAGGAAACGCCATCCCTCCAGGGAGGGTTACATCTTTTTCTCCCCAGCCCATGGCTTCTTTTCCCACAGCGATTATTTCCTTGTCCCATATTCTTATTTACATGGAATTTTGGATGCCACTATCGGGGTGCGAGTGTTGTCTGACTACTCCCCAGTGCCATCAGAGCCTGCATACGGCATCAGCCCCCGGCGGTTCTCTGGCGCCTCTCGCCCTGGAATTTACAAAACAAAGACTATTGGTTACATATAGCATGCTCCATCGATGACTTTTTCGTACACAGTGCTGGCTCCGTGACGTCTAAGGCTACATTATGAGAGGCTCTGAAGCCCACTCTAACGGAAGTAGATATTAGTTTTTCTATGGGGGAGCGTCAACGTCGGGTGCAGGACTTGATGGTTCTTGAATCACAGATGGTTGATTTGGAGGTACGGGGTTGCCATGCATATAGGCACCTGGCGAGTCAGTTTGGACTTGTGCAACTGTACCAGCAGACTCTGTTGGGAGAGGCTAAAAATTCCTGGCTGGTGGCCCAGAGCCACATATATCAGTGGGGCAACAAATCGAGCAAGATGTTACATAGATTTTGCCAAATACCCGGTGTTCTTCTTCTATCCCTCTCATTTGAGACCTGACGGGTACTTTGATCACCCATCCCAGGAAGGTGACATGTAGTTTTGCCGCTCACTTTGAAGCCATATATGCTCAGAAAAAGGTGTTATGTCGAGAACAAACTGTTGACTTTGTTTCTGACTCTCCCCTTCGAGCCCTTTCGTCTACTGATCGTGATTTGTCAGAGGATGCGCTCACCGTAGATGAGCTGTCGTTGGCCTTGGCTGGGCTGTGATCCAGAAGATCCCCGGGCCCTAACGAGTTCCCCTGTGAATTTTTTAAGGCTTACATGCCTAAACTTCGGGCACTTATGCTGGCGGTGATCCATTCTGCAGTTACAGGTGCCTCCTTGCTGCCCGATAGGTGGTATACTGAGATCGTAGTATTCCTCAAACCTGGGCGGCCTCCCGATGAGCACTCCTCATATTGCCCAATTTCCCTCTTGAATTTGGAGTTGAAAATCCTAGCAAAGGCACTGGTGAATAGACTGGTGCGGTTTATCCCCAACTTGGTGTATCCAGATCAGGCTTTGCCCCGTTATGCCACCTGCCATAACATCCGGTGTTTATATAACGCCTTGTCACTGGCTGATAGACTGTAAGGATCGGTGGCAGTTCTTCTTGCGGATATCAATAAGGCATTCGACTTTGTTCGGGCTTCTCTGTTGTCTCAATTTTGGCCCTATATTTTTATCCTATGTTCGGCTACTCTACACTGACTTAACAGCGTCTGTGCTGGTGCCAGATCGGACTCCTTCTCAATACAGCGGGGTACCAGGCAGGGTTCTTCCCTGTTCCCTGTGCTGTTTGCTCTTGCTGTGGAGCCTCAGGCAGTGTGGGTTAGGATGGACGCTCAGGTTCCTGGCTTTGAATGGTGGGCCAACATCCTATCCCAACCCAACACTCAGTCTCCTCCTATTTCTCCCCACATAGAAATGCCAACAGCCCTAGCCAAGAGCCACCACTGGATGCTGATGATAGTCTACTGATAGAGATTAAATGCAGATTTTAAATAGATAACCTTAAAAGTAATTCCATACAAAGAATCCCAGAAGGAAATTCTAGTGCTGTCTTTGTGAATTGCGAACACATTCGATAAGATTTCAAAGTTATTCACATTTTCTACATGTGTTGTAACTACATGATTCTGCCTGCACCTCCTCTCCACAACTCTCCGGTTTCAGGAACACGAGCAGTTTAAGACCAACATCCTTTCCGAATCCAACACTGTGTCCTCCTATTCCTCCACACATAGACCTGCCAACAGCACCAGCCCCAGAGCCACCACTGAATTCGGATGACCACTAACCTTCAGGGTCCATGGGGGCATGACACTTAAACCGGCTGAACACAGAGCTTCTCATTCCAATGTGTGACAGGCTCTGTCTAGATATGAATGGGATATTCCTCTTGTACACATTTTAAATTCAGAAAATGGGCCTTAAATCAGCATTAGAAACAGACCCACAGATTTCCACATTTTCTGATTCCTTGGTTTTGAAGTATATGTAGCCCATTAATCAGCTTCTTTCAACCCGGTGTAAATACAGGGGTGGCTCCTCCGTTTGAGCGGAAGATGTCGCCCCTCAGGCCAGAGCTGAAAAATAAAATGGTAATAAAGCTTATTTATTACCATTTTATTTTACAGCAACTGACCCGTCCTGAACTGAGTGACAGGACGGGGCAAGGCCAGTGCTGCCGAGTGGTAGCAGGGAGCTGTGCTCTTTAAAATGTGCATGTCTCTTTGGCCTGCCGTCTTGGGATGGCCAGCCAGACTTGGGCATTTTAAAGTTCTCTAACCTAGCTGTCTTAGACAGCTGGGTTAGAGAAAGAGCAGGCCTCCAGTGCTCTAAGGAGCGCTGAGAGAGCCTGCTCAATCCAATCCTGGCGCTGCTCTCATGCTGGTGAGAGCAGCACCAGGATTGGTTAGTGCAGTTTCCTGGTCCCGCATTGGAGCCTGTCTGGAAGAGAGATGACCGGTGAAGGAGGATGTTGCATCACACCTCAAGGTAAGTGTTTTATTTATTATTTATTTTTTGCATCCCTGCCCCACCACCCTTGGTACATGGCATCTGCCACTGTGTAAACAATTTTGCGCTAATTGAGCCCTGCCGTCAGCAAAGCTCTCATTGCCTCTACTTGGTGTTCAGTGCAAAGGAACAAGAGCACTGCCCAGAGAATTGAGAAATGTTGATTGATGCCACTGACCTTCATCACATCTACCTGGCAGACGAAGGGCCTGTAACTTGCATACTGCAAAATATCAGCATGGTGCATGATGTGTACCTGGACTAGAAGACCACTTAAAAGGTGACTAGTTTTATTTTTTATCCACTCAGCATCAGAAACTCAGTTTTTGCTCCATTCAAGTGTTGGATGCAGGTGGAAAATTTGATTGAATCTGGAAGTTAATTGTCTGATTTTTCAGCTGTAAAATTAATTGGGTGGCATCAGCATTTTAGAGATTCACCTGGTACTGCTCAAGGAGTTCTGCTAGATGCTGCACATAAACATTAACCGGTGAGTAGAATTGTGGAACCCCTGTACCACACCATATGTCAAGGCACATGTTAAGGATTCCATGTAGCCAATATGCACAGTTTGATGGCAGTCTGAAACACAAGAAGGATTGGATCCTTTTCAGGTTGTACCTATAAACTCCAGCCACATCTTTGAGTCTAATCAGCAGAGTGATATTGTCCACAGTGTAGTCGGCTGCAGGAAGCTCGAGGAGTGTGAGAGCTGAGTTCCTGGACTGCAAACGTTCCTCTCTGATGTTAGCCTGGGTAGTTCCTGTGCCCCTGGCCTGCTTGTACCCAGGCTAATTGTGCAGAATGTGGTTTAATCCAGATGCTTTTGGGATTGGCATCTGACTTCAATTTCTATCATCTTGCTAGTGTAGAGTGAGTTGGGAATTGTCTGATAATAGGTCAGGGTCTTTGAATCCGCTAAAAGTTTTTTCGAGAGAAGTGTGATACTGCATGTTTAAGAATGCTTGCGATAATTCAAAAAAGACACGAAGCATATTGCAAGTGCTTATTGCAAATGACTGTGTAGAATTTTGCAATCTTCTTTGATTAGTGCATGAAAAAAAGGTGAACATGTGTTAAGGCAGAAGTTCAATAATAAGAGTGTATGGCAAAGGTTTTGTGTTGCTCACGATTTCATCCCACATTTTTGCAATTTTTTTCATCAACAAATCAAGAGACGTTTTTCATAATGTTGTTACCTCCCTTATGGGGTATTTTTAAGGGCTTCGGATTTCTCATCTTGTGGTAGTTTTTGAAAAATGCTTGAATTACCAGAAATTTCATTACCCCTAGTCCTGCTCCCTCGCTTTAATTCAGCACTAATGAGGCTACCCTGCTTCCACAGACCCAATCCCAAGCCACCTCTTAACTTTTAAAAGCTCTTCCCCCACTCCCTCCACACCTCCTGCCCGTAACTAAGCTCGGTACACAGAACAACTCAGTTGCTCTAGACTTTCTCTGAATTAAAGCGGGGGAGTAGGACTAGGACATTACATCCACATCCCTCCTTTACTTGAATTCAGCACCAATGAGACTTAGGAAGCATGCAAAAAGAACGATACCGGTCAACTGAGTTGAATGCGAAAAGACAAACACATTAACACATTTATTCCTCCACAACGCCCCTCTACTGTCTTAGAAGAGAGAACTTTATGATCAAATACATCTGAGATATTTTGACACCCCCCCCCACCCTGTAGTGCTTCACAGAGGTCAAAGGAGTAGCCCATTTATCTTACATATTTCAGATATGAAAGCCCCTTTCCGTTCCCCCACTGATGATGCCATACTCTGGGTAGATCTGCCCTAAATCCCAGAAGGAGGCACCTTACCCATCACCTCGTAAGCCATGGCAATCAATGACATTATGCACTTTGCTCAGGGTTACCGTTGCTGGTCTGTTTCCTTTTATAGAGGGCCCACAATTCACCAGTAAAGACTCAGATTTTTTTACATTTCCACCTCCAAATAGCACTAGAGCTCTTCTCACATCTAGACAATGTAGTTTGGTTTCCTCATCAGAAGCAGCAGAAGGAAAAAAGTTTGGAAATATAATTTTTGGTTGCCTCTAAAATGCTGAATTAATTTTAGGTAAAAAAAGAAGGGACCAAAAGCAGAACCGCTCTATCCTGGAAAACCCTCCAAAAAAGGATGTTTACATGACATAGTTCCTATTTCTCCCAACCTTCTGTCTGATGTAATCACTATGAGAAAACAAGTGTTGAGAGTTAAGATTCTCAAATCAGTCTGATCCAACGTCTCAAAAGGGTGAACAGTCAAAGCCTCTGACACCACAGATAAATCCCATGTAGGAAACGGGTAAGAAGAAATGGGAAACCGATTCGCTATTCCTCCAAGAGATCTAGGAATCAGACCATCCTCATCATTTAAATTCTTCCAGGAACTTCGAAAAGCCCTGATTGCTGCCCACTGCACTGTAAGGGTTGATGCTGTCAAGCCTAACTTTGCTCCTTCCTGCAAAAACTCCACCACCATAAATCAGTCTGGCTGAAGTAGGATCTAACTCTCTAACCTCACACAAACTAGGAAAGGAAGCCCAATGCTTACTATGTGAATGAAGTGTGGACGGCCGCCTGGAAGCCTGAACTGTAACTACCAGTCCCTCAGGCAATCCTTGCTCCCTCAACCCTCTCCACTCAACCTCTACACCATCAACCGGAGTCTGGAAAGCGTTACCCTGAACATGACTGGAAACTCAAGAGGAGATGGCACTGTGGGGAGCCTCAACTCCTGCAGCACCCTAATGGACAATAACAGAAGAAGCCAATTTTCCTGAGGCCAAAGCGGAGCTATCATCACCACCTTTCCCCTTTCACTCCTTACTTTCACCATACACACCCTGATAAAGGAAAAAGGCAGAAAAGCATATATCAGCCTCTGAGGCCAAGGACATGTCAGATCGTCCACTGCCCAAGCTGGCTTGTCCCTCTACCTCGAACAGAAACGCAGATGTTTGATATTCTCTGGTGCTGCAAACAGATCTATCACCGGCTTGCCCCATTTTCCCATAAGGAGATCGAACATTTGTGGATTTAGAGAGAAGTCCAGATAGGACAGAATTTCCCTGCGGAGTCCGTCGCCCTCATACTGGCCACTCCCTGAATGTGGACTGAAGTCCCAAGAACTCAGAAATCGGTGCCCAGTCAAAATTCTGTTTGGTGATGTTGTTCAAAGACCTGGATCTTGTACCCCCATTTGTTCAGATATGTCTTTACGACCATGTTGTCCATCTGCACCAGAACTGCTCTGTTCTGAACCCGATAACTGAATGCTAGAAGGGCCAACTCCACAGCTTTGAGCTCTCTCCAGTTCGATATAACCACATTGTGTCCATAAACCAGGTGCCAGCTGCTTTACAAAAAAAGGATACCAAATCAGAAACTCACCATACAGGTGTGCGGAAATAAAGTATGAGAATTGTCACAATAATAACATATGCATCACACATCATTGGGATGAATGCAATGTAACTTCATGTAGAAATTGCACTAGACAAGCTGTAACCCTCAACTTATAGACTACCTGGAAAATCAATCGCAGTCCCAAATCTGAAGCACTCGACATATTTATCCATGTAACATTTCCCCTTGTCTAGTGCAAGTCCTGTATTGCATACAGTTTCATTTTGCACATCATATTACAAGGTGAAATGCATATGTGTACATAGTACATATCAGTAATCAAGGTGAAACAGAAACATCTGTAGTAAAATATCCTTAAATAATGTCTCAACATCTATGTGTAGGTGCAAGTGTCCACTACTATGTTGAATGGCTGCACCTAATTTCACGTCACCATTACAACCATGTAAACCAGTGTATGCAGTTTACATAGTAGACATTTAAAAAGGTTGTAGTAGTTCCTGCCATCATGCAAAAAAAAGTAGGTACTACACATTTTACACTGAAACATTGCTAGCAATCAAACAGTTGCAAAGGAAAATGAATGCCAGGACAAACTTGGTGAAAAGAAAAAATTGTGATTTAGTCAATGCGAACACTCTCAACTATGAAACTAGGCAAATGCCAGTCCATAAGTGTCCACACAGTCTTGTGCACATGTGTGCTTTGGGACTCAGCTTACCTCCAATTGCACTGCAAGGGGAACCTCCCCGGGAAGGGGCATCTAGTGGGCAGAGCAGGCACCTCAAAGATGTTACTTGGGAGGTGGTTTTGGGTTTGGGAGGGGTGTCCTGGAGTTTGGGAGGGGTGGTCTTGAGCTTGGGTGGGGGGTGTGATTTTCGTTGGGGTGGTCTTGCTTTTGGGATGGGGTCTTTACCTTTTTTAGGGGTACCTTCGGGGATGTAGGGGTGAGGACAGTCTTTTGAGGGGTGTGTTTAGGAGTGGGTGTGGCAGGGCTTGGGACAAGGGCAAACGGAAGACTTTCTTGGGGAAAATGGGTAGGATGATCAGGAGGTGAGTTAAATTGCCTATTGTGCATGTCTGGTGATGGTGTATGTCATGAACGTTTGGGTGTGTTGCTTTGTTGGTGTGTGTTGTATGGGTGAGTGTGGGCGTCTCTGTTTTTTGGGGATGTATGCTGTGGAAGTACTAGGTGTAGTGATGGTAAAGTGGCTGTGGTGGGTGCAGTGTATGTGGGTGTGATGGTGGTGGTGGGTGCAGTGCATGTGGGTGTGCTGGTGGATGTGTCTGCGGTGGTGGGTGCAGTGTTTGTGGTTGTGCGGGGGTGGTGGATGTGTCTGCGGTGGTGTGTGCAGTGTTTGTGGTTGTGCTGTGGGTGGTAGATGTGTATGTGGTGGTGGGTGCTGTGTTTGTGGTGGTGGGTGCAGTGTATGTGGTAGTGCTGAGGGTTGTGGATGTGTCTGAGGTGGTGGGTGCAGTGTATGTGGTAGTGCTGGGAGTGGTAGATGTGTCTGTTGTGGTGGATGCAGTGTCTGTGGTTGTGCTGGGGGTTGGGGTGGTGTCTTTGTTTGGATGTGTGCCTCTTTTTTGTGTTTGTGTGTAGGTGTGCTACTTGTGTATGTGTGAGTGGGTGCGTGCAAAGGTGTGAGTGTGCTTGGGACAGGTCTGGGAATAGGGAATTTGGATGGGGACGGGGTGGGAGATAGGGCACAAGGTTGGAAGGCTGCAGTCAGTGAGGCTAAACCTTGAAAAGACCTCACATAGGCCAGACATAGCACTGTGAATGCCTTCCAGGTAGGCTACCATTTCTTGCAATTGGCTTCCAAGCCCCTGGATGGCATTCAGTAGTGCAGTCTGGCCTACAGAGATATTCGTGAGGAAGTCAATGGCCTCTCACTCAACGCAGCCGGGGAGGGGGGGGCCTGGAGCGAAGGAGATTCCAGACCTTTTAGCGGGCCCTGGTAGGCCAACTGGGGGGAGCAAGAGGGAGGTTGGAGGTTGCACTCTGGGTCGCATCCCCGCCTGTGTTGGCAACTTCTCCTTCGCTTGCCCCTTATGATGCTGAATTGACATATACAATAGTGTTATTGGATCTGTGTCAACAGAACAAATGATAAATTTTGACCACAAAACAGTTAACAAGTTTTCAGATAACACCTGCTCCAAGCCTCTCAAACTTTGGTTCTACACTAGCATAAGCACATGCATGTTGGCAAAATTTTCAGAAGACACTTGGTCACAGTTATGTAATTTCCCGTGAGAGCTCCTGTATCATGTATGATGGTGTCTCTTATCCATTATTATGTCTCTCCAGGAACTGTTCCACACCTCAGAATGATTGGCCTTTGTTGTTCGGAATAGTCAACTGATGTCACAAAAAAGGATATACACCAACAATACCTTTGTACTGTGTGTTCAGTAGGCCATATAATCTGCATACTTATCATTATCAATAAGTAAAATATGAATCAATGTCTTTCAACATATACTACAATGTTCTACCAATATTAGCAAAAACTGAAAACAGGTTACCTTTGTTTGCACATTTCACGATAGTAACACTGACTTCAAGTGACTAAAGTATATATCAAGTATCAAAAATTATACATGAATTCTGTACTGAAGTATCTTAGCAATGTACCACATACTATCTACATACCTGTTCAAGATAGCCTGAAACTAATATTTGTGGGGATTGACAAATTACTTCTACAATATACGTAAATACATAGCCCTTGAAACATATGTAATACAGTTCAGTACTGAGCAAAAGCATCTCCACATTTGAATCCTAAATATAGTTAGTTGAACTTTGTTGTATCTTTGTGAAATGGGTTTTCTAAATATGCTGGCTTTCACTGTACTCAAAACGTTGTAGAACATCACACTAATCATTACATACAATGATTCTTATATCATATTTACTTCAAAGATTGAAATGTAAATTACAATATGCAATATATTATCCCTTTATGCACTTCAACATTTGCCTAATGAGTCATGAGTTTGGCCTGAATCTGAGTTTTCCTGCTGGGATACTCATACATATATGTGATGGAACATTCCATCTTCCAAAATGCCTTCAAGTTTCCCATTTTACTCCATCATTGTTAGTTCATCTGGACATGACAATCGACATTGAGGAATTGTTTTGAGTATTTGTTACTCTGTCACCATTGTGTACAATTCCTGTCTGTTTCATCAAAAATTGTATGCCTGTCTCAATTATTGGGCCAAAAGCAGATTGCCTTACACACGCATTTGTGAAGCAGTAGGACATCATGCAAATCTGTCCCTGTTTATGATGTATGAAACGGTATTTCTGATGCTGAACACAATTTGGATATGTGTTGATACCAATATATAGCCATCAATTCTGCAGTCACTAGTCATTTTGGATCACATGGTCACTCTGGTTTTTGTAGAATCCCAACTTGCCAATGTGACGGTTGGTACATCCATTGTATCATAAGTGCCTAGTATGCTATGTCACCTGTAATAGGGCTAACATGACATCATCCACATAAGAGAAGAAGCATCACACCTGACACAATAAATACTATTTGCCTGTTTGGTACAACTGTCTCTCATGACATCAATCAACATGATGTATATGTGGAGTTTAGGCAGCCATGTGCCTGCTCAGAACAGTCCACTGGTTGCGGACAGGAATCAGGTGATATCATTATCCAAAAACAATAGACAACGCACATCATCATACACCTTGCACAAAACATACACCTTCAAGAACTCTTCTTGAGCTTTGGACAAAAAATGGGTCATGTATCCTGTAACTCTGATAAGAACTTACCCCCTTGTTGCTGCTGTTGGGGCCTTAACTGGCCATCAAGCTCTGGATTGGCCACCGCAAGAATGCAGGCTATTGGGGGGGGGGGGGTCAGGGAGCGGTGTGCACCCCTCACACGTTGGAAGGACTTCCCGAGCTGCACTTCAGCAATCTTGCGGGTCCAGTTTCCTAGGTCCTCCCACCTCTTGCGGCAATGGATGCTGCACCGCTTGTAGACCCCCAGGGTCCACACCTTCCTGCCGATGGACTTCCATATGTCACGCTTCTGATGGGCATTGACCTATATAGATACATGAAAGGAAAGAACAAACAATGGTATTGTGACATTTTGTTTGTCTGTATTGCTGTCACAGAAAATTGTCTACAGCTTTCAGTAGTATAACTCATAGGTTAGCCTACAACATGTGTATTGTCACATGCTGACCTAAACCAGTATACTCATACGCACTTTAATAGTGTCCTGTTGACCATCCTCATCCCATTCCATGGTCTAAAACACACAAATCCAGGCCTGTGACATCATCTAGCCCAGGAGTCCCTACATAATCTGTGATGTGACCTACTTCTGATCAGTGCAAAAGATTGTGAACTACTGAATGCTAAACATTAATAACTATAGGACAGTGAATAGTGGCCACTGTGAATAAGAGGCCTGAAGTTTGGGCATACCATTCTTTGAAATGAGAGTCAATTGAAAAGAAGTGTTAGCTCAAGAAGTCTGGGAACTCTCCCTTTCAATTGTTGTCCACTTAAAAGCATTCAGGGGCATATTTTAAGCACACCTCAAATTTTGACCTGCAAAGGATATATGTCCTCGACAGCTGTACCTCAGTGCGTCAGTTGTATGACCCTGTGACACAATCTCAGCCTGGCTGATGATTTTGAATGAGCACGGCTCAATGACTGGCCTTGCTATCTGCAGCCTGATGATCATGATGTCATATGAGCACCGCCTTTCCTCAATGTTTACATTACAAGGGTCACCTTGTGCCCCTCCAATAAGTGGTCTCAAGGCTATGTGCTACTCTGAAGGGGTCTAGGAGCTACTGGTAGCTCCCAAACTATATTTTTGAGAGCCCTGATCTAGGCCGAGTGATTTGTGGGACTATGCACATAGCTAACATCATTTCAATTGTTTTTAACATAGTACATATCTCCAGATGTAAAGAATATATGGTGTATTTACCATGATGTTATTTGGCAACTTATCCCAAGTATACATGCATAGAGCTCTACATAGACACCAATTTGAATCTAGGGCTTTAAACACGCAGCACATATTGATGGTGTTGTTTATTTGACATTGGAGAGTGCTTACAAATCCCTAACATCATTGTCCTATGTAAGGACCACATTATGTGACACTTAACATCAATCACTACACTTCACTCTGGAACTCAAAGGGGCGTTGTAGTCTGTATAAATGGAAAAGAGCCAGTTAGAAATTCACATATGTATTCCAGACATGTACCTGTTCCTCTGGTGAGCCGTAGAGCTGGCCATACAGGGAAAGGACCTCCTATGACAGCAACTCCAGCTCCTCTGGCATTAAGGCAGTGGCCCTCACACCTGTTGGACCTGGAATGGTTGCTCCCAGTGGTGAGAAACAGCAGCAAAAGTGGAGGAGATCTTGATAGCAGGCAGTGCTAGGAGGGAAATGAGCTTTTTTTTCCAACCGACGCATACATGTACGCGACGTACTTGATCTTCAGCAGAGACAGACATAGCCATTGGCCTTCTATCATTACATTAACCAATGTTAGCCAATGGCTGTGTCCATCGTGGAGTTTACTGCCCACTGCACGGTCGTCTTCCGCCACCGCCGTCTGATTCCAAATGTCCTATCGGGGAGGTCAGGCACCCGCCATTTTAGGAGTTTAGACTAGTGTGTTAGAGACTGTTAAGTGCATCACCGCCAGTCCAAATGGGGGCTAGTTTGTTCATATAATCACACTTCGATGGACACATTTTTTTTAAAAAGAAATATTTATGTGTAGTGCGTTACTGAGCTGAAACGCGAAATTAGCGCGGTGTTGTGTACACCTCCGTTGATGGTATTTTTGGAAGAAATAATGTTAAAAAAAGTGTAAGTAATAATACATTTGAGATGTATTAATTACACATTTGTTTTTCAGATTCATATCAAGGCCATGAATTTAATTTGTGATGGATAAAGGACAAGAAATGTTGATTCAAAATATGTATTAAACCATATACATTTTGACAAAATACATGACTTTTGTGTTACTCATCAAATATGTTGCTATTGATGATGTCAAAAATGTTCACATGTTTTTCCTATGCAGACATGAACCATGGGAGAGTGAGGAGACGACAGCTTCAGGTGTATCGCCCATTTCCAGACCTTGCCACCATGGAAGAAAGGGAATAAACAAGAAGTTCAGGTTGAATAGGCACACTATACTGGATTTATGTCCTCCGCTTGAGCCAAATCTTCAGCCTCCCAACAGAAATTCCACATCTATTACACCAATTGCCAAACTCATGTCAGTACTTCATTTTGTGGCCACCACAGGATCTTTCTAATACACTGTGGCAGTATCTGGTGGTATGTCACAACCAACTTTCAGTGGTGTGCTACAAAAAGTTCTATCTTCAAAGATGAGACACATCACAGCTTCATCCAGTTATTTTGTTTGGGATATTTTTAGTTGCATAACCTGGAATTGTGTTACATTATTTTGGCCCTTTTTTGTCTACCATCTAGGAGACTCCGCTTATCCTAACTGACCATGGTTGTTGGCACCGCTGAGGAATCCAACAATGCCAGAGGAAGCCCGCTTCAATCAGGCCCATGGAAGAACACAACGGCCTGTAGTAGTAGTTGATTATTGCATGCTATGACATATTTTGGGAGTCATGTTTGGGAACTTGAAATAAACATTACCTACTTGCAAATCATCTATGTTTACACAATCTTTTGATGTTTTGTCATTGTCAAGTTATGATGGAATACAACAAATGCATAGAGTTGATATATACAACACCAGTGTATACTTTTTGACTTGTAAATTTATTGTACTAAGCGTGATAAAATTAAAGAGGGTGAACATAACAAAAGCAAAGCAGAAAGTAAAGAAGTCAGTCATGATGAATGAAACCATAGTTGGAGAGCCAAAATTGTTTGAAGTTCAATGTCCAAAATATTACTGGCATCAGAAATGCAACTGTGTCCAGAAATAGTTCACAGAGTGAATGGTAGGCACATAGTGGAGGAAATTAGTGTCAAGGTTTCTTGCTGGCGGTGGCAGAGGTCTTGCCATCCTTTCCTCCTGGTGATCTGCATGGATGTCCCCTGCCGCGGGGGGGATATACAGCTGCAAGGGCTAGGGAGGCTACAGGTGGTTCTTCCTGTGGCTGATGTAGATGGCTCAGATGTTGTAGGGCCACAGGAAGGAGTAGATGGTGCTGGGAAAGCCCTGCACATGTGGGTGTAAGTGTCCTGCAGCACCCCAATCAGGGAGCCCATATTTGAGTTATGGGCCTCCATCTGCTTATTGTGCTCTCTCTGCAGCTGCTTCATCTCCCGGAGCTCAGTGAGTAACTGGCCCATCATGTCTTGGGACTGATGATAGGCTCCCAAGACTTGTGCGATGGTGGTCTGGGTGTCAGTGACCCCAGTGGACTCAGTATGCTGGCCCACAAACACCCTCCCACGACCCCTAACCCCACTACCCTGTGCCCTTGCCCCAATGTGCCCCATCCGACTGGTTCCTGTGTAAGCTAAAGCTGGTGGTGGGCACACAATCGGTGGGACAGTGGGAGAAACACAGGAAGTGGAGTCTTCGGGTTGCTGAGGTGTCACAGCTGGGTTGGCTGGTGTCGGTGTGGGCACAGAGAGTGTCACTGGAGCCGTCTGACCAGACTGACCAGATGTACCAGGCTCCTCAAGCTCCTCCATATCCACAGGAGTACTGTCCTCACTGAAGGCTTGATCCTGGGCTGGAGTGGATGTTTCTTCAGTGGCTGGAACCTGTCCACGTGCTCGGCTAGTTAGACCTATTGAGAAATGGAGAACATTCTTATTAGTAAAAGTGTGTATTATACGTTCAAATCTTTAGAGACAATGTAGATACCTAGAAGACAAAATAAGTTGAGATTATTGTGATGATAGCTTCCAGTGGTGTTGCACATATTACCTAACTTTTATCAATTTCAAACAGTACAACTTCAAATCAGCAGGTAATAAGATGTTCTGAAATGTTCATGAAGTGATTAGGACATATACCCAACATCTCCCAAACATTCAATCCAACACAGTGGAGAGGTGAAATGTGTAATTGACAATTCCAAGGCAACTGCAAAACAGACATTTCCACTACTTGGATGGATGTTTGGCATTAGTTATTATGTGAACAGTGCAGTGTCCATTTTTTCAAGTACCACTTATATTCAGCATAGTAATTTACATACCTGGCCATTTTTGTGTCAACCCAGTTTGATTAGTGAAACTTATGACATCCATACAACTGGTTAAGAACAACAGGACAACATTCCGAAAAGAACACAAACCATTTTCAGAAGAGAGCATTGAATAGAGATTGATCACTACATGATACTTTACCATATGTTGACATCTTTTAGGATAGAGAGAACGAGCAACATAACATAGCAATATTCTTTTGAGAAACAGAAACAGGGCATCATGGTAGTTGTAGTAATTTCAAAGACAACTTCCCAACACTTGCTAAATGGTTACTTGAACATACCTGCGAAAAATATGCAGTGGAAATGGGCCAGACACTTACATTTTCACACACCTATGGGTAATGGGTTATTTGGTGTACTAACATTTACAGGCACCATACCATAATGTTACATGTAATGGAGATTGACACCTGTAATCTTAGATGCAACACAATACATTCACACAAACAATCTAAATTATCTGATACTTTGAGGTTTGTATGTAAAATATGTGCAGGACACATTGGCAACAGATGAGTTGAGAACAAACAGGACATTGAGGTTTATTGAGACTGTAAAGTGTAACTAACTGGACTCCACTCGACCAAGTATTCCTGTCAAGCCTTCAGGAGGTAGGATCTGTAAGGCCTTCCCCTCCCAGGGCATGAATTGAATTGGGGGCCTGGGAGAACCACCACCAGTCCTCTAGCCCTCCATGTGTCGCTTGGAGGCCAGGGGAATTCACCTTCAGCTGCAGGTCGTTCCATCTCTTCCTAATTTCTTCCTGTGTGCGCAAGTTGTTTGCTTCAGCATTCACTCTCTCGACTATTCTGGACCACATTTGCCTTTTCTGGGATTGGGGTGTATTTTGGACTTGGAATCCAAACAATTGTGGCTCTACTCTTAGGATTTCATCCACCATGACAGACAATTTTCCCTCATTAAAACGTGGATTTTTGCGGCCTGGCATTCTGCAAGAAATAAGATTAAAGTAAATAATTGACCACAATGTACTAAATGAAGGGGGATAAATGGACACTAGACAGGGAGAATGAAAAGAATACCCTCACTTGACTGACAAAGCCTCTGGTAGCAAAAGGCATGGTGAAGCTGGAATTACAAAGAATCATGGTCTGATATAGGATGTGTCTTATAGTGTGATATGCAGGTGTTTCCATTTGCCCAATGGACATCAGGTGTGTTCTATTAGCATCCATCTAATGGCCAGAGTGATGGTGCATTGTTGAGTGCGTACCGTGACGGGCTCACTCCATCTGGAAACTGGCGTTAGTAGATCGCCAGCACGACTGTGAAATCTAAATCTGTTCGGCAGGTGACAGGATAGTATTCAACAGCATTGGAGTTCACCGTGTTGGCAATGGTGTGCAGCAATTATGGCGGAAAACACTCTATCGACGCAGACAGTGAGGCAGCCTGCATGCATCTAAATAAGGCAGGCAAAAGACACTCGACTCGGTGGAGTACTAGGGACCGCCACTGCGGCGGGACAACAGTAAGACCACCAAGATCTAAATCCGGCCCTAAGTCTTGGGTGGGAGTTAGGGAAGGCTTCTCTCAGTTGATTAGAAAACCATTTTTTTGGAGCACCTCCAACACTCCTTGTAACAATGGCAGTCTTTTTGCTGCATGATTTGGGAGATGGATGTGAAAAATTCCTGTATTTGTCGGAAATCCCACAAAATCTATGGCATACCTTTTGAAACAATGTCCAGCAACCAATCATTTGTGACATCCTCTTCCTAAGCTTGACGGAAGTGCTGAATCCTTCCTCCAACAGGGAGCAACTCGAGGGAGATTGACTAGTCAGAAACGTTTCTTATTTGGCCCTTTAGGCTTGCTAAAAGCTTTCTTCAGCAAGGAGAACCAGGGATTAAATCTCCTTCTTCTAAAGAAGGATGATGATGAATCACGTTTTGGTGAAGATTGCCCGATTTCTCCCAAAACTTCCTAGCAGTAGACTTCCCCTTATAGGGCGGGGCATACATTTGATCCTTAAAAGCCTTTGACAACATAGAGTTCAACTGTTCTCCGAACAACATCTGTACCTTCAGGGAAGTTTCAAAAGTGTGGCCTTTTCAGCAAGGTAAGCCTTCTAATCCCTCATCCAGAGATTACACCTAGCTGCTATGAAAGCACCAGATGCCATAGCTGTAACCCTAATTACATCCGATGAAATATCAGTCATTAACCTGGCCTGCTGCTCCATTGCAGCCAGAAAGTCTCTGTACTCCAAACCTTCCAGAATTATTATTGCCAACTTATCGAAGTCCCACATCACAGATTGGGCTGAATAGGCAGCATACATGCTAGCTTTTAATGCTTAATTTGCTGCTGCAAAAGCCTTCTTGAGATTAGACTCAACCTTTTTATCTGTAGCATCAGACTGGAAACAATCTTCTGGATAAATGGCTATCTTCCCAATTAATGTTGCAAGGACTGCATCCACTTTAACAGCATGAGGTAACATACCATCTTCCTATATCAAATATAATTTCTTGAGAAACCATGGAGCTGATAGTTTATCAAGCTCTTTCCACTCATTTATAACCATGTCCTTAATTCACCCATGGAATGGCATTGCCAATGCAGAGGGCTTTACATACTGAGGAAAGAGAGATTCATCACCATCCTCCAAATGACATGGAACAAAGCCTAAATTCTCCCTCACGTAAGAAAGAGTATCCCACATTTCATTTCCTAGATGATGTTGAAGGCATATCCACTTCAGAACCCGCAGAATTCTCTGCATTCACAGAAGTCTACAGCTTAGCAGATTTAGCTGCTGGAAGAGACTTAGGGCCTGATTTAGATCTTGGCGGCCTGGTTACTCCATCACAATGATGACGGATATCTCGTCCGCCGAAATATGTATTCCATAGGATATTTCCGCAAAGCCATAAAGACCTGGCTCTTCCCGGGGTAACCTTTATCCCTTTTGCTGGACCTGTCTCTAATCACTTATACTTGGGTAGCGATGGGACGCTGGGGCAGCTATGCGCTGTACAAAATTTGTAATAATAATAATTTATATTTCGGCGGACGGGATATCCGTCACCGTTGTAACGGAGTAACCCGTCCGCCAAGATCTAAATCAGGCCCTTAGACTCCATAGCCCTGGAGACCGCTGTCTGTATGATCAGCTGAATTTCCTCTTTAGACATCAGAGCTGCACATTCCCTGCTTCGCTGCCTCCTCCTATGTGACGCCTCATTAGAATAGGGCTCTCCAAAGAAGATGAGAAAGAAGACAATACATGCCTCTTCTTTGCTGCTCTCTTGGCCTCCATACTTCCTTCAGTACCATCACGAAGCAAAGTCTCTCCTCTTAAAAGCAACCACGCATGCTTGAAAGGGTACTAATAAGAAACATACAAACATCCGGTCCTCCAATCAAAAAAGATCGAAGGTATTGATTAATCATCATACAAACGCCTTATGTCCCCAAAATTGACTAAAAGGCATGAATTCCAGGGCTACCTACCTTATTTGGACCCATACACACAAGCTCCTTTTCTCTGCCGATCAGCTGCTTCCATACTCAACCTTCAGCCCGATTACGCAGCCCCGGCTGCTCAAGACCGCCCAATGCTGTCTGAGCGTCCACGCTCCCTTCCGTGTTCCAGGCTCCCCTACGAACCTGGGCAAGGTCGCATGACTGAGAGGACATGAAAGGAGCGCTGCACTTCTCCATACTCCTACGGCCCATACAGCAGTCTTGACGGTCTCCATGGCACCTCTGAGGAGAACAAGTGAGCCAGAATTAGTTTGCAAACAGAAAAGAACAGGTGATGTGACGGGGTTTTTTAACAGTTAAGAGGTGGCTTGGGATTGGGTCTGCGGAGGCAGGGAAGCCTCATTGGTGCTGAATTAAAGCAAGTGAGGGACGTGGAGGTAATGTTTTCTTTAAGTTTCAGGCATCAGTAATGTGATTGGTAATGTAGGCTTTCTTGTCTCTCTCAAAAGCTTTGTGTTGGTTCATCCAATGTCTTCTGTAGCAAAGCTTGTTCTTGTTGGCATTGATTTGCGCCACCAGTGATCGATGTTTCAGACTATTCTTTTTAACTCTTCCAAAGCCTTACTGTAACATTTGTGTGTGGAATTGATGGTTGTCCTAAGTATTTTGGTTCTGAGCAGGTCACGCTGATGTGAAGTTTTGTTATAGTTTTTCCAGAAGGTGTTAGGATCTGCCACATTTGGGGATCTTTCTTTGCTCTTCAGCACTAAAGCCTTCATAATGTCTACCTGCAATGTGATGTGGAATCTGGCTGAGGCGTAGGCAGGGTGACACAGCAAGTTGGAAATATGAAGACAAACAAGATAATAATCTGACCACAACAGTGGCTGCACAGACACTTTTATGTGCTTTGTGTTGTCTGTGAACAGTAAACTCATGTATATCACCGCTACCTCATTGAAGCCCAAGCCTACATGTTGTCAAGGACATTTAAAGCTTGTTTTGACTTAGGTTTGTCGACTTGCAGGTTGAACTTGCCCTGCCTGTATTGGGGCAGTCATCTTGTGCTGACTTCACACAAGCCCATCGCAGCAGGCATTGAATCCTCAGGGTGCTAAAATCGCTACCATGATGCATAATGGTGGGGCAAACAAGGGTATTAAGGAACATATCTGTGGATTTGAGTGAATTATTTGACTTTCATAAAGAAATGAAACCTGGATGAAAACATTTCAAACCTCTAAGATGCTACTGAGCAAATGAAAAAAACAAGGTACCCTGTTGCCAAAATAGAATTTTTCCCTATGAAATTTGTCGTGCTTCATTTGTGTAAGATATGTTCTCCTCCCACGACAAAAGATAAACTCATAAACGTTAATGAGTCAACATTCAGAGAGGTTCTTTCAATGGGTTTATAGTTCCTGCTCCTGGGAGGAAGAGATTATCAGCGGGTTTTATGGATGTTGATACCGGTCCTTTTACGACAGTGAGGATAAATAATAAAAAACGCTCTGTGCTAAAACAGACAAAGAACAACCTATGTAGTCAGGTCACAAAGTACTGATAAAAGCTGAGCAATCCTACCAGGATAGGTGAGTCTAGCAACGTTAGCCACCACTGGGTGACTGAGGCCAGACCTTAACTTCCACACTCGGTTGTAGTTGCCACGTGGTTTCTGTAGAAAGAAAACTGCAGGAGTTCAAGTCTTAAGTCTCAAACAAAAGAAAAACATTTACAAGATAGAGCTGAATGACTAGGACTTAATGTCACTGATTTACCCACAACATTAACAAGACATACTTTAATCAATAAAGTAAGTGAGATCTTAAAAGTTAAGGTGGGGTTCAGTTTCCAACACTACTATTTAATTCTGGATCTAGTCTGCAATTAAAGTTGTGACTTTGGTATTTGTTTCCTATCTAAATTTAATATGATTTATAAAATCGCAACAATATTTTTGGTATATCATGGAAACAATAAATTGAATGTCTTTGCAGCACTGTGCATGGTGCTATAAGGCTAATGACTCATAGTGGAGTTCTTTGAAGATCAGACGTCCTCTGCGACTATCAATACCTTCAATAAAAAACACAGTATAATACAGGGTTCTAACCCATGCACCTAAGCCAAGAACTAACTACTTTACAGGTTCAACTTATCAGCTCTTTTCCTGGGTTTTGTATTGATTTCATCCAGTTCACGTTCTACTGCTCCCTGTTCCCTTCTATCAGTACCCTCAATGTCATATCCACTTCAATTTCTAAATCCCTGCAGTCGCTTTCTAATAACTCCTCCCTCTCCTATGAGCCCTTTCAAATGTCCTCCTATTATATAAGATTAAGCAAGTATTTAAAAATATGACCAACATAATGTAATGCCCCCCGCCCCCTCTTCCACTATGTTTTCTAGAGTTTTCCGATTCACAGTTAGGCCATATTAGAGGTGGCTTCAAAAACACAGATTTAAAAAAAACAAATTTAAACAGTTGCGGCTCCAAAGTGGTCAATTTATCAACTAGGATATTGACTGAGATAGAGGTGAAGGTTTTACAAAAAGGTCTGGGTTTTGTCCCAACCCCTAAGATTGATCAATTTAAACAACTTTGTGAAGTTCAACAATTCTTCCGCAAAGTTCGTCTTAAGGCTTTCTTTGTAAATAAACCACAGACAAGGGTAGATGACTCAGGACTACATAATCCCTCGACCTTCACCCCCACTGGTGGTATGGTGCCACATGAGGTATCTACCTTTGAACAGGCGGTTCTTGAGGACATATGTGCCACCACCAACCAGAGACATTTCTGTAACATTCCCAATAATGAATTGATGGCCATAAAGACATTGGCTAATGATCCAACAATAACTATTAAACAAGCAGACAAGGGAGGTGCAACGGTCATCATGGCCACTACAGATTACGAGACTGAATGCCTGAGACAACTCAGCAATAGGCGGTATTATACACCCATTGCAAAAAACCCTACAGAAAGGTTAACCAGGGCTATTACATCATTGGTGTTCTCAGCTGAGACCCAAGGCTGGATAAGTAAAAAGGAAGCATCCTTTCTCATTAAACAAGAACCTAGGACTCCCTACTTTTACATACTTCCTAAGATTCACAAAGGGACTACTCCGGTACCGGGACGACCTATAGTCTCAGGAATAAACTCCATATTAGAACCATTGTCACAATTCTGTGACCATTTTCTACAGCCCATGGTTAAACTGATCCCCTCTTACATTCAGGATACTACTGATGTTCTTCGTCTACTTGACGAATTCCAATTCACCACAGACATTGACCTCCTCATCACTCTAGATGTGGAAGCACTCTACACCAACATCCCACAGAGGGCCACTTTAGATGTGATTGAGGAGGAACTAAGTTCACAGACGTGGGTATCCGTGACACCACCGGGATTCATCATGGAATGTGCAACTATAGCTCTTACTGAGAACTTTTTGAGTTCAATGGCCAGATTTACCACCAGACACAAGGTACTTCCATGGGAAGTACCTTTGCGCCTAGTCTAGCCTGTCTCTATATGGCATCCTTTGAGGAGAAAATTATCTTCCAAGAAGGCAACCCATATCGATCCAACATACGTCTGTGGAAACGTTTTATAGATGATATCCTCATCTTTTGGACGGGCGATTCACAGACATATAATCAATTTTTTGAGTGGATTAATATTCAGAATCCATTTCTCAAATTTACTGGCACGGTTTCAGTCAACCAGATTGCATTTCTGGATTTGACCATCAGACTGAACAATGGCGCATTGTCTACAACCATGTTTAGAAAGAATACAGACCGCAACAGTCTACTACTTTATAGCAGTCACCATCCCAAGACCTTAAAGGAAAACCTCCCATTTGGTCAATTCCTACGGGTCAGGAGAAATTGCAGCACTCTTGATGATTACAAATCTGAATCAGCCATTCTTGCTAAGAACTTAGCAGCACGCGATTATCCACCACGGAGTATATCACTCTCGAGGAAAAGAGCTAGAAATAATAACCGCGAAGGTCTGCTAGAATCAAGAGAGAAATCCCAGTGTGAAACCTTGACTTGTGTCACCACGTTCACGCCAGTGTCAAACCAACTAACCAAGGTGATAAAAAAGCACTGGAATATACTCAACACAGGCACGCTGGCCTTGGAGAAACCGCGTTTTGCATTTAAACGCTCCATGAATCTCAAAGACATGTTGATCCGGACTAGACCTAAGGGGCGCAAGGGGACGCAACAATGTACACTTTGGCAACTACCACCTGTCAAAGGCCACTATCCATGTGGTATGTGCACGGCCTGTGCCTTCACTAAGATACATAAGTCTGTGACTCTCAATACTAATTTCATCTGGGAGTTAAGGTCTCATACAAACTGCAACACACAGAACTGCGTATATTTGATTACATGTCCTTGTGGACTATACTATGTAGGGATGACCACACGCCCCATCAAAATACGCATATCTGAACATCGCAGTAACTTCCGCTGCCAGAAGAACAATACCAAAATGTGCACACACTATTTAGAGAAATGCCACACTCCAGAAGCATTAGAATGGGTTGTTCTAGAATCATTTCCAAAAATCACGAAAGCGGCACTGCTTATCAAAGAACAGAGGTGGGTGCACAGATTGTCCTCCCATATTGGAGGACTGAATGAGGAAATCCCGTGGAATTCTCTCATTATTTAACATCGATGGCCTATAACATGGGTCAGGACACTTTATTTGACAACTAGAGAAGGTGGTGATGAAATACAATCTGACCGGGCACTGATGGGTTAGCTTTGTGGTGCGGCTGGGATCCACCCTTGGACCCTACCCATCAATAATCCTCCTTGGAACACTGGCGATATTTCGCTACTCTCCTTTGGTCTGCGTGTCAATAAACCTCACATACTCCTCGCATATAATTTTCTGGCTAACATATTAAGGGACTTGAATACTTTCCCCTTCAGTCC
Source organism: Calotriton arnoldi (assembly GCA_963921515.1). Classification (NCBI taxonomy): domain Eukaryota; kingdom Metazoa; phylum Chordata; class Amphibia; order Caudata; family Salamandridae; genus Calotriton; species Calotriton arnoldi. The sequence goes on from CAWUFW010000862.1 coordinate 2,450,094, forward strand.
AAATCACCATCACTCTTGACTGGGGGATGACAACAGACTAATTTTACTCATGGAATGGCTTTATACATCTTTCTAACTCTATCTATGCATGAGACACTGACAGTTAATCTTTGATTGACTGTAGTGCTTTCTTTTCTTTTTCTGATCATGACTGTTGGCTGTCTGACAGACCCTTATATTTACCTTTTGTGCCAGTTCTTAAACAATAAACACCTTTCCAATATGGCCGCTATACATCCGGTCACTTTGGCACGCACAGCTCTGTTTAACAGAAAGGATGGACTACATACAGAGTCTTTAAACAAGCCAACTCTCTATCGACCTTTCCCTTGACTACGATTGTCGGGGATTTATAGACTCTTACTGCCTATCATGCTATTTTATAACTCTGTTTGTATACCAAATAACACCATTCCAAGATGGCCGCTATACATCCAGCCACTTCTGCCTGTAATACTTCATTGACAGCAAGGTGGGACTATAAATTCAGTCCGCAAACAGAGCAGTTCACCTCCCGGACCCGGTAGATGTGGGTAGGTCGCTTGGAGATGTGCTATTGACACAGAAGTAAGTACGCTACTAGTGCGCGACAGATTGGTTACAGTTACTAGAACTTGACCCCCATTCTAGTTATGATTACATGACGCTCGGCAAATTCTGTAATACTCCCCGTTAATACAGTGTTATCTGTTTAATAATGGATTGGCCACCAATTTTTCTACTACCATCATACTATGTACCCACCGTAAAACCCACTTAGTTTTAAGACACTGTCTCCAACCAGTGTGAGTTATTTGGTGGGAATGTCAGCATAGTATAGAGTACGCAGCGTGTGCGGGCTTACATTTATATCATGTGTTCATGCACGGGGCTATGGATAGACCTTACCTGCTTATGAACGGGGCTACGGATAGACTTTACTTGGTCATCCCAGCATGAGTGTTGTTCCTTCCCCATTTCCTTACGGGGGAATAAGAATCTAGAGGTGCAGTATGAGTGTTGTTCCTTCCCCATTTCCTTATGGGGGAATCAGAGTTTAGAGGTGCTACATGATTACTGATGACTTTGATTGTCCACTGATATGGGATATTTAACCCGGGCCACAATATCAAGTTACATGTACGATCATAACGTATGAGAATGGATGTTGGTTGTTGAATTGACCACACTTTTCCTTGTTTACATTGATTTACTTTTATTTCAATGGTTTTATCCAGCAATTGAGGAACTCCTCTTGTTTGTATCCCTACCGGGCACTGATGACGCCTGGTTATACTCACTTTATGGGGTGAGTTTACTTGTTTTTATCTGCTGCGCTTCACAGTGCCGCTATGGCCATAGCTCACTATAGTACACTTTGGACATTCACTGTTCGGCACTATAGTTTTCTGCTACTCACATCATAATGAATACAACATTCTGTTAAGAGTCACAAGGGTTACCACACTGTTTATATACCTATATGTGTATATTTATGATTCATGTTCCTTTTTCTCACCAACATAGGTAGGATCAGGGATTGACAGGTATACTTACGTAGGTAATGAATCGGCTGCGGTGAGTATTTGGCCACCGCACCGTGTGTATGTGTAGATAGTCTACCTTTTATAGAGGTCCTGACGAATCGCATGTAGATCTTGACAACAAGCGTGAAACATGTTGACCTTCCTTTAAGAATGATGATGCCTTTACTTGAGACATAATACTCACTTTTGAGCATCACATTATCACTCTTTTAATTAGGGTAGGAGACCATTTGAATAAATCACATTTAATGGAACTCCCAACTCTATTTTAGATCACACATTCAACTTTACACATCTACACAATTCTGGCCCCATACCCCCACTTCACCATACGGCTATTGGAAGAAGATCTCCGATAAAGAGCCCCTACTATAGGGAGCCCGTTGGGTATTGCACCGCCGACCCGACGAGGAGCAGCCCAGATGATGAAGCATGACACCCTTTGGGTGTGTGAGGGCATTATAATCCAATAATTGGACTTCCCACCTTGAACCAAATTTGGATCAGGTCGGTGTCATTCCCCTTGTGTTGACAACCATCAGGAACAGCATATCTGTATACTTTCATTAGTCCAAAATGATTTTAACACTTTTTATTCTGAATTGTTTTAAATCGCAATTTTATGTGTAATTATTAGTATTTCTCTAACTGGAGGGGTTTTAACAATACTATGTGAGAGTCGGAAATTATTTTCGTTAATTCATGACAACTACATTTTTCTTGCTGAATACGATTGCATCCATTTGGGAGACCTAGATAATGAGTTTCTTGGACTGATTTTCTTTGAAACATTCCAGTCTGAGTCTAGGTGTAACAATGCTTGAAAATAATGAAAACCTTAAGCCACACTGCCGCTCCTCATCACTGCCCTTTAATTTAAATGGCATTTTCCTTGTGAGAGGTAACCAAACCCTGAACATTCTGGCTAAAGTAGTGCCCAATTGATAACTGAACATTACAGACAGCAGCTACATAACTGTTACCTTGTATAGAAAATGTAGGTTCTTAAAATAACAAAACAGCAATTCACTGAAACTACCTTCTCAATAACACGAATGTTTGTCTATTCTGTTAACTAAAAGCAAAAGACAGCAAAACAGTAGAGTACTGTACTTGTTGTTTTCCATAAACATTTTCCTGTTTAAAAAATAATATTTTCAGGCTATCAGTGATAAAATAAACATAGTATAAAAAAAGGATAATGTGTAGCCTGTATTATGGTCCAGCACAGCGACCTACTCAGGATCGAGCCTGTTTATTATCATGTTCAAAATCTCTCGTTAATAAACACTTTCCATTGATGTATCTGATATTTATTCATGAATTTTCTTTTTTTATATTTCACTATAACCTAGGTATCGTTGTTATACAATTACAGATCGGTGAACCAACTGCATATAAATAATGTATATTTGTTATGTTCACCAGTGAGAACTATATGAATATTAAAACCATGGAGCCCTTGCCTCTATCTACATTTTAGGTAATCAACAAGAACTCCTGGTATAATAAAGTCTGCCTCAAGGTCTGTAAAGTAATCGAACGGTTTTATGTTTTTTCAGGATTTATATTTTCTTCTCGCATCTGAAATAAATAGAAGGGTCCTGGAATTGTCAGGTGAGGAGAGGCACTCAGAAAAATAAAAAAAAATCCCATTCAAACAAGTTACATATTTGTACAGTTTGACCTCAGCTTGACCCGTTACTTCTAGTCTCCCCCACTTCAGAATTTCTTTTTCCTCTATGGAGTAGAGAAAAATCAGTTTATAGAAAAACTATGCACAAAGGAAACTGCAATAAAACTACTTTGATGTGGAGGGTTTTATGACATGATCATAAACTGTCTGCACTACAGGAACAACTTGCATTTTTTTGAAGATTTGTGATATTTCTCATGAATGTAAAAGAACATTTTGAACAAAGCCTTGAACATAACAGCATGTCTTAACGAGTGCTATTTTCCAACCAGCAGTGTGTGAAGTTATATATGATATGGTACCAGAATATAGTAGCAAAATATCATCTGGTAGATGTATTGTGTCCTAAATATCATTCACAAAATTATCACCTCACTGATGTTAATATAAATTCTACACTCAATGGTATGATATGTTTGTAAACGATACTTAGGACACAATATTTTTGTACGATATTTTTGCTAATGATATTCTGAAATACAGCTGGTGTGCACAGATATCATTGTGACATAGGACCTGATTTAGACCCCGTCCACCAAAATAGAAGTTTAATAGGAGATAATGGGATTTATATTTCGGCGAATGGGATATCCGTCACCGTTGTGATGGAGCAACCCGACCGCCGAGATCTAAATCAGGCCCATACTGTCCTCAGACAAGCAATTAAACCTCACACTCCTTCATTGTCCTGGTGAGGTACACCCCTATGCCTTATTCAACAAGCACTAGCAAAGCTAATTAGTCTGGCATTAGTTACCAGCCTTTTGGCTTTTTCAATCCTTGTCATCGTTTTATATAACTTTACTTTGGTGGAGGTACCAGGCCCTCGCAACTATTGAAAAAAACACTGACTAAAAGCAAAAAATATTTTTTGACTCTCAAAAAGCACTCATTGTCATAGTCAATGGCCCTGCATGTGGATGTGTTCTTTGTGAAAGCAGAATGCCATCACTTACAGTGAAATTAGCCAATGACCGGTTTACAGGATCTGTTGTGTGTGAATTCTGGTGGGGTTTGTCAGTGTTTTCCAATGTTTGAAAAACATTGTGAAAATCGGTAGCTATAGGTTTTTACTCTTTTTTTGCTCCATAACACTTCATGGGGATGGTGTTTTCCCCTTTGCTTATAAAAAATGTGGCTTTTATTTCATTTCTTCCTTCGATCCTTCCTATTAGCACTTCTTCCTTACTGCTCCTAATTCCCTTCTCTGTGCCTTTTCCAAGTAACTTTTCATTATTTCCTCACCTTCCTGTCTGTCACATTTCCCAGCACTTGAACTCCCCTTTCCAGCCGTACCACCCTATGTCCAGGATGCACACATCTGGGAATTTTTTTGCACGCCATTAAGATTTGACTGAAGCAGATAAAAGGTTAATGGTGAGCATTTAACACACTTCCTGCTTTTCTGTTCTTCTGACACATGACAAAAATTGATTGACTGACTGAATGAAGATTTTCTACTTGGGAGATGTGATATACGTTGTGGAACACTCAGTGCGCTGTTATTGCTAACCACTGTCACACTACCTTGTTCTATGTCGTGAGATACCAAAAAAAGTATTGGGCTAATAAATATGCCAGTACGGTCTGTTACTGGTGTATTCATGCTATCCGTGGTCATAGGGGAGATGTCTGTTAAGGAATTAATATGCAAACTGTTAGTTATACAATCATTGGTGATAGAAAACTCTGTTGTTATGCAGTTGAAGTAGTAAAGAAACTGTATGCCCGACAGGAAGCCTTGGGTTCTTTTCCTGTGCAGTTCACACCACAATTAAAGTTTGTTTTACATTGTAAGGCCATGACTATGAGATTTTGAGTTTAATCTTTACCAAGCAATTATGCCTTTCTTTATTTGAAAACAATTGGCAGATTGTTCTCCGTTCAGGCATCTGTGAGAGCTGCCTATCTTTACCTTTCTATTTTATGCAGAATTCACTGCTCTTGTGCATTTTCTATCTGGGGAAAAAATCAAGGGCAGCTCAGTATGATTCCATTAAATACATCAGCATAGTGTTAGGTGATTTTACTAAGTGTTCGATCTTCTTCTGGCACCATAGGTTCGAAACTTAATTTTGACATGGTGGCAAATTAAAATTAGACTTGGTGATCCTGGGGCTCTTCGTGATCATAGTCTATTTCAGTATCAGGCTCAAAATTTAGCTATTTTGTGCAAATTGTGCTTTCTGCGCATATACTTCTTTTTTGTTTAAATTGTGTATTGGGTTTTATGGTAGGAAACAATGGTACACACCAACAGTACATGCGCAGCATGGTCCATTAACAGAAAAAGTTAAAGGACAAAAGACAACCCCACGTCTTCCATCATGAAAAACACAGAACAGTACAAGTTACCCATGGATGCAGAGGCTAGCTTTCCAATAGGCGGAGGATAGGACCCGTGAGGATTCTGGGGTATAGGCGCACAAGTACATTTGGTTTTGCAATTTCCCTTCTGGTCAATGCTGAGTGAAGCATGGTGGAGCTAGCGCTGAGTAGACGGAACCAAGAGAAAACTAATCGGGATTCTGTAGCTTGCTGCAGGGAGTTGGGGTAGTCTGAGGAACAGGGTGGTAAATAAGAGAAGAACTGGAGAGGAGAGTGAAAGAGCTTAGCCGCAGTGTGGGGAGGAGGGGTGGAATGAGGTCCAGGTATGACAGGGGAAATAAGGGACGGGGAGAGGGGCGGGAGGTTGGAGCTCGTTACCCAGATATTGCAGTAGATAGCAGGTAGCTAATCATGGGCAGCGCAACTAGCTGGCTGGGACCCATGATCCATGACCAAGTATGGGGGCACAAATCAATTAGGAACCTAACAAATCTGTAGGGTTGTCAGGCTACTGGGCCGCCAGGGGTTGCTGTCCATGGGATCAACTTCAGCTGTTCCCAGGAAAGGAGCCATATGGCAGAGAAAAGTTCCATGAGATCTTGAAGCCAGTATATGACTCATTCATAGGACGCTACTTTGCACATCTTGGTCATCCACTCCTCACAAGTGGGCAGCCGCAGTGATTTCAATTGTCCCAGGATGCAGATCTTGGCAGTAGTCAGTGTGATGGTCAACAGCCTGCATGCAGCACATACTTCTAAATACAGAGCATTGGCTGTCCCCTAATGTTTCTAAGCTGCACTGTCCGCAACTTATACACTAACTTGTAGCTTTTCCGAGTTAATGAATGCACTATAAGCAGCTCAGTTGTAGCAAAACTGCAAATTGACCTCTTCTGGGTCTCTTCTTGATTGCTCAAGATGTTAATGATATGGTCCTTATCATTCTCGCTGAGGGGATGCAGCTTATACAGGAATACTTTTCAGACCATCGCCATGTAAACCTAAGAACAGAAGTGGTAGATAAGCACTTTATGTAAGGGCACTGAATCTAGAGTTGTCCATATGCACAGTGATCTTTATTGCCACAGTCTTGATATCTTGGTTTTCAGAAAGTAAAGCTCTGTCTCACTCGAAGTGAAGAAGGAAGACCTCATAGTGGTGCCTCTTGCCCTGGTGTGAGACTCTGCTTATAGTTCTGATGTGTACCTGTGAACTACACGGCACTGAGAAGTGAACAGTGATTCCACATATGGTTAAAAAACAGGGGTATTATATTTCTCTGGCTACTCCCAGGGGCATGGAAGAAGGTCTAGAGAGTCCAGGGATCTTGCAGGTGGTCAAAAGGGCTTATTAAGTGGCTTACTATGACCCAAGAGGCTCATAGTTGGATCATCCATCACAGAAAACTGCTTAGATGTAGAGCCTGCTGTTCTACTGCTTTGATACCAGAAAGCCCCAAAGCAGTAATAGTGCAGCAAAATCGAATGTTTTCCAGTTTCTGCTGTAAAGTGGATATTCCATTCGGTGTTGTTTTATCAATTAAAACTGAAAACCAAAAACCCTACCAATGACAAGTGGGCTGACCCATTACACCATGCTGTATGTTGAAGTGGAGTGAAGAAAAGTGTGAATGACACAACAAACTAGTAGATAAAGAGGGCTGAATTAAAGTCTTTATTTTTAATTTGTATTTGTTTTGATTGGCATTTACCAGTACAGACAAGAAAATAAACCAGCATTGACAACTTAACAAGGAAAGGGGGAACGGGGACATGGGGGGAGAAAAGGGGAGGGAGAGGGTGCCAGGAAGGGTATAAGGGAAAAAGTGTCCATAGATCCACAAGTCAATGAAACAGCATTTGTTACTGAATTGCATACTGTATTGTATAGTTAGATATACCAATCACAAAATACACAGTGTCGGCAATTTAAATCTTATTTCAACCCAAGTGAGTCTTAAGTGATAAGGCTATAAGACAGACTTATAGGTTATGCAATCTTTCTATAAATCGAGAGAAAAATCGGAAAAGCCACAGTGTTCCAGAATTCAAGGTGTAGAAATAGATGTAGGTGAATTAGATTCCCTTTGGTGAAGCCAGGGTGTGAAAGGCTCCCAGATGTCTTTGGGGCGAGATTGGAGTGTCATATGCTCCCAGTAGGTAGATGATTGCTCTTGGCAATATGTGATATCATGAATCCAGGATGTGATAGTGGGAGAGGGTCTTCTCCCCCAATGAATAGCTACTCTGCGTTTTTCCAGCAGGAGTAGCATGGTAATTAAATGACAGTATGTGTTGGGGATATCCTTAGCGTAGCCTAATAATCCCACCCGAGGAGTATGCAGGACCTCATAACCTGTAATTGTGTATATATGAGCAAACACCTCCCCCCCAAAAAGAAGCCACGCTCGGACACTGCCACGCCAGGTGGAGGAAAGAGGCCTCTGACGTTTTACAGTGCAGACATGAGTCCACGACTAAGCCCATCTGGATTAGTTGTAGGGGGTGTGCGATATGTGCGATTTAAAAATTTTAAGTGGATGAGTCTTAATCTATAGTTCATAGAGAGAAGTTTTAACTGCCCACAACAGAAGGACCACTGTGCATCCGTAATAGCTGAGTCAGTATCAGCCCTCCGAAAGAAAGTCTTTATTAAGTAGGCAAAATATATATATAACTTTAGTAAAGTCAAAACGTTTTGGCTAACACCAGTCCTAAAAATGTGTTTTAGGCAGTTCAAACACATATGCCTCTTTTGTCTTCTTAAGCACCCATAGAAATTGTATGTTTTTTTCTAGAACATTCCCAACATTTTATTGGCACAGCCCCTGGACCAACGTCTCAGCATCAGTATTTGTTTATTGATGATTAATTAAAATTATTACATTATAAAACTACATGAAAAATCATAATTTAAAAAACAATTGAGCAAATTAATTTGATATCTATTACAGCAAAGCGTCAAGTTTTGGTTATTAAACACAAAGTGTGAGTGCTTTGTGCATAGCCTAGTAGCCAGCAAGCTTAATTGAATCAACGTCCCATTGCACCCTGATGATATAATCAGAAATGTGAAGAAGTGTGTATTTTTTAACAATATTTTCTTGTATTGCTCAAACAGACGAATATAAATACCAGCTCACTTTCCTAGGGGTTATGGTCTACACAATCAATTAGGTAACGGTTAGTGCTTATCAGTAAATTGTGGCCGAATAACTATTTGTAGTTCGCAGTTTTTTTATGACAGATACAGTACTAAAGGAAAAGTATAACAAATATGTATTTTCTAAATTTGTACAACCTGCGGAATTAATTGATGCAAGTCAAAACTCCTGTGCATTGATTCGCAGGTGGTAAGTGCTTGTGTAAAATTTGTATGTTGTATAATTTTTTTAATGACATTGTAAAAGAGGTGACAGTTTTTTTGTTTCTTCACACAACAATATTAACTGATTGCATGTTTTGATTCTCATGGGTCTTCTGAGCTTGAGAATGCCAGGCGTATATGGGTTTCAACAGGTTCAAGGAGATCGCAGGTCATAAACTGAGCGCGTGCATGCAGGCAATTTCAGAAGCAAATGAAACAGAAAGGCCAGTTTAGGACACCCATCCTTTAGCTATCATTATTGGCCTTTGGGCCATAGGGAGGCATACCATAACCATATATTTTCAGCAGGTACACACCCTAAGGCAGTAATACTCAAAGTACGTCCTGGGGCCGCATGCGGCCGTCCTGACCTTTACATGCGGCCCCCTGGTCTCCAGCAGAACTGGGCTGCTGCTTACTCGACTCGGCACTAACATCAAAAAGATGTACAATAACCAGGCAAGACTTTATTTATAGGTTAATTGAAATTAAAGAAAGGAAGTAACTAGGGTGGCCTGCACCACTTGACTTTAGGAATACTAATATTTTTAAAGACATCTTGCAGCAAAAGTTTAAAAATTTGACAAAGTCTCTTCAAAATTCAAAAATGTATTTAACATGCAGAACCACCTTTTCACCTTAGTACATCGGATTATAGCAGTGCATTGAGAAGTATAATTTTAAAAGTGCTAGTTTCCAAACATTAATTTAGAAACATTAATTCTTCCCCCCTACCCTGATAACAATTCCAATGGTGAACCAAAGAGGCAAGTCAGTTGTTATGTGCACTCTTTGGGTGGCCTGGGTTCCTATTATACATGAACAACATTATAGTTTATTAAATCAAACACAGGAGAAGGTTTTGTACAACACACATCCTGAAGTCATGTATTTCGAGATCATCATATGTGATAATGAAGAAAAAGGAGGGAAAATGAAATAAAACAATTGCCTAGGATCGCACAATTTGGTAAAGTGGGGAAGCCGGGATTAATCCCTTGTTGTCTGGTTTCACATTGTTCACTTCAGTCACCAGATGTATATGCTTCGCTTACCTTACACCCTCCTTACCGCCAATCCCCCTCGAATAACCCTCGCCCGACCACCACTTGCTGGCATCAGTGGGGCCCCCGGTCACATCACGGACCAAACTTTTTGGCCCCTCTGGAAATGTTTGCGAGTATCCATGCCCTAAGGCATGTATTGCTGGGAGAAAGGCCTCCCTTGCCCTGATAGGCTGGTCAGAAAACCACATACAACAGGACATTTGTCACATTTTGAGCAAGCATAGAATTTCCCTTCAGTTGCCTTCCAGCAGGAAAATATCCCTGCCAAAAAGCTTTGTCCATTCTGCATTCCCTTGGGGTGTGTGGGAAAACAAGACTTGTCGATTTTCTTTGGGTCAAGGGTTCTTGTAGGTTATAAACTTGTTGACTTGCACACAAGCGTTTTCGGAAGCAACTAATGACAAAATGATGGTTTGCAGAGTCATGAACACTGTGACAGTGCCCGTTTAGATCTCTTCTATTTTTATTGTATGCTTGCGAAAGATTCTTTTATCTCTTTCTACTAAAAAGTGTGAAGTTTAGGCATTAGCATGACGTTTGTCCCCTACTAGGCAGAGATATTTTCATTGTTTATGTTCTTATCGCTGCCTTATTAGTATAGGCACTTTGCAGTGGATGCTAAAATGGTACCATGTGACTAGAGATGATTCATCTATTTACTTATTTTGTCTTTTGGGTCTTTAGTGTCACCAAACTTATAAACATGAGATGAAAATCAGCAATCCGGTGCTATATTACCCCCGTATTTAGCCATAGTTTGGAGAGACTTTGCGACAGAACTATCAGGTCAGGCGAAATTTTAGCATAGCAGATAGAAGTAGCAATATGGAATTAGGATTGCTAGGAATGTTCATATTCTCTTTCACTCTCTTTATACGTCTGCCAGTGTCCCTGTCTGTCTATGATGAGCTCCTGCAACACTTGGCTTCTTTCTAGTGCAAGAGGAAACCCAACACTGCCTGCAGAGTGGAAGCAAGTATGCCTCTGCCTGGATGAATCCCTGGAGCACAGATCTAGAGCTGAAGCCACATACCTGATAAAACACGAAAATCTAGCTTAAAATAAGTGTCCTAATTTGCGCAATATATTAACATGAGAATGCTTAAAGAATAAAATGTAGGAAAACCCGCCTTCTCTTAAACGTGCAAAATAATGTGTTGCATACATTTTCTTGTAGTAAGCACTCATTTCAATCATAATTACATTGTCAGGTCATGCTAGGCTTCATTCATTTCCTTTATTCTTTCTTTTCCTTTCCTTTAAATTGTCTTCTTAAATAAATCTGCTTTTAGCAGATGCTGAACTCTGCTGTATTAAATTAATAATTCACGTTTGACTTCATTAAGCATGTCATCTTTGTAGAATATGCTGACTTTAAAAATATATTTATTTCCTTCCGAAGCTACATGTTCTCATCAGTATTTAGTTAGATTTAAGCTGCCACATATTCACAATAATGAATGCTAAGCAGTGTATTAAAACAATGATGTCTACATGAAAATGTGAATCTAATGACTTAATTTAGTAAAGTTACAACTAGAATGTTTCTACTTTAGAATAGTTCATTGTCACGCCGTGGAGTTCTGAATAGCTAATAGTTTAGGCTGCAGGGTTCTTGTGGGAACTCAGAGTGAATCTAACGCACATGAATGTTAGCTACTAAGTAGACAACTTTTAGATAGCACCTTGCCGACTTCGTACGTTTACCGCGGGAATGGAGAATGAAGCAGCAGACCATCGAACGATCCTTTTTCATTAGCTTGAGATGACCTAACACCAGCGTGGATTGATACATGTGTTTTTGTTTTTATAATATACGTGTTCCTAGTTAGACGCTAGGTTTTCACACTTCCATTTTATAGCACACACTCAGAGCTTTATGCTGTCCAGAGTGGTCTAGGCTATTTGTTCTGTGACCATCTTTTTCCTTAGCCCTTTGCCCCATTCGCTGCGAGCTACTGCTGACGGTAATTTTCTGTCACCTACTACTTTGTGGGTGTCTACATTTCTTTAACGGTTATTGGTACTGTTGTGACTATTTTCCGAGCTTAACTTTGAACAAGTTGTCAGTTTACGACTGTTTGCTGATGCTATTTGGAAGAGGCATCTGGGATGAGTTTCCAGAACTACTCTTCATGAGAAGTTCAACTACAATCTGACTCTATTTCAATGCTCCTTTAAATCTCGCTCTTATCTGAAAGGAATCTTTATGGGTTCTGGTAGGTTAGGATCTGCTAGAGTCGAATTGGGACTTAGATAATATTTCCTTTATGGAACACGCTGTAATTTTCTTGATTGACTCTAACCATGATTTCTTGATATATCTGTAAGTGGATTTATCTAATTTGAATAAAGAGACCAAAAACAAAATACTAAATTCTTAACGAAGAATAAAGGTTTTTGAACTAAATTAAAACTCTCATTGTAGACTTAATATAATTAATAGTGTTTATTGAGACATTGTTGACTTATGCTCCATTCTAAAACGGTGGCAAAGATCCAGTCGACCTGAAGACGAACAAGGCGCGGAGTTGCAGACCACCTTTGTAAGTCACGGGTTGAACTGATTTAAATAAAAAGTATTTCAGCACCAGCATCCCTGAAGTGAAAACGAATCCTGAAGCTATCTGGAAATGAGTTCTTCTTCACAGGCAAATGCTATTCTTACACTCAGTTGGCAAGCCCTCACCTGCAAGACTGGAGTGTGCCCAGGTGTGTGCGATGACGGGATCCTTGCAGGTCAGTTTATGGATCACCTGGAGACACCTTTGATGTGTATGTAAATATATATGTATATATATATATATATATATATATATATTTGTCGCTAGGACAGCCAAAAGATAAATGTTTGGAACCAAAGGGCAGCCAAGTAGTGCAGTATAATGAAAAGGATGTATCAATTGAAGTAGTGAGAAGCTCTAAAATTCACAAAAGAGTGAATGTTCATTGTCTGTATTTAAGGGATGATCCGTTAGTGTTTTTTTTTTTTTTTGCTTTGTTACATGTAGGTTAATACACTTATATTAGCTCTAAAATTTGGAATGTACAGCAGTGTATAATAGGTAATGCACCATGGAGTTGGTGCCCGCAAATGCCCTCCTCGTGTACCACTGACCACAAATCTTATACAAGTATTTACCATATCTAATTTCACTCTATTGCTTGCTCCAGCATTTTACATCAAAGTCATTTAGCGAGGATAAATATATTCTTGTCATTGGAGGTAATGGACACCTTTCCTCACAGCACAAGAGATTAAGCATCCCCATAGTTAACAGGGGTAAAAGGGAATGGGTTTCACCAAGGAGAAAACAAAAAAACTATTATTTCTGATTTGCTCTTGCAGAGTTTTGGACTAGATGTTCCATATGCTTAAACTGTAAGCTTGTGAGATGCACTGGAAACGTGAACTGTCCTATATTCGCAGTACTCCCGGGAACCTTTATGAATCTCGATAAAATTGGAAATGTACTCCAAACGTTGAAGTTATTTTACTTGAACTTTTTGAGCCCGGCCCATACTCATGACAATGGATGGCTCGGAGCTGGCCTTTGATTCACAGATTTCATTGATCCTGCTAGTTTTGCTGAAATCTAGATTTTTTTTGACTAATGCATTGTTCTTACTATATACAAGCAAAATGTTTTCTGGTTAGTACTTTCAGCAAAAATGTGCAAGCTTTAGGTATGGTATATCTCTTGGGTGTTGTGTTGGGATAAACTTGCAGTGTTCTCTCTAATGTGTTCTGTTGGATGACTTTGGGTGTCACATGCAGGTATGGTGCTCATCAAGCTAAAGCATCCTCTGCTGGTGCTTGTGTCGAATCGTGTTGTTACAGGCTTGAATCATGACAGGATTACTAAGCCTTTCATTCTTCCAAGATAAATGAGCACCATTGATTTGCGTAACCTGTTCTGTGCAATGTTTCTTTGTGGCTAGTGTCATTGGCAAATGCAAAAGAAACAATTGATGGATGGAATGCTGGACAATGCAAACATTCAGCCCCAGTCACAAGGATCTGGGTTAAATCCATCATTCTTTTGCTCACCACACCACCCCAGTTTGGACCCAGCCATATGCAAATCAGTCTTGACCCTGTTCCTTGTGGGAACAGTCCAGCCCGAACTGCCAAGCCAGGTCCTCCCTGGACCGGAAACAAGCATCCTGGGACCGGTTTCAGGGCATCACCCTTCATCAGCCAGGCTAGCTTGAATCCAGTGGTGTAGTGAGCACGGGACCCACGTCTGGGCATACCCTTCCCACTTAGGGCGACAAATGCAAAAGAAACAATTGATGGATGGAATGCTGGACAATGCAAACATTCACCCCCAGTCACAAGGATCTGAGTTAAATCCATCATTCTTTTGCTCACCACACCACCCCAGTTTGGACCCAGCCATATGCAAATCAGTCTTGACCCTGTTCCTTGTGGGAACAGTCCAGCCCGAACTGCCAAGCCAGGTCCTCACTCTGTACTGGGGTGAATGTATGACATTGTTCTACATTCTGTCCATCAATTGTTCTTTTTGCATTTGTCACCCCGAGTGGGACGGGTATGCCCAGACATGGGTCCCGTGCTCTCCATGCCACTGGAGTCAAGCTATCCTGGCTGATGAGGGCTGAAAGCCCGAAACCGGTCCTAGGATGCTTGTTTCCAGTCCAGGGAGGACCTGGCCTGGCAGTTCGGGCTGGACTGTTCCCATTGGGTGCAGGGTCAAGACTGATTTGCATATGGCTGGGTCCAAACTGGAATGGCATGGTGAGCAAAAAAATGATGGATTTAGGCCCAGATCTCTGTACTGGGGTGAATGTATGACATTGTTCTGCATTCTGTCCATCAATTGTTCTTTTTGCGTTCGTGTCATTGGCAGCATTGTTCTATCAAACTCGAAAACATATCTGTAGTGTGCTTAACATATATGGTATGGTCTATCGAATTAATTCTGTTGGACAGTGGATTGTCTTATAAGAACAATGCAAAATTTACACTGCCGAAACATGATTGCTGAGATTTTTTTTCAACCATCTTTAATTAGGTGCGGGACTTAATACTCGTGACATGTCGTCTCTTCTTTTTTTATGTGCTTTTATTTTCAGAAACAAAAAGGCTCTTCCACTAACGTCTGTTCTTCTTCTTCTTCTTAGGTACTGAGGAACCCAGACCTCCCGGTGGACATTCCCCCTTGGAAAATTGAAAAGGCCAGACAGAGGTAAGTGTATGACATAGGATTTCTATTCTTCTCTTAACTGAGAAGGTAGAAGATGGAGGTTTGATAGTGTAGGAATACCGGGATAAAGTCAGCTTTATAATTCCCAACACCACATGTGATTCTGGAGTTTTTGTGTGAGCTAAAGAAAAATACCAAATCCTAGTTGGTTCACAACAGGAACAGGGATTCTACCAAAGTATCTGCAAGTGTGCACACCTTACAGTGCGAGTGGCTGAAGGAAAGAAGACCAGCATCTAGTGATGCTCGTTGGCTCTAAAAACCCGATTCCTTTCCCTCCCCCACCCACACTAAGAACCACCCGTCTCCTATTTTCCAAGTAAACACGCTTGTACCTTGCTGAGCCAAATTCCTCCTGGAGCGTGTCTGGGCGCTGCGTGATGCCGGGGCCCTCTCTGCTCCTTCGCATCTTCGTGGTGCTGCAGGTGTATTGGCTCCCTTGTGTCTTCAATCCCCTGCATGAGAAGAGCGTCTTGTCATCCGTAGCTCTGTTCAGCATTAACGAACGTCTCTGGGGTTTCCTCACTTGCCGCCCACCAACACATCGTAGCGTCATTCCTTCGAGACTGTGACTCAGCTCCCATTGGCTCATTAAATCTTGAAGCCAGTTCCAGATTTTTTTCCCTCTTGGTTGCGTCTTGTGTACTAAAGGGACTGGGTCCCTTTCCTATTGGTCGTTCCACCTCCTACTTCCTGTCATCCAAGGAATGGGAGGAGGGTTGTAATGTCCCCACTAGTTGTGCCTGACTTCCTTCTACGGGCTGTAGGGAAAGAGAGGAGTGAGGAGGTAAGGGCTCGCTGAGCACTACGTGTCATGGAATTGTCTGTATCCTCGTTCTCACTGAGGTCTGCCTGACACCCCTCCCCCCCCTTAAGATTTTCCTGCTTGGGGAAAAGAGGTAACCTAAAGAGGAAATCAGCATAACAATTCTCATCTCCCTTACGATGCCGGACCTCAAACCTGAAGGGCTGTAATGACAAAAGCCACCTCAGTACCGTAGGGTTGTTACTCATATTGCGACTCATCTATTTCAAGGGGGCATGGTGAGTATAAAGGACAAAGGGCTTGCCTTCCAAATAGTAACTTAGCTTCTCTATTGCCCACTTAATCGCTAGGCACTACTTTTCGATCACTGGTTACTTTTGTTCTCTTGGAAACAATTTTCAGCTTATGAACAAAATAGGCAACTCAAGCCCTTCCTTGTTAAGTTGAGACAGGACAGCTCCTATTCTGACCTCAGAAGCGTCAGTTTGGAGTATGAAAGATTTATCAAAATTGGGACAGGCAAGTATTGGACAAGAAGTGATGGCCCGTTTCAACAAGTGGGAAGCTTCTCTGGCTCTGAAGGAAGGGTTGGGCAATTACTGATTAGTCACTCCCTTCTTTAGTAGGTCTGTTAGAGGGCCTGCAATATCGGAATATTGGGAAATAAATCTCCGATAATATCCAAGTAGACCCAGAAAAGTGCATACCTCCTTTCTAGTTCTGGGTAATGGGGTATCCATTATAGCACTTATTTGTTTTTCTTGGGGCTTGATTAATCCGTTGCCTAGTACGTACCCTAGGTATTTTACCTTTGTGAAAGCCACCTGGGATTTCTTTGTGTTAATAGGCAGATGGGCATGTCCTAATTCTTGAAGTATATTGTGAACATGACAGAGGTGTTGATCCCATGTTGAACTGAATATAACAGTATCATCAAGGTATACTGATGAGTAGGCCTGGTGTTGCTGTAACACTGTATTCATTAATCTTTGGAAAGTAGTGGAGCTCCATGAGGCCCAAAAGGTAGGACTGTAAATTCAAACAGCCCATCTGGGGTAGGCAAAGCATTTATTTTATGATCTTCTCGTCTAAGGGATACTTGCCAGTACCCTTTTGTTAAATCTAACGTTGTAATGTACCGGGCTTCTCCCAACTTCTCAATCAATTCATCATATCTGGGTAGAGGATAGTCATCACATTTAGAAACCCTATTAACTGCCCTAAAGTCTATGCAGAACCTTATCGAGACATCTGGCTTGGGAACAAGGACTCTGACTGATGACCAGTTACTTTGAGAGAGCCTGATCATGCCCATTTGTAACATGGAGGTTGTTTCTTTTCGGATAGCTTCCATTCGGACTGCTGGTATTCTGTAGGGTTTTTGTTTAACAACTACTCCTTTTTCGGTAGGAATGGCATGTTTCGCTAAGTGGGTTTGCCCAGGAGTGTCAGAGAATAGAGAAGAAAAGGGTTGCAGGACAGAGGAGAAGGAAGTCTTCTGTTCCCTGCTCATGTTGTCATTGATAACCAATTGGTTCAACGTAGTCGGAGAAGTGTTCTCCATTTGGACCAGGTGTATTTTCATTGGAAGTGGACCTAACCATTTCTTTAAAAGGTTTATTTGGTAAGTTTGTTGGCTTTTTGGGGATATTTGTAGTCGGTGTGTCGTTTTCCCTACTCGGTCAATGATTTTATAGGGTCCATTCGATCTTCATTTATTTATTGGATGTTGGTAAGATAACCAGTACCCAATCATTTACCTGATATTGTCAGCATTTTTTTCCTTTGTCATTAAAAGTATTTTTGTCTAGTCTGGTTTCTCTTTAAGTTACAATGCGATAGGTTTTGGAGTTTACCTATTCTTGACCTTAGTTGTTGGGCATATTCTAGGAGATCATGTACTTTATCTCCTGTATCTCTCTCCCACACTTCTTTTGTCATTTCAAGAAGACTATGAGGTTGTCTTCCATACAGCAATTGAAAAGAGGAGCAACCCTGGCTACTTTGTATCTGCCCTCGGATAACAAAAAGAGCCAGGGGAAGTATCAGATCCCAGTTCTTCCCTTCCCCTGTGAGCATTTTCTTTAAGGTAAGTTTCAAGGTACCATTATAACGCTTGACTAACCTGTCTGTGGGTGATAAACAGACATTTTGAGTTGGAACAGGTTAAGGATTTTACACACTTCTTTCATAAGGCGTTATACAAAGGTGGTCCCCTGGTCTGTGAATATTTCTTTAGGAGAAACCTATTCTAGAAAATACTTCAATCAGGACCTGAGCAATATTTTGGTGGTAGGTTCTTTCAAAGGAATTGCCTCTGGGTAGCGAGTTGAATACTCTACTATGACCAAGACATATTGGTTGTCATTGCTCGATTTCTGGAGTGGGCCAATAGGATCCATTCCAATACTTTAAAATGGTTTACCAACAATAGGGAGAGATTGGAGAGGAACAGGAATGGGTTTATAAGAATACTTCCCTTGGCACACTTTGCATTCTTGACCGTATTTTTTTATGGTTGCGTAAATACCTGGGCAGTAGAAGTGCCTAAGTACCGCCTGAGTAGATTTCTGACTTCCGGTGTGTTCGACGACCAGGTGGGAGTGGGAGAAAAACATGATCTGTTCCCTAAAGTCATAGGGTACTAATAACTGAGGTTCGTCGCCAACTTTACCTATCCTTTATAACAACCTTTTCCTGATGATAAATTGAGGGTATAGAGAACTGGGATTCACCTCATTTGCACGCGCCTCTCTCCAGGCATTTTGTAAGGTCACATCATTCGCCTGGGTATGGTGGAAGTCTCCAACTCCCACGGTTTAGAGGTAAGTAAAGTGTTGTGAAAAGGGACTTCTTTTGGGGATTCCTTTACCTGGCCAATAGCCCTAAGGTTATTAGGAAACATGTCTAAGAATTCGGGTTGTCTGTGCCCAGGATTACATCTTTGGGGAGGCTCCAAAGGATGCCCACCTCTGCGTCTATTTTCTCCCCTTCAAGGTTGCTACTGTTATATGGGCTACAGGATAGGTCTTCACGTCACACAAAGTATCCCAACTGCCCTGCCTGGAAGTATTTGAGATGACTGAACTAAATTGCTCTTTATCATGGACTGTCTGTATCCTGAGTCCATCAGGGCCATTACCCATTTGCCATTAATTTGTAGACTTACATAAAAGCAATGTCCAAATTCCTGTGTATACAAGATGGAATGGGGACACAATTAACTTCCATCAGCTCTTCGGTTTACTTTTTAGTGGGACAAAATCAGGCAATGTGGCCCCACTCCCCACAGTCGAAGCACTGGGGTTCTTTATACAAGGTGCCTTCTGGTTTCATGTTTCTGGTTTTCGTCGCCTCAAGGGGACTTTTATTGGGCTTTTTCTCATTTCTTCCTCCCTTGCATGAGGTTAGGTTATGATGACCTCTCTCGGGTTCCCATGTAAAAAACAAGGTTGAGCTCTTGAATAGGTGGTGCCCATTTCAACAGCTTGTTCCACTGTTGTTGCAGCCACTTCTGTGTTGCAACTGGCAGTGCTTCCAAATATTTTTCAAGGTATAGCTGATTCATTATTTTTTCTTTTGTTTTTTCTCAGTGTTTTAACGATCTATCCGCTGCCATCATTAGTTTAAAAAAATATAATTTTGGGATTGTCTGCAGGAGCTCCTCTTTCTTTACCAAATTTCACCCGATACGATTCGGCATCCATACCTAAATGATCAAGAATAATGGTCTTAATGTAATCATATGGAATGTTTCCCTGGGCGTTGGCAACTTTAATACATGGCCTGGGCTTCTCCTGGTGCAAGGAAATAAGGCAATTTCTCTGGGGGCCAAGCACAAGCCCATGCTGCTCTCTCGAAGTTTAATAAGAATGCATCAGGGTCCGCTCCTGGTACTTATTCTTGTAGTGCTACGTTGTCCCCACGCTATTCGTGGTTCAAGTTCCTGAAAGGCTTGGGGTAAGCTGAAAGTGGTCCGCTGCAACTTTGTGTAAACTTCCTATGTGGGTCTTCATGGTATCCCTAAAAATGTCCCGATCTGCCTTAGCGGAGGACATCTGCCTCTTGAGGGCCCATTCCAGTTTTCGTTGGCCCTTTACCAATTGTCGTGCAAATGCATCCATTTCTATCAATGAAGAGCTGCATGCATTCTCCACCACATGTAATTAAGTGCTGGGCTTAATACTTGTGACACGTTGTCTCTTCCTTTTTTATATGCTTTTATTTTCAAAAACAAAAAGCCTCTTCCACTAACGTCTGTTCTTCTTCTTAGGTGCTGCTGAGGAACCCGGACCTCCCGGCGGACATTCGCCCTCGAAAAAATGAGAAGGCCAGAGGTAAGTGTATGACACGGGATGTCTATTCCTGTCTTAACTGAGACAGTAGAAGAGTGAGGATTGATAGTGTAGGAATACCAGGATAAAGTCAGCTTTATAATTCCCAACACCACGTGTGATGCTGGAGTTACACCACGTGTGATACTGGAGTTTTTGTGTGAGCTAAAGAAAAATTCCAAAACCTAGTTGGTTCACTAGTTGTCTCCTGTATGTTTTTTCTTTGTCACAACAGGAGATGGGATTCTACCAAAGTATCCCCAAACGTGCACACCTTACAGGGCGAGTGGCAAAAGGAAAGAAGACCCGCATCCAGTGTGACTCGTTGGCTATAAAGCCCGGTTCCTTTCCCTCCCCCACCCACACTAACAACCACCCATCTCCCATTTTCCCAGAAATGTGCCCGTACCTGGCTGAGCCACGCTCCTCATGGAATGTAGCTGGGTGCTGTGCGATGCTGGGGCCTCTCTGCTCCTTTGCGTCTTCCTGGTGTTGCAGGTGTATCAGCTCCCTTGCGTCTTCATGGACATGTAGAGCTGCTATAATGTAAGGGCTAGAACCGTCAGATCCCCAAACGAGCTGCAAGCTGATAAAATTTAGACTTCATGATCAGGCTTTGAAATTCACAGCCCAATAGGAGTATTTATTTTACTTTTTATATGTAAATTATATACAGCACAGGTCATTGTAGTAAGTGGAGTCACATCTCTGACATTGGAACAAACGATCATCTAACGCATCCAACTTCCACAATAAGCCATTTTGTCATGAATTTTATAACATAAAGTAAAGCTAAAAATGAAGTTGGTCAAATTAATTATTCACTCTGCACATCGAATAACTCACTCAAATTAAGTCATGGCAGGAGTGTGCATTCCAAAGCTCTAGCCATCTGCAGTAGCTATGACTTGTACATTATAACCACGATCAACGTGTCCACGTGGAGTTTAATGGATTGAAAAGAGCGCTTTGATAATCACAATAAACACTGACTAATTCTGTAATCATCCTGTATTTAGAACGAAGTTTGCCAGATTTTTGCCCTACATCTTCGGATTTTATGATACAAAATCACGAACATTTTTAATGCATATGAACTCCACTGATCGCAGGGATCAAGCGCGCACAGCCCAAAATATGAAATCCTGTTTTAAAACTATGAAATATTTTATATTGTAATTTCATTTGATGTTTTAATGCGAAAATTGGTATGGTTTTAATCAGGCATGCAACGCCCATTGGGCTCAAAGGGCTTCAACCCCCCCCCACCCCCTTCGTATGTGGCAGCCCGGGCTGAGACAGCTTCCCGGGCACACTCAGCCGCACCCGAGTACTTCACAGGTCTTTAAAAGACCACTTACTTGTTAACGAGGCTTTGTTGTTCTTTCACGCCTTCTTAGAGCCCCTGCATCTTCACTCTGCCGATTGATGGAAGAGTCAGCCCCCCCCCAAAATTTTCTCTTACCCCCCCACCCGAAATTTGGCTCTAGTTGCGCCTCTGATTTTAATTAACTAAACAATAAACATACCATTACCATTACGTCTTCAGTGTCCTGCACGGGAACAGTGTCACGTCGTCCGTAGCTCTGTTCTGCATTCAGGAGCGTCTCCAGGGTCTCCTCACTCAGCATCCCCCAACAAGTCGTAGCGTTGTTCCTCCGAGACCGTGGCTTGGCCCCATTGGCTCATTAAATCTTGCAGCCACTTCAGGATTTTTTTCTCCCTCGGTTGCGTCTTGTGTATTAAAGGGTTTGCGTCCCTTTCCTATTGGTCGTTCCCCCTCTCACTTCCTGTCGTCCAATGGAGGGGAGGAGGGTCGTAATGTCCCCACTAGTTGTGCCTAACTTCCTTGTACGGGCTGCAGGGAAAGAGAGGAGTGAGGAGGTAAGGGCTCGCTGAGCACTATGTGCCACGGAATCGTGTTGTATCCTCGTTCTCACTGAGGTCTGCCTGACACCATCATGGAATGATAATTAGTTTAAATGAGGCCAACACTTTCATATATAGAAAGGACAGATGAGAAGTGACTAGGGCCCTAGCATCTGGTGAAACTCAATGGGTGCAGGTGTATGTGTGCTGGAAACGTTGTTTGTTCGATGAGCACTTGGTTTGCCAAATGCACTTGCAGGCTGTTATTGGGGTAGATGTAATGGAAGTGGGGTTCCTGGAATAGCCATGGTCAGTTAGAGACTCCGGGCCCCTTCTCTCTGGTGGCTACGGGTGAAAATCAGCAGGGAGTTTATGGGTGGTGGCTCAGATGATGAAAAAGGACTAGGCCTCTAGTGAGGGAGAACAGTCAAGGGGTCATCCTATAATGGGCGGATGGGGCTCCACCAGTAAGGGACCACAATGACACAAGTGTATTTTATTAAAGGTGTTACGACCAGTGAGTAAGAATGCCTATCTGGCCCAACACCTGAGCAACCAGCCAGTGAAAGAGAGAACACCAGAATAGCAGCTAATTTGAGGTCAGAGAGCAATAGAGAAAGACAAGGAATATGGGAAGGTAGTCAAGAAGAGCTGTGGTGCTATAGACCTCAAAGGAAGGATAGGTCCATGGGGATGAGGAGCAGATGCATTGTGTGTAATATACCCTCTCTTTTCGGATGGTTATATAATCTTCATATTGCAAGTATGGCCATTTTCTAATTGCTGGAAATAACAGGCTCTACCGCTGCTCTTTCCAGTGGTACAGAACGCATCTACCTTTGTGGGGGAAAAAAGGCCATGCAGGTCCCATTGGGATGTGCGTAAGAGAGCCTGCAGACCATGTGAGATGCCAGAAGAAAGCTCAAGGCCTCTTTGAGTCCTCCCACCAACAAGTCTTTCCCTACACCACAGCATCCGGTGTGGGAACTATCCATTTAGCCACATTACTGTTAAGGACATTGAAATCACGACCTCAGTACAACGTTCTCTGTGTTGAGGACATGACGTTGATAGAGCGCCATGTTCTTGTGAAATTTGTAGGGGTGCATCATAATCACTGATAGCTCGCACCCGCATATATCCAGCTATATATCAATGAATGGCCAGCAAAATGTAGTTATAACCTGCAGTTGTTAGAAGGAATAAGAAATGTAATTGTGCTATTTTAATCATGCAAATGTAAGGCTTAACTGAATCGTGTGTAAAATAATGCATAGATGAATCAGCCCATTTGTAATCGAGATGCAGTAGTTTAAACGTGTACCATATTAAGTTGCACATGTAGTTCACTTTTCGCATATGAAATGTAATGAACCAATGCTTATAGAAGTGATTAAGATTTGTGTGTTTAAATTGTGTAAAGGCCTGTCTGCATATACGCCAGGGAAAGGCCTGTTTGTTCTTATGTTAGATTATTTTGCAGGCAGAGAAGGATCTCTTGGAAAGGCTCTCTGGGCACCGACAGTAGATTTAATTAGCACAGTAGAGGGTTTCTGTTGAACATATCTTCTGTTGCAGGTGCAAGGACACATGCCTTGTTAGTTAAAGACTGGCTCTTTGTTTCACAAGTTAGAGCGATGGGAGGCATGGAAATGGGAGTGCAATGGAATTTAGGGATGATACTTTCAGCGGAGAAGGTGCCTGGGACTCAAGGTCATCGCAACCGTCCAAGATGAAGTAACCGTTTCGATGGAAAAGTACAAGAAAGAAGACCTGGCGAAAGAGGCGTGACAAAAGGCGTGTTCAATTGTATTGGGTTTTGTATTAGGGATAGTGCCCCGAGGGTGGAGGGCAGAGAAGAGGTAGGAGAGAGCAGAGAGAAGGACAGAGAGGGATTTGGAGAAGGAGCATCTTAAATCTGAGCTTAAGTACTAAGTGAGTGCACTTCTTAGGAAGTCTTCACAGCTGACACCTTTTACTTACTCTTGCCTGGGAAATTCGTTAAGTAGGTATGTCATCTTAGAGTAGAGTAGGGACAGTCAAGGGGTTTTCTGCTTGTTTAGATAAATGAGGAATAACATAGAGATTGGAGCTGTTATTGCTTGTCTAATACTTCTGGAGTTAACGATTCTTCTCATCCTGAGCCGGATGAGACTCCTGCGTAGGTTGCTATTTGTATTAGTGCCCATTTATTTCTTTAACCTCTTGTTGAGGTGCTTGCACGTGCAGTTATTCTTGGCTGTAATAAACCCACGAAACTGAATTCGGAGTCAGTGGTCTTTGTAGGAAAACCAGATTGAAGAAGAAATGATTGCATAACTGAAAAAGATTTTCTTCCCTTCACACTATTCAGCAGGTAAAAAGATCCTGGTGACCTGAAGATTCTTAGAGGTAATAAGATAAGAATCAGCGTTATCAGTTGGTAGCAGAGTAGGATGGTTTCCTCTGATAGTAAGGGGAGATCTAGATTAGGATAAGAGATTAGTTGCCCCATAGAACCCCAGTGATGGTGATCCAGTGGATTGTAAGAGGAGGACGTCGGCGGTCGCTGAAAACTGACGAAGAGTGACGGTGCGGTAGAAGTAGCAGTTCGTGGTAGAGTGAGTATGAAAAGGGTGATGGTTGTTAGATTGCGGTGTTTCATTGTTGTGTAATGTCTTGCGGAGTTGGAATGAGAGTTGTGTGATTGAGGATCGGACCGTGAGCGCGCGCGGGGCCGAGAGATATTGTGGTGTAGAAGACACCCAGAATAGAGATTGTTGACCAGAGAGGGTGGGGATCACGAGACGTCATTGATCAAATCACTGAGGATAGGGAGCAAATGTGTGAGCGTGTGAATAACCGACGCTGGTCGTGGGTCGTTGTGTGCAGAATTTAGAACGGTTGAATCCTATTGATTGTATTAGAGGTGATTGTCCGGTCGTTTCGCGGACAGACAGTTGCCAGATTGAGGTCAACAATTTCAAGAGGCTGATCGGTCATTGGAGGACCGACAGTCAGAGAGGTAATTGTTCGGTAGTACGGACCATTGCTTCAGAGTGTGATTGAGACACGTGCGAACGAGAACGAGAGAATTAGCAAGGAGGGGAACTGCTGCGAGCGGAGGAAGCGTGACGTCAGACAGTGCCGCGCTGCGATAGGCCGGTTGGCGTGAGCCGCGCTGGCATTGGTGGATTGAACCAGGAAGCGAAAACAAAATATTGGGTGCGAACAGATATCTGCTTTACCATGAAATGTTTTAAAGTTTTACGAGAACTTTGCAGAGGTGACAGACATGTGGTTACTCGGGGTGGAGAGGAAGCCCCTCCAGAGGATACGCCGGCACATTATATGGCTACAAATGTAGGATTGCATACCATAATTTGGCTTGAGAACTGGCATAAAATGACAGAAGGGGAAGGAGAATTGACTTTCCCACGCTATGGCACTTTCAGGTTAGAGGTGTTGTACCAGCTAAAGACTATAATGGCTTCTTTACGACCACTGCCTAGACCGACACAGTTTGAGGCGGTACATGCATGGATTAGGGCAGCGTATGACAGGAAAAGAGATAAGAGCCAGGAAAGGGTGAAGAAATCGATCAGGGCCTTTCAAGATGCGAGGTGGGATGCACTGGAGAAAAGGTGGAGAGTGGAAATGATCGAAGGAGATAGGTTGTACCCACTGCTAATAAAAGATGGGAAAATAACAAGAGTTGAAGAAGACGACAGTGATACAGATGACAGTCTGTTAGATAGGTTGCTAGCAGAGAGACCACCTCCATTTAATCCAGATTTAGAAGAGGGAAAACCAACTTCAGCAGTAGAACCGGGTGAGACGCAGAATCAGACTAACATGAGGGTAGTGGGAAGAATTTCCACAGGAACAGAGGGAGCGGCAACACAGCCTTCCATTGGGAATACCCAATTACCGGACTCCCTGACAGTACCGGTTACCATTGGCCCTATAGTACCGGTATATGACCCAGACTGAGTAAGAGAAGGAAGTTCAGTACAGATGAGAGGAGAAGAAGGAACCAGTGCTAGTGGGAATGGGTTCGGAGTACAAGTGATTCACTTCCCACAGCCATTAGACACAAGTACGCCATTACCAGCCACTGCAGACTCCTCTTTTAGACAGGAGGATGAGAGACCAGTCAGACCAAGATCTTTGCACGAATCTAAGTCAGCTTTGAGGATGTGGACACCAACAGTAAGAACCCAAAGTGATAGGATGCCAGGTGATGGGGGACAGGACATTTTGGAAGTTAGACCAAGTTCCAGAAGTACGATAGAAGGAATAGGTCACAAGGACAAAATAGTGACTATGATGAGCGGGATGGAGCAGCTTGCCAAGAAGTACTGAGGTGCAGTGCAGGCAAGGTTGCTGGACGTAGTAAGACTGAAAGCGGAGGTAGACAAAATGATTAGTGGAAGCCTGCCTTTGGAAAGAATAGAAATCTATGGGTCAGATGAGTTGCTTTTCATAGCGAAAGATGTAACTCGGAAAGCTAGGATAGCACATGAGAAATTGACAGCATTAGCCAGGAGATATGAGGTAGACTTGAATAAAACAAAAACATTGCAAGGACTACATAGGTTGCAATATAGTGATCAGGAACTGGAGGAGAAAAGGATCACAGGATTAAGGACGCATACTAAAGATCTGATTGTAGGGATGCGGATATGGAACTTGTTGGAGAAATGGGAGGAAAGGTGGTCAAAGAAGAAAATAGCAAAGAAAATTGTGGGAGAAACGCCGCCTCCGGGGGGGGCAACGGGTGTTGGAAACTTTCCTTTACGGGAAGTACAGAACGGAGGGTATGTGCATGTGCCGTGGAGTAGAGGTGACTTGGCTGCGTTTACAAATGACTTTCCTCGGCTGAGGGAGAAACCCGTAGAGTGGTACAAACAGGTTGAGCGGTTTGTTAAAATTTCGAAGGTGCTGTGGACTGATTTGAACACATTGTTTGACATAGTGGTGCCAGGAGATTTGTGGACAGCTTGTAAAATCGCCGTTGAGTGGCCGACTTTTGAACCTGAAAGGGATGCTGTCACGAATGGTCCGTCACCCCTTGTAATGAAAAAATTTGAGCAAGTGATTACATGGTTGAAACTGAAGATTTCGCCTCAAGATATAGATTGGGTTAAGATAGACCGAACTGTGCAGGAACCTAAAGAGACGGTGCACGAATATTATGAAAGACTTTTGCAAGCTTTTAAACAGTATAGCGGATTAGATGCATTAGACCCCAAGGATATGGGACAGTTTGTCTCAAAGTTTGTGCTAGGCCTGAGACCAGAAGTCAGCCTCATGATACAGCACCATTTGATCTGTTGGCAGAACAAGCCGGTAGATGAAATCTTGCAGTATGCGAGGTATTGTAGCGATGAGGTGGACTCGAAGCATCGTAAGCTAAAGGACAAATTGATGCTCGTTCAGATGCAGGCAGCTCAGGGCCAGCCTAGTGGAGGGACCTTAGGAAGAAGACAAGGAAATTACCAAGGGAACCAGAATGGGCAAGGACAGGGAAAAGGGAAACCCATTGATCCCAAGACGGGGGTGGATGTGGCGACACTGAAGAAGACCACTGCGTGTCATCTTTGTCACCAGAAGCGCGAGTGCCCTTTGAACCCAGCCAACCAAGTGCAGCAGGAGGTAGAAGGGGTTCAGGCACCTGTGCCGGAGGTAGTCAACACTGTGATGAAGCCCAGATCGATGAAAGGGGGGACATATAACCCACAAGTATCGGTCCCCCAGCCACCAAGGATCTCGCTGGGAATACGAACTTACCAGCAGATGCCCCTTTTCGAAGGGTATGATGAGTATAGCCCAGACCCGTTATCCTGACGGTGCCTGAGGGGGGAGGAAGACTGCACACTTGGAGCAGTTTTGGAGGTAGACCAGAGAGGACCTTTTGTGGAGGCAGACATTGATGGTCATCCTACGACGCTTTTGGTTGACACTGGTGCTACCCGGTCTACTGTAAGATCAGCAGTAGTCCCCAACCTACCCCTCTCGGGACAATCGATCCAAGTTGTTGGAGTGGCGAACAAAAGAATAAACAGCCCGCTGACCAGTGAGGGTAGGTTCCTTCCAAACTAGACATCAGTTTGTGGTGTGCGATACGAGTCCAGTTTGTCTTCTAGGAAGAGATCTGTTATGTAAATTGAACTGCACGATTTATTGCACGCCTAAGGGAGTGGAGGTTCAGACGAGGGATGATGATGCTACTTTTAAAGTTGCTAATCAGCATCTGTGTATAGACTTGTATCCAATGGTGACCGTGGAGGAACTTCCACCGGATTTGAGAGATACCGTGTCACCTGAGGTGTGGGACTTCACAGGAGAAGAGATAGGACTAATCAAAGGGGTTGAACCTGTGCAGATCGAGGTGAAACAGAATGTTGAGTTCCCTAGAACGCCTCAGTATGATCTGTCGCCTGAAACGATCGCAGGGATTAAACCTGTAATCGAGACTTTCATCAAAAAAGGCATTCTGAAGGAGATCAGAGGTAGCCCCTGTAATTCACCTATTATGGGACTACAGAAACCGAGCGGGAAATTCAGGATCGTGCAGGACCTGCGAAAGGTCAACACGATAGTGGTCCCTTGTTGTCCAGTGGTACCAAATCCATCAGTGATACTGTTTCAGATACCATGCGAAGCCGAGTGGTTTACTGTCATTGACTTGTGTCAAGCATTCTTCTCGATACCGCTCCATGAGGAAAGCCAATTTCTTTTTGCGTTCCGGCTGGAAAATCGTGTGTTAACGTGGTGTCGTATCCCTCAAGGGTATACAGAAAGTCCATCGATTTTTAATCAGATCCTGAAAAAGAATCTTGAGAGTCTCGTATTGCCGCAGAACTCAGTTCTCGTGCAATACATAGACGATTTGCTTGTTGCCTCAGAAACGGAAGATGCTTGCAGGATAGACACGGTAGCCCTGTTGAACCATTTAGCAGAGAACGGGCACAAGGTGTCTCCAAATAAGTTGCAGTACTGTTTGAATGAGGTACAGTACTTGGGACACAGATTAGAAAAAGGCAAGAGGAAGGTATCACCAGACCGAATTGAGGCAATAATGAACATGGCAGTGCCTACCACACACAGGGAAGTCAGGATGTTTTTGGGAATGGTCGGCTATTGTCGGCAGTGGATACCTAGTTTTTCCTTGAGAGCAAAGCCTTTACAGAGGCTTACGCCCAAGGATGTGAGTGATCCGGTACCATGGGACGAGGAGTGCTGGATGTCATTCCTAAAACTGAGAGAGGAGTTGTGTAGTGTCCCAGCTCTGGGAATGCCTGATTACAACAAGGCCTTTTCACTGTTCTGTTGTGAGAGAGAAGGATGTGCATTAGCAGTCTTAGCTCAGAACCATGGAGGTGTCCGTAGACCAGTTGCCTACTTTTCAGCTACTCTAGATCAAGTAGCTTCTGCGTTGCCCGGATGTCTAAGATCCGTTGCTGCAACAGGCGTTAGCATTGAAAGATGTAAAAGCATTGTAATGGGTCATCCTTTGACTGTATATGTGCCACACTCGGTTGAATTGTTGATGACCAGGACTAAGACTCAGCACCTAACGAATAACAGGTTAACAAGGTATGAGCAAGTCATACTCGCCACAGAGAATGTGACTCTGAAAAGGTGCTCTGTCTTAAACCCTGCGACATTAATGCCCATACCGAACGTAGATGATGAAGATTGTGCGGACCATGATTGTCTTGACGTGACTGAACTTTGCACCAAACCAAGACCTGACATTGTCGATGAACCACTGATGGGCCCAGATGAAATTTTCTTTGTCGATGGTTCATGCCTAAGAGACAGTGTCGGTCAACTAAGAGCAGCGTTTGCTGTATGTACCATTTCCGGGGTGGTTGAGGCTGCCTGCCTAGAAGGAGTACGCTCCGCGCAGGTAGCTGAAATCATTGCTTTGACTCGTGCCTGTTTGGCCGCTGATCGAATTCGAATCACGATTTACACGGACAGTCAGTATGGGTTTGGTGTGGTTCATGACTTCGGACAGCTGTGGTCCCAGAGGGGATTTTTGACATCATCTGGCTCACCCATTAGGAATGGAGAATATGTAAGACAACTGTTAGATGCATTGCAATGTCCGAAGGAAATCGCAGTTGTAAAGTGCAAAGGGGGAGGATTTTGTGTCTTTGGGAAATAATTATGCGGACGAAGTTGACCCGCTTCTGTGCAGAACAGGGATGCATATTTACAGAAGGTTACACAGGAGAGAGCCAAGAAAGAATCGAGCTCAACATGATGTTGGCCATGGCAGACACTTGGGAGGAGCTCAAGCGACTGCAGGATGAAGTTTCAGATCAGGAACGGAATGGATGGATCAAAGCAGGGTGCGAAAGAGGGGATGTGGATGTTTGGGTCTCCAGTGATGGGAGAGCTGTATTACCAGAGAATCTGCTGAGTCCGATGGCGAGACTAATACATGGACCGCCACACCTTGGTAGAGATGCAATGATGCGTGTGTTTAGACAGACGTGGTATAATCCACGATTTTGTGCAATGGCTGAAACAGTATGTCAGAGGTGTGTCACGTGTCAGCAGATGAATGCTGGAAAGAAAACAGTAGTCACCTTGAGTCACATTGGGAGGTCAGGAGGGCCCTTCAATAGGATGCAGTTAGACTTCGTGGAAATGCCTAAGTGCAATGGGTTGAGATACATCTTGGTGCTGGTATGTGTATTCTCACGGTGGGTGGAGGCTTACCCGACACGCAGGTGTGACACTCTCACAGTGGCTAAGTTATTGTTGAGGGAACTCATCCCGAGATTCGGGATCCAAACCTCTTTGGAATCAGATAGAGGAAGACATTTCCACAGTGAAATCATGAAGTTACTTTGTGCCGCATTGAATATTGATCAGAGACTCCATTGCAGTTACCGACCAGAGGCTTCTGGGATGGTGGAACAGGTCAATGGAACTTTGGAAGCCCGGATGGCAAAAATGTGTTCATCAACATCCCTGAAATGGCCTGCCGCTTTGCCGCTCGTACTGATGAGCATGCGAAGTGTCCCAGATAGGAGGACCGGATTGTCCCCCCACGAGATATTAATGGGAAGGGCAATGCGGTTGCCAGCAGTACCAGCTACAGCTTTGATTAACATCACTGATGACTTGATTCTCGATTACTGTAAAGGACTATCTGATGTGGTCCGTTCTGTGTCCCAGCAGGTGCAAGCTGCAGCTGTTCCGGCCTCGAGTGATCTGTGCCACGACCTGTGTCCAGGCGACTGGGTGCTTGTCCGAAAGCACGTGAGGAAGAGCTGTTTGGATGTTCGGTGGCGAGGCCCGTACCAGGTGATACTGGTAACGAATACAGCAGTGAAGTGTGGAGGATTGCCGAACTGGGTACATGCCTCCCATACCCACAGAGTTTCAGCACCCTTGGAAGAAACAGCTCCTCTCGTGAATGAAAATCCAGCTGATGTGGCAGGGCCACATGAGAGGACAAGTCAAGCTGTAAGGGTCGCTGACACAGCTGGTGGTGCACTAGAACAAGCTGAAGGGGGTTTCGACAGCTCGAACCTCGACTCTGACTCAGAAGACAGAGGTGGTGCAGTGGGTGGAGTAGAGTCAGATTCAGCAGAAGGAGGAAGTAATGCACTGGGTATAGTAGGGGAAGGCGGAAGAACGATCAGAACTGAGGAAGGTTGGTCTGAAAGACAGAGGCGACTGAATCTGAGGTTGGCACCCAAAAGAGATCTCGCTCCAGTGTCTGAAACGTCGGAAACAGAAGCAAGTGACGAAGAGCAGACTCAAGAGGGTCGGCGAAGGTCGAAAAGAACAAGAGTACCCTGCCGGAGATACTCTACCCCTGAGTGGACTTACACAGTGACTGATGCAGGGGGTAGTGAGTACGGGGAGACTAAGGTCTGTGCAGGTGGTCAGCAAGAACCCGAATGTGGTAGTGAAGGTGGTGCTGTTGTTGCCAGGGCTCGAAGTCGAAGGAATACTGACCCTCACCGTTCCGAATCCCCCGCTTCTGAGTAAAGTCCGACAATTGGTTTTGCATCGACTCGAATTTCCGTCTTTTGGGTTTGAGCCGTCTTCACACGAAATGGTAATCCTGCGTCTTGAACTTTTGTATCACGTTCTGGAAGTGCTTACTAATGATCTTATCATGGATGAAATATAACCTGTTGTAAATAAAAAGTCTAAAGAAGAAGATAACCTAGGTCCGAGTGGAAGAAGAGTAAACTTAGGGACTTTCCACCGAAGAGGAACGAGAGTTAGGGAAGTCTTTTTCTGGACTATATAAATAAGACTGTGGCTGAAAAGGGGATTTCCAGAGGTTTCAAAGTTGCTCGAGCTGGTTAAGCAAGTCACGAGTGGAAGGACAAAGACTTTTGAGTGGTCATTGCTGAAACCAAGAACTTTTTGAGAACTTTCGAAATCATGGAGGTTGGAGATCCAAATCGTAGATCTAAAATGATTGTAGGCATACTTATAGGTGGTGTGATAGTTTCTATAATCGTAGTAATTTTAGTCTCATATACAGTTCCACATGAGCTAGCAGTGCAGGGGGTGCCAGGGACTCCTACACCTAGCCAAAAAGAGGTAAACATAGGAGCTAACAAGGCTTTGCTGATAGAAGAAAGTTGTAGATTGCATGTAGATTTGTCTAGAAGTGATTTCAAGCTCAATGCTTACGCCAAGCTGCTATACGAGTACGTGGATGCGATGGATGCGAAAGATTGCTATGTGTGTATGCAGTTGCCTGCTTCAGTGGATGAGGGTATTAGGTATCACCATCTTCCACTGACATATGGAATTTCATGTAGCCTGTTGCTTAGTATATTCTATGAAAGAGATCAGTTTGAGTATTTCTTTTCCAATTACGATGCAGTACTTCCTGAAGTTTCCGCTTATAAACATTTGAATAAGTATGATTATTATAAGTCGGAGGATAGACTTAGGAAGTTCTTCATACCGTCTTTGGAATTGGACACAGCATATGCCCACCGACATAATTTGACGTGCTCATTATCAGATGTAGAGAAAAAGTTTGTGGATCAGGTAGAAGACAGGTATAGAAAACTAACACAGACACGAGACACAGGGCATAGTACGGTGGATTGGACAGAGGAGGAAAAATTGCATCGAAAAAAGGGAAGTTATGGTCCTATAGCCTTGGACAAGGAGCAGAGGGGAAAGTTGTGTGTGAGACGTTATCAGACCTATTATGAGAAGGTTCCAGTGGGACTGAGTACGTGTGATCAGGTTTTCACCATGGCAGATGTGGCAAAGAACTTTCTCCTGGGCGCTGTACAAGTGATACCCACGGTGTATTTTGTGTGTGGAAGGAATGCCTATGTGAGATTGCCTGCGAACTGGTATGGTACATGTTACTTGGGAATAATATTTCCAAAGATTTACCATACTGAGGATTTGGAACTTTTGGAAAGTGGAAAGCATTCAAGAGTGAGAAGAGGTGCGAGTGCAGGGGTTGTAGTGGGAGATATCTTTGGAGCCATGATACCAAGTTTGGGAGTGATCTTGAATGATGTGAAGATCCGGAGACTGGCGACTGATAGACGAACTATCGATGAACACAGCAAAATCGTTGGTACTGGTGGAAGGGGAGATGTTGTCGATAAGGACAATGGTTTTGCAGAACCGCCTTGCTTTGGATGTCTTACTGGCAAAAGAGGGCGGAGTCTGTAAATTATTGAGGGTTCAAGAGTGCTGTACTTATATACCAGACCACAGCAAGGATCTGGAGAAATATATAAGTAACATCACTACTATTCACACGAAGATAGCGGACTTGACTGAAGAGGGAGCTTGGGAAAAAGTTGGAAAAGGGTTTGGTCAAGTGGGAAGCTGGTTTGCGAATTTGGGAAAGGGATTCCTTGGCTATGTTCTGCGACCTCTCCTTATTGTGGTGGTTTGTGTGGTTTGCCTGTGGGGTCTGATCAAAGCTTACAAGTGGTATCGAGCAGGCCGAGTTGAGAGAGCTCTGAGAGAAAATGAGACGAGAATGGCTAGACTGCAGGACAGTCAATATCAGAGACTCAAGAGAATGGAGAATCACAGACCAGGGAGAATGGCAACGAGTTCTGTTTAGGTCGGTTCTTTCTCCAAGGGAGTTGAATAAAATGTGATGACAGAAGTCATCAAAGGGGGGAACTGATAGAGCGCCATGTTCTTGTGAAATTTGTAGGGGTGCATCATAATCACTGATAGCTCGCACCCGCATATATCCAGCTATATATCAATGAATGGCCAGCAAAATGTAGTTATAACCTGCAGTTATTAGAAGGAATAAGAAATGTAATTGTGCTATTTTAATCATGCAAATGTAAGGCTTAACTGAATCGTGTGTAAAATAATGCATAGATGAATCAGCCCATGTGTAATCGAGATGCAGTAGTTTAAACGTGTACCATATTAAGTTGCACATGTAGTTCACTTTTCGCATATGAAATGTAATGAACCAATGCTTATAGAAGTGATTAAGATTTGTGTGTTTAAATTGTGTAAAGGCCTGACTGCATATACGCCAGGGAAAGGCCTGTTTGTTCTTATGTTGGCTTATTTTGCAGGCAGAGAAGGTTCTCTTGGAAAGGCTCTCTGGGCACCGACAGTAGATTTAATTAGCACAGTAGAGGGTTTCTGTTGAACGTATCTTCTGTTGCAGGTGCAAGGACACATGCCTCGTTAGTTAAAGACTGGCTCTTTGTTTCACAAGTTAGAGCGATGGGAGGCATGGAAATGGGAGTGCAATGGAATTTAGGGATGATACTTTCAGCAGAGAAGGTGCCTGGGACTCAAGGTCATCGCAACCGTCCAAGATGAAGTAACCGTTTCGATGGAAAAGTACAAGAAAGAAGACCTGGCCAAAGAGGCGTGACAAAAGGCGTGTTCAATTGTATTGGGTTTTGTATTAGGGTTAGTGCCCCGAGGGTGGAGGGCAGAGAAGAGGTAGGAGAGAGCAGAGAGAAGGACAGAGAGGGATTTGGAGAAGGAGCATCTTAAATCTGAGCTTAAGTACTAAGTGAGTGCACTTCTTAGGAAGTCTTCACAGCTGACACCTTTTACTTACTCTTGCCTGGGAAATTCGTTAAGTAGGTATGTCATCTTAGAGTAGAGTAGGGACAGTCAAGGGGTTTTCTGCTTGTTTAGATAAATGAGGAATAACATAGAGATTGGAGCTGTTATTGCTTGTCTAATACTTCTGGAGTTAACGATTCTTCTCATCCTGAGCCGGATGAGACTCCTGCGTAGGATGCTATTTGTATTAGTGCCCATTTATTTCTTTAACCTCGTGTTGAGGTGCTTGCACGTGCAGTTATTCTTGGCTGTAATAAACCCACGAAACTGAATTCGGAGTCAGTGGTCTTTGTAGGAAAACCAGATTGAAGAAGAAATGATTGCATAACTGAAAAAGATTTTCTTCCCTTCACACTATTCAGCAGGTAAAAAGATCCTGGTGACCTGAAGATTCTTAGAGGTAATAAGATAAGAATCAGCGTTATCAACGTCAACGTCCTAGAACAGGGATTCGGGTCAACCTATAGTGCATGCACAGAGATCTCCTTGCTACTTCACGCCACCCTGGCCAGCAGGGGAATCACTTCTGCTACCATGCCAATGCCCAACTTGGCAAGATTGATGATGTTGAAGCATCCAGTTTTGACAGTCAACATGCTGCACCCAGAACACTGCCAGCTACAACCATGAGCACATAGTATAATGCAGAAGCATTGTTGGGAACCTTAACTCAGCACCAGGGTTACACAGGAGGCTGGGAGCGGTAACGTAAGAAATGGGAAAGAAAGATTACTGTTTGAGTATCACAGCAGGAATGCAGTACTAACGCAGGATCCTTCCCACATGACCATCAGCTATTATATTAGAGAGCACACCCTTGCTCAGGCACAGAGGGTTGCTCCTGCCATCAGACACCAATGGCCTCCACTGGCCTCCACTGTCCCTTGTAAGGTAATACAATACCCCCACGGACCACGCCCGTAACCTCGGCATCATACTCGACTCCTCCCTCACCATGACCTGACAGATCAACGCCGTCGCCTCCACCTTCTACAACACCTTCAGCATCCTCCGCAAGACCTTCAAGTCAATCCCTCATGAAGGCAGAAAGACCGTCACCCACACACTCATAACTAGCAGACTGGATGACAGAAACGCCCTCTACGCTGTAATCAACAAATCCCTGCTACACAAACTCCAGACCATCCAAAACACCGCAGCCAGACTCGTCCTCGGCATCCCACGACATGACCACATCACCCAACACCTCCGAGACCTCCACTGGCTCGCCGTCGAGAAGAGAGTAACCTTCAATCTACTCAACCACACCTAAAAATCCCTCCACAACACCGGGCCCAAATACCTCAACGAAAGAGTCTCCTTCCACGCACCCAAAAGAAACCTCCGCTCCGCCGACCTCGCCCTTGCAGAAACCCCGCGCATCCGCAGAACCAGAGCAGGTGGAAGAGCTTTCTCCTACATCGCAGCCAAAGCCTGGAACGAGCTCCCGGTCAACGTCAGACGCTCCCCTACTCTGCACACCTTCAGGAAGAGCCTCAAGACCTGGCTTTTCGGCTGACTTGGAGCTGCACCCCACCCGCCCCCCCCAGCGCCTTGAGACCCT
This sequence comes from Calotriton arnoldi, assembly GCA_963921515.1. Lineage (NCBI taxonomy): Eukaryota > Metazoa > Chordata > Amphibia > Caudata > Salamandridae > Calotriton > Calotriton arnoldi. The sequence continues at coordinate 2,486,908 of CAWUFW010000862.1, forward strand.
CATGGGTGAGTAGCGCGCTTTAAACCCCCTGTTGATTGATTGATGGGCAGAGGGTTATCCTGGTGATATGAACTCCTGAAAGGGGAAGCCCACTAGTTAGCAGACTTTTTTTGCACCACAGATAAGGAGGGGATGGATCTCAACATGAAGAGCACTGATCTTGATGGAGGAGACACTCCTAAAAATGGAGACTCTCCTATTTCTAATTTGTCCCCTCCACCGAAAACCCCTGCTTTGCGTGAATAGAAGAACCCCAATCAGGCATCATTCCCTCTAACCCACTAGGAATAATAATTAGAGCCACAAACCCTGCCCTCTGTGAGAGGGCCTGAATCTTTACAGCCCATCACGCACCAAAAGAAAAGAAAAATACTTACAAAGATGCAGGATTGTTACCAAAGGCAACTTGAGGCGAGCTTGGGAGTCTGAACAAATATAAATAGAGACAGCTGTTACAGGTCCTAGTGCAACAATCGACAATAAGATAAAAGCAAAGATCAACAATAACAGCACTACAATGAAGACGAGGGAAACCTAACCAGAGAGTAACTAAGCCGACAGATTAACATAAAAAACCAGCTGTAGGAGAACTGAGACATAGAACCTAAGAAGGCAGTCTGCCAGAAGACATACAGGGAATGCTGGGTGTTTAATAAAGGCTGCAAGCGTTAACATGGAATTTAAAGAAACGAGGGATACAACGGACGGAAACTAGGAAAAATCAAGTATTGCTAAAGGTTAACACAAGCAGCGTCTTAACGATTTGAGGGCCCCTAGTCAAGGCATGTTTTGGGGGCCCCTGTCCGGAACAACTTTGAATTTTATTACATGTTTACTGCAAAGTCAGGCCCGCATGATGCCGAACAATGCGTAATCATATGCTAAACGTTCAGTAATATTCACACAAAAGAGTGAAAATATGTCTTGCCGGCTACACAAAAATCCTTAACATGACAATGAGTAGAGAAAGACGAGTCAGAGGTAGAGGCGGGCAGAGAATAGGGAGAGACGTAAAGATAAGGCAAAGGAAAACAAAAGAGATAAAGTTCACTTTTCTAGTGGGTCTTTGGAAGGTGGTGGCTCTGGGCAAGTGCCCACTTTGCCCATGCCTTAAAACATCTCTGGGTTAACCATTGCATGGAACTGGTCAGTTTCAAAAAAGAGGAAAGTGGGTAACTGGATTACTGCACAGAGCCCAATAACTGGCATCACAACACTCTGGGCAAGCAGCAACCAGTTAACACAGACTGCTGAATGTGTTGATAGGATTGCTTGACAGGATGAACCTACATTTTGTTTACATGGCTTCTGTGGGTTTCATACAAGTGAATGACTGTAATAGAATAGTGACATATTGTATCACTACGCAAGGGTAAGTTTAGGGTGAGCAATGGTGTGGTAGCAGGTGACTGCCAATAATGGCCGATCCAAGTAAACCATTTCCATTCCATAAACTTTATTTCGGCCACAAGAGACCATAAAAGTACATATGACAATAAAACATTAAAACGCTTGAAAAATATTTACAATAGCACATACGATATTACCGAGTTCATTATCATTAAATTCACAGCAGTTTTACAAAGATACACATAAAAAAGGGAAGTCGGCCGTACTAGTGGTAATATTTTTTTTTTTAAATATCATAGAAAAGATTTAAAAAGGATACAATAAGAATAGAGATAAAAGTTATTCAAAGTTAGGAATGGATACAGTCTAGATCCAGGGGGGACGCATAGGTGAAGGAAAACAATACTATGCGTAATCAACTATTTCTCTCCTCCCGGAATCAACTGCATTAAAAAAGGCCGCCTAATGAACCACATTGAATTTAAAAGCGTGAGACAGCAAACACTATTGGCGGGTGAGTTACATATTTTAAAACCCTCAATGCCTCCACGCAACGCACAAAGCCGATATTCTTGCACAGTTGGATTAACCAACGCTTGCGCGGCGTAAGATAGGCTGGGCAAAAAAAGAAAATATGGGTAATCGACTCTTCCCTGTACTTACAGGCGGGACACTCGCTATTGCTTTCTTTAGCTCATTTACTGGTAAAAGAGCGAAGTGGAAGGACCCTATCCTGAACTGAACATAAAGTTTCCTGGCTAAAGGGGGTTCAATAGTATCCAGAAAGGATTCTCTGTTATACACGTCTTTGACTTGGAGAAACTCCATAGTCAAATGACCGTGAGAAGAACTTTCCTGGGTGGCCGCTAGTTTATAAGTTCTATAGCGCCCAACTAGAGCCACCCTGGGGGTCATTGGGCATGTTATCTCAGGTGACCTCCATAAGTCTGGCATACCTAACTTGAAAGCGTGGTCTCTTATATGGTTTAACCAGGAAATGTTCTTAAGAGTACAGGGGACTAAAAACTCCTTAAGCTCAGCCCTAAAAATGGACAGTTCCGGGGTCGCCCATAGACGGCGCCAAAATGTGATGGGTCTAAGGGCAATCTCCTCATCTATAGGCCTAATACTCAAGTCCATGCGAATAGGCAGCAGGGGAGTACTACGAGGAAGGCCTAGGAGCTGCCACAGGAAGCTGTTCTCCACCTTACTCAAATCAGAAGAGGGGCGGTGCCCCCACAGTTCTGCCCCATATAGAGTAGCACCCCGTGCTTGTGCCTTGTAAACTTCCACCACGGGACCCACCGGTTTGAATGCAGAAGGGCTATATAGTTTCATAATCCCACCCACCGTCTGCGTAAGCCTGAGCCTTGCCTTTGTCATCTGTGGCCCCCATTCAAAGTGTTCGGACAAAGTTACACCCAAATAATCAAACACCTTAACTCTTTCCAGGGGAATTCCATAGAGAGATGGGTTAGGGCGAGTAGTTTTAGGGGGGTTGAAGACCAAGTAAACAACTGTAAACATGGGTTGGTGATGTTCCAAAATAATCATTAGGAAAAGAAGTGAAAGCATTTGAAAGCCTTGTACACATGAAGGCTTTTGCTGAATATCTAATAGACAATTTCTAAAGGGATGAGGTTCCTCCTGGTTCAACTAGCCCATATTATGTAACCCAAACAGGGCGCATTAAAGTGAAGTCATTCTAGAAATGGTATATGTGGTACCAGCCCTAAATATTTTGTTTAAAAATAATTTAATAAGCACAACTGTATATTGTAGCACATGACTACACCAATTCTTTTCATTCAAGTAAAGCAAATATAAGATAAGGGGAGAAGGACTTTTGGGCCTCTTTCAAAGTGTTATATTTGAAAAGTCCAGCAACATAAGGTACTATTTAGACACAGTTGGCCCAATTATAGCGTGTGTTCGTGTAGGTGGAATATAAGTAATCATACAGCATGTGGATGATGTAAATGGTCTCTCAGTGTGCATTGTGCAAAAGTTGGATGAACATCTGCCAACTGCGTACAACCCTCGCCTAATTTAGAGTGCCATGGTTGGCAGATTGTTCTGTTGACCGGGCACTGTTGGTCAACGGGAAAACCCTCTCTGCAGTGGTGGCACTGGAATGACTACCATTGCAGGAGGCAGTATGTTTAGGGTAACCCTTCCTACGTCATTGCCATGTTTTTTCCTGTCTGGGTCCTCCATGGAGGTCCTGCACTTTTACTGTCCAGATACTGGGAGAAAAGCCTCATTGTGTGGGACATTTGTTTTGCTGTTTCCAAAGACAAAACCCCCCCACTTTGGAGATTTGTATTTAGGAAAAATAGTTGACAACTTTGCCATGGCATGGTGGACGTGTAGTGACAGTTTTTTTCCTCTGAAACAGCTCTCTCCATGAAAACATAGCGAAACAGCACATAACTCTAGATATGGCGGACCGGTTGGGGAGGTAGAGGCAATACCTCCGCTCTCCCAGTCATATGGCACCCGGATCTCCATGCTCTAAATGCAGCCTTTAATGTCTAACATTTAATGCTCCTAAGTACCCAGTGCCATAACCCTTTTGATGTAAAAGTATCTTGAGTGCTTAATTTGAGCCAGTGGTTGCAGGTGAAGCCTACTGCCACTTATTTTTGGTGGGAAAGATTGAGAAAAACACAAAAGTTAAAAGACGTAGGAAGAGGAAGAAGGAAAACAGTATGAAAGAAAGAAAGCGGGGATGAAAAATAACCTGCACGAGTGAGATAAAGGGGCAGAGAGAGCCTGTTGTGGATTAAAGAGGTAAAGAGACATAAGGTGGTATCAAGACTATGCAGCCTTGCAATACGACACCCCCGACATTTGATAGTGCCGGCCAGAGGCTTCTGAGCAAATCTTTTGGCGTTGGCACTTATTTTTTTACAAATTAAGTACTGATGTATCTTGCATTGTGTCATTAAAGGTATTATGGGCGTTTGTCTATTTTGATATGTTTACCTATTTTTCCGGTTCTCTCTCAGAAAAAAACCCAGTGTCAGTCAAAATACTCAAAGTACCACCACAATATAGAAGAATTGGGCTACTTAGAATCACGAGCCTGTACAGAGGATGATATGTTGTTATTTCACAAAGAGATTACGAATTTAGAAGACTCAGGCTTACAGAAAAGAAGCTTAGCTCTTTGTGTAATGTGTGTGCATTACACGAATACTACAGAATAGATAAAAATGTGTGGCAATGCTATTTTTGGTATCCGTTAGCAAACTGCTTTTTTCTAGGCCCAGCTCCCCTATCCTGATTCTCACAACCCCAGTTACTGACACACCTTTCATATGTTCTCAGAATGTCCTTTACTTTGAACACCCCTTGAGCTAGTCGTGCAACACTCCAGAGTTAAATGTTTTTTCTGATTAAAACTGGGAACTGAAAGTTAAAGAAGAGTAGAACAGAAACACGCTTCGCTCCTCCGTTTGAGCAGAGGAGCGTCGCCCCACATGGAACAGTCCCAGCCAGGCCAGAGTTGAAAAATAAAATGGTAATAAAGTTTATTTATTACTATTTTATTTTTCAGCAACCGACCCGTCCTTAACTGAGTGACAGGACGGGGTGGGCCAGTGCTGCCGAGTGGCAGCAGGGAGCTGTGCGCTTTAAAATGTGCATGGCTCTTTGGCTAGCCTTCTTGCGACGGCCAGCCAGACAAGCGTATTTTAAACTTTCCTGACTTAGCTGCGTAGACAGCTGGGTTAGAGAAAGCGCAGGCCTCCACTGCTCTTGAGAGCACTGAGTGAGGCCGCTGCAACCAATCCTGGTGCTGCTCTCATGCTGGTGAGAGCAGCGCCAGGATTGGTTAGGGGAGTTGGCTGGGTACCGCGGAAGAGAAATGAACAGAAGAGGAGGTCGTCACGTCTCAAGGTAAGTGTGTTTTATTATTTTCTTTAAAAAACATTTGCCCCCCCATCCCACCACCCTCGGTACATGACAGCCACCACTAAAAGTGTGTTTGGGAGAATGATGATACATAATGTTGCTTTAGGTTCCCATTTGCCTCTTGGCAAGTATTTTACCGACAGGACCAGTATTTTTAAGCCAGCCAGCAAAACAAACTTTAGAAAGCGAGCAAAAGCCAGTGTTTTTCCTCTTTGAAATAATAACTAGAAAAGTAAGTACAATAATAGTTCACTTCATAAGTATTTGAAAGCTATATAAAATGTTTTTAAATGATTATGAAACTGAACAGGCAGAATTGCCATGTTAACCAGCTTCGGCAAAGGCAATAGGATAGCCTATGTGAGACCTATTGGAGTTGTCAATGTTTTTAGACATTTTGTACAGCAGTGCGGCTTCTGTGCAACATGGCTTAAAGTAAATAAAAACAAAGTGATATGGCATGGCCAGCGTTGACTGCGTCATAGCGCATTTTTTGTCTTTGGCAGGAGGGCCAGAGGGGACAAGGGTGTGGACAGCAGGAGGGGGAGTCGAGCGGGACAGGCAAGCAACACTGAGGGAGTGTTGGTGGAAGACGAGGGACGGAGGCAGCAGGGTGGTAGGACACATAAACAGACAGCAGGATGGAGGCAGGCAACACGAGGGAGGTCTGGACAAGACCATGAACGGTGGGAGGTGGGCAGAGTCAGGGAAAGCATGGACAGCGAGGGGGGGGCGGTGGACAGACTGCAGACATTTGCACTCTTATAGAGTGCATGTCTAAAAGGAAAAACTAAGTACCTCAGGAATCGAACGGCCAGTGGAAGGACATTTGTCATGGACAGGAAATTGTAGTTGGCCCATGCTCATTGTAGGGATAGAAACTGGAAGCCCAGGAGGAAGCAGGGAGCCGCTGACCAGTAAGAAGCAAGGAAACGAGAGCAACATGGAAGCCAACCAATGGTAATTAATGGACAGGCTCTAAGCCGCTTTTAGTCTCCAAGAGATTTGCCCTGCAGACAGCACAGGCGAAACCTAAAAAGGAATACAAGGAATTTTACAAGAAAAACATCTTATTCAAATACCAGCCACGATCCCCTCTTGAATCTCAAAACATTAAGAAATAGCATGTATTTTTGTTTGGGAACGGTGACAGCCCTATACGTGGATTTCTAATTGCACGTTATCTCGCCACTTAAATCCCAGTCCGTGTGGTACTTTTAAATCCATTCCAAACTCTGCAACTGATTTTAGTTGGCTGAGGGTCCCTCGCGGGCCATGAAAGTCGCGCAGGTGGGCCACGGCAGCTGCCATCTTGTAATTCTCCTTTGAACCTCTGGCGTGTGCACACTGCGCGCGCTTGGCTGTTACTAGCAGACAGTTGTGTTACCTGCTCCTGTCCCTTTGAACACGGAGGGGCAGCTGCAGCGAAGTCTCCAAGGGGAAGGATGGCTCCAGCTGGCTGTCTGCTGAAATCCCCAGCTGCTCCACCTGCCTGCGCGAGGAAAGGGAAGCGTGCAGAGAGCCAGCACTACTAATAGAATTTCTGATTAGCTTGGCAAGATTATCCAACCTTGAGCAAAACAAGGAACATGTTGCACGGCTTCCCTCTCAACAGAAGGCAATTACTATTACTGATTTTTAGGAACATTAGGCCTGTATCATGAATTCGAATGTGCATCGGTTTCCATTTTTATTACATAAACACATTCAGATCAATAATAGGAAACGTAAATCTTTGGAATGCTAAGGATTGTAAACAGGTGCCTCTTTAAAAATGTAAGCTGGAAAGAGAGTATCCGAATCCGAATCGTATAACGCAAAGGTTTTCACCCTATAATCAAGCCACTTTAAGGCGTCCTTATTTATTTAGCTAAAGTGCTGAAATCGACATATTGGCATCACGTTAGCATAACAAGGCACGTAGGGCCGGACTGGCCGTAGACGTAGCGGGCACCGGGCATTTCCCGGTGGGCCGGAGAAGTGGGGGGGGGGGGGGGGGTGTGGGGGGGGGGTGTTTGGTGGCCGCGGGGGCCGCTTTTCTTCCAGGGGGCCGGTTTTGCAGTAGTGCTGCAATATCGGCCCCCTGTAAGAAATGCGGGAGAGGTGCTTCGTGGCTCCCCCCACCCCCTGTTCCCAGTCCGGACACCGAACGTATATAAAATGGACCTGATTCACACAGCATACCTAAGTGGAACATGTGATCCCAAAAAAGGAAATATTTGATTGCGCAATTACAGCCCTTATTCACAGAGTTCGTGGAATTGTGCTTTCGGGAGTGTGTCGATTACATATGCTACTGCATTTGCAAGTTTAGGAATAGGAGCGGGATTGTTTTGGTGTTCCTAGGTGCCACATCCTGTAAAAGTGGATGAACATTCATACATTTATTAATTTGTGGATGTTTGTCCATGTTCACATAGTCCTGAAGGTAGTTTTCCAACCTGCAAATTAATACAAGAAAATACTCCTGCCAAAGGCAAGTATGTTTTCAGGATGAGAATGCAAACGTAAAAAAATTGATGAGGAAATGCTTTTTCCATGAGGAAAAAAATGTCTTCACCTGGAGGAAAAAAAAGTCCATGTAATACACAAATGTGTCACACTTGTCAATGCAGACTTTAAGGGCCAGATTCACAAAGATAAAAATGACGTGCATATCTACTCGTACACCCAGGTTTAACTCCACTTTTTTGCTATTCACCATTTTCACCTAGGAATAGACTTCTGTGTCTCCACACCCTCCATGAGGGGATGGAGCTCCATTGACTGAATTCACTAGTGTTAAGTTTCTACAAGTAACTTTTCACTTGTTGCTGGCGATCTCCTCTACTGAGGTGTACCTCTCCCTAAAGGAAAGTACAGGGAAATGTAATAAATGGTATTACTTTAAAAAAAATATACATTTACATATATTTAAAATAAGTATGTAAATATGTATGAAATAATTAAATAGTTTAAAAAAAAAATTGATTTTCAAACATCAATTAAAAAAAATATCCACACTCAATTACATTTTTATATTTATCTAATTCGTAGTAAACTTGGTTAAAAGCTCTGTACTTAATTTAAATAAATTTTATTTTAAAACATTTTTTTTTAAACATTTTTGTTAAAATTAAGTGTATTGTTACAATTAAAAAATAATTTAATTAAGCATTAATTATATTTAATTTATTACCGCACACACACACACACATACATGCTAAAGAATGCATATATATGTAGATGTATTATATATGGGTCAAGGTGCTTGACGCATAACACTTTATGCTGATCACAAAAGTTGGCTGGCGCCATTTTTTGTAAACGTTGACTTATTGGTAATCGATTGTCCAATTTCCTGGTCATCAATATTGCAATAATCTGAGATTAATAATCAGGTTTCCTTATAGATTTTGCATCACCTGATTTTACCAATATTGTTCCCTTGTATTTCAGATATTTCAAGAGGGCGTCCACCATTCAATGTGATCAGCTCCAAGTGTTATGAGGTGTCTTTTGGCCTTTGCTTATGTCTTTATGTAAACTCATGGCATATGCATTAGGATACGTATTGAGCACCTTGACCCATGAGAAAGGCTTTTGCCAAAATCGATAAGGGTGTACTGCCACTGTAGCAAATAAACTCACCTTTGTATTAGTCAAATGTACGTAGTGTTCTTCTTGGTCTAAGAGAACTTTATTTGGATTATTCAGGCTACCCGAGCCCGCCAGGTATCCCCATTCGCTGTGGTTAGAAGGGTGTTCAGGACTTATGGTGTATATATATATATATATATACATATCCTACTGGCAGTCGCCTGTAGGTAGGTATAGTTAGGGTCTAGTTTCCATAGGAAAAGCATTTTTTGGCTTGCTTATAGCTTTGGCCCCATTTGACGAATCTTCACAAAGTTTTCCAAAAAGATGTGCATGGAAAGTTTTTTTGGGGGGGAGAGGGGATCCATCAAGTGGGCTAAGAAAGGGGGGGGGGGTTAAACAAAAGTGCGTTCCCATGTTGATTCCCGTGGAGATTTTAGACACGACTACAGCCCGAACCGCTGGACGGAATTGCACCAAATTTGGCAGAAAGCTAGCTCTTGGTCCAGAAAGAGCCCTTTTTCTTATTTGGTGTGAATCTGTTCAGTAGTTTTTGAGATATTAAGATATTAAATGAAAAACAAATGTGTATATGTAGGAAAGCGGACTCTCCACGAATCCAACAGATTTCCTGCTGAGATCTGATTGGCTGCCAACACTTCAACCAGGAAATGTTGGCAGCCATTTTTGGACCTGGACTCAGCCGAGTCCCAAAAAAAAGCTAAAAAAAAGGAGGGAGCAGGGTAGGAATACCCTGATCCCCTAGGCCTGGTGGTGGTGGGGTTCCCCAGGGACCCCGTCGGGGCCAAAAAGCATTTTTTCCAATTTTGCTGCAAAAACGCTGGTGGATCCGCAAATTTGTGGCAAAAAAAACCAAGCACAGTCTCCCACGCTTTTTTGTATTAGAGTCCCCGGGTGGGCCAGGTCCCGGGGGTTATTTTATATATAATATGGGGTGGGCGCATGCGGCCCCCTCCCTATTGCCGATATGGGCCCCGGGGACCGCCACCTCCCCGGGGTCAGGCAAATGTCAAAACATGAGGAGGGGGCCACTGTAGGCATTTTATGGCCCTGGGGACAACCACCTCCCTAGGGCTTGATCGTAAAATAAGAGTGGGGTCGGTGGACCCATGCCCCCCCTTCCTTACTTTTAAATTGCCCAGACGGTTTTAGTTCAAAATAAAATAGGGTGATGTGAGCATACATGCCACCGAACAAAACACCACACAATGTGACCCTTTAAAAGCTGAATTGATCAAAACTAAATTAAAATACTGAGCCACAGACTCCTGATAAGTATCTTAATTTTTTTTTACTGCGCATACATCTTAGGTACATGTTTGTTTCCATTATGCCCACTGCACCTCCACCCCTCGGGGTGCTAGCAGACTGTCCTAGCAGTACACACAGAGCACACTCACACCCCAGCCCGGCCTCATACACTTAGCTCGACCTAAAGGGCTCCATTTGCCCAGCTATGTTAAAAGCACAGTCCGCGCCTTCTGACCCACTGTACAGCATGGGGAAACATATGGCCGCAGCACTTGAATCAGTTTGTGTACTGCACAGCCCCTTCTCCTTTTCTTCAGCCTCTTTCCTTTCTCTCCCACGTACTGTCTCCTCGCTCTGCCTCGCTTTTTTCCACTGCTGCCCTCTCTCTCTATGCCTCTGCCACACGTACCGTATGTTTTTATCTCTGTGGATGTTATAACCCCTCCCATGGGGTGAGTCTCCCCCCCCCCTCTTTTACGACCCGTCCTCTCCAGCCTTGCGTCCTTTCCCCCAATAATCATTCTCCTGACGACATGATATGGTGCATCGAAAAGGCCGCAGTTTTATTAAACATGATTCACATATTTCACAGCTTTTGGTTGGTCATTCATAAAAACATCATGTTAATTACACAGTTTGCATTGTCCTCAAACATTTGTTGTTGCTCATTCTCTGACAGCATTGTCCTTATTCGAGGTGCCCCTTTAAGCAAGGTCTCTGTGCTTACGGTTCCAGGCTTCCCTTGCTACCGAATTTGTGGGCATCCGTTAGGACCTGCCCGGGCTGCAAGTGCCGTTCCGCTTGCTCTGGACCCTAGCTGGCCACTCGCCTGCTCCTCAGTGCCCCTGCCGTGTGGCATCCCAAGGACCCTGTGCGAGCATCTCATCTACTCTGTCTGTGTCTGTGTGCTGTCATTCGCCCACTCAGTGCCCCTGCCATGAGGCAACCCAAGGACACTGTGTGGGCAGCTCATCTACCTAACGTAACTGTTTTCTTTTTGGGTATTTTACTTGGGTTTCTACCGCCCTGCTGCCTATGGTTCCCCGATCGGAGGCAGCTCCCCCTTTTCTTATTTGACCTATTCATGAGAAACCCAGCTGTTCTAGGACCCCCACCACATTAAGTATGAACATGTCCATCCCAACCCCAATCAGGTGTACCCCGTCTTCCAGGTGGTACCCTGGGGACCCCAGGTTAATGAACCCATGTCTCACAAAGCCCAGCTATTGGCCCTGCATATATTTTTGCCATTGTGATGTTCAATTTGCGTCTGGATTTTTCGACTGCTCCTTGGTCCCTGGCCCCCCTCCATGCCCTGCACACTATTATTTCTGACCAAATCACCTCCGCCGGGCAGATTAATCTGGCCAGTGTTGCAAGATCGGCCATCATCTTTTCCAGTAGGCATCTCCTCCCTAACGTGGCTAGATCATTCCCCCCGCGGTGGACCACTAACGCATCCGGCCTGTGGTCCCGCTGCAGCGCCCTTTGTTTCGAGGGGAGAAGCTGGTCCTATTTCATTCCAGATTGGCCCAGCCATATCGCCTCCGTGTTCCGGAGCCAGATCTCTTTGAACTCGCGACGTGCCGCCGCCCACTGCTGTGCCCGGGTTATTTAGGAGTGTCCCACGATCCACACTCTCTTGTGGCCCTCCAGCGGACCTGGATGGGGGGGAGGTAGAAAGCCGAGCTTAGTAAGATGCGGGGTGTATGTACCATTTGAAGGGGCTCAATGCCCAACGCCCCACTGCCTTGATTCGCTCCACCCCAAAACCCAGTTCTGCCGCCGCAGTTGCTGCCCCTATACAGAAAGAATGTGACCCGAATTCCTTTGGCGGGAAGCCCGCCTTTGTTAGGGCTTTCCGCATTACTGCTATGAACTGGAAACGGCTGAGGCATGACCCGTCCCCATGTGTAAGAAGGGGGCCCTGCGCAGGCCCAGCCTTCGACAAATACTCTTGAACCAGGCATACTGGGCAGCAGGATTTTTCTCTGATGCTTCTATCCTGGTGTATTTCCCTTTGCCCGCCTGGTCCATTTTTGATTGGCGCAAGTGGATTACCATGTGCCCCGTCCCCATCATAACGTCTGATCTGTGTAAGCATGCGGTCCCTGGGGTCCGCCGGGCCGGGGCCACTATCTCACTGATTCTGTATGCCCCGAAAAATGCAAGCACAAATGCCGCTTTGAATAATTTCAGCTCTTGCTTCCCGTTGCACACCTCCTCTAGCACGCGGATTGTCTTTTTTAAGGTGGCAAAATCGATGGGCCTCCTACTGTCCCCTGTTCTGGGCTGCAGTCTACCCCAGCCTTTCATCGCCATTTTGCAGTAAAAGGACACCGTGGGGTCTTTTCCTGTTGCCAGTTTGCTGTAGTAAGCCATTCCGTTCAGATGGGCCTGCGCCCAAGGTTTGGTTTTCCCTTCCTGAAAAGCCCACTCTATAAATGTGGCCACCTCGTTGGGCCCTACCATTTGTATCCCTTCGCTGCCCGTTATGGTGGCGAAGGTTGCCCAACACTTACGATATCTGCTCTCAGTTTTAGGGGCCAGCGCATTGTCCAACAATGTTTTCATCCCGAGTCCACCAATTCCCATAGTTCCTCTGGTACTGGTGTCATGACTTGGTCCGCCTCTGGTGCAAGCTCCCTGAAGCTGTCCCACTGGAAACGAGAAATGGAATCAGCCACTGAGTTGTCCAGCCCTGCAATGTGCCTTGCCCTCACCGCTATGTTTGCTGCCAGCTGGCACTCGACTAGCTTGCGCAATAATCTGACCACGGTCAGGCATTTCGTTGTGCCTAGGTTGATTGCTTGTACCATCGCGTGGTTATCTGATTATAGGATTATTTGTCTGTTGGCCTGCTTAGAGCCCCATATGGTAAATGCCACTACAATGGGAAATAGTTGCAAAAGGGTGATGTTGCTGGTGGTCCCATTTTGGTACCACCCGGCTGGCCATGCTGCTGCTGCCCAAGCTGGCCCCAGGATGGCCCCAAAACCGTAACCCCCTGCGGCGTCCGTGTAGAGTTCCAATTGGTCAGCCCGGACCCATGGTTCCCGCCATATGAGAGTGCCGTTAAAACTGGTCAGGAAATGTTCCCACTGCCCCAAGTCCTCCTTGACGCCTTGAGTCAGATGGACCCTCTGGTGCTTCTGTGACAAACCCTTAGTCAACCAGGCTAGGCCCCTAGCGAAGGGGCGCCCTGCCGGTATTACTTAGGTAGCGAAGTTCAGTTTGCCTAGCAGTTGCTGTATCTCGCCTAGTGTCGCCTTTTTTTGTTGCCGTAGCTGTTGTATGATTTGTCGTAACTCCGTGACCTTCTCTTGAGGTAATCTGCATGTCCCGGCCATCAAATCTATTTCTATCCTGAGGAAGGACAACCTGGTTGTGGGGCCCTCTGTTTTCTCCCGTGCTAGGGGGACTCCCAGCTCCTCCGCCATGCCCACAAATGTGCGGAGGAGGTCCATACATTCACCTGTTCCAGCCTTCCCAATGAATAGGAAATCATCTAAGTAGTGTACCCATCCCCCAGCAGAATGGCGGGCCCCTAGTTCCAATTCCAGAAAACTGCTAAAGGATTCAAAATAGGCGCAGGATATGGAACACCCCATGGGTAGGCATATGTCATAATAGTACTCGCCATCTAGTTGGAAACCGAGGAGGTGGTAACTGCTTGGATGGACTGGAAGCAGACGGATATTGACTCTGTCTGTTTTGGCCAATAACGGCCCCCCCTGCTTGTCTGATTCAGTCTATCGCGTCGTCAAGCGAAGCGTATGCTACCGAGCAGCTGCCCTGCTCCAACCAATCATTGACTGAATCCCCGTGTGGGTGTGACAGGTGGTGTATTAGCCTGAAGTTTCCTGCTTCTTTCTTCGGTACCACCCCTAATGGTGAGACTATCATGTTCGGTAGCGGGGGGACGGGAAAGGACCGGCCACTCTGCCCAGTTGGACCACCTTGTCCACCTTCTCCCTAGCTGCCTCAGGGTTGTTTCGAACTAATTTCAAGTTGCAGCTGTCCCGCGGGGCCAATGGACCTTTGTAAGGGATGGGGAAACCCGCTGTGAACCCTTCCGCCAATTGTTGTTTGTCTGCCTTCTTAGGGTAGTTATTTAATAAAGTTATTAGTCTCCTTGTGTTAATGGGAGTGGGCATTGCTCGTCCCCTGCCCAGTCCCTCCCTCCCTTCTCGGGGGGGCCCCACCTTGGTTGTTACTTTTTTGGGTTGCCTTTTTCTCTGTTCGCACCTGCCCCTTGTGTTTGTCTACATTGGACGGCAGGGTGGTTCCCCCCACAAGACCCACAGCTGTGTTTAAACCTACATGCATTCCCCCACTTGCATTCGCCCTTGTCATATTTCCAACATGCTGCCACTCAGGTTTTTCCTGTATTTCCCCCTTTACTGCCCGATTGGCCTTTATTCCTGAAACTTTGTCCCTGCCCTTCAATTTTCCCTTTGAACCCAGAGGGACGAAAATTGTGTTTGCGCGTGTCTACGCCTTCCCTGGCCCCCACCATGTGGGTCGTGAAGCCCTCCATATCCTGGCAGTCCCACTCCATTATTGGCCATGTTTGCATTTTTTCCATAAAACCTTCATTGTACCTCAGCCAGGCCTCGCCCTGGTACTTCTGATATGCCTCATGCACTTTCTGCTCATACAATATTAGCGCTGCTGCACTCTTGGGAAACTTCTCTAAGAACACGCATGCCAGGGTCCTAAAAGCTTTTAGCCAGTTTTCTATTGTTTTCTCCACCCTGGGTTTGCGTCTGTCCCTTCTGTCCTCATCCTTTTTATCCTGCGCCGTAAGATCCAACCCCGCCTGGCTTACCTCTAGCAAGGAGAATATGTCTATGTACTCTTTGCGTGATATCCTTTCTTTCACCGCTAGTGGGATAAGGTTTGCTAACCCCAGGACTTTTGTGGTGGTTGGCGGATCGCTCGGGGACGGGCGTATGTATTTGCTTGCTGGTTTCCCTCCCAAGTTCTGGCCCTCGCCTGCCCCAGCCTTGGCTGGCCGGCTCCCTTCAGGTGGTGGTGTGTCAGCTTGCTTGGTGGTCGGGGTACCATCGGCCCCTTCTGTCCTCATCCTTTTTATACTGCGCCGTATCATCCAACCCCGCATGGCTTACCTCTAGCAAGGAGAATATGTCTATGTACTCTTTGCGCAATATCCTTTCTTTCACCGCTAGTGGGATAAGGTTTGCTAACCCCAGGACTTTTGTGGTGGTTGGCGGATCGCTCGGGGACGGGCGTATGTATTTGCTTGCTGGTTTCCCTCCCAAGTTCTGGCCCTCGCCTGCCCCAGCCTTGGCTGGCTGGCTCCCTTCAGGTGGTGTTGTGTCAGCTTGCTTGGTGGTCGGGGTACCATCGGCCCCTTCGCCCTCCTTATCCCCATTGCCTCGTGGGTTTCCATGGCTAACTCCTGCTTTCTCCCTTGGCTCCTGATTTCCCCCTGGTCTCCCCCCATAAGGGTGTCCTTGCCCAGGCCATTGCCAGCAGGGCATCCAAGGGGCTGCGTATGGCTGTGTTGGACCCCATGCCTTTTCCTGGAATTCTGCTTGGACCTCCTCGGGTTTCCTGGACCGGGGGGATGAAAGGACCATGGTCCATTTGCTGCGTAGTTGCCTCCCACTATTTGCGTGCCATAATTTGATATTAGCAAAGGGTCCCCCCCATGTGTGCCATAATGCCCCTGACTTTCTTCACGCTGCCTGCCCCCTAAGCTTCGCGCTTGATGCTCACCAGATCACCGCTTGCTGCATGCTTCCTGGTTCTTCTTGGGGGGGTTCATGTGCCGAAGTCAGGGTTTGCCACCCTTTTTTACCCCCCGGCCGCTATCCACCTCTTTCTTTGATTGGGTGGGTGGCGGCTGGCTTATGGGCGACCAATCTGGTGCGCCCCATTTTCTCCGGCTTGTCGTGGGGGGGTTCGCCACGGGCCCCTACGGGGTCTGGCTTCGCCTCCCCGGCCTGTGTTTCATATCTATGGAACTCTTCAAACAAAAACACAGAGCACATTGTACTTGTGGTGGACAGTAACATGTCAAATGGACCTTTGTCCATGGGGAAAAAGAAGCGCCCCCCCCCCCAACCCCTTTCCAGCAATCCTGTAGTTTATAGCGCCTTGAACGAGACTGAAGCCCATATATTACAAGACTCATCCATAGGTCGGGTGCAAGGAGGCTTTTGTTGGCAATAAAGCTCTCGCAAGAATGATACTCCTGGTCACCCACACTCATGCGGTGACCCCCTCGCATTCTCTCTTGTTTGGGCAACATCTAAGTCAGAGGCGTGTGAAAGCCCAAGTGATGATATCGCTCTGATAGGTGGCGCGGAGATGGACTCTGGGACTCCACGCCTATGGGAGGAACAGAAGCTCCAGCTGGAGCGCCTAGAGGAGGGAGAAATTCACTGAGCCTGTTCACAAAATGTGCATGTGTGCATTGTAATGGTGTATACATACGCTGTATACTTCTAACTGTGCAATAGCACGAGCCAAGCATCATGTGTGTCTGAGGTCGCGCATGTTTAGGCAGTGCCTGTAAAATAAATGTGCCTCACTCTTGTTATTTGGAGTAAGTGTGTACGAATAAACAGCAATGTAGTTCACAGGTCAAATTCCACATTATTACCGTAATAGATACATAAAAATCACTGCACACTGCCTGACAGATTCCGTGTTACAATCACTTTAGAGAACAAGTAAGCCCATATTTTAAAGGCCTACTTAAATATCCTACTTCACTGCAATGATTTAACTCCTCTCCTCTGAACTATCTACACATAAAAACAACATTAACGATATATGCAAATCTGATAAAAATAACTACACAGGTAAACAACTCTCATAGTAGTCAGGGGGTCTCTTCAGCGTGATTTAATATATTGCAGATATTTAACACCTTGCATCCTGGTTTTTCATCAATAGCATATTACACTTTACACATATCTATCAATCTATCTATCTATCTATCTATCTATCTATCTATCTATCTATCTACAGTTTACAGGGACATTATATTTAGGAAATAGCATTAACAAACCATAGAACTTCACTGAATAAAACAAAGGTTACAGGGATGTTACAGTTAGGAAATAGAATTAAATAAACCTTAGAAATTCAGTAAAAAATCAAAGGTTACAGGGACGTTATAGTTAGGCTCAGATTTTACACAAACAAAACCACAGAAATTCAGCAGTTATAGTTATCTGAGCTAACTCACGCCCCTGCAATGCACCTCTTATGACCTCACATACTACATCACTCATGACATGGTCAGTGACAACACTGAGGACGTCTCAAATGACATCACTGATGATATCATCCAGTGAGTGTAAGTGTTTCATAAAAGTTTATGAGTGTTAGACATATATACTAAGGTACCACAATAGTTAAATGAGTATACTAGTGGAGAGGTGTGGTGCAGCGGCCAGGGCAGCTGACTTCGGAACACAGGGCTCACGGTTCGATCCCCGGCTCCGGCGGCAGCTCAGCTCAGCACCATGTGACTCTGGGCAATAGCTCACTTAATTTCCACGACGGCCCCCAGCGCCTTGAGACCCGTAAGGGTGAGTAGTTCGCGCTTTACAAATACGGATTTACATTTTACTACTAATGAGTGATACTATTTCTAACATATATTATGTGAGTGGCTGTGTGCTTTTCTGTGGGTGTTTGAGCGACTGTATGGGTGTGTGAATGGTTGCATGGATGAGTGAGTGGGTGTGTGAGTGGCTGTATGGGTGAGTGAGTGGCTGTGTCACTAGCTGTATGTGTGAGTGAGTGGCTGTGTGAGTGACTGTATTGGTGAGTGAGTGGGTGTTTGAGTGGCTGTATGGGTGAGTGAGAGGCTGTGTGAGTGGCTATATGGGTGAGTGAGTGGTTGTATGGGTAAGTGACTGGGTGTGAAAGTGGCTGTATGGGTGACTGAGTGGGTGTTTGTTTAACTGAGTGGGCGTGTGAGTGGCTGTATGAGTGAGTGGCTCTCTTGAGAGGCTGGATGGGTGAATGAGTAGGTGTGTGAGTGTCTGTATTGGAGAGTGAGTGTGAGTTGTATGGGTGTGTGAATGGGGATGTAAGTGGTTGTATGGGTGAGTGAGTGGCTGTGCTGAGAGGCTCTATGGGTGAGTGAGTGGGTGTGTGAGCGGCTGTATGGGTGAGTGAGTGGCTGTGTGACTGGCTCTATGGGTGAATGAGTGGCTCCCACAAGGGTCCTCACTGAGTCCTACTTTATTGAATGCATACATCACCCCTTTGATTATATTGGTGTCCTCTCTCGGGTTCTCGTTGTATCTTATGCCGACAACACACAAATTGTGGTGTCAGTATCTTCTGACCCCAACAAACGTGACTGGGGATTTTAGATCATGCATGCTGACGATTGTCACCTGGATGCAGAAGAACTTTTTAAAAATTAACTCAGATAAAACAGAAGTATTACTATTTGGTAGAGACCACTCTTTTTGGAATGCTTCCTGGTGGCCATCCAGTCTTGGGCCCCTTCCTTGTCCCATTCAGAAGGCTAAAAATCTGTGATTTATTTTTGACTCAAATCTACTTCCCTCACTCTAAGCAGGTAACCTCATCTTGTTTTCTTATGTTAAAGATCTTAAAGACAGTTTTACCTTTTATTCCTATGGAACTTAGGAAAACGGTCAAATTAGCTCTTGTAATATCCAAGATTGATTATTGCAATGCCTTCTTTGTAGGTGCCCAGTCTTGCCTTCAGAACAAACTACAAACGATTCAAAATGCGGAGGCCAGAGGTCTTAACAACCTACCCAAATTCTGTTCAGCATCTAATGCCATAAGAGATCTTCATTGGTTGCCCGTCAGGGCAAGAGTCAGATTCAAGGCACAATGCTGGGCCCATAAGGCACAACATCAAGTAGGTCCCCGCTTCCTACAAATCATTTTTAAATGGTACACTCCCTCTTGCACCCTTCGGTCGAGCACTGCCAGGCAGGTCTGTGTGCCAAGAATAAAAAGATCTCAATGGGGAGGAAGACGTTTTCTGTACTCTGCCTCTAAATGGTGAAACTCCCTTCCCTGTCATCTCAGAGAACAATCCAATCTCCTGATATTTAGGAAAGAACTGAAAACCCACCTTTTTAGCAATCCACCTTAAGAGATACGCTCTGTTTATATCTGTTGCTCTATCATTGCTAGAAGGGTACAATGACACTAGTGCCAAGACGCACTAGGGTTAACACTCGCTATACAAAATTC
Organism: Calotriton arnoldi; assembly: GCA_963921515.1. Lineage (NCBI taxonomy): Eukaryota > Metazoa > Chordata > Amphibia > Caudata > Salamandridae > Calotriton > Calotriton arnoldi. The sequence goes on from CAWUFW010000862.1 coordinate 2,506,258, forward strand.
AATAACATAACATATGAGTGAGTGAGTTGGTGTGTGAGTGGCTCTATGGGTCTATGGATGTGGATGTGTGAGTAGTTGTATGGGTCTATGGATGGGTATGTGAGTGGTTGTGTGGGTGTATGAGAGGCTGTATGAGGTGTGAGTGGGTGTGTGAGTGGTTCTGTGGATGATGTAATCAGTTATATCATTTGAGATGTCATCAGTGATGTCACTAACCATGTAATGAGTGATATAACATGCGAGGGCGTAAGTTATAAATAGCTCAGGTAACTATAACTGCTGAATTTCTATGGGTTTGTGTGTGTAAAATCTGAGCCTATCCATAACGTCCCTGTAACCTTAGTTTTTTTCATTGAATTTCTAAGGTTTTTTAAAAATCTATTTTCTAACTATAACGTCCCTGTAACTTTTGGATTTTTCGTCAATTTATATATATATATGTAGTGCCTGTCAGCATTGTGTAGTTACAATTAGCTCAGAGTTTCTATAAGAAGAGCGTTTTTTTTTTTGCTAATAACTATGATGCCATTAGATGGTGAAGAAAAAAGGTTCATCCACATCGGTACCTTAATGAAAAGTTTCACACCGTTCTGTCAGATGGGGGCCAGAGAAAATAAGGTGTCCCAAAGTGTTGATTTCCTATGTTAGCTCCCTAGGAAACTTTGCTCCCTGGTACAGAAAAAGGCTCATCATAATGACACCAAATTTAGCAGCAAGTTAGAATTTACTCAGAAAGTGTGCTTTTTGTGATTTGGTGTAAATCCATGCAGCCGTTTTTGAGGACCTATCATTTAAAGAGTTGCTCGGGTTGGGCTTGAAGGGGTTAAAAAGTTAGCTATATATCTGGATGGTTGATCCTGCAGGAGTCCTGCGGTAGAGAAAAATAAACAAAAATAGTGCCCTCTGATTGGCTGAGTGAGCTGTTCCCTCCCATCAGCCATTGCGGTCTTGCAGGACTGGGCTGAAGGCTATGGGTAGCGCGTTTGGCTACCCAGCAAGGGAGGTTGGGGGGCACGGCCTGATGCCTTGTGGCTAACCTCTCCTGCACAAAGCCAAAAGCTGTGTGCAGGGGGAGTGGATTTGCTGGCCACAGGACTGAAAGTATCTTGAGATGTCTTGTCCCTGGAAGGGTAGAATATCTTTTCAAGCTCTGGGATTACCTCATTCGAGGCAGTGGACTGGTCTACGTCCTTCACCTTGGGCTTGTATGTGGAATGAGATTTGCCTGTGGAAAAATGCTACCAGCTGTATGGTAAGGTCGATATGTAGCTTGACAACCTTTTTGATCAGGCAAACAATACCTTGGAATTCCTCTACAAACTCATCTAGTAATTCATTCTGTGGCAAACTACTGCTCCACATGGAATGCAAAAGCGATCAGTTTTAGTGACTCAGCTGTGCTGCAACTAATGAGGGTGGTGCCTTTGGCTTGAGTTACAAAAAATTGTGCCAGGATGGAGTTGTTGTGATGGATGAACATGGTGATAAAAACACCGGCTAGTTCGATGGAATTAGCACTGTCATAGGCGAAGATCTTCACCGTATTAAGCTTTGGCTGTGACAATAATTTCTGGTAGTCCGCCATTGGCATTACACACACAGTGGCGCTAGTTTCAATTAAGAAGGCCATCTGTAGTACGTGCTTTCTTAGATGTCACTGTGGTTGCTTCTTTTTGTTGTCTAGTGTTGCGTTTACCAATTCAGAAATTAGGTGGACTTACTCAGGATCTGAAAAGGCTGAGCCATGAGACTCCACTATTTTCTTAAGAGTTTAGGTGTCTCAATACAGATTCAGCTTCTTTGCTGTCACATCTTTCTTCCTTACAACACACAAAAGGATGCAGTCAGTCATTTGGTACAGCCTGTCATTGTTCCAGCCAAAATTCTATAACTCCTGAAAACATTTTCTTTTTAGGACAAGAGCCCTCACCCATCATGCTTCATCATCGGACCCCGCCTCACCATGAGAGGAAGTTCAGTGGTGTGGGCTACTTCTCCCGGCTCAGAAAAGAGACCACGGAAGGCTCTCTTGCAGGATTTATTTTTTATAGTAGAATGGGGTCCCTTTCTGTAAGATAGGTGTGGGGGGGAAGGGGGGGTCAATAAAACTGCAGAGTGCAAAAGTGAATAAGATAAATCTAAAAATGCCTACTGATGGACCAATAACTTTATTGTGGGTCCCCAGATGACAAATTAAAAAACAAGGGGAGTGAGATCTTCGACCCTCTCTAAACTCGGCCAACATGTTTCTGCCCTATTTCAGGACCCCTTCAAGGGGTTCTGGGCATTCATCAGGACAGTTATGGAGTCACTCTGCTATAAAGTGCCAAAATAATCAAAAGTGATTGAAAGCTTAATGGCTCTATACTTATCAAATCTATCCTAGTGGCAATTCGGAGGAGTCCACTATTCACAGCACCCGTTATCTAGTCACTGTTTATAACTCAAGCCTCATTTACTGTACATGAACAGGGCAGTTCAGAGAATAATGGACATAAATGGACAAGGAGAACAGCGACTGCTAACTTCATGTCATTTTCAAAATGAGTCACCCACACTTCCCAGCATGCTGCCGCAGAGGGAGATGCTGAGAGCAGTTTAAATGGAAGGATTGTGTTTTCGGTTGTGTTAAGCTTGGTGAAGAGACACTCTGTGTTTGAGGCAAAGCAGATAGAGGTGATGGAGACATTGGATTGACCACCTTGTGAGCGCACAGAGAGGTGACTGCATGCAGGAAGTCGCTGGTCTTTGACTTCCCACTTATCATGATATTGTTGCTGGGTGTGCTAATGTGGCCAAAGCATTGTAGTTCAACGGCACTATGTCGATGGCTTAGTCGGGAGCAGCCAGTGAAGATAAATGTTCATGCACCAGGCATGCACTATAGGTACCAGAGAAATGGCAGTTCACTGTGCTGTACTCACTCATACGGCCCAAAGCATCGGAGCCCGGGTGTGAGTCTCACTTCTAGTCAGGCGTAGTTGGTACTGTGATCTGGTGTGGTTCTTGTGGGCAGCAATAGGGGGTCACAACTGTGTTGAGGCCCTGAGTTAGACCATTTGCTCTGTGTTCTGTTGGCACCAGGAGTCAGGAGTGTGCTCTCTGCACAGTGACTACCTTCGTAGAAAGGTTAGCAGTGCATGGGCCTGGATCACCAGCCTCGCCACCATGTTCTTGTGCTACACAGGAACATTGACTCCGGGGCAGAGCCACATATAAAGACTCAGACACACACAGGTTGGTTAACTTGCTCCGTTCACTTGGCAACCATCAACCTCAACAGGCAGAAACACTTCAGTGCCACCACCAAAGGAGCGAATCACCAAATGAACATTCTTAGGAAATTAAAACCCTTCCTCCCCTCCCCTCCAACGACTTCAAGCATGCAGTGCAAGCTCTAGAGATTCCCAGGCTAGACTATGGAAGTGTAACCTTCTCTGGACTGCCCAGATCCATACTGGAACCCCTAAGAGTCTTGCTCAACTCTGCTGCTAGGCTCATCACTGGCTCAAAAAGAAATAACCACATCACCCCTGATCTGAAATCTCTCAACTGGCTCCCTTACGAAGCAAGAATCCAGCTAAACATTGCCTACATGACACACATTGCCTTCCACTTCAATACTCCTAGATATCTTGCCCAGAAACTATAACTCTCTGGTGACTCCAGATCATCCAGAAGCTCCAAATCCTTACTTCTGAAAAAAGAAAACCTACAATCGATCTTTCTCTGGGATTTCTCCAAGAATTTGGAACTCCTTGCCTACTGAAATCAGATTGAATCCCTCAACGGAATCCTTCAAGAAATAAGTCAAAGCACTCCTTCAGATTCAGATTTCTTCCTTGAGCCTATGATACCCATCCTGATTCCTCTATTTTCCTCACGACCACTGCATACCAACGAACTAGTTTTTCGACTTCTCATTCCTGACACTACCCCCACTTTTCTCGACACTTCATGATCCTGCAGTTTACTTGACTATGTTAATTCTGCTCTTACTGGTTTATCTCCTCTGCTCTCTGAACAATGTAAAACTTACCCTATCTCTCTGGTCACTACTTTATCCTGTATTTTTCCCCGAATATGATGTTATTGTTATTATTGCTCCGCTATCTATATACCTGTAAAGCGCTCTGATACCCGCAAGGGTCATGTTCACGCTATATAAAACTATCAAAATAAAATAAAGTGAATCAGGGGTATAGCAACCAGAATACATTTGTTCTTAAACAAAAGCCCAGGTCTCAAAGCTTTCTGTCCTATTCAAATATGTCTACAATCATAATACAAGTCCCTCGAAAATTTGGTAATGATCCTCTGAAATTTTACATTGGCCCACCACCACCCTAGGAAGAACAGGGCAATGCCTGGTCTTCCTTAACCCTTGGTTGGCACCCACACGACCCAGCCATGCTGAAATTAGACCATTCACCATAGCCGGACCAAACCAGTGAAATCCCTGTCCTCTATTTTTTGTGCCAATGTCTGACAATCCAAGGCCACTCTTAAGACACGCTAATTTATTTTTTTATTTTGTTTTTTTGTGACAAAGGGTGTTTGCAGTTGCTTTATTGTGTTGTCCGCATCTAACTTACCATAATTGGTTTTCTCCTTTACTCCTCAGACCCTACTGACTACCTTAACTGGGGTCACGTGACTTTCAAGCTGTAATATTTTATTTTTTCCATTACAAAGGATTATTCGAAACCTATTATGCGTGTCAAAATGTGTATGATTTGTGCACGTAACTAACTGGTAATTGGCAAATCAACAGGTTTTCACACATATTATTGTCTATGGAAGTTGAACTGCGTGACAATTCTCCTTTCTAAAGAGTAAAGTAAAGCCTGCAGCAAGTGAAATCAATACGCCTCCTACGCGCCTCTCACCTTCCGGTTCAACATGTAAAAGGCAATCTGTAGGTAAAGTGACACCGAGTGTAGCAGCAGCAGATGTTTGCGTACAAGACGGACGCCATGTGTGACGGTCTGCACCCGCTGCCCCCTTAGCGTTCACCTGTTGCTGACCCCACTGTATTATTCAGGGTCACAAAGGTGTAACAGCCCTTCCATGCTGGAAGCGCGGCCTGCCCGGGGCCATCGCTGTGGCATATGGCGACGTGGCACCACTCAAGGGTGTTGGATATCATAAACTCAGAGCTGGCACAGCCTCATACCATCTACCAACTGTATGCAAATCGAGGACACTTTTCACTGGGGTCACTTCGGAGCAACCTCTCCTACGGAATACGCAATCAAACAGGCAAATGCTATAAAGCTGGTGCTTATGCTGCAGGTAAGATTACACAAAGGCTGCATTGTGCATTAGCTAAAATGTTGGTGTCCTGTTTTGAAGTCACTTTGTATGCAACATAGAAAGCAATTCTAAAACAGTGAGGGCTTAGCTGTGTCTCTCTATCACACCCACATTATGTCGCTCTCCTGTCACTTGCTAATTTTAATATATATGTGAGGTTTTACATAACGTGGACGATGTCAAATGCCGACGTCTGAGCGCTTACAAATCAATACAGTTTTTGAACACAAATTATCTTGAGGTAGTCATTAGAAGCATTTTTTGCTTGGTATGCTGCACAGGGCGCCACAAGGTGGGCTTTGAAGATCATTTGGTCAAGGCCTCAAGCTCAAAGGGATGCTACCCAGATGCATTTGAGAAGGGACGTCACCCGGGGTTTCCGGGCCCCTTCAGAAGTCCTGCGAACTCAGGGGATTAGCTTCCATTGGTGAAGCATGGTCAGTGGTACCTGGGCCTTAGGGGCCCACTGAACCCTGATTATTGCGCATTCTCAGTTCAAACAGCGGCGTGGGAGCCCACACTAGGGCCCATGAATCACTGGCTAGGCAAGTGTGCGAACTATATAGTCCACAACATACAACTCATCGCACAAGAATCATATGAGAAAGTTGTCGTTCATAGACTTGGCAGTTTCAACCATTAGTTCAAAAACTTTGCAAGCTGAACTCCAAACTGGCACCAGGATATGCGCTTGGTGTCAGCCGAAATTATTGCTTTTTATTATTGTGTAGCCGTGGGAGTGTGTGTTCCCACACTGGCGTATTCTTGTTGTGCTTTCTGACGAGATGACTGAGGGCCTGATTAACAAAGGTAAACGTACACTTTTGTGTACATTTACTATTTTTTTGCTATTCACAAACTCAGATTGAATAGAAAGTGTAGGAGTGCGGAGACTCCGCAGTCAGGTGGAGAACTCCGCACATGAACAGATAGGCCTCGCTTATCTTTTTATGTCAGAGTTCTCCGACCCGACTGAAAAATCTCCGAAATTGTAAATTTTCTAATATATCAGAATTTCTGAATTGCAAAAAAAAAAAGTAAACATACACACAAGTGTAAGTTTGCCTTTCTGAATCAGGCCCTATGTAAGGTAAGAACATGTTGACTGAAAAAACTACAACTGGCTGAAAATCACCCTCATATCGTTGGGCCAGTGAACTGCTACGTAAAATTAATAAAAACTCCTATTCCTGTCTCTTTGATGCATGAATGTAGGCACTAATACATGCTACATTGTTGTAATTTCTATTGCCCTTGTGGGTATTTACGCATACCTGAGGCACTTTTCTTCTACCAATTCTCACGGGAAGAACCCAAAGTGTCAGGATGCCTCCCTTCACATCAGAGACCAAGAAATTGATATGCGGAGTCCCACAGGGATCTTCCTTCGGCCCACCCTTTTCAACATATACAAGACCACCGCTCGCCACCATCATCTGATCACAAGACATCCCCGTCATCTCCTACGCCAATGACATCCAACTCTTTCTCTCACTGACAGACAAACCAGCCACTGCCAGAACCATCTTCACCAACTGCCTGATCATAGTAGCAGTCTGGATGTGAACCACTGCCTGCAGCTGAACTCCGACAAGACAGAGGTACTATTCTTTAGCAACAGGACCTCCCCATGGGACTCCACCTGGTGGGCGGCAGCGCTAGGAGCAACACCAACACCCACAACCACAGACCACACAAGAAATCTAGGGATCATCTTAGATAATAAGCTCAACATGATGTCTCAAGTAAACGCAGTGTCCACCTCCTGCTTCCACATACTACGCATGCAGCAAAACATCTTCAAATGGTTGCCTCAGAACACCAGATGGATTGTCAGGCAAGCACTCTTCACCACCAGGCTGGACTATGGCAACCCTCTTTATGCCAGAATCTACAAACAGCTCCTACATAGACTCCAGACCATCCAGACACTGCTGTAAGACTTGTTCTCGACCTCCCACGATGCACCAACATCACACTACAGCTCAGGAAACTTCACTGGTTCCCCATTCATAAGCGCAGCCAATTCAAACTTCTCACACACACATACAAAGCCCAACACCACACAGGACAAGAATACCTGAACATCCACATACACTTTCACCAACCCTTCAGACACCTATGCCTCACTCGCACACATTCTCCGCATCCTCAAATGCAAAACTGGAGGTTGCATATTCTACTACATTGCACACAAGACATGTAATAACCTCCCTCAACACATCAGAGCCTCTTCCTCACTTCTTGAGTTCCGGAAGAAGCTGAAGATTTGGCTCTTAATATAAGCACCTTGGGTACCACAAACCTACACACCTACCAAAGGAGCTGGATACCCTCTTGGGTGATCTGTGCGCTATACAAAACAGTATAACATAATATTCTAGGCATGTTACTAATCAAATGTATGTATTTATATGGTATTTCTATATTGCGAACCTAGCCAAAAGACAAAGGAGCACGGTGCATGGCCAAAGGCAAGCTTAAAGTCAGCAAGTAACTGGAGAGGAAGCTGAGTTGTGGATGGCTAATGTATTGTGATGTTGTGGTCCTTAAAACTGTATGTCTTCAACTCTTTCTGAAATTGGAGCATCATTGGGGCAGTCCTGTTGTTGCTCGAGATCCTAGAAAAGGCCTGCTGCCTTGTATTTTCTTTTTTATATTTCTTAGGGCCTCAATACGAGTTTGGCGGTGTGAGAGAGGGGCTGTCCCGCTCCTGCACCGCCAAACCCATGGTTGAACCACCCGCCAGAGAAGGAGATTTTTCCTGTCTGGCGGGCCGTTCTTTGGCATTCCCATGGCGGTGCCTATGAAATAGGCACGGCCATGGGAACGACAAAATCAGTACCTGCACGGCATGGACTGCTGCATTCCATGCCGTGCAGGTACTGGGGTGCATGTACACAGGGGGGCACAACATGTGCCCCCTGCATGCACCCCATGGCCCTGAGGCACAAGAGGGCACTGTAGTGCCCCCTTTGTTTCCTCTCTGCCACAGTTTCCATGGCGGGCTCACTGCCATGAAAACCGCGGCGGAGAGGAAACTTGTAATATGATTGGCAGGACCGTGGTGGGCCCACCACGCATATTGCAGCCTCAAAACCGCTGCACCACAATCGGGGATCTTTGATCCCTCGCGGTTGTGGCGGTCCCAGGGCGGCCCAACCGCTCTGGTCATAACCCTGCAAGTCTGGCGGTCTGTGGACTTCCTGACTCGTAATGAGTCCCTTAGTCTGCAGTCTGATGGTTTCCTGGCTGTGGGTGTGCCGAAGACCAGTAGAGAGAGTGATTTTCTGCACTTATTTGTCTTTCATACAACTTTTACCTTTAATTCCCTCTCAACCCCAGTGACTCTTTGAACACTGCAATCTGAACCATGTTTAAAGAGCTTTCTACAATTTGAAAACTACTGGTTTAAAGGGCTTTCTAGCCTTTTGGGCAATCGGTCAATATAGTTGTCTTTTGATTTACCTAAAAGACAAAGCCATCGGGTTGGGGCAGAATCAGCACCATGTCAGATGAGACTCTTCTTGCATATGGGATACTCCGGATTGAGTACTGCGTTGCGTAGGTGACATAAACCAGGGTTCCCCAAAGTCGGTCCTGGAGGGCCGGATCCATTCCAGATTTGTTTGCATATTCTCCATTTAGATAAATGTAGTTATCTTAAAATCTGGCATGGATAGGGCCCTCCAGGCCCGACTTTGGAGATCCCTGACATAAACCAATGAAGAGAACACAGGATAATTACACAGAACTTCAATAATCAAGTAAAACAGATAACAGTTAAGGGCATTTTTACAAAAGAGAGGCCATGGAGCTGCCTTTGGCTTCATTCATAGTTCAGTTTGATTTATTTTGTTTTTTAATAAGCAGCTTATTTTTAATAACAGCACGGTTTATCACTCTGCAGTTCGTTCAAACTTAGTTTCTAGATTTCCCATTCATGACTTAGGTGCAATATATTTACACCCGGTTGTGAAATGGCTTCCCCGTTTGTGTCTTGGTGCACTGTAGGTGAATGAATGTAATTCGTATCACATTTAACGCGCCCCATCACTTTTAAAAACATGGTAAGAAATATGGAATATGCACCACGTGACCTCTTAAATAATAACAAAAGAAGAGAGGCCTCTCAATAACTAAATATCGCCACTACTTAAATAAGTGGCGGCAAAAGCAAGACCACCTGCCAGACATAATTATGCCTTGAATGTTTAGACTCCAAGGCGCGACCCGTGTCACGACCTCTGACCTGTACGTCTCGTCTAGCTTTTATATACAGTGGTTCCAAACATAATTGCGGGTTGTGTAAACAGTCTTTCAGGGAAGTCCGTCAAGATCTTCTGTACTCACCAGTCAAGTGATATGCTCAGTGGTTTTTCTTGTTCTTTATGTTAAGAGTTTACCTGTCAGTTGCAGTGGTGTCACCAATCCGAGGCGGTCTGGCAGGCTTCCAGAAAGCAGACTGCACAGTGTCGGCCTATCTGACAGTTAGGGCTATCACAGAGGGAGGAAAACACTGGCCTGGCTTTAGGATCAATAAAGACACCTACTCATGCCCAAATAAGGACATTTAGCAGGAATGGCTACTCTAACTATCAGAGGACATAACACTCCTGGGCATTGCATATGTAGGATCTGTTAAAAGTACACAGACATCCAAAGGGCAAAACATTCATGGAGCGCTGCGAGGCCGCACTAACTGCAGAGCGAGCGCTATGTAAATGTATCTAAAATTAGTATATTGAGAGTTACCATTAACATAGGTTTTATTGTTATTGCTGTAACGTTCACAGGCAGGGTTTACTAATACTTTTATCAGAAAGGCTTGCAACGTTCACTTAGATAAAGACAGTGGGAATTGGTTTTGCCAAGCACATTCCATTTTGCAAATGTTGCTACCAGTTTTTGGACAATGCTTTTGTGATGAACAAGTGGCACAAAGTATCTGCCATTTACATGGCCTTTTGTTTTTGAAAGCTGTCTCAGCAGTGTGTCTGCTGGTTGTCGAAGAATGAATGCATCTATTGAGGTTAATTAACACCATGTATATACAAGTCAACATCATATAATAGATGGTTACATACAACTTAAAAACTGCAAATTTGGTGTCGCATGTAAAACAACTTGGCCCTCAGTACATATGATGATTTCCTCTCAGTTGCACTTTCACAGAGGGTCGGGTCTTAGAGACACCCATAAGGCCCTAGAAGTGAGTGTGTGGGAGATATGCCCCTTAGCTATGGGCTTCCCCACAGCAGATCGATTGACCTTTCCTTCACCAACCTCTCTCTTAGATATTGCGCAGTTTCTACATTCCAGTGTTTCTATGTGTTTTATGCTATTGGGTCCATGCAGGGGCGCAACTAGACCTGACTTTCAGGGGGGGAGGGGGCTAACTCTTCAGTCAGTGGGGGCAGGACAAGCATTTCAAGAAATGTAGGTGGAGATATGAGGGAAAGAAGTGCCAAACTGCCGTTTAAACGTATTAGACAAACACAAACTTATTATGAGGGACAGGCTGGAGTCAATTGTTTGTGGCGGGCATACTTGCTGAGGCCATATTGTTGATGGGTGGTGTTTGATCCAATTACTGCATATGGATATTTTGAGTTGTGACGTGTTTATTTTGCTGTGGTTAGATATCCATTATTTCACCTCGAGATATTGTCCAATTGAGTATGAGTCAAAGTCAGATGAGTTTTCATACTTAAGTATGATTTGTTTATTATCTGCTTAACAGTACCACTTGAAATTGAAGGAGCAGATTGGGTGCAATAATAAGCTAAAGTAAATGTTAACCCCTTCGGTGCTCATGACGAGATGGACTCGTCATGGCACACAGTGGGCGTGTGCTCATGACGAGTCCAGCTCGTCATGGCACCCACCCACGGGGGAAGCGCTGGCGCTCCCTCCGTGGGACGCCTATCTGGGTTTTTTTACCGGGGAAGGCAGGGGAAGCCCTTCCCCTGCCTCCCCCCGCCCCCGTACACGTCATTGGAGGTTTCCCTTTCTTCCCCGACGCGCTGGAAGCCATTTGCTTTCAGCGCGTCGGGGAAGAAACAGGTGAGTTTTGGCTCTGGGGAGGGGGGGATTCAAACAAAAGAGGCATCGGGGGAAAGGAAAGGGTTTTCCTTTCCCCCGATGCCTCTTTTGTGCATTCCTGCTGCACGATCGTGCGATCGTGAAGCAGGAATGCCCACTAGCGCCAGGGATTTTTTTTTTTTTTTATATCTAAAGGCAATACTGCGTGCGGGGAGCGGCCCCTTAGGCAAGGGTCGCTCCCCTTATTGGGGGCATATTAATTGTGAGTACCAAAAGCCTTAAGTGGGGTCCTGGCACCAGGGCAGAGTCACGTGGCCAATATATTGTGATTAACTCTCCTATAAGGAGGGGGAGGGGTCACCTGGCTTCAGTCATTCAGACATTCTTCTTCCATTTCTGGGCTTTTCTGCTGGGTGAAGTGGTTTGGGGGCACAAGGGCACTCAGGGGTGACAGACCTCCATTTATGATAGTGGAGTCGTTGAACTCGGATGTCACCTTACTATTTGACCCAGAACTGAGCAGCAAGTGCACCCCCTGAGCACTTGACCTTGGAGGGAGCTGGGCAGAGCAGTCCAAGGCTCACCCAGAGAGGTGGTGTGGGCAGGAAACTCCGAACTCAACCAAGCTGCCCATTAGTTATTAATGACCAGCCGGTGTTATTACTTGTAAAAGAAAAAATACTTTTATCTAAACACAAAGCTAAATAATACACATAAAAACCTACATGGGCACAGTGTAACAATGGCCAGATCTCTCTAGACCCCTCTGGACTACAGAGGAACGCACAACAAGTACCCAAACTGGGTGAAATGTAAAGACCACTCCCAATGCATTTGTAATTTGATTTATTAAGTGCAAAACCCCTTCCTACTGTATTTGTCACTGGGTTTACACAATGAACAAGCATAAAGTCCTTTCGGCCTTTCGCCCAGATGTGCAAAGAATGTTAAAATAACTTTGTCTGCCCCCCCTGGGGGGGGCAGATATTTGCATAATGTTTTAAAAAATTGGCCCATTGGACCAAGAGACCATTTTGTGTGGGGAGTGGCCCCTTGGGCAAGGGTCACTCCCTTTGGGGGCAATATTTGTTTGTGGCTGTCTGCCCCCATTGGGGGGGGGCAGATCTCCCAATTTTTTTTGATAAGGTGCCCACTAGACCACCAGGGATTTATTTGTGGAGAGTGACCCCTTGGGCAAGGGTCGCTCTCCTTTGGGGGCAATATTTGTGGCTGTGTCTGCCCCCCAGGGGGCCAGATCGCCATGTTTTTTTTATATTGGGCCCACTAGACCACCAGGGATTTATTTGTGGAGAGTGACCCCTTGGTCAAGGGTCGCTCTCCTTTGGGGGCAATGTTTGTGGCTGTGTCTGGTGGGCAGATCTCGCCATGTTTTTTTAAAATTGGGCCCACTAGACCACCAGGGATTTGTTTGTGGGGAGTGGCCCCTTGGGCAAGGGTTGCTCCCCTTTGGGGAGCATTAATTTGGCCGTTTCTGCCACCCTGAGGGGCAGATCGGCTGATTTGTTTTTTTGTAGGGCCACTAGGCCACCAGGGTTTTTTTTTTATGTTGGGGAGCGGCCCCTTGGACAAGGGTCGCTCCCCTTTATGGGAGGATGATTGTGGCCATTTCTGCCCTCTTTGGGTGGCAGAATAGCAGTATGTTTTTAGGCCCATCTGCCCCCAAGGGGGGCAGAAGCCACTAGACACCAGGGTTTTTTTAATTTTTGTTTTGGGGAGTGGGTTGCTCCCCTTTTACGGGGGTGAATATTTTATTTATACTCTAGGCCCACCTACCCCTTAGCTTGGCTGGTGGATTGTGTGTGGACTGGTGCATTATTTGCATATGTGATTGTAATGTTTTTTTCTCCTTTTTATTCTAGTGTAAAGCTTTTGATTCCTGTTTGCGGTTTCGACAGTGGTTGTTCTGCAGTTTTGCGTAGTTGCATTTTTTGGTAAGAAAAACATTTTTGTTGTATTTACTCCAAATGAGTATTATTGTCATGTATGAATGAATTTTTTTGTAAGTGGTGTCATAATGGCAACATATTTAGTTAGTGTTTTGAGCATGAAATTCTTTGCGATGTGTTTTGCATTGTCTTATGTGTAATTTTCTTTTTTCTTTCTTTTTTAGTGGGATATTGTTGATCCATACTGTGTCTGTGCAGAGTAGGTGGTGGTGAGTTTAGCTGTTTCTGGCAAGTGAGTGGTATCGTTTTGGAGTATATAGGTATTTCTGATAAAGGTGCATTTTGTTTATTACTTATTTTACAAAGTGTTTGTTGTTGTTGACTTGTTTGACAAGTTACCTTTATTAGTAAGCATTATGGCTAGCCGTAGAATGACTGCTCAGCAGGTGGTTGGTATGCTTCTTGAATCTTCCTCTGAGCAGGATTATGAGACTGACACTGCGTCTGAGGGAGAGGAGGGAGGGGAAGATTCAGGCAGTGAGTTTTCTCTCCACATGGAATCATCGGATGATGAAGGTACTCTCAGTGCAGATGAAGCTACTCTTGGTGTGGATGAAGCTACTCTCAGTGCGGATGAAGTGCCTGTTTTAGAGGAGGATACTGCTGTGCCGATGGTGCAAGAGGCATCTGGATTGCAGCCTGAGGCTGCTAGGCTTCCTACTGGAAGTGCTGGACTCTGGGTTGATCCAAACATGGTGCAGCCGGTGTTGCCTGCCTTTAGTGGTGATGCAGGGTGTAGAGTGGATTGTGAACATTTTTTCAGTTGTTTATGGATGATGTATTTTTGGGTGAGATTGTTGAGCAGACTAATTTGTATGCTGAACAGTTTTTGAGGGACAACAGTGACAAACTTAGGCCCCACTCTAGAGCTACCCGGTGGACTCCCACAAATCTGGAAGAGATGAAGAAGTTTTTGGGTTTGACTTTATTGATGGGTTTGATAAGGAAGCCGTCCATGGCTTCATATTGGTCTACCAGTCCCTTGATGGCAACGGCCATATTTCCTGCAGTTATGACTCGTGATCGGTATTTACTTTTGCTACGGATGCTGCATTTTGTTGATAATTCTTTGGCGTTGCCACGAGATCACCCTGAGTGTGACCGTCTTTTTAAGATTCGGCCTGTTCTTGATCACTTTGTAGATCGATTTTCAGAGATCTATACTCCAGGGAAAGAAATATCTATTGATGAGTCTTTGGTCTTGTTCAAGGGCCGTTTGGTTTTTAGGCAGTACATCCCTAGCAAGAGGGCACGCTATGGAATTAAGCTGTATATGTTGTCTGAGAGTAGGACAGGATATGTTTTTAATTTCCGTGTGTACACTGGTCGGGATTCCACTATTGACCCCCCTGGTTGTCCGTCCACTTTTGGAGTTTCAGAGAAAATTGTGTGGGATCTTGCTAGAGGACTGTTTAACAGAGGCCACCATTTGTACCTTGATAACTTCTACACTGCTGTTGTTGTAGGGATTCTGCACATACACAGAGCTATGCACAGGATAATAGGACCTCGGAGTATAGTGGTGAACCAACCCTGCACCTTAGTACCCAAAACCCCAATCCGACTAGCTTTAGCGTCTCATTAGCAACAATGCTACCAATGATTAGACAACCCAGAACACGGTATCTCTCTCTCAGGACTCGCAGGAGCAAGAACAGCCTTTCATAACTCACTCATACTGGTCCACAACGTGCGTAATAAGAGACACAGTATAGTTTAAAATGTTTATTTCAACTATCGTGCTCTAAGATACAGTACACGTGCCAGTACTATCAGCATAATGCATAAGGATAAAATAATAAGCATAGTTACAATTCCATAGAATACAAACGGGGAAAGCATTTCATAAAGCAGTGGATATAGGGCTAAATGACCATACCACCCTCCCGTGCTATTAGCTAGTTTATTATAAAAATAGTAGACCTCTGGGCATTGTCAGGCGAACCCTCATACATCATCAGACAAACACAGCTCTTCTCCCTGGAAAGGATTTTCTCCAAGCGCCTCTAACAGTGAAATCACAATATTAAAAGCACACGAATTTCTCCAGTGCAGCTGTACTTAGTGTTATGTCTAAGTGCGAGGGACTGGCCAGATCAGCAAGAACAAGGGACGTTGTTTTTCGACCTTGTACATGTTGTGCAGACGTAACCCACAGGGAACAGGAGAAAAGGTGAAAGGCAGAAATGCAGACAGTCCCAATGTAGCCGGGCAGAAGCAGAGGCTGGAAAAACAAAGTCTCAAAGTAACGTGCGCAAAAAAGGCATCATGGCAGCCAGGCCTAAGCCAACTTAGCAAGGCAGACCATGGGGCCACAAACCACATGACACCCTCCCCTGGTCAGTCCATTGGTGAAGACATAGGACGAAGACAGAGTTCAAATAGATGGAGCAGAACGGCAGCGTCTGTGATGGAATAGTCCCCAATGAAGGACAATGAATGGGAGAGGGAAAACAAACAATGCAGAGAGTAAAAAAAAAAATAGTCCAGGGAGGCAGGACGCGGAAAGCGGAGGCCCCTAATCCAATAGAGTGTAAGTGCAGAAAAACGCCACACCTTCCAAGAGGACATCGTTGGAATCGTCAGAAAAAAGAGAGGCCATCCAGGTCACCAAATCAAAACTGCATTCATGTTCCTCGCAAGAGGGAGCAGTAAATAGCATTGCGGGACAACTTGCGTGATACTCAATATAACTTTGTTGTAGGAGATTCTGAGCAGCCGCTCAGATATCCCATTGTGCCAAAATCCCAACTGCAGCTGCACGAGCCATGAAGCCATCCCCGGAACAGTCTCGTTCATGGGCCTCTAAGGGACCCACCAACTGGACAAAATCCGGGTCAAACAGAGACGTATTGGAGAGGCAATAATCCAAGGACCATGAGAAAGGACATCTGATGCAAGACATCACAGGTTGCACGCAAGTGAAATACGCAAAGCGAAAAGAAAGTCTATAGGACACACTGAGTGTCGCCAATGGCAGGATGCCGAAGCCAGCGAGGATTCGCTCACGGAGCATCTGGAGTCGACCTGGGTCGAGAAGGGCCCAAGGAAGTGCAGCCATTGCGTAATAAACAGACCAAAAGCAATACACCAGCCGCTAAGGCGAGGATCAACGGAAAGCCGCCAAAGACGCTGGAAAAAATGGAATGAATAAAAGCCGGTATTACACCAAAAATAGTTTAAAAGGAGGTAACAAGGCCAGAGCCCACAACTTTAAAAAAGTGTACCAGACCTCCGGTGCGTGATGCATTAAAAACACGGTGAATCAGTTCACCGAAATGTTGTGGGAGGTTTGTGTTCAACAGGGCCTGTATTTCACTGTGGGTACTCGCCACCTGGAGAATGAATGTCTCCCGGGCGGATGTGAGCATAACCTCCTGGTTCAATAATAGTGCCTTTATTCTGCTCAATTTATTGAAGTCTGCCTTCAAAGTAGGAATGGAAGGCCAAATGGAACTATCTATGATGTCGTGCGGGGGAGGAAAAAGCAAATTTTTGCAGCAGACAACCCTGTGTGAAACTGTTACAATATAGGGTATGCCGGCTAGCATGCCACAGCAGTCCTGATTGTTTAGAAGCAGATAGCTACCATTTGCAAGCACAGTGAAAGTAGGAGAAATAGCAAGAGCAGGAATGCCCTTTAAAACACAAGCAAGATTAGGAGCCGAAACGTTACAAGCTCCGTGCAATTTAATGTTTTTGCAAATAAGAGAATGACCCACAGTAGAATCGCATGACTCCCCCGTGAGAAAAACTTCCTTTCCGTCCCTCAGGCATTTATACATGAAAGGCAGGGACCAAAGTTCATGCAGGAAGGCACTGCCCAAGGGCTGAAAACGGCCCACAGGATAATGTTTCATGCACAAACTAAATTCAAATAAAGAAAAAGGCAAGGCGATAACCCCGTGCACTAGCCACACGGCAGAATCCAATTCCGCCACAGAGAATGGTAAGGGCTCTATTTTTTCGATATGTAACAGAGTGTATGTTGCATCTTTCATGGACATGAACTGCTGTTTTTCAGTTAAATTAAAAGGCAGAAATAAGGCAGAGGTGTTCAAAAAGTGCCAAGGAACTTTACCCATTTTAAGTGTTTGCAAAGTCCATGCAAACTGCATTACTGAACGCATTTGATTCTGACCTTGATATAACACAGAAACATCATCTTGTACAATATCAACAACAGAGGAAACAATATTCTCTAATGTGTAAATGCGGGAAGACAGGGTATTAATGCTATTATCAACAACAGCAAGCACCTTTTCTAAATTAGCTTGATCTATTTCCCGTAGACAGGAAGCAGCTTCAATTTGCGAAAGCTTCCAGAGTTCATTGTAAGTTTTATAAATGAATCTCTTAGGTCGAGGGCCACGAGGCCCCAGAACAAAATCGGACAGATCAATGTTGCCTGAAAGCAGGGCTAAATGCTGTTTCACAGAATCTAATGAAGAGTGCTGCAACCACTGTTTACATAATTTACCAACAGAATATGTTGTAACAGTACGAGAGTCAGAAAACCTCGGGTCTGGCCTATCCTGTTTGTACCCAGGAGCTGAGTCATGAAAACGCAGTTGGCAGGCATCCGCTGCCGCCGGCCAAGCCAACCAGGGTGACTGAACAAACGTGGAGACATTAAACAAATTGTTCTGAAACAAAGCTTGCACAGACGTAAGGGACATATTGAAAAGCAAGCTTTCGTTAGGAGTGGAAGACAATACGGGAATGGAAGGTGCTTTCAATTGTTTGGAAGTAGCCAAACCCCAACACGTTGTTTGATAGATGGTACGATTTAAAAACAAAATTTGGGCCGGAATAAGGCAAGTACGGTGCAAGGCTTCTGTGCCTTGCACCTGCCATGGCTTGGAGCCCCAAATAGATTTCAAGTCAATGGTGTCCTTCCAGTACTCATAACCACCCACAGCTAAGGCGTTCAAAAAGAAACCCGAATATAGTAATTTGGTGTGAGTCAACATGATTTTCTGTGTGGATGAAGTGTTCAATTTAAAATAATAGGACCCAGGGTTTGATCTATCAAAGTCTGTAAAATAAGTAAACTTATTTCTAAGAGTCTGGGAGCTACCTGGCAAAGGGGTCGGACAATGTTCCCATTGGGTGTAATTAACAGGAACTCGAAGGGTACTGGGTTTATGGAGAAAGTGGTTGCCCCAATGCTGGTAACAATATAAATCGCCATAATTTGCAGAATTCATGTACAAATCTTCAGCATTAAAAGCAGCATAATATTTTAAATCGGTAAATAACGATTCAACTGCATGCACATCCCAATCGTCAGAATGAATATTACTTTTAACGACATCACCCATTGAAACACGGAGGACATTTGGTACATTAATAATCTCGGTTGGTCCATGAATTTGGAAATTTACCGCATCTCATACGATGCCATCAGCGACTGGGAAAGCTGAAATGTTCACAAATGTGTGGTCACGCTTCATGATGTGAGAGGAAGAATGCGGAGCCAAAGTTCCAGCGACACAGTTCACTGCAGAGCGTTCTGGTAAATAGTGACCATTGATGAGTAAGAAAAAAACTGTCACAAAGCCAATGGACATGAACAGAAAAATCAGGAATAGTACCAACCAGATGTATGTCCATGGAGGGATCAAAAAATTGTCTCTGAACCAGGATACAAAAATACTGAATCTGGACGGGATAAGTGATGAGGTGGAATCCGAATCAAAGGAATAACGTGTTGGGCTCATTGGTGTTGTTGGTAGGTGAGCCACCGACTCGGTGGTGGGGTAGGTATACTCAGTCTCCTCGTTGCAGGGGGAGTCCGGGTCGTCGAGTAAGTGATCAGGCAAATCTACCATCTCGATAGCAACATCAGTGACCGTTCGGGCTGGAAGGCCACAAACATTTGTCTGGGAAATGACTGGACAAGAGACCGCTGGTGTTACACTATTCAGGATCGGCCAGATGTTGTAGCTTGACATTTTCCACTGAGATGTATCTGTTCTCTTTGCGACCAGGAAGCGGTGGTAAGATGACGGTACGAGTACCCTTCAAGCCAAGGACTGGAACCGGTGCACGATAAGAGGGGCCAAATTCTTTTTTGTTTTCCACCTTCTCTCGGACCAGGTCTCCAACCTTCGGAAGCCAGCCGGCAACCGGAATCTGTAGCGCAGTGTCTGTGGCTGAAGGTAAATGTTCGTTTGCAAGTTTGTCTCGGGCTTCTTGTAAGTCCTGTAACATAGTAGAATGGTTATCTACATCAAAGATTGCGGATTGCGCCGCCATGTCTAGACCATCAAGGTCGGGCACAAACATTCGTATGCCAAAGAGCATTTCGTATGGGGTCCGCCCACCCAGAGGTCTTCTAGGGAGATTATTAAGTGCACGTTGTACGGTATACAAGTGGGCCAGCCAGTTCCTGCCAGTACCTAAGACTCTAGCTGTCAAGGATTGCTTTAAGTCACGGTTCATTCGTTCAACAATCGAATTGCCCTCAGGCCGATATGGAGATGAAAATTTCACCCGCACCCCCAGTGACCCCATTGCGTCCTTGTACGCCTTAGAGGCGAACGCTGGACCTTGGTCAGAATGGAAGGTGCCACGGGCAAAAATTCCCACAAAGACACGCAAATCCCTTATGACATTTCGAGCGTCAGCACTCCGTTGTGGCCAAACCCAGATGAAACGTGTGCACGAATCCACTGCAACTAAGATGTATTTATATGCAGTGTCAGAAGAAAATGGACCGCAGTGATCCAGGTAAACACACCAAAAAGGTCTGTTAGAAATGCAGAGCGGGGTTTGTGGTGGTCGTGTAACCGTGGAAGCTTAATCTGCTGACAAACGTCACAAGAAAGCACATAAGTACGGGTCTGTTTATATAAACCACGCCACCAGTAACGCTGCTGCAAGATGGAAACCGTCGCAGACACGCCTGCATGAGCCGAAGCCATGCCTTCGTGTGCGGCCGTTATCAAATCAAGGAAAGTCTGCGGTCCGCGTTGGGAATCAGCCGATCACCAACGTCTGGAATTTTTACGTAAGGAGCCTGCTCGGGACCTAATTGATAAGAGTATTTGGAAGGGAAACCCCTAGGGTAATTAGCACCTTCCTTTGTCGCAGCAATAGCCGCCAAAATATCAGTATCTATTTTAGTCATGGATCTTGTAACTGCTGCGACTGAGCACATGGCTACTGCTGATTTGGCAGCTTCATCTGCCAAACCGTTACCGACAGCATGTGCGCCCACACGCTGGTGGCCAAGAGTGTGAATCACCTGTGTGAGAGGCAGACGTTGTTTCAGATCTGCACTTGAACCCAAAGCATTTTATGCTTAATTGTGCCGCCTTTTGCATCTCTATAGTCGTTTTGCGAACAAAAGAATAGATTGTCATTGAAAGACTGAACACAGTAGTAAGAATCGCATACAATAAGGGTAGTCACATCTGGATTTGCGAACTCAAGCGTGAGCACCAAAGCACGCTGCTCGGCTAATTGTGCAGTACTGTCTCCTAGTGCCTGAGTCTGCACTACAGTCGATTTGAACTCACCGTTCACCATGGTACCTGCAACAATAGCACATGCTGCTGAATAAGCATGCTTGGAACCCGTGGCCGGTTGTGCCGAACCATCGGTATAGATAATACATTCGTAATCCTCAAGCGGTAACAAGGACAGAGGAGGAGGATGAACGAATTCATACTGTAAAAACTCCTGTGTCTGAAGCGAAGAATCAAAGATAAAAGTGACATCCGGAGACGTCAGAGATGTAGCCCATTGTATCCAACGGGGGTGCAAAGCCTTAGAGTTCGGTACACTTGCTTTCGTCACTGCCTCCAGGGCAGGATATGGTGTTACCACCAGAATGCGTTTTCCCTGTGCCAGTGCGCGTTCCTTTAGAATCCCCATTTGCACTGCAGTCAAAACTTTCTCAACAGAGGAGAAGCGCATTTCCGCGGAAGTGTACAGATGTGACTTGTATGCAATTGGTACTGTGTCACCTTCGTTAAAGGTTAAGTACATGAAACCCACTGCCCCCGGAATGATTTTAATCACCAGGTTTGTGTGGTTGTCACGAGTCAACAAGAATTTAGATTCAAGTAGATCTGACTGCAAAGACTGCAGTATAGAAGAATGCTCGGGAAGCCAGCATGACTTCGAAAAGTTAGGTTGTATCAAGGCATAAAGTGGCTTGATACGCTGGGCATATTCGGGAATGTAAGTACGCCCGAAGTTTAGAAAACCCAGTAAAGACTGAAGCTTCTTTAAAGTGGTTGGAGGGCACAAGAGTGCGCATTTCTCCAAAAAATGGGGGGCTAAGCCCTTACCTTCATTGTTGAGCTCATAGCCCCAAAACGGTAAATTCAGAAATGTGAGATTTGGCAAAATTAAATTTGTATCCTAAGACCGCAAATTCAAGAATAATGCGGTCCACTCGAGAAAGATGCTGCCACAATTCGTCGTCTGTCAGATAGATATTGTCGACGTACGAGCACGCATCTGGGTCTATGCCGTCTAACAAAGAGACAACACGGGCGGCGAATACACCCGGACTGTTCTTGTAGCCCATGGGTAAATGCCGGAATTTAAATTGTTTACCACCGGAGGTAAAATCGCTCCATTGGCTGCACTCCGGGGACAAGTTGTGCGTGTAAAATCCATTGGATAGGTCAAGTGTCGTTTTATATTTTTTACGAACAAGACTGTCTACAAGCGCAGAACTGTGTGTATTTTGTACCGCAAAGGTCCGACAATGGGAGTTCAAATGTCGATAATCCAAAACTAAGCGGTATGATCCGTCGGGTTTAGAAACCGCGAAAAGGGGATTATTCATGGGTGACGCGCATGATTCAATCACTCCTTGATATTCCAACTGTGTCAGAATTTCGGAAACGGGACCTTTAGCTTCCTGCTTGATGGGATATTGGGGTTGTGGCTGTGGCAGCGACCGCAAAGGAATATCATGGGGGGGAGAGTCTTCATCCCAGCCCACGTAGTTGCGGTATAACGCTGGAGCCAGGGACACAGCCCATTCAGCTCGAGAGCCTCCGCTTTGTCCTTGGGGACATGACGAGAAAAGCTCAGAAGGATTACCTCCTCCCCTCTACGCGCAGCAAGTACGAATGGGGGCGGCCAATCCGCCTCCGCCAACAAAATGTCGTAAGAAGAGGTCAGATTCTCCCAAAAAATCCCTTTAATAACACGCTGAATGTCACCTTCAATTTGAATGACAATATTATATAGTCTGTCAGGGGGTGCTACTCTGGTGTCTGCTGTCTCGACAGTAATGAATGTCTCAGTCGCTGTCGCCTCCACATGAGGACGTAGCGCCTCCCGCACTATGGTAACTTCTGCGGCGCTGTCTAGGAGCGTCACTGCCCACGTCCAATTCAGGAGTCTCGTTCTCACCGTCTGTGGCATACCTCGCTGTTACAGCTGCAACTTTTTTCTTCTGAAACTGTGGGCGAAAACATTGAAATTCTTCTGGTTTCCCTCTGACTTGTTGTCAAGGTTGGTCTCGTCCCTGTGGAGCCTCTCGACCCCTGCCTCTATCCTGGCGTTCTCCTCCACCAGTCTGGGAGGTCGACGGTGCCTGTGAAGAACGAGGAGAATGCGTGTCAGGGACTTGAAATCTCTCTGGAGATTTAATTCTCGCCCTATCGCGCAAATCATAAGTGCGTTCAGAAGAGACTGAAACCGGGGAAGCGCCTCGCGACCCTGGCTTCTTCTGTTGCTTACCCTGTTTTTTCAACCTCCAGCTCTTTTTAGTAAAGAACGGTTTCTCATCTTTCTCAGATTGAGTTTTTGGTTGTTGTTGCGATTGTGTTTGCGTTTTAGCAAAAGGCTTAACTCCCAGACTATTGCGGTTTTATAAGCTTGTGCAATAATTTTTGGTAATTCGCGTGGCCTGTTCGGTTCTGGGACCAAAGCCAAAGCATTAGCTACTTGAAAGTTCACTGCATCGCCCTTGACGTTCGCAAGGATCAAATCAGCTACTACATCGAACACTCCCACCAGTCTCATCCCCAATTCCACAGCCGCCTCAGGGCCATGCTCATCCTGCACTCGTTTAATTACAGAGGGGAGAACTGTCATGGAAGGAGAGCCGAAACACTTCGCATACACTGCTGCGAATACCTTACCCCAGTTGTTGCATTCTGCCAACTCGGGAATTAAGTCTTTCGGCAAACTAATCGTTAAAATCCTGTGTTTTTCCACAGGAGAAGTATTGGGAAAAACTGCCTCCAGCTGGTCAAATTTTTCTGCAAGCCAATAAGGCAAATCATCCTTATTTTGTGGGCGCGTGCCCATCACCGAATTAACCATGACGGGACTTATGGTTACACCGCCTGGTCCAGCTGGATGTGCCGCAACTCCAGGAGGGGCTCCCTGGATGTTGCCTGTAACATACTGTACCAAAGCTCTGTGCACACGTATTAAAGACGTATGTAATTCACGCAGTTCAGCAACTGCTAGCGTCATATAACGCGGATGTGGGGTATACCTGGCCAAGACTGGCCAAGTGGCCCGTTTAATCGATAAGGGGCCTAAACGAATCGGGGTAACCGGTTGGGGGAGGGTGCCATTAAACCAAACACGGTGTTGCCATGCCATGAGCGGTACTTCAAGATTTCGATAAGGCCTATAAACTATAGGAGTAGCGGTGGCTGTATATTCATGGAACACATTATCCGTCCCATCCACCGCCGGGAAGGTGACCCAAGAGTAAAACACCTCAATGTGGTAAGCGGGATCCGCTTGTACCACAAAGATCAGATCGACACCCGCGTCAGGCACTCCATACACTGTCAAGTGAGCCCGGAGCGCTGCGCGGCTATGTGCCGCAATTTGGACAACCATTTAAGGCTAACAATATTCGACAACCTAATATGAGGCAGCACAATATAGGGTTTTATTTAAAAACCTTTTAACAACTTCAAGCTTGAATGAACCTATAAAAACATCAATATAGGAGGTATCACCTTCACACACGCTTCCGGAAGCGTCTGCGAAGGGGGTTGTGGACAAGCACAAATACTACTCAAGCATCTCGCAGATAAGCAGCCCACTCGTTGGTTGCGCCATGTTGTAGGGATTCTGCACATACACAGAGCTATGCACAGGATAATAGGACCTCGGAGTATAGTGGTGAACCAACCATGCACCTTAGTACCCAAAACCCCAATCTGACTAGCTTTAGCGTCTCATTAGCAACGATGCTACCAATGATTAGACAACCCAGAACACGGTATCTCTCTCTCAGGACTCGCAGGAGCAAGAACACCCTTTCATAACTCACTCATACCAGTCCACAACGTGCGTAATAAGAGACACAGTATAGTTTAAAATGTTTATTTCAACTATCGTGCTCTAAGATACAGTACACGTGCCAGTACTATCAGCATAATGCATAAGGATAAAATAATAAGCATAGTTACAATTCCATAGAATACAAACGGGGAAAGCATTTCATAAAGCAGTGGATATAGGGCTAAATGACCATACCACCCTCCCCGTGCTATTAGCTAGTTTATTATAAAAATAGAAGACCTCTGGGCATTGTCAGGCGAACCCTCATACCTCAATATCTAGATGCAAGGTTTACATCATCAGACAAGCACAGCTCTTCTCCCTGGAAAGGATTTTCTCCAAGCGCCTCTAACAGTGAAATCACAATATTAAAAGCACACAAATTTCTCCAGTGCAGCTGTACTTAGTGTTATGTCTAAGTGCGAGGGACTGGCCAGATCAGCAAGAACAAGGGACGTTCTTTTTCGACCTTGTACATGTTGTGCAGACGTAACCCACAGGGAACAGGAGAAAAGGTGAAAGGCAGAAATGCAGACAGTCCCAATATAGCCGGGCAGAAGCAGAGGCTGGAAAAACAAAGTCTCAAAGTAACGTGCGCAAAAAAGGCATCATGGCAGCCAGGCCTAAGCCAACTAAGCAAGGCAGACCATGAGGCCACAAACCACATGACACTGTGCAATTGTTTAAGGAATTGTTCAAAGTGGACACTTTTGCTTGTGGCACAATCCGCTCTAACCGTAAAGGTTATCCAAAAGAGCTTGTTTGCAAAAAACTTCAGAGGGGACAGTGCAGTTCCTTGCGTAGTGATGAACTACTAGCTGTGAAATTTGTGGACAGGAGGGATGTGTACATGCTGACTACCATCCATGATGAGAGTACTTTACCTGTGGCTGTTTGGGGTCAGATTGCTGAAGTGCGCAAACCTGTGTGCATTTTAGGCTACAATAAGCACATGGGTGGTGTTGACAGAGTAGATCAGAGGTTGGAACCTTACACTGCTATTCGTAAGGCTTACGTTTGGTATAAGAAGTTGGCCATCCATCTCTTCAATTTAGCAACTTTCAATGCTTTTGTTGTGTTCAAGGAGTGTTCTCCTGCGTCAAAGTTGACTTTTGTTCAGTTTCAGCAGTCTGTGATAGGCAGCCGTGTTGTTGTGGAACAGGCAAGTGTTCCTACAGTTGGAGTGGTGGAGGATGTGGCTCGATTGAAAGATCGCCACTTTCCTGATTACATTTCTCCCACACCCTCGAAAGACTTTCCCACTAAGAGATGTAGAGTCTGTTGGTGAAGAGGTACGCGGAAGGAGACTCGTATGTACTGCCCCGAGTGTCCTTCTAACCCTGGGCTGTGTGTGCCTGCTTGTTTTAGAGCGTACCACACGCAAAAGAATTTTTGGGAGCATCCATGAGTGGTAAAGTGAACTGCCTGGTCTGTATTTTACAATATCATAGGACGGTAGTGATGGTTTAAAAGTAGCACATCAAATTCTCAAGATAGCTTTAACGTTATTTATCTGTTTCCAGTATGTCAATGTACAGAAATTACGGTGCCCTTCAAGATACCAGGAGCATCCCACTACCAAGGATGCCAGTTCAACGGGTATGAAATACCCGTTGTTTCAAGTCTTAACAAACGATTGTACCTCGGCACTCTGATATTTAACTAAAACAATTTACAATTTGGTCATTAGATTTAGCTAAATTTAGCTGTCATCAGCTGTTCGTCAACCACTACTATTTGGAAGGCCCTAGGATTAGGACCTCCAATTTGGCTTGATAACATTGCTCTTGCCTGTAGTGCTCAATCAAACTGTTATGAAGAAATATTGGATTCAATAATATTAAATTGCACAAGAATAATACCCACTTTTTGATGTTCTCTTTTGTTTTTGTTTGATCTATTTAGAAATGTTTTTCTATCTTTGATATATTATATTGATTAAGCAATCGCTTTTAGGATTTTTAGTATTGGCCATTTAGCTAAATCTAATGACCAAATTGTAAATTGTTTTAGTTAAATATCAGAGTGCCGAGCTACAATTGCCTGGTCTGTATTGTTTAATTTTTTTTATTCTGTTTCAAGGTTGGCATTAGTGCAATGTATTTAGTTTCAGATTTTGTGTTAGTAGATTTGTATCTATTTGCAACTTGTTTGTGTTTTCTTTTTTGTATAAAAAAATCCTAAATGTGATGGCGGTGTGTGTAGGCTGGCGCTTGGCTGGTGGTGTGCGTGGACTGGCGCTTGGCTGGTGGTGTGCGTGGACTGGCGCTTGGCTGGCGGTGTGCGTGGACTGGTGTTTGGCTGGCGGTGTGCGTGGATTGGCGCTTGGCTGGCGGTGTGCATGGATTGGCGCTTGGCAGGCGTGCGTGGACTGGCGCTTGGCTGGTGGTGTGCGTGGATTGGCGCTTGGCTGGCGGTGTGCGTGGACTGGCGCTTGGCTGGCGGTATGTGTGGACTGGCGCTTGGCTGGCGGTGTGCGTGGATTGGCGCTTGGCCGGCGGTGTGCGTGGATTGGCGCTTGGCTGGCGGTGTGCGTGGACTGGCGCTTGGCTGGCTGTGTGCGTGGACTGGCGCTTGGCTGGCTGTGTGCGTGGACTGGCGCTCGGCTGGCGGTGTGTGAGTAGTGACTTGCTGCTGGTCACTACACACACTGCTAGCTGAGCGCCACTCCACGCAATCCATCAGCTTGTGTGGTTGCTGTGTCAGGAATGTGGGCGTGTGAAAGTGATGGGCCCTTGAATGGCGCTGTCTGCTGGTGTGAGTGTTGTAATGTGATGGGCCCGCAGCTGGTGGTATGAAGGGTTTTGTATGTGTCACACGTATGAAAGGTGTATGAATGGCCTGTAAAGAGGTTGGTGCCTTGTCGTGGCTTTACAGCTCACGAGCTGTGAGTCAATGGTTCAGTTTCTCGTCCTTTCAATTATTAACAGTGAATTTCATTTTTGTGAAATGACTTGCTAATACAATTGTATATACTGAACCATCACTCACCCTCGTGCCAAATCCAACCAGTATGTGTGTGTGCTTGAGGATTAGATGGCTGTGCAGTAATATTTGTCTTTTTTGTCTTTCTGAAGCAGGGTGTACCTTGTCTCTTTTTGTGAATGTTGTAATGTGTTGGTTTCGTGCCTGGTGGTGTGAATGGTCTTGTGTGTATCACGTATGAAAGGTGTGTGAATGGCCTGTAAAGCGGTTGGTGCCTTGCCATGGCTTTACAGCTCACGAGCTGCGAGTCACTGGTTCAGTTTTTTGTCCATTTAATTATTGACAGTGCATTTCATTTTTGTGAAATCTCTTGTTAATAAAATTTTATATACTGAACCATCACTCGCCCTTGTGCCAAATCCAACCAGTATGTGTGTGTGTTTGAGGAATAGATGGCTGTGCAGGAATCTTTGTCTTTTTAGTCTCTCTGCCAAGGTGTACATTCCATCTAAGAATAACCTACCAACTGTAGATATTGTCGTAAACCCATGGGAGTACATGGTGATGTCTCTCTTGTGAATCCCAACAAGTTATTTTATCCACAATGTCCTGCAAACCTCAAAATGTCTGTCACATTTTCCCTGCAATATTGTGCCAAAATTTTCACGCTGCAGAAATAAACAACTAATTATCTCAAAACGACCTGGTTTTGCAAGGGGCGTCACCTGGGTTTTTGGCCCCGTGCTCGGCGGCCATCCAGGGAAACCTACCAAACCCACACATTTCTGACAACTATACACCCGGGGGCTTCCAGGGAGGTATGGCTTGTGTGGATCCCCCAACGTTTCCTTACCCAGAATCCCCTGCAAACCTCAATTTTAGCTGAAAAATTCACTTTTTTCACACATTTTTGTGTGGGAAAGTTGTGGCATCACCGGGCTGACACAAATTTCCTACCACCCAGCGTTCCCCCGGGTCTCCCGATAAAAATGGTGCCTCACTTGTGTGGGAGGCCCAAGTACCCGCGACAGGCAAGGGCCCAAAACGTAGTGAGGCGACATCAAAATTGCCTATCTCAAAACCACCTGGTTTTGCAAGGGGGGTCACCTGGGTTTTTGGCCCCGTGCTCGGCGGCCATCTAAGGAAACCTACCAAACACACACATTTATGAAAACTAGACACCCGGGGGCTTCCAGGGAGGTATGGCTTGCGTGGATCCCCCAACGTTTCCTTACCCAGAATCCCCTGCAAACCTCAATTGTAGCTGAAAAAATCACTTTTTTCACACATTTTTGTGTGGGTAAGTTGTGGCATCACCGGGCTCACACAAATTTCCTACCACCCAGCGTTCCCCCAGCTCTCCCGGTAAAAATGGTGCCTCACTTGTGTGGGAGGCCCAAGTACTTGCGACAGGCAAGGGCCCAAAACGTAGAGAGGCGACATCAAAATTGCCTATCTCAAAACCACCTGGTTTTGCAAGGGGGGTCACCTGGGTTTTTGGCCTCGTGCTCGGCGGCCATCTAGGGAAACCTACCAAACCCACACATTTCTGAAAACTAGACACCCGGGGGCTTCCAACGAGGTATGGCTTACGTGGATCCCCCAACGTTTCCTTACCCAGAATCCCCTGCAAACCTCAATTTTAGCTGAAAAAATCACTTTTTTTCACACATTTTTGTGTGGGAAAGTTGTGGCATCACCGGGCTCACACAAATTTCCTACCACCCAGCGTTCCCCCAGCTCTCCCGATAAAAATGGTGCCTCACTTGTGTGGGAGGCCCAAGTACCCGGGACAGGCAAGGGCCCAAAACGTTGAGGATGAGATTGTTTTCACAGACAGTGAAAGAGTATTGCTGTTGTTGTAGCGTAAGTGTGGTAACATTTTATTATACACTTACTCTCCTTACTACTCTAACCGTACTGGTTCCTTTACGATAAGACAATCTGCAGCATTTCCATTTACCACAGAGGCAATGATCCTCTGAGGAATCTTTCTCCGCCACTAGGAGGGGTGGAAATTAGGGTGACCAAAACACCACGTTAGTTGTCCAATGAGGACCATTATTTGACAGCTAACTCACAAATTTGAGATCAGATTTAGGTACATCACTCTCAAGACCATCCTGTAGAAGTAAAGAATAGCAATGTGAAGACCAAACCTCCTGAAGAAGTTCAGTCAAATTAGAATTATGCAGACCAAAAGTACTGCAACAGTAACACAGAACAAGAGAAATAATACTTGATGTTCTGACAGAGTTCACTGATTCTCCCTACAACGCATTTAAATCATTTGTAAAATAACACAGTTCAAATGGAAGAACCAACAAGACTCCATAATAGACTCAGGCAGGTATTAGATTAATTTGGTTATTGTATTAAAGATTCAAAATTCATAGCCATAAGCGATCTTTGAGAATTTCAGTTAACAATATCACAGCTTGCATTAAAGCACCAAACATTTAGGGAAGGCTTTATCGGATGGTTATTATAAGAATCGGTTTACAGATTCAGAGCCCCACTACCTTTGAGGCAGAAGGATAATTTGTTTGTCTAACAACTCAAATCCTCCAAAAAAAGGGTAAAGGGTTCAGATTTAAAAGTCCATTAAGGGTGAGTACATTAAAATAGAGCAAATGAAATGGTTCGACAAACAAGGTTTCAGTCCATCAGCTACCGACTGTAGCATCAGCAAAGCAGTCCAAAAGTAAAAAGATAGTTCTTAGTAATTATCAAAAACCAATCAGCATAGAGTCCTCTCGCAAGGGAAAAAGAAAAAGTATGGTGTTGCCCCTCCTTTGGGGTTTCTTCTTTTATAAAGTCTCTAACGAGATCCCAGTGATGTAGCATCACACCACCATCAAAAGACTGTTATATGCTCAGATTCACATAATGTCACCTAGGACACTCGCAACAGTGAGCTGCTTTCCCATGCTAGTCATGAGAAACAAACAATTTAAAAGTCCACATAGGCCTAACAACAGTGAAAAGGAAATACAAAGTATCCATCTATAGCAACAGCTGAAATCCTGTTCCCACAGGAATATTTCACTGTGAACATTGAAGAAACATTTAGGACTGTTGAAAGTTATATATGTACAGAACAAGTGAAGCAACATTTCACTGGTTGTAAATGGACCATTGTATTGGGTAAGGGGAAAGGTCAGCATTAGAGAAAAGGCATTTTCAAAAAATCCTTTAAGTTAGCATCACACATTTTAAATGAAATGAATTCTAAATCAATATAATGCAATAAATCATTTCAAATGGGGAATATGTAGAACTTTCATCAGAGACTATTACATGGACATAGTTAATGTTAGAAATACCCTACTACCATAATCTTTCTTAATATTCATATAAGTGTATAATTTTCTAAGTTCATACTACAAAATTAGTTTTTCACTTTTCATAAACTATTGAATGTCTAGTGTTATTATGTGACATTTCAAGATCGTACCTAGTTTCTACACATTTTTGCACCGACTTTTTTAAATGGTGCATTCTAACAGAAGGCATTAGCAACACTAGGCCACTTTATTAACAGCTAAATTTTATCAGTAAACATTAATAAACAGTGTGTTCATAAGAAACTCTCATTAGTGGAACTCGTTTATGCATTAGTATTGTTTTGTATGTATGTTTTCTTTTATCTTGCATTAAAAAAAAAAATTAATTGAGTTTCCAACAAGTAAACAATGACAGTGCACATGACATTACATCAAGAATCACCTTTGACATCATAAGAGAGAGACAATACTCAAGGTAGTGAAAAGCTAGAACACAGACCTGTCGTCTTTTTACTGGGTATCATATCACAAATCATATTGGTATACATCAAACAACAATAGGAGGTAAGCAGTGAATGAGCTCAAAATGTCCTTCGGTCTCGACGGCAGAGGCAGTTCTTCCGCATAGTAGCTCAACTGTTCTTTACAGCATGTCATATCTTGCAGCCATTGCTTCACCTTGGGGGCTGATGTCTTACCCCAGTGGACAGCCACTCTACGTTTCGCTGATAGCAGAGCAACAGCCACCAGTTTACAATTACCTGGCTGCCACGGTTTGACCAGGCCCAGCAGGCACATACTTGGGGTGCATTGTACCAGTCCATTACTATAGCCGATACTGCTTCTACTACATCGTTCTTGAACGACCGGACAGACCTACACACCCATGCCAAGTGGACAAAGTCCGCATCCCCTGCCCCACATCGCACACAGTTGGCATGAGCTCGCAGCCCAAATCCACATAATTTGGCAGGCGTGTAATACATTTGCTGTAGGTATTTGAAGTGTATGATTCTTAAATTACAATTAGATGTCGGCATGCCTGTAATGTGCAACAAAAGCTCCAGTCAGCCTTTCTCAGCGGTGCTTCAAGGACGGCATTCCACTTCTCAAGAACTTTGTTTGTAACCACACCTCTATCTATCTGGGATGCATTATAGAGATACGTGATAAGTTTATTATGTGATTCAATGGTACTTATGGTTTGTAATGCTCCAAGAGCCAGAGGCTCATTGGGGAACGAAGGATACAGTGCCGTCAAGGCAGCACTTAGCCGGTGGTATATCAAAGACAAAAGTGTGTTGCATTTTGGTCAATGATATGAATGTACCCCTTGAGTAAACGTCCCCAAATGTCATAAGCCCTGCTTCCTTAAGGATAGCCAAGCCCTAGGTTCGCATGTGACCGAAAGGACTGGGTGGTACAGCAGCGGTAGCTATGGTGCATATAGAGGGGTTTTGGAGGACCGCTTGCCAAGCACATTCCAAGCCTGTGTGGTACAATGTATAGTATTTATTTCCACCTGTGTTGATATCTGTACGTGTGTGCGGGAGAATTGCCTTGAGGGGAATAGGGAGTGCGTCATCACTCTCTATGGCCACATGGGGGCGTATATTTCAAGGGGTAAAACCAATAGTGAGCGAAATGTGCCTGTGCACATAAATAGTACAGGTGCATATCAGGGGCACCAAAACCACCCAGTTCATAGCATAGTGTGAGCGTTTCCCAACAGACTCTAGGCTGTTGCCCGGCCCAGGCTAGGATCACCATAAGGGACCGGAGCATTTTAAAGAAGACCGGCGTAAGAACAAGAGGGATATTGATAAACATGTATAAGAATTTAGGCAGCACGATCATTTTCATTACCGCTACCCTGTACTCTAATGATAAAGGTAACCTGACCCAACAGGCCACATGGTCCTCAAGTCTCGAGATAGCTCTCCCATAGTTATATCTGATAACTAACTCGGGATCCCTGTGCACCCAGATACATAGGTATTTGTAAGGGTAGTGCACCACTCCAAAGGGTAGTCCATCGGGTGCGGGACAGTAACCAGAGTGAGAGGAAAGATAATTGATTTGGACCAATTAATGCTTAGTCCGGAATATGATTCGTACCAAATGTATTCTCGTATAACCGGTGCCAAGTGCTCCACTGGGTCCCATACATAAATTACCATGTCATCAGCGTACAGCGAGATGGAAAAAGGGTGTTGGGAGAACCCAAGCACCGCTTCTGCTCCAACAGGACTGCCACTGCCGGGATAGAAGGGTCCAATTGGTGTAGGACTGCAAATAGCGTGCACAAATTTTGCGTAGTGGAGCGGGTAGGGATTAACCCTGATTGGTCCACTAAGAACATCGTGGTCACCAGTGGGAAGAGCCTTGCTGCTATTACTTTGGCAAGAATTTTGACATTTCTGTTGATCACGGACAGCAGGCAGTAGGATTCACACCTCTCCAGTGGTTTGTCTGATTAACACTTCCCTAAGCGAGGGCGAAAAGACCTATTTGGCATAGGCTTTTGCATACATAGCATGTAAATGCGGCACCAACAGGCCAGCAAATTCCTTATAAAACTCACCCTGTAGGCCATCTAAACTGCGGGCCTTCCCACTGGTAAGCGAGCATATTGCTTCCTATATCTCTTCTTCAGAGATAGGTTGCACCAGGAATTTCCTCTGACCCTTCAAGAGCCACGCTAGCGTCACATCATCTAAATACGCCACTATTTCCTTTTCTGATGTGGAGTCACGAGCTGCATACAGTTGCGTATAAAAATCCACGAAGGTCGATAAAATCGCTGGTGTGTCATGACATGATCCACCAATCGAGGTCACAGTTTCGACTCTGTGTGTATGTGCCCAAGGGTCTTTTAATTTAGAGACCAAGTTACGACCGGTTCGATCTGCCTCACCGTAATTCCTCGCTATTGCGTGCCTAGAAAGATACTTCACCTCCTGCGCCGCAGTTTTATTGTAACTAGTGACCTGCTCTCAAATCTCTGCCAATTAATCGGGCCTTGCGTTAGCTGCGTTAACCATTTCTAGGTCCGCCAGGGTATTTTCTATGAGTTGTACTTGGGAGAATATGGACTTTAAAACCCCCTTTTGAAGGCCAATGCAGGCCCCTCTGATAGTAACTTTGAACACTTCCCATAGAGTATCAGCACCTTTGACTGAGCCACTATTAGTCTCAAAATACTCAATGATGGCCTTGGGTATTCCATCATGAAACACAGTATCCAATAACGCAGCAACTTGGAATCACCACTGAAACGGAGCAGGGATGTGAGTGGGAATTGTGGCAACCATTAATACAGGTCCATGATCTGATAATGTTCTCGCCATATGTCTTACAGATGTCACCCAAGCGTTGACCTCCCTTGTCACCAGCCAATAGTCCAATCTGGACCACGAGCCTTGGACCGAGGACACAAAAGCGCCCTCCCTACGCCCTGGGTTGTGAATTCTACAAAGGTCAACAATCCCATTTTCTGCCATACCTTCACGGAGCACGCAAGCTGACTGTTTACCTCACCAATCCACTGATACAGAGCGGTCTAACAATGGATCAAGATATGTGTTAAGGTCTCTGTCCCATATGACAGCAGACGGCTGCATGGCGCAAAATCGTCCCCAAATATGTGTATAGAAGCCTGGATCATCTGTATTGGGACCATATGTGTTGCTAATAGTTTCCTGGGTGCCGCATAGTCATCCTGGCACAATCACCCAGCGTCCATGCTTATCAGTCCCGGAATGAGTGATGGTGAAGGGCACACCCTTTTTGATCAATAGCAGCACCCCTCGTGAATATGACGAGTATGAGGAGGCCACTCCCATTTAGTACCCAAGGCTTGCTCCATGTGGAGCATGAGGTGTGTTTTTTGTAAAAGTGCATCCTGCACATGGTGTCTATCGATGTAGGCCAGTACCTGCCGTACCTTTCGTGGGTTATTGAGACCCGGGATGTTCCATGTAAGGAATGATCTGCATCCTACGGTTTGTGGCATAGATGCAAGATGTGGATCTGTGACAGTCTGAGTGTTATTCATGTCATGTCTAAGCACAATGTCTGATAAATGGCAACATTAGTACTTTGAGGGCAATACAAACAAAGAACATGCACCTCCCACCCACTTCAGCATCCCAAATATGCTAAAAACATTCCTGCAAACAGAAAAAAGAAAAAACATACAGAGCAAACTTACATGACAGTATACAATTACAATGTAGTCATAAGCTTTAAACGCCATAAGGGGTGTACCCTGTAGGGGCAACTAGAGGCCGGAGTCCCTCCAGGTGGATGGAGGTGGCCGGGAACAAACCATGAGACCTTGCAATAAGAACATGAGTTGCAGGGGCTGAAAGGGTGCCATCTTGAATTCCAAACCAAGACTCCAACAAGGACCTCCACCTTAAGGAAGGTTATGACCAGGACTTGCATAATGCCGAAGCACAAAGATGAATCCTAGCAAACAAATAGCTCTATAGTGATCCCCGATATAGACTGTTCAACGTGGGGCCATGCCGCCCGCATGCTGATGGGTGTGTCCGGTCAGCTCTCCTCTCATGTCCCAGGACCGCCCCCATAGTGGAAATCACATAGCCCACCCTTATGCAGGTTTAAGTGCCTTCAGAGGTAGGCTCAGAGTCGCATCTGCGGCCAGGAGGCCCCGGCGATGTAACAAAGTCCATTGCCACCTTGAAAGTTGTAAATATTTTTTACTTACCACAGTGTTCAACACGTAAAAGCACCGGGTATAACATGGCGTAAGGGAGTTCTGCCAACTGCAATTTCTTTTTTACTGGGAGAAATTCTTTGGTGGCTGCTTGACTGCATCAGTAAAGTCCGGATAGAAGGCGGTGTTGTTCCCCTGGTATTGGATGGTCTGTTTTTCTCTGGAGAGATAAAGTACTGCGTCGCAGCCCCTGTAATTCAGTAGTCTATCGATAATTGGACGCGAGCCCGCCCCAGGGGGTGGCCTCAGCATCAAGGACCTAAGTGCCCTCTCCACTATAAGTAGGCTATCCTGTTTTAGGTTTAAACCTATAATAACTGATAAAACCCCACCGAAAGGGAAATGGCCCACACCAGTGTAAAGATATAAAGACTGAAAAAATGCCTGCACAACCACAAACTAAATGGCATTCAAAGAAAGGAAAAAGAGAGTGAAAGAGTCATTTTTATTTCTTCCCGAAGAGGCCAATACAATTTAACTTTGTTATACAAGGTAGCAGCAAGAAAGACTGGGCTAGCATTATTCTGCTTGAGTTTTGTTGTTTAGGGATGTCACTAAATTATTGTTTCTTCTTCCTTTGGCTTTTTTCAGTTTTGTGGTCTTTGGTCTTAAGTTGCACGGTTTAGAAGCATGTTTTAAGTCTTGTTTAATTATTTTATAAACTGTAGAAATATCAAAATCATGTTTGATATTTTGGCTATGTTTGATTCTTTCACTGATAGGTAAAATGGCTGGTTTCATAAGAATCTTTCCCAATATGTACCATCACATTTACCCACAGAGAATGGGTAAAACCCCTTGATACATCAGCCCCCTTTTCTAGCGAGCCAGTATTGATAGTAGGTGAATTGCCAAACATCCCATTAAACATTCAATGCAAGGTGTGGTGACAGGTATATGTGAAAAGAGGGCTGTCATCAAACATCTGGGATAGTGATGAAAACATGAAACTCGGTGTCACTTGGAATGTTGCTGCAAAAGGTTCTTACTAAGTTCAACAAAGATTGTAGTGATGTTGTTTGTATTTGCAGTGATTCAGCTATGTATATGAAAAAGGTGTGTGATGTCCTGTCAAAATCGATACCTGAGCTGAAGTGCTTCCTTGTAAGAGAACCTTGCCACTTGCAATGCTGAAAGCATCTTTACAAACTTCAGAGTTAATGAAGAATGCTATTGACTTTTTAGTCCAGTCTGGTGTACCGTTTTGTTATGCGCAGGAACAAAAACGCAAATATTTCTCATTTGTGCTTTGTGTGGCATCAAAGAAAGAGTCATCCCAACTGTCATTTAGCTGGTGGTTCTCAGTCCTAAAGGCTGCGAATGATACATCATCCATGTGGCAACCGTTTACAGAATTTTTGCTGAGTGATGATGCCAAAGGCAAGAAATGTGAGGCTCTTCGGTCGCATATTGAATAGTGATGTGAAAAAAAGTACACTCTACTGCAGTCTTAAATTTTTATAGGAAAACATGACTACTGTAGTGGACATAAAAAACTAGAGACTGAAAACACCCTTGTCTACCAAGTGTTCTGCATAATTGGTATAGATGTAAAAACATCTCCTTGAGAGGAGCCTGGGCGACACTTTTAGTGACTTTGGCACTGCAACATGTACCATGTTAGAGTGCTTGCCACTTAGTAAGCAAAGAAATGTTGAGGAGCAATTCAGAACATTTTATTTTACAATGTATGACAAATGGTTTGCAATGATGCATAGAAATGTCCCTTCACCAACCCTGGCATTTGAAGTCAATGAAGCCTCACAATGGCACTCTGCACAAGTTCTACATTCCTCCGCAAAGGGGAATTTTCTCTAGACTTTCAAAAGTGCTGCTTCATTTTTGACCGCTTCAATAACTCCGAGGGCATTTGGGCCCAGTTCAATGCATTTGATGCAGAACCTGTCCCAGAGAATCACAATCTTCAGGTGCACTAGTATTGGCAATGGCCAGAGTTAGCAAATTGTGTACTGGCCACAAATATAGAAACTGAAAACAGGAAAGCCTAACTATAAGCATCGCAGAAAAGTGCTCCTCGCCGAAAAGCTCCCTCAACATGGTCTTGACATATGTATCCATTCTACCAGTGTTGGTGGACTCAGGAACTCCAGTGATGTGGATATTGTTCCGGCGTAAGTGTGCTTCTAAATCTTCATTGTTCACTTGCATTACTGCCAGCACTTTCACTATGTATAAACATTTGGGTGTGAGTGAGTGTAAGTCGTCCTCAGCAGTTGAAATGCTTTGCTCCGCCGTTGATATCCGCGTCGCTTGTTTGTCCAGTTTCATCACCATATTGTCCATACGGAGATTCAGCGTGTCGAACTTCCCGTCAATTGATTGCAAGTTCTGCTGCATAGCCAACAGCGTGGCTTTGGGTGACAGGGACGCCTGTGGCTGCAGCTCCTGTTCAGAATCCGATAGAGCATGCTGCTGGGATCTGGGTGTGCGTTTGGCTTCAAATGCGAGGCTGGATTGATGTTTGTCCGTTTTCCCCATGTTATATCAATGTCATGGGTGTCCCCTGCTCCAACACAAAGGGCCTATGCCCACAGGACACCCGCTGGGTGGTGTGCCCAGGTGCACTCCCCCGTGAGAGAGAGCAATCTACCAGGGAGGGCCGCTGCTACCAAGGATGGGTGGGTTCCCAAAGGGCATGCCACCAACCACAAGCGCTGCACCAGCCTGCAGCAACTCAGAGGGCCTCACAGTCTCATATTGACCAGGCCGCGCAAGCCCTGATGTGCCGCACTGCCTCCTCCCCGGGACACCGCAAGCGTGCCCCCACATATGCACCGCGCTACAGCAGAGTGCGCCTAGTCACACAGTCCAATAAAGTTGGGGCTCAACAAGGCCCAGGCTCACCCACCTTTGTGAATCTTGGTTGGTCCAAATGCACCCCCTAGGACAGGATACAGGTCCCAGTGCCGGTCTCAGCTCCCCACAGGCCACACTGGAAGGTCCACCGCTGGGGCAGCTCATAGTCCGTACCACCCTTGGCCGCAGCAGTGATGGGAATGGTGAGCATGTACTCCCAAATCCGCACTGTGCCATGCACAGCCCAACAAATGCAGCCCTGCGGTGCCTTAACAGGGTCTAGAAGAAGCGCTGCTGCAGGATGCCGTCGCCGTGCCGTAGACCCGCAGGTCCCTCGACTGTCTGCCGCACCAACACAGGGCAGCACCACTCAGGGATACACCGTAGGCCTGGCGTATCACTGCAGCAGCAGTCACCCCAGCTCCTCAGTTAATACGCCCTGGGGCTTCCACACAATCCGGTCACAGGCTGTGCGATGGGGGGGCCACGCACCTCACCGGAGCTCGATTTAAGAATGGTGCCAGGCCAGCTACTTACCTCTGCCATGAGGAGTTGCTGCTATCTGGCAACAGGTCACACAGGAGCACTCCTCCGCAAGCGGCCACAACAGCTCACTGTCCTAATACCCACAGCGCCAGAGTCATAGAAGTCAGGGGACAGATCCGGGTCCGTCCGCTACTGTATGCCGATCGCTGCCATTTAACCACTTGGGATGCTCTGACGCAGTCTCCCAAAACGGGCTCTAGCACAGGATTTCCATTGGGTAGGTAGTCGATATCGGGCTATATCTGGACACCTCAGTGGGCCCCACATCAGGCCTCCCCTGTTAACGGTGGATGGCAGTCTCAATGTAGGATAAAGACAGGATTATGAATCCCGGCCAGTGTCAGGGCTGGGCGATTCCGGTCCAAATCTGCTCGAGTTCATCCCTTTACTGGGCTAAAGTATAAGAGGTTGCCTAGTTACCCATTTGGCAGGCGCCACCGATCCATTTCACAGAGGCTCCTTCAGGTGCTGTTTAAGCAGATCCATGTCGGTCCACGGTGGTATTCCAAGATGGCGGCTGCCAATTGTGTTTCTGTTAGTGAGCGGTCTAGTGTTCTGCCTAAAAGGTAAGTGTAGTTGTTAGCCCGCTCGCGCTCTATGCGCTCAGCGCACTTCAAAAGTATTTTCCTGTGGTGAAGCAGCGTTTAGTTACAGCGCATGTTTGTGACTGGAATTTCGTCAGGGGAGTAGCGTTTTCCTCAGCGTTGCTCTGCCTGCCATTCTCCAAGATTATTTCATCTCCAGTACCCTGTTGAGAGAACTCTTGAGTCTTTCTTACCAGGTATATTTGGAGCACAGCTGATCTTTGAAGCTCGGTGAGTGATTCAGTTGGTGTCATTTCATTTTGGAAAATAAGAAGGAAGAAGTGAAGAAGTCCAAGTAAGTCAAGGCTGTTGATTCAAGCCGTGACAAATATTCTTCTCTCATTCTAGCAGTCGTTGAGAGAGGAATACTAAAGACTATAATATATGTTATTCCTGAGAGAAGAGACTTTTGAACTATTGATTCTAAGGCTACATTTCATTCTGCATGTCAGCATTGAGATACGCAGCTAGTACAGTCAACTACTCAATATACGAACTATTATTACGCAACTGTTATTCTCTGTAAATATAAATATATATATATATATATATTTGTATTTACCACCAGGAGTTCCGCAGCCAGAATCTGTAAAGAAATTACAGAAAGAACTTGAAAAATAATATTAATAAGGTAATATTAATAAGGTTCTACATGTACTAATGACATTCAAACATTAAGGAGAGCAGCTAGACCACTGCGTAATATAGGTAATAGGAATAGCTCTAGGGAGGAGATTAGAGCGATGAGGAGACAGTCGGTGTAAGAAGTAGTAATCTTGTGTTTGTGCTTACAGGTGCTCGTGAAGACCCTTGATGGGTATCCAGTTAGGAAGAGGCACAGCAGTGGCAGTCTCTCTTGTCATCCCAATCCCCTTTCCCCCTCTTTACAGTGAGTGGATTATATAATTAACTTGCAGTGGAGTCTGAGATTTGGGGAAAAGCTCTTCTGCTCCTGTGGAAGCCGAGTTTCAGGTGCGTGGTACTGACAGATTGAAGTGCCATTTACCAAAACTTTCACCTGGGCGGAATGGCTGAAGGGATAGACGTTAATGCTTTAGCGACGGTTTTGGAGGGGTTACAGAAACAGTTAGGTGAGACTATGGAGAAAAACAAGACCCTTAGAGATGAGGTTAGGAAGTCTAGTCAGGAAGCCAATTATCTTCGACAGATATTCGATGAGTTTGTTGTAGGGTCCAACCATATGTCCAAGGAGCAAAAACCCCAGCAATTTTCCCTGTCCCCTTCAGCAGCTGAATTGACTACACAAGTAATTCATGCTATTTCCCCAACTATTCCATTAGCAGCCCCTGAGAGGTTTAATGGTGACCCCCATAAAGCTCAAATTTTTCTCAAGCAATGCTCATTGCATTTTCTATGTAGGCCCATAATTTTTAAGGAAGACCAATCCAAGGTGGCCTTCATATTGTCTTACCTGAGCGGAGATGCTGCAGCCTGGTCGATGCCACTGGTAAATTGGAATGATCATATCTTATATGATTTCAAGGAATTCAAGGTTGAGTTTCTTCGTATTTTTGATCGAACCATTTCACAGACTACGGATAATGAGCTTTTAGATCTCAAGCAGGGGAATCGAGTGTTGATTGCGTATCTAGCGCAATTTAACAAGTTGATTGTGGAAACCAATTGGCCAGAAGCCAAGAGAGCAGCAATTTTCTATAGAGGTCTCAAAGATGAAATAAAGGATGGCATGGCCCAAATTCCGAAAAGACCCACTGATGTTTCTGAATTAATTGATTTGGTATTACAAATAGATCAACGTCAAAATGAGATAAATAGTGAGCGCCGAAAGGACGTTCGACATTTTCCTCCTCGATTCGACAGGATTAAGCCTGACAAAATTAAAACCAGTGAAACCACGTCTGGTGAAGAGCCTATGCAAATCGGCACAGTGCGAGGTCCATTGACCAAGGCAGAGAGAGAAAAACGAAGAAGTGGAAAGCTGTGTAGTACTGTGGAAATCCCGGTCATTTTGTCAAAGAGTGTCCTAAGAAGCCGAAGAACAATTCTTGGGTAAAAGACAGGCCCCACAAGTAAGAGGAGTTGCTCTGGTGGGTGCTTCCGATAAGACAACTCCAGATACACAACTTGTTGCTAACACATTACAATCTTCTGCCCCTCATTTGATCATTTCCAGCTTGATCAAATTTGGGGTTACTGAAGTGGATGAGGTCTCTGTCATGATAG
This sequence comes from Calotriton arnoldi, assembly GCA_963921515.1. Lineage (NCBI taxonomy): Eukaryota > Metazoa > Chordata > Amphibia > Caudata > Salamandridae > Calotriton > Calotriton arnoldi. Next base: position 2,547,980 of record CAWUFW010000862.1, read on the forward strand.
ATTCAGGAGCCACAGGAAATTTCTGCGATATTAAATTTGCCAAGTCGCTAGGAATTCGCTTTATTAGGAAAGAAAAGCCTGAACCAGTTCAAGCAGTAGATGGAACCAACCTTTCTTCAGGACCCATTACCTACGACACCGAGGAAATTTCACTGATCGGACCCGGCCATCACCGAAGCTTGTTGAGGTTCAGTCTCATCGATACCCCACAATTTCAGCTTATTCTTGGACTGCCGTGGCTTACTGAACATAATCCGAAAATAGATTGGGCCAGAAGAACTGTGGAGCTGAATACTGTAAAGAACAGTGCTACAACTCGTGTATCACGGATCATCAGCCATCGCCACCGTCTCTATCAGCCATGCAGTCTCACACGATTTGTGCTTTAGAAGTCCAGGAGAACCCCAGAGAATACCACGATTTGGCATCCGTTTTTGATGAACAAGAGGCCAAGAGATTACCTCCGCATCGGGAATGCGATTGCAAGATCGATTTGGAACCAGGTGCTTCGTTGCCATGCAGCAGAATCTATGCCCTCTCGGAAGCGGAGAATCGTCATTTGAAGGAATATTTGGACTAGTACTTAGCCAGTGGGTTCATTCGACCTTCCCAATCCCCTGTCTTTTATCCGCTGTTTTTCATCCTTAAGAAGGATGGAAAACTTAGGACTTGTATTGATTATCGAACCTTGAACCAAGTCACCAAGAAGAACCGTTACCCTCTGCCACTGATTTCAGAACTTTTGGATCAGGTAAAGGAAGCCCGTATATACACCAAATTGGATTTGAGAGGGGCCTACCACTTGGCGAGGATGGCGGAGGACGATGAGTGGAAGGCAGCGTTCCGAACTCGATTTGGTCTGTTTGAGTATCAGGTCATGCCTTTCAGCCTGTGCAACGCTCCTGCAGCCTTCCAGCATTTTGTCAACGACATTCTCAGAGAGTTTTTGGATCACTTCGCAGATGTATACATCGATGATATCCTCATATTCTCTGCAAACATGGAGGAACATGTTCTGCATGTGCGTGCGATTTTGGAAAGATTGCTTGACAATCAGCTCTAATGTTAAGCTGGAAAAGTGTGTATTTCATACCATTCGAGTGGAATTTTTGGGTTTCATTTTGTCTCCTGATGGAGTATCTATGGATGACGCAAAGGTGAGAGCGATCAAGGATTGGCCTCCTCCCCGAAATGTAAAAGAAATACAAAGTTTTATTGGATTCGCCAATTTTTACATGGGCTTTATCCTCAATTTTTCTATAAAGGTTAGTCCTCTCACTCTCTTACTGAAGAAGAAAGAGAAGTTTGTTTGGAGTACAGAAACTGAGGAGGCTTTCCAGTTACTGAAAGAAACTTTTACTACAGTCCTGGTTCTGTTGCATCCGAATCCTGAAGAACCCTTCTTTGTTGAAGCAGACGCGTCCAATTTGGCCATCAGTGGAATCCTGTCACAAAGACATAAGAAAACAGGTCAACTCCATCCGGTGGCCTATCGGTCCCGGAAATTGACTGTAGCAGATATAAACTATGCTATAGCGTACAAGGAATTGTTGGCAACAAAGGATGCCTTTCAGGAATGGAGGCATTATTTATTGGGAGCAAAGCATGAGATTACAGTCTTTACTGACCATAGAAATTGGCAGTTTCTGAAGTCGGCTCGAACACTTACCCCCAGTCAATTGAGATGATCACTCTTCTTTGCAGATTATAACTTTGTTTTAACCTACAAGCCGGGATCAGTTAATGGAAAGGCAGACGCCTTATCTCGTGTAAATACAGGTGAAGGAAAAGAGATCTCTAAGGAAGAACTGATTATCCCAGAAGAAAAGATCGCCGAACCATTCTGTACACTGATCTGGAAGACAAACTCAAGAATTCCCTTTCTGAAGAAGAAATGTTAGATTGGGTCAAAAGTGGTTCTGGACGAGAAATAAAGGATGGTAAACCTTATTATCAAGGAAACCTTTATGTTCCAAGCGAGAATTTATGTAAAGAAGTCATTCAGCATTGCCATGATAATCTGTTGGCTGGACACAAAGGGGTTAAGAAGACGCTGGAGCTGATAAGACGAGAATTTTGGTGGCCGGATTTGGAAGCTTAGGTGAGACAATATGTGGCATCTTGTGAACAGTGTGTCAAGGGGAAGGTCATCAGGCAGGCTCCACAAGGTTTTCTTATGCCTTTGACTGTTGCTCCTTATCCATGGCATACAGTGTCCATGGATTTTATTGTCGATCTGCTCTCCATTCAGGGGTTTTCCACCATAAGGGTGGTAGTTGACCATTTTTCTAAGATGAGTCATTTTGTCCCGTTAAATCCATCCCCAATTCTGCACAGTTGGCCACATTATTCACTCAACAAATTGTAAAGACACATGGGATCCCCAAGGTGGTTATTTCTGATCGGGGTCCACAGTTTATCTCATATTTTCGGAGGGCCTTCTTAAAAAGATTGGGAGTTGATTCTCGGTTGTCTACTGATTTCCACCCCGAGACGGATGGACAAACCGAGAGGGTAAATCAAGATCTGGAGCAATATTTGCGCCTGTATCTGATGGATCAAGAAGGTGATTGGCCAAGTTTGATTTGGGCTGCTGAATTTGCCTATAACAATGCAGTACACTCTTCCACTGGGTATTCCCCATTCTTTTTGAACTCAGGCTGGCATCTAACATGTTAGTAGGTAAACAAGAGAGTGAGGTACCTGCAGTGGAGGTTGTAGTAAGAGAACTGCAAAAGGCCTATCAGGTAGCCACCAGTAATATAGTGAAAGCTAAAAGTTCATACAAGAAGCAGGCAGGCAAAAAGAGGAGAGGGAATCCAGTTTATGAGCCAGGTGATAAGGTTTGGATCTCCACTCGTAATATGCGCTTAAAAGGGAACAGGAAATTCCAACCTCGATTTGTAGAACCCTTTCGGGTTAAAAGGATGGTAAACCCAGTCAGTGTAAAGATAAAACTCCACTAGAAGTTAAGAATACATCCAGTGTTCCATGTATCTTTGATTAAAAGAAATCCACCTGATTTGAGAAAAGATCTACCACCAGCCCCAGTTCAGTTCCAGTCAGAAGAAGAATTCGAAGTAAAATGAACTATAGATTCTAAAGAAAAGAAGGGGAAGCTATTTTATTTGGTAGACTGGAAAGGTTTTGGCCCTGAGGAAAGGTCATGGGAGCTCAGTTCTAATGTTCATGCCCCTAGACTGGTTCGAGAGTTTCACAAGACCCATCCCAGGAATCCCAAGGAGGGAGGAGATGGGGTTTTGGTGGGGGGGTACTGTCAGGGCTGGGTGATTCCGGTCCAAATCTGCTCTAGTTCATCCCTTTACTGGGCTAAAGTATAAGAGGTTGCCTAGTTACCCATTTGGCAGGCGCCACCGATCCATTTCACAGAGGCTCCTTCAGGTGCTGTTTAAGCAGATCCATGTCGGTCCACAGCGGTATTCCAAGATGGCGGCTGCCAATTGTGTTTCTGTTAGTGAGCGGTCTAGTGTTCTGCCTAAAAGGGAAGTGCAGTTGTTATCGCGCACTATGCGCTCAGCGAACTTCAACCATCTTTTCCAGTGGTGAAGCAGCGTTTAGTTATCACGCTTGTTTGTGACTGGAATTTCGTCAGGGGAGTAGCGTTTTCCTCTACGTTGCTCTGCCTGCCATTCTCCAAGATTATTTCATCTCCAGTACCCTGTTGAGAGAACTCTTGAGTCTTTCTTACAGGTATTTTTGGTCACAGCTGATCTTTGAAGCTCGGTGAGTGATTCAGTTGGTGTCATTTCGTTTTGAAAAATAAGAAGGAAGAAGTGAAGAAGTCCAAGTAAGACAAAGCTGTTGATTCAAGCCGTGACAAATATTCTTCTTTCATTCTGGCAGTCGTTGAGAGAGGAATACTAAAGATTATAATATATGTTATTCCTGAGAGAAGAGACTTTTGAACTATTGATTCTAAGGCTACATTTAATTCTGGATGTCAGATTGAGCTACGCAGCTAGTACAGTCAACTACTCAATATATGAACTATTATTACGCAACTGTTATTCTCTGTAGATATAAATATAAATATATATATATATATATATATATATATATTTATATTTGTACTTACCACCAGGAGTTCCGCAGCCAGCATCTGTAAAGAAATTACAGAAAGAACTTGAATAATAATATTACGGTTCTACATGTACTAATGACATTCAAACATTAAGGAGAGCAGCTAGACCACTGCGTAATACAGGTAATAGGAATAGCTCTAGGGAGGAGATTAGAGTGATGAGGAGGGGGTCAGTGTAAGAAGTAGTAATCTTGTGTTTGTGCTTACAGGTGCTCGTGAAGACCCTTGCTAGGTATCCAGTGAGGAAGAGGCACAGCAGTGGCAGTCTCTCTTGTTATCCCAATCCCCTTTCCCCCTCTTTACTGTGAGTGGATTATATCATTAACTTGCAATGGAGTCTGTTATTTGGGGAAAAACTCTCTGGTCCTGTGGAAGCCGAATTTCAGGTGCGTGGTACTGACAGCCAGCAGAGCTGCACTATAGTGCGGCCATCTTGCCATGGTCTCTCTAGCGCCTCCACTTCATCTTGCATTTTAAAGCACACTTTTACGGTCTTTAATCAGTAAATGTGTCATGTGTTGTGATTTTTTAAATCTTGCATCATCAGGCCCCCCTCTGATGGCTACTCAAGCTATTTTATCTACCGCATCAGATTTTGTCACAAATTATGGGTGTGTTGTCTTTAACCTTTTCCTTCTACTGTCTTCTAAAGTTTTAATTTCATTATAATATTTATATTGTTCATCCTCCATTTCAAAACCAGTTCTTGTTCTTTTCATTTCACGATTTTTATTCTTTCTGTATCTGTAAAATCTGATTGACAATATCATCAGCATTATGCACACAGAGATCGCCATTAAAGGTGTCAAGATGGGAATCACTGACTTATTCCCTAAGTTCCCAACCAGTTGCTAGCATTTGACAATCCCTTACCTATGGTTTCCCAGGCACACCTTCTTTTAAGTCTTTCAAGACCTTGTTTAAGTCAGTAATATTTTTAATATAACCTTCTAAGTCTTTTCTCCTGTCTTGTATGCAAGTGCAAGAATGTTGGACTTTTAACAATTGGCAGACTCCGCCCTCCTTCGTGAGAAGGATATCAAGGGCAGGTCTATTTTGAATGACCATCGATCTTATCAATATCATTTCCTCATCTACAACAGAAAACCTCCATTTGTACTGGTGGCAAGTTTATCAACAATAGTAGACAACTTTATAATTTTTTGAGAGTTTAATGCTACTCCTACTGAAGGTATTAGAATCCAAATATATCACCTACTATTTCACTTGCACTTGCACTTTTCATTCTCTCATTTGTATCCACTAATTCACCTTTAATTCGCTTAACGTGTTTCATTTTTGGAAAAAACGATTCCCAAATTACAACTTCCATACCATCCTCTCGGTAATTTGTAATAAGCACTCTTCCCACAAATATAATACACCCCAGGGAAAATAAGATCTACACCTTATAAATATCTTCTTCAGTTCTCATTCATATCAAATGTATGTTCACATTCACTAAGTCCTACAAAAACAGTATTAGTATTTGATTTCTTTCTGTAAATACAAGTTTACCTTTGTGTTGCTAGTCTAAAACTAATTAAACCATTCCCCCTATGATTTTATTTTCTTCTTGCGGTAAACTCCAAGGAATTAATTTAGCTCTACATTATAAGTATTTGTTACATTCTCTCATCTACTATCCACTACATTTATAAAATTATTTTCAGCTCTCACTAATTTACATGTTAGGTTATTTCTAAGTGCATAAGCCATGTCCAAATATTAACTTGGTATAAATAGGTAACCCATAGTTTCAGCTGTTGAAGTTTCAGAATGCGGATTTAAATGTTTAAGCAAAGGAAGTTCAAAAAAGATCCAATCTTGATTAGAGTAATAATATTGCAATTGATCAGTACCATAAAATACGCTAGCTAAGACACTGCAAGAAAATCCATATGTTAAAGGTAAGCTATGGTAAGTTATGCCCTCAGCGACTGATGAAGGTATTTGCATACAAACGTAGCAATTACCAACACTGATAGTATTTGCATATTTGTTAAGCAGATTAGTATGAACATTTGATCTAAAATCTGTTCCCAAAGCATTGCTGTGTAAAGAGTTGTCATTCAAGTCAATAGAATCAGAATCATTTCTTTTAGTAGGTTCTGGAAGGGATAGTAGGTTTAGAATCTTTCACAGAAACATAATGTGGCAGGTTTATGAAAATAAGCATTGTAATTAATATCAAGACAATAATAGAAAGAATTGCAAAATACACACATTTACATTTGGAAGAGATTCCAGTGTCTGATCGCATGATTTCTAAATTCAGACTGTTTAACTAAAGAAAGATCAAAATTAGCATCAGTGGTTTGAGCAATTTCAACAAAGTACAAAGTATTGGCACTAAAAATTATAGCAAAGCTCGAAATCTTCTCGGATGCGGGAAAAACTCTCATATCAGCTTGGTTGATGAGTATATTCAAGAAAAACTGTGTTTGTCCATCTATTGGTACATCCAGATTAACATTCAAATCAACAACAACAGTTCTTTTCAAGGGGGTTCAGGTGGACATGTATTGTAGCGCTATACTTGCAAAACTCTTGTTCCCACTCATTGGCAGCCTTTTGCCTTCACCCTGATCCCTGTTCAGTGTGGCTGGTGAAAAGCCAGTTACAAACAACTTCTCACCTCTTTGGGCCTCTGTTGTGAGTAATCCAGGCTGGAGACTACCCTGCTGTGAAGAGCATCACTCTACACAAAGGCAAACCTGTTTTGAGATTGAAGACAGTGAATCCACATCTGCTTTGACTGCATAAATGTGGGAGCTACTTACATCTTTGTTGCTCCAGTTCAAAGTCCTTTCACCAAGGGAGTATTCCACAGCATAATTTGAGGACTGCTGCACAACAACCAGAATTGGTGTCTATGCGACAGCCAGCTTCCCAGAGGGGAGGGTACATTAACTGAAGTCTTTGCTTGCTGGAAGAGTTATACCCCTGGCCTGAAGCACCTGGAAGTCAACCTTCCTGTCGAGAGAGTGAAAGAGCTGTCAAGCCGCAGGAGGTGTGACTGTCCAGGTAGTGCCAGAAACTGCCAGACTCTCGTGTGAAGGGTCTACCAGGAGAAAGAAGACTGCAGAAAGCAATCTGCGAGGTCAAAGATGATGGGTGCAGTCTCTCCAGAAGTGCAGTTCCAAGACGGAATCATGGGCAGGGAGCCATCTTGCAATAGGAACAATCACGATTCACCTCACTGCTTAAATCAAGAGCTGTGCCCATGGTGAATGTAACCACCAAAACCCAGATCTGTACCTGTGGCTGATGTCGCCACAGAAGTAAAAAACGATGTCCATGGTGGACGGCTTAGTCAGAGCCTAGGCTTGTGCACATGATGGTCACCACTGCATTATTTACAAAGTGCATCCCGTGGCTATTAGCATGTGGTTGTGACACTTGTGTAAGTGGTGGCCCATCTTCTACCCAGTGATCCAGAAGCAGGTCTAATGCCTGCCATGAGCCCTCACTGACTTCCTTTACCTGCATTCACCAAAGGACTCACAGCTGCAGCTCTGGTTACCCCATCCTGCTGTGGCCTACCCAGGCTGAGGGCCATTCCTGCAACCATGCTGCCTCATCCTAGAAGCGGGCGAGATCAGAGATACAAGATGCTGAAATGCATAGAGACTTGCATTGTGGTGAGTCTGTATCTAGGAGGCTGTACTGAGCACAACCATAATTGAACTGGCATACCTGCACCTGAGCCTTGATTAATGTCTCACAAAACAAACCTAACGGGGACCTGCCTAGACTCAGAAGAGGAGGGACTCATTTGAAAGAGAGAAGAGGGAGATAGTAAAGACAGTAACCCAAGGTGCAGTAGCCTAAGTGGCAGTGCATATCATTGTACCTGCAGCAGTATACCGTTTTAAGCGTGTCTATTAAAGTATGTTTCTTATCCAACTAAAGCACTGGGTTGGACACACAGATATTGCCCTGCTGGGTGATCTGAGTTCTGAGTTTCCATACTCCTACACTACCTCCCTGAGAAGTGTGTGAATGCTCTAAAGTACTACTACTGAGAGTCAGATGCTGAAGGGGTTGTATGTGGCCCAGTTTGTGAAGCCAAAGAAGTACAGGCTCTGGGACATCTGAGGTAAACCACCTCTGGCCCCACACCTGAGGTCCAGTAGCCCCTTTTTGCCCAATGCCCCCTGAACTGGATATGACACATGCCCTCTGCCAGAAAGGATATGTATTCAGAGTGATTAACTATACTCTGTATGCCACCTAAGTCTATATAGCCAGTCTCATTCACTTAATACTAAGGGGCCGATTCCGATCTCGGCCGGTAGGGCTCCGAATCGGATTCGGCTTAACCGGATCCGATTCGGAGCCCTATTTCCCGACCGATTCGTACGCGCGTCCGGGCGAGCGAGTACGATGCGAATTCGCCGACCGACTCGTCCGGGCGTCCCGACCGCTCCGACCGACTCGTTCCCGGCTCGAACCGCACCGACCGACTCGCTCGGACTCGACTCGCACCGCGCAATGGAGACGTTCCCCGGCCGGGTAAGTTCAATGGGAGTTAATGGCACAATGGGTTCAGGTAGGAATGGTGCAAGAGGCACTAAAGGCATTGAAGGAAAAGAATGACAACAACGATTTTTTAAATAAAAATAATACTGTTTTGAAAACCACTTCACAACTTTTGGATAATCGTCAGTACTCCACAACGAATGTATGACAGAATATCGACGGACAGAAAATCGACCTACAAAAATATCGACACAGAAATATAGAAGTCAAAAATATCGAAGTCCAATCTACATAAAGGTAAGTACAAAAATATCGAGAAAAAAAATATAGTCAAAAATATCGAAGTTAAAAATATCGTTTTTTTAAATGTTTTAATAATAATGTAAAATTAAGTAAATAATACATATAATTTAAAGAAATATAGTTAAAAATATTAAAAGATATTTAAAAATAATAACTAATACATTAAATGTTAAAATAAATTAAACGTATACATATAAATTAATATATATACTTACTCCACATAGTGCAACAGTAGAGAAAGCGTTGGATAGCGTAGGGGTAAAAAGTACTATTCCCACTCCAGAGAGTGCAACAGTAGGGAAAGCGCTGGATAGCGTAGGGGTAAAAATTACTATTCCCACTCCAGTGAGTGCAACAGTAGGGAAAGCGCTGGATAGCGTAGGGGTAAAAATTACTATTCCCACTCCAGTGAGTGCAACAGTAGGGAAAGCGCTGGATAGCGTAGGGGTAAAAATTACTATTCCCACTCCAGAGAGTGCAACAGTAGGGAAAGCGCTGGATAGCGTAGGGGTAAAAATTACTATTCCCACTCCAGTAAGTGCAACAGTAGGGAAAGCGCTGGATAGCGTAGGGGTAAAAATTACTATTCCCACTCCAGAGAGTGCAACAGTAGGGAAAGCGTTGGATAGCGAAGGGGTAAAAATTACTATTCCCACTCCAGAGAGTGCAACAGTAGGGAAAGCGCTGGATAGCGTAGGGGTAAAAATTACTATTCCCACTCCAGTGAGTGCAACAGTAGGGAAAGTGTTGGACAATGTAGATGTTAAAAATAACATACATATAAATGAAATAAATATTGTAATTAAATAATGATTTATTAATAAATTCAGGAAAAAAAAACTACCTATATATCAAAAATAATAATTACTTTAATAATATTAAATACTTCCCACCATATTCCCCAATAAACACACAACATAATCCACATAAAATTTCACACAATTAAATTAATTTCCAACCAATCAATTAATAAAAATTAATTTGCAATTAATAATTAAATTTAAAAAAAAAAAACAATAAATAATATGTAATAGAAATTAATAACCAATTATTAATTAACAAAAAAATAATTATCAATACCAATAAATAATATTTAATAAGAAGTAAGAACCAATTAATAATTAATTAACAAAAAAATAATTATTAATACCAATAAATAATATTTAATAAATATTAATAACCAATTAATAATTAATTAACAAACCAAAATATCAATACCAAGAAATAATATTTAATAACAATAGCCAATAAAAAATTAATTAACAAAAAAATTAATTATCAATACTCAATTTTTCTTAATTAATTAATTACTTAATTACAAATAATTTACTTACCACCCTATTCCCCTAAAAACACACAACCCACTCCAATAATAAATTAATACAAATAAAAGAATTATCAATTAATAATAATTAATTACCAATTAATAATTAATTAACAATACATGAATTATTAATAACAATAATTAAAATTTAATAATTACTTAATTAAAATTAAATTACTTCCCACCCTATTCCCCTATAAACCCACAACCCGCTACAGAAATAAAACACAAAATTTAATTAAAATAAATTAATAATTCCTAAAAATTATTATTTAATTTACTATAATTAAATTACTTCCCACCCTATTCCCCTATAAACCCACAACCCGCTACGGTACTAAAACGCAAAATTTACTTTAAAAAAAATTACTAATTTCTAAAAAATGTATACATATATTTAAAAAAACAGTACAATACTTAGCAAAAAATATAGAACACATACATATTAAATACATACTAAAATACACAACACTCATATAAATATCAATATTATTAACATCGATAATTTAACTATCGATATTACTAACATCGTTATTTGCAACATCGATATTTCTTACCTTAACTTCGATATTCTGGTTGTAGATATTCTTGACTTCGATATTTTGTCCCTACGATATTTAAAACTCGATATAACTGTGCTTCGATATTTAAAAATCGATATTTTGACTGTCCACCCTCCACAACACATGACATAACTCCTTTTGTTATTCTTGAAGTGTTAATGTACCCAAGTTAAAGTATAGTACTGCGATGTGAGTTTTTAAGCATTATATTGAATGTGTTTTAATACTTCTGATATGTAATTTTTAGGTCTGGCTTGTGTGATCAACAGAAAAAAGCTTTAGGAAACACAACCGTCAGAGACTTTGGCTTCTTTCACATGTTTACCTTGATTAAAAGAGTGCAGTGATTGTTGCACTTCTATTGACTCCTGAGTGGTGTTACCTCACCTAACATGGCTACCCCATTAAAATGTAGTAACATGGCAGTGTACAAGAAGAAGACCCCTCCACAATAATGTGACAGCATTGGCTAAGAATATTGCTCTGTGAGCCAGCAGTAGTATAACTGTTAGAAGTATTGGTGAATAGAGCGTCCCAACAAGGAATTTCCCCCATCCAAAATGGTTGCTATGTCCAGCGTGATGATGCAGCAGCATCTGAGCCTGTTTGCTTTTGCTTCCGCATTTGCATTAGTAACATTCAAAACAAAAACATTTGTTTTGCCCAACCTTCCTTGCACTCCAGAATTGCTGCTCACTGCAGCCTTAGCCTTCGGTCCTGCATTGCAACAGCCTCATCCCAGTCCCTCCTTATACACCAACCTACAACCTTACTTTACTCTCCTCAACTTCACTGGTTCCTTCACAGACTGGTCCCGTTTCACACACCAGCTGGATCCTCAGCACGCTCTCCCCTCCAATACCAGCCCCTGCAGAACGCTATTGCTATGCAGGCCAACAGTGCCCAGATCTTGGCCTAGCAAAAACAGCATGTCTGACCACAGGTGACCCCCCCACCTTTCTTCCCAGTGGCTGTTTTGAAGGCAAGTGGGGCTCTGTGCAGGGCCAGCAAGTAACTCTTCAGATTTAAATTCTTCCCCACCTGCACCACACCCTTAGGTACCAGTTAACTCCCAGACCAGATCACAGCCACAGTTGCAATGCTTCATCCTTAGCCTGTTGTGCAGCTCCCCATCCTCTGGCTTTACCATTCTTTCACCACTCCCTCTTGGCTGATCCCCATAGCCTAAGACTGATCCCGGCTCCCACACCAGCCCCCATAGCCCCAGCTTAATCTCCTTTCCTGTACCATCCCACAGTCTTAGCACATTCTCTTCTCTTGCATTGCACCTGTAGTTATGGATGGACCTGAATAAGCATCTAGCAGTGCAGGAAGGACAGATATTCTGTGACTGCATTTGTTGACATGTGCATGTTAACAAGTGTTCAGTAGTTTAATGTGTGCTGTGTTACAGGTGTGGTCTGAGGTGCTGAGTGACAGTGCAGGGTGTAAGTGCAGGGTGAGCAGTGTGTTTAATGTGTGCTGTGTTACAGGTGTGGTCTGGAAGTGTTGAGTGGCAGTGAGTGGTGGAAGTGCAGGGTGAGCAGTCTGAGTGCAGGGTGAAATGAATGCCATTGTAAGTGCAGGGTGAGAGGTGTGAATGCAGGGTGAGTGGTGTGCCCGTGTGAGAACCCGGTGACCAGCGTGCTCTTGTGAGTGGATGGGGAGAGTAAAAGGTGAGTCTGTGTGAGTGGAAAATGACTCATGAACCTGTGTGAGTGCAGTGTGAGCTGCGTGAATACAGGTTGATATATTCCTAGACACTCTACGTAATTCACCTTATCCTTGGCAGTTGGCAAGTGGGGATTCAGGTGTAATTTAAACTATGGTTATCAAAACTGATCCTGAAGCAAAATGTCTGCCTTTGGGACGTGCCCAAAGGTACTTTTGTAGAGGTGGAAGAGTCATTGAAAGCCAAACCCAGATGCTGAGCTCTGGCTGTGGAAAATGTCCTCTTGGAACTTCGGGACAAGACTTGTGGATTCTGCCACCCACGCCCTTATATCGGCCACAAAGCCACTTTCCCTTCATCAAGTGGCTAAATTGTGCGCCATAAAAACAGGAAACTTGGTTTCGAGCATGGTTTATCTGCTAGACAGAATTTGTTTTACCTTAGGCAATTACCTTATTTCACTGTGTGAAAGTCTCCTTTGACGCCTGGTTTCAGAGCACACAGTTCGCCATACTCCATAGGGCATACTTCAAGCCACATCAGCCAGACTGCTTTTTTCCCATGGCCCGCATGGGCTGCCCGCGCTGCCAGGAGTTCTCGATTGATTTACGACACATGGGTCCTGTCCCATCCTTTTTCCGTACTGGCAGGCTGTTCACAACACACTCCGCGAGGTGACAGAACTCCTGGACATAGTCATTTGGGAAACCTGTGTTCTGTGCATATTTAAACACAGGAAGCGTGCAGTAGTCAGGGGGTGCTTTGCAAGTCCAACCCTACTCAGTTATATTGGTTCTGGCTGCTGAGCAAGGCTCGCTGGGTCACCTAATTAGAGGGCCACCAGTCCCATGGGTGCAGCAAGGGATGGAGGTGGCTGCGGGGCGCAACGATCCGTGCCAGGGGAGTGGAATTTAATAAAATATCTACTTGTCCATGGGGCAGGTTGCTTCATAAATCTACTTGTCCTGTAACAAAATCCGCTTGCTCCTTTTGTGCCATGTAGTGGAGCAACAAATTATGGCAGCAATCTCATTATCTAAGAGGTCTGATATAGCCTCTCTGATTATGCCAGGGCTCATACCATAGTAGTTTTTGAATACATGCAATCCCCTTATGTTGGCTGAAGGTGGTGATAAGCAATAGTTCCAAGGTTAGAATGCCCTTTTTGAGTCTGTGCACACCTACTAACTTACATGTTTTAAGGGTTTTCAACAAATCTTCTATAATCTTTTCCCATACTGAGAAATGTTGGAAATTTACTCCTGACAATGGCAGACGTAAACCTTCTTCCAGAGTTGGGAAAAAAGTGGTTGGAGGGAAAGTGAACTTGCAAACAATCAGATTTTCGCATGAGCAAATCTACACATGCATATTTGCTCATGCTAAAATGCAGTTCACAAATATTTTCTTGGAGTACTATTTCTTGTCCTACTTCTGTAAATTCTTGGGGATTCACTCACAAAAGCTGTATAGCTGCACTTAATGCAAGGACATATACCATGGGTGCACTTCTGAGACTATCTTTAATAATTGGGCCCCTAATTTGGTCTGGCGTTGTCTGTGAGCTTTTGTGTTTATTAAAATTCTGTCTCTCTCTCTGTATCGACTGGCTTCACTGTGAGTGACAGCATTCTGCTCTTTCACAAGGAGCATATCTACACACAAAGTAGTTTTGTTCAGTGCCAGTAACTACTGCGGCAGTGTGTGCTTTTTGAGATCAAAAAACAATTTTTGCTTTTGCCAATGTTTGTTATAATGGTGAGGGCCCGGCAGCTCCCACACCAATAAGATTTTACAAAAACAATGCCAAAACAAGTCACACATTGACAAAACTAAAAAGCTGACCACCAATTTCAGACCTACTGGCTTTGCCAATGCTTATTTTTGTTTCCCATAATCTTATTGAAACTGGTTACGCTGATTTTCCATTATGAATATTTTTGGGAAATACTAGCATGCATCAACACATGTTACTAAATGATCCTGCAAAGAAATGGTGCCTGAAATTTTACAGTAGTTTAGCTAAATGTTTTTTTTCCTGCTTTCATTTTTTATGAACATTTTATTTTGAAAGCAAAGAATCATCAAACTTGCTTTCAAGCTTCTGCAAATATTTGCATCAAATCAGAGAGCATTCTGGGAGCATTATACAGAGCCTGATATTGCTAAACTTTGAAAACGTGTGTACACATTTTTATACTGGAACCACTGTCAGTAGTGCAGTCAGAGCTTACATTTACTTAGAGCACTCACCCTAATAATAAAGGCTTTGCATTAATGAACCATCAATACAACTTTGAACAGCATTAACATATGGACACAAATATTACCTTAACTGCAGGCAATGAATGCCCTTCCCTGATCCATAATGTGGTACTGCAAACTGGCAGCCAAAGGGTTCGTGCTACAGGGCGTTGGGCCTACTTGTCCCAAGGACAAAATACACATGAAAACATGTTGCCCTTGGCCCCAAACAATATGTCCCGGGCGTCGGGCTATAGGAATTCCACGTCCCTGCCGTGCAGACACACATCCAGCCTGAGGGAACCACTCTCAATAGCATTGCGGAAGTGATGTTGGCCGTATGTCCTCCAGCTGGCAGGTCAGCTGCAGGGTCCATGGATCGTGATGGCTGCCACAGATGGCATCCAACCAAAGGATGTCGCTGGCGCCTTACAGGCCTGGGCCTGGCATGAGTCGCGTGCGGATGCTGCTGTCCTCCCCATTTGTATGGCTGCTGTTATACGGGATAAGAATGTGCTCCGCGGGTTCCCAGTGTTCAGGGCTTCTGAAACTGGCGGGCAGTGCAGAGGCTCCTCGGCCACGAGGTCATATGGGGCGGTCGGCCCCCAAGCCGTGGGCCGGCTAAAGGCTGCGGAGATCAGGGAGGCCACCACAATTGGTGTGGTGCAGTAAATGTTGCCCGGGATAGTGGAACTGGCTGTTATTGGCCCTGATCAGCATGCCCAAATTCCCTCGAGGGACTGAGCCACATGATGGCACGATCAGGGGACCCTGAGGAGAGATTTTTCAGGATCAAGGTGGCCGTGAAAGCAGAGCTCTAGAAAGGAGCATCCGCCATTGTGGCTGGTGGAGGCCCCCACCCCCCCTGCAGCCCTACCAGTTTCACCCGAGTTAGGGCTTATCAGCCAGGTATAGCTTGGTTCCAGTGACACATTGTGCACAAGGGTTGTTGTGGACAGCTGGTAACTTCCTCTTCCGTGTGCATCGCTGCTGATGGTGAGAGGCTGCTCGCCAAGCCTGAAGTTCACTGCATACCCATAACCCTCTAATATGTCACCGTTATTATTCAGTCAATCGGAGTTCTTCTAGAGCGTGGCTAATCGCCCATTAGGGTCTCAAGGCAATGGGGGGGGGGGGGATGGTGCTGTTCAGTCGAAGAGCCAGGTCTTGAGGTCCTTCCTGAATTGAGGCAGTGAAGGTAATTGCCTGAGATGTAGAGGTAGGGAGTTCCAGGTCTTCGCAGCGAGGTAGGAGAAAGATCTTCCTCCGGCCAAGGTCTTGTGGATTCGTGGGATAGTGGCCAGGGCCAGTCCGGTGGAGCAGAGATGTTTGGTGGGTGTGTAGAAGGAGAGGCGGCGGTTAAGGTATGAAGGTCTGGTGTTGTGGAGGGCTTTGTAGGTGTACGTGAGGAGCTTGAAGGTGATTATTTGTTGATCGCAAGCCAGTGAAGGTCTCTCAGGTGACTGGAGATGTGGCTGCAGTGCGGGATGTCCAGGATAAGTCTGGAGGAGGCGTTCTGGATGCTCTGAAATTTCTTTTGGAGTTTTTGGGTGGAGCCGGCGTAGAGTGCGTTGCCATAGTCGAGCTTGCTGCTGACGAGCTCCTGGGTGACTGTTCTCCTGGACTTAGTGGGTCTCCACTTGAAAATCTACTGAAGCAGGCGGAGCTTGTAGAAGCAGGAGGATGAGACAGCGTTGATTTGAGGGTTCATTTCAAGCGAGAAGTCGCGGATGATGCTGAGGTTGCGTGCATGGTCGGTCGGTGTGGGGGAGGGGTTCTGAGCCCTGCGGGTCACCAGGAGTCATCCCAGGCAAAGGGAGTGGTGCCCAGGATGAGGACTTTGGTTTTGTAGGAGTTGAGTTTGAGGCAGCTGTCCTTCTTCCAGGTGCCGACTGCCTTCATCCCGTTGTGAAAGTTGCTCTTAGCTGCTGTAGGTTTGTCGGTGAGGGAGAGAATCCGCTGGGTGTTGTTGGCATTGGAGATGATGTGAGTCCATGGTTTCTGACGATGACTGCAAGCAAGCCATGTAAATGTTGAAGAGGATAGGGCTCAGAGAGTGGCCCTGAGGAACTCTGCAGCTGAACTCAATAGGTTCTGAGGAGAACGGTGGGAGCTTGACTCTCTGGGTTCACCCGATGAGGAAGGAGAGGATCCACTCTAAGCCTTTGCTGCAGATGTCGAAATCTTGGAGTCTTGTGCAGAGGGTGTGGTGGGAGGCAGTGTTGAAGGCGGTAGAGAGGTCCAGGAGGATGAGGGCTGTGGTTTTGCCTCGGTCGAGGAGAGTGCGGATGTCGTCTGTTACAGCGAGGAGTGCAGTCTTGGTGCTGTGGTTGCTTCAGAAACCTGATTGGGAAGGGTCCAGGGTGTGGTTCTCATTCTGGGTGAGTTCAGCTGGGGTATTATGGTGAAGTGTTTTTTCAGTCAAACAGGCAATATTTAGCTGAATCCACATCTCATAAGGTAGCCAGTTTAAGAATTTGAGAGCTGGAGTGATGTGGTCCCATTTTCTAGATCGTTGCATTTAGTGAGGCCCTAAGTAGTGCAGTCTTCATTTTGGCTATCCCTGTGAGGTTTGTGCTCCTTTTATTCCAGCATAGGAATTACTAGAGCTTGAACTGCCACCTTGAAGTCTGATTGGGGTAGGAAAGGCATATCTTTCTATGGGTGTTCAATTGAAAGAGAGCCCCTCTAGATGTGGTGCTTATGTGTGCCTGCATGTCTAAACTTTTATCTAAGGTGATGCAGAGGGAATTTGTAGAGTGTATAACAGACAGTGAGCTATTAGGTGGAGAGATTAGTAGAAATTCTGTTGAGATGGTTTCAGTCAGTGTTGGGTCTTCATCAGGGTATCATTGAGTGTTTTTACATTTTTTGGAGAACAGATTTTTATGTAGAGTTGAGTATCATCCGCGTACATGTGATATGAGATATTGCAGGGTTTAAGAATTTTAGACAGTGGTTCCATGTACAAACTGAAGAGAAAGGGGGAGAGAGTGGAGCCTTGAGGACCCCCTGTCGTCACTGTGGTCGGATTGGACAGGTCCTGATTTAGCTTGAATCTTTGCGATCTGTTGTGAAGAAGAGATGAGAACAAATTTAACACTGTTCCAGAGAGAAGAATCCTGCTTTCTAATAGAGAAAGCAAATTGTCATGATTCACCATGTCAAATGCTGATGAGAGATCAAGCAGGTTACCAGACATGATTCATTATAGTCGCAAATCTGTAGGGCCTCGCCCAATATGTGGACTATGGCTGTTTCTGTACTATGACCATGCCTAAACCTAGATTGGCAATTGTCTAGGAGGTTTAACTGTTCGATATGTTGGCTCAATTCATTAATAACACATTTCTTGAGTAGCTTAGCCAGTAAGGGAATATTGGAAATCGTTCAGAAATTTTGGGGTCAGTGCTGTCAGCGTTAGTTT
Source organism: Calotriton arnoldi (assembly GCA_963921515.1). Classification (NCBI taxonomy): domain Eukaryota; kingdom Metazoa; phylum Chordata; class Amphibia; order Caudata; family Salamandridae; genus Calotriton; species Calotriton arnoldi. Next base: position 2,566,100 of record CAWUFW010000862.1, read on the forward strand.
TTTTTTAGTATTGGAGAAACTTGACCATGTTTTAGGCAGTCTGAAATGGAAGCTTGCACTAGTGAGGCATTCACTATCTTGGGCCATAGAGGAAGTATGAGTTGGTTCACCTTTTGAAGAGATTTTGAGGGGAGAGAATTATTGTAATGTGTCAAAGGTTTTAAGGGTGACAGGAGTTTTTGAATATCAGCCTCGTTCAGAATCTTGAATTGATTCCGTGCAGTGTAATTTTTTGGTTTGCTGCATGTGTTGCAGGCGGTTCCATGACCTGAACTGGTTAATGTAAGAGTTGTTCTGAACTAAACTATTGTCTTAGTCTTATCCTCGAAGAAGGAGGAAAAATCTTCACAGATCAACTGTGAGCTGTTGTCTGATAGTGTGGAGTGAAATTGTCAGTTTTTTGCATAATGATTTCGAACATGTTTCGAGGATGGTTTCTAGCATTTTGTTTTTGTGTTCCAGATGAGTTTTTTATAGGAGCGCCACAGTGATCTCACTTGTTTAAGGTGAGGAGAAAAGGGATCGTTCCTCCAAATCCTTTCAGCAGATCTAAGTCTTCACCTCTTCATTCAGGTGTCCATTGAACCAAGGTTTATTTTCTTTTAAAGAGACTGTCTTCAGCCATTTGGGATCTAGTGATTCCATAATGCCAGCCATAGTACTGTTGTAGTGTTCAGTGAGATCCTGTACATCTTCCATACCTATGAGCAGAGGAAGATCTGTTTGGCAGATAGCTGACAGTTCCTCGCTCTTTATGGTTCTAATGTCCCTGATCCATTGTCTTGGTTTTCATAGTTGGCCTTCCCTGTTTACCTCTGTTTTTGTTATATGGAAGATAAAGTAGTGATGCACAGACCAATCACAAGGGTTGATTGATTCTAGTTCTATTGCTTTATCTCTTGCAATGATGAAGTCTAGAATAGCACCTTTATTGTGTGTAGGGCTAGTACATGATTGTGTCACATGGAGATCAGATATGAAAACCTTAAAAGAGCTCACATAGGGGTCGTTAGGATCACTCAAACGCAGGTTGAAGTCTCTTAAGAAAATCATCGGAAGATACTGGCATAAAAGTATACATAAATACAATTCACAGGAGAACATTAAAACAATAAAATCCTTAAAACTCTTGTTCAAATCATTGATGATCATTACTGGTATAACCGCTTGATCAAAAACATCTCCAGTCATAGGATTTCGCAATATTGCTGGAACCATCGACTTATACTCTTGGGTTCCAGTAGCACCTCATTAAGGAGAGTCAGTAGATTAGAGAGTCGAGCTGAACATTTTACAAATCACATTACCAACAGCAATAAACAATATAGTGCAATTCGTAGGACCCAATTGGGTTTGGAGAATTAGACAGATTAGCGTTGGACCCTAAGAATTGCACTATATTGTTTATTGCTGTTAGTAAGGTGATTTGTACTTAAGGAAATCATATTGATGTGTTTTGTGTTTTTTTCATTAATTTGTTTAATGAATGCTTGTTTTTCCCCTGGAGGGTGATAGAAAGTGTAGAATTTGCATAGGGTTCTACCTTCATTGAAAATATCTAAGCCCAGGTATTCACATGATGAAAATGTCTCAGTTTGGAAAGGTTTTTACTGTTAATGTTGATTGATGAATGCAAGCAATGCCCTCTCCCGGTTTGGATGGTCTATCTAGTCGGATGATATCGTGAATCGGAAGTAATAATTTATACAGTCTGGGAAACGCAAAATGTATTCAGCCATGTTTCTGACAGGATGGTTAGGTCTAAGTGATGGGCTAAGATAACGTTGGTAATGTCAGTACCATGTTTGAATGCCAAGAGGCTATTGTGCAGTAGGCATTTTGGGGATTTTTTAGATTTGGTCATCTCATTTTGTGAATGGGTTATGATGGGTACTTTTCTAAGGTTGGCTGGGTTTAAGGTCCTTGTTCTATACAATGTTTTCTGAACAAGTTTATGAGCACTGTTTGAATTTTACCGGAGAAGATGCCGGTGCTTGTGGAGTATGTGTTATATGAATGTAGTAGAGATTTGATTTCTCTCTCGGAGAACTGATTAGCTAATCTGTTAGACCAAGTTGATGAGTTAATAGACGGTCTAAATACCCATCACCGACTGAGCTTTCAATTCTGTGTTCTGAAGCTTCTACCGTGAGGATTGGGTGAATTGTGTGCAAATCTATTCTCATGTTCAATGGAGTTCTGTAGTACTCTTTTCATGTTGGTCACTACCAGCTGATGGTCCAGCTTTAAGCTTGAATCCAATGAATTGTTCAATGCAATGAATTGTTCAATGTTCATCCATTTCACTATTTGTTTCTTATTTTTTAGAATTACTTTGGGACATATGTAGGAAGCTGTTTTGCGATCGCAAACACTGCGAATCGCAAAAATTAGGGTGTATGCGATCGCAAAACAGACCGTTCCAATGTAGGAAAGGTTTCCGCTGTGCAAAAATGGGAATCGCTAAATTAGCGAATACCTTTTTTGCGTACCAATGATTCTGCGAATTATTTAGCGAATTCGCAATCAGCGTCACATCATTTGCGATATTCGCTACTACCGTTCTCGCTAAATGCGAATTCGCAAATTGAGATGTAGGTAAAAGTCGCAATTAGCGATTTCATGAAATTCGCAAATTTGCACTTCTCAATTACCACCAACTCTGAGCAGGTGGTAACCAGGTGCTACCTATTTAAACAGGCCCACAATGCCACTGGGATTTACAACCATGGCTGGGCTGTATGTGATAGCCAGGAGGCTGCGAATCAGAGATGCTACACAGAGAAGGAGACGCCAGGAAAGGATCTACAGAGCACGCATCACCCTCTTCCAGCTGACCGAGGAGGAGATCCATGTGAACTACAGGCTGCACCCAGACAGCATCCTGGAGTTAATAGAGGAGCTGAGGCCCATACTGGAACACCCCACACGCAGGGCACACACCATTCCCACCCATGTCCAGGTGCTGTGCTCACTGCACCTCCTGGCATCAGGGAGTTTTCAGGGGGTGATAGCCACAGCAGGAGGGGTCTCACAGAGTTCACTTTCGCGCTTCTTCCACGCCTTCCTTGGTGCAATGGTTCAGAGGCTGCATCACCACATACAATTTCCCAGCACACAACAGGCACTAGATCAGACCAAGCAGGAATTCTACCAAGTAGCCCAATTCCCCCACGTCATTGGCTGCGTAGATGGGACCCATGTCGCACTCACACCCCCATCACAGAATGAGTATGTGTTTAGGAACAGAAAGTCATATCATTCCCTGAACATCCAGGTAGTGTGCAACGCCAAACACATAATCACTGATATTGTGGCAAAATACCCAGGAAGCACACACGACTCATTCATGTTTCGCCACTGTGGATTAAATCGCAGACTCACAAATGGCGATTTTGGAGAGGGCTACCTGCTAGGTAATTGTATGGCTTACAAACACACAACCAGTAAAGGCTTGAACTGGCAGGACAGTATTGAACATAACTCTACTTATACCCAGCAGGTGACAGTGCGTATGCTGTACGTGACTACATCCTTACACCGTACCTGAATCCAGCCACTGCAGTTGAGCGGAGGTACAACAGTGCCCACAGAGCCACACGCTGTGCCATTGAGAGGACCTTCGGAATCCTTAAGAGCCGTTTCCGCTGCCTCCATAAGAGTGGAGGTGCGCTGCAGTACAGCCCTGAGACATGTTGCAAAATCGTGGTTGCCTGTGCAATACTACACAACATCGCTACCAAGAAAGGCACCCCAGTGGATCTGACAGATACAGACACATCAGATGAGGAGGGACCAGCTCCACGTCGCAGACCAGCAGGTGGGGCCGGGCGGCTGCCGGGCGCCTGAGACGAGATGAGATCACACATAACTACTTCTAAGTGAGTAATGAGGACACAATGCCACAGAATGGTGCTTAACTGTGATGTTTATTTCCCTTGGTGCAGGAATACATCTGTCACACTGTGTGACTACATTGACATTGCTTGCACATGTTTGTGCCACAGTGCAAGTATTTCCATCAGCCAATAAGTCCATATGGTATGTGTTGCCTCACACATAGCCATTAGTCCCTGATGTTACTTCACCTCCTACGTGCACGCCCTCTTGCCCCTCGCTCAGGGTGCCCACTGCCCTCCCTGGAGTCATCATCTACTCTCCCCTGGCGCACACTCCGGCGTCTGTCCGTTGGAATTGATGGGGTGATGCTGCTCCTGCTGGACTGTTCGTCCGTATCCAATGTGCTAAGTGGGCCTATGCCACCTGTCGCAGCTGCGCGCATCTGGTCCACGGCATGTGTGACCTGCACCAGGCCCCTGCCCACGTCCTGGCAGCAGTGAGCCATCTCATGCTGCATACTGACACATCTTCGGGCCAGCAGGGATGTGGCGGTTGACAGGCGGTTGACAGCTCTTGTGTATGTGTCCAGCCGGGTGTGAAGACGCTGTCTCTCCCTGCGCCTGGCTGCCCTGTCTCTCCTCATCTCCCTGCACAGTCCTTCCAGTGCACCTGTCATGGCCATTACACCAACCCGCATCTCTGTCATGTTATGATTGTGTACAGACAATTGGCGCTGTATTGACCTTATCCCTTTGACTTGCAGGCGCTGTGCTTCCAGCATGCTGCCTTCAAGGCCCGAGAACACAGTGTCTTCGTCGGGAGGAGCAGTGCTGGTGGACGGCCGTGCCCTGCGTCTCGGCCCACTCCCTTCACTGGATTGTACAGGGGACTGTGTTGTCTGCTGTCCTGCACGCTGCCTCCGGACTGGCTGTGCCTCTCCTGCTGTGTCTGTTGCCTCTGCCTCCAGCTGTGGTAGTGGTGGCACTATGTTGCGCCGTCTGCATGGCGCAGGGTTTGATGGTCTCACTTCGCCCTGCTCATCCTGCCCTGCCTCGTCCTCATTTTCTGTTGTGTCCTCCCCTTCTGCCATGGGTTCTTGTGTTGTTGGTGGTGCTGTGAATTTAAATGCACACATTAATTCTGTGTTTTGTCTCGCATTTGTAATGCATTACAGTTTACAATTTTCAAATCATATGAGTACTATCTGTCTGTTGTCATCATTTCCTGAATGTCTCATCCCTATTCCACCTTGCTGTGCCTCACTGCTCCAGGTATCAGTGCATGTGACTACATCTCCCATAATGCATTTCTGGGTGTGCTTGTGGACATGTACTGGAGTTGCGCTCAGGTTGTGTGTCTGGGGGTGTGAGTGGGTTGGGTATGTATCAGGGGGTTTTGGCATGCATCTTACCTTGTCTGGTGTCTGGGTGTTCGGAGCTGTCCAGGTCAGCCACGCCACTCACACTCTCAGGTTGAAGGGTGCCCTCCACCAGCTCCTCCAGGGGCGTTGAGTCTGTTGCTGTGGACGTCCCACCACCGGTCTTTTTGGCCTCAGCCAATCTTGTAGCCACCCTCTCCTTTGACCTTTGCCGCATGTCGTACCACCTTTTTCTTAGGTCTTCGACTGAGCGGTGTGTCACGCCAATTGCATTCACTTTCTCCTGTATGTCAGTCCATAATTTTCGTTTTCGTGCCTCTGGCACACGTAGTGACTGTTTACCAAATAGGAGGTCATGGCTGCTGACTATCTCCTGGGTGAGGACCTCCAGCTCCCTTTCTGTAAATTTTTGTTTCCTCTTTCTGGTATTCACTCCCTGCTGCTTCTCTGTCCCCTGGGACTCCATTTCTCCTGCTTTCAGTTGCTGAGCACAAATCTCCAACTCTCCTCACAGCCTCTCACTCAGCTTCTGGCAATCAGGTGCAGCATGGGCAGTCACACTTCCTGGTTGTGATGTCATCATTCTGCACCTGAATTGCAGATTCTCGGAATTGCGATTCCTTAATTGCGTTCTCGCAATTAAGGAATCGCAATTTCAGTAATCGCTATTTAATTCTGCGAATTTTTGGTAATCGCTATTTTTTTGCGATTTTTTTACCTACATCGGAATTTGCGATTCTCTAAATGCGATTCGCGGAAAATCGCAATTTCAGAATCGCAAATATATTTTTATCTACATATGCCCCTTAATGTTTTAATTCAATCCATTATACCATAACAAGTTGATAGTGTGAATCTTTCATTACATCGCAATACACTTTGAGCCAGTTTCTCAGCTATTCCTAAAACAAATATTTAGGTTGAGAGAGTAGTCATCGTATAAACAAAATGCATGCTATTGAAGTATCTTAGTATTTACAAAGTCCCAAACCGTGAGGCAATTTGAAGATACTCAAAGGTTCTTTCACAATATCTGAGAAAAAAAAGTTTGCCGAAAAACCTCCATTCTCTTTATCATTTTTCTCAAATGCTCAGGTATTTACAGTGTCAACATTTGTTATATTATTAATTATCTTATGTCTCCAATAAATTTGATGCGTGTCATAATAATTTCCCATTTCTTTTATCATCGCTGACAGAAAACACATGTCAATTCTGTTCTTTGATACATGTGGTTCCATTGTTCCAAGAAACTTAATTCAAAAGGCCACGCTAACCTCCTCCATACAGGTTTGTGATTTGTTCAATTATTTGGAATCCTATTTGACTTAGAATTAGTTTTTTTTTCTGTATATTGCAGTGTGACTTTGGTTTATTGGATCAAATTCTGACATTACCTTTATTTTCTGCCCAATTCACCTTGGAATTTGTACTGCTTTTTCCTGTGTTTATAGTCATTACGTGTGTTTGTTCAGTGAGATACAATGACTAATATCATATTTTCTGAACTGTTTTAATTTTATCTTGCCTCCTGTTCCTGGGTGTGGTATGTGCTCTTTTCTAATTACATCTGAACACTGTGAGCATTGCAGACATGGAAATGTGCCCTTCTTCTAAGTGCTGAGAAACTGTTGTGATCCTTCCAGTATTCTCTCAGCATCTGCAACAAATAGTTTGTATACAATCCTCTTCTTTAATTAAACCCAACACAGGGGACTATTTTTCCCCTGCATTGCCAAGGGGTGGTAAGTGGATTTTGTTTACCACACCGGCACTGACCAAATGTAGCAGCACATGTGGAAAATATAAAACAACCTCAATGACCCATGGGCTAGGAAGAGGGATCAGCAGATAGCATCTTTTTCAAATTTGGTCTGGGTGGGAGGTGAGAAAATACCTCAAGGGTTGCAGCACTCGGCCTGCCCAGGGTGTCCGTTTATTAGCCAAATTCTTTCCTGACCTTTGGCAAGGTGCTTGGGAGGCTATACCCAACCCTCCAGGCCAGGACAGTGGGATAGCACTGGGGTAGCTATTATCTTTCAATGTAGAAATCAAATATTGCCTTCCTACCCTTAAGCGGAACCAGCGGGTGGACACATATTTTTCCCCACCCCACCCCTTAAGCAAGGCCTGAAAGGGAAACAAACATAAATGTACCACCCTTGAGCACAGCTGATATACATTAAAAAAAGGGGGTGGCCAAGATATTCATCCATAGCACTTGACAAGTCCAGGATTTTGTTTTGTTTTTTTAACCTTTGTGTCACCATGGTTCTAAGCCACACCAGAAGGGATGGGTATTGAGGTTTTTTTCTTCTTTAGATCACCTCCATGCCTGTACGACAGGTTGGTGAAAGATCTGCATATTAGTCCATCCACACATGCATATTGCTGCATCATGTTTATTTTTTTTCATTTTCCATTGTTTGCAAATGATTATCAGTGTTTTTCTGGTGATAATTCTCTTTTTCAAAGAAGATAAAGCACTTGAGCATAGGCACTGACGCTCAGAATGTTGCCTATCTCTCCAAAATAGGTGGGTGAAAATTTAGCTAAGTAAGAGAGACACGAAATAATGGAAAGGCCGCAGCGCCATTAAAATATGATGTACTTTTATTCTGCGGTTTTGGACATACTTAGAGAATATCTATGGGAAAACCAGGGTTATTTTGGAAAAGTCTCAGACTTTGAGTCTCGTCTTTGTAACTAATAAATACACTGACCAAACTGTACCAAATATGGCATGCTCACGGGTTGAATTTTTGAATACTGTTTTGGTGCAAATTGTAAGAGGAGGGTAAACGTTATTAAGAGTACAAACCTGGGATTCTTTATGTTGTGATGTCACAACCATAATTACAAAGACGTAGCTGCACCTGTGTAATATATAGATTACAAGAAGTTGTCTGTAATCAAACTTTGAAAATGGCAACCCATTTTAGTTCACATAGACACTACAAGAACTGTGATTGATGACTGGTCCATTTCTAGGTCAAAGCCTGACAGACAGCACAGCTGTCTGGTTTGCTAAAGACGTCTTGGGAACATTCAGAAAGCTGACCTAGGAATGCATTCTGCCCATTGCTTACCATTGACTTTGTGGTTAACTCACATTTTCTGGCTTTCTGTTTGAAGGCTTTAATTTGTTTTAGGCAGTCCAGCTTGAGTTTGTCCCTCCCGTTGCCCAAACCTTGTTTGTTGTATTCTTCCACAAACTCGCTCTGTGTACACAGGCCCTTAAATCTTGTTCTGGTCTTTTCACATTTGCTGTGCATTCAAAGATAGAGGCCAAATATCAAGCGAGATAGCTTGGTGTTTACTTTTCTTTCTCTGACCTCAAAGTGAGAGAATTTATGTGACTATCCTGCTGAGAATCCATGAAGAGCAGAGGGTGAAGAATGTTTTTTCTTCTAGCACACAACAAAAAAAAACTGTGCTGATGCTTCAGAATATATCAGAATTAGTACAAATGAAGCACATTTTTTTTGTAATTCAGAAGTGTGGTTGAAAAAACATATTTGAAAACGATCAAAACACATCAATATACTAGGTGATGACATTTGCATACATTATCGTTTGTGTGCAGTAAAACTGTATTTCGATGCAAATGTAATGGTCATTTCAATTGAAAATGTCTTGTCTGCAATGGCAGTGCGCTACCACACCATGCATACTCCACACTACACCACTACACTCCATGCCACGCCACTATATTCTACAACACTCCACTCGACTCTATGCCACTCGACTCTACGCCCCTCCACTCTATGCCACTCACTCCACGACAGGACATGCCACTCCACTCTATGCCACTCCACTCTACCCCACCCCACTCCACTCCAATTTATCCCACTTCACTCCAATGTACCCCACTCCACTACAATCTATTCTAATCTAATCTACTCCACTCCAATCTACCTCAGTCCACTCCACCCAATCTACCCCACTCCAAAGCACCCCACTTCAATCTACCCCTCTCTAACCCACTCCACTCCAATCTATCCCAATCCACTATGATCCAGCCTACCCCACTCCACTACAATATTCCCCACTCCAATCTACCCCACTCCACTATACCACACTCCACTCTACTCCACTCCAATCTACCCCAGTCCACTCTATCTAACCCAATCAGCCCTACCCAACTTCAGTCTGCCCCACTCCACCCCAGTCTATCACACTTCACTCAAATCTACCCCACTCTCCTCCAATCTACCCCAGACAACTCCAATTCACTACAATCTACTGTACTCCAATCTATCCCAATCCACCTCACTCCAATGTACCCCATTCCAACCCACCCCATGCCAGTCTACCTGACTCCACTTCAATTTACCCCAGTCCAGTTTACCCCTCTCCATTCCAATTTACCCCACTGCATTCCAAACTCTACTGCAATCTATCCAACTCCTCTCCACTCTGATCTACCCCACTCTATTCTAACCTACCCCACTCCACCACAATCTACCCCACTCTAATCTACCACAATCTACCCCACACCAATCTAGCGCTAACTACCCCACTCCACTCGAAGCTAGCACACTCCAATCCAGTGCTTAATTTGCAAACAAATTTGTGCCTGGGCTCTTATCAGGAGGCCACTGCAGCTTGTACCACATATTCCCCCTGCCATTCAGCCAATGACAGTAACAACACAAATACTAACATTCACACTCCAATGAGTGAAATAGTTCGGACGATTTCAGGCCCGAAAGCTATAAGAATGGCTTGGGCGGCAGGTAAAATAATTTTTTTATGTATATTGAGTTAAAAATTAACTGTTGTGGTCATCTCTAAATTAGCCAGGTAGTGCCACCTTGCGGTAGACTGTCACAGGCCACGATGCCGACAATTAAGTGCAAGTGCCGAGCAGCGGAAACCACAGACTCAAATTAAGCACTTCTCCAATCCACCCCACCCCACTCTACCACACCCCACTCAACCCAAATCTACCCCACTTCATCCACTCTACCCCACTCCAATCCAGCACACTCCACTCAAATCTACCCCACTCCACTTCATCCCAATCCCCCCTACTCCAATCTACCACTCCCCAATCTACCTCACCCAAATCTACCCCACTCCAATCTCCCCTATCTACTCCACTCCACTCTACTCCACTCCACCCCACTGCAATCTACCCCACCCCACTGTGCCCTACTCCAATCCAACCTACTCCACTCAAATCTACCCCACTCCAAACTACCCCACTCCAATCATCCTTCTTCAATTCATCCCACTCCATTCAAATGTACCCTACTCTAATGTATCCAAACTAACCCACTCCACTCCATCCTAATATATGTCACTCCACTCCAATCTACCCCACTCCACTCTTCCCCAATCTATCTCACTCCATTCAAATCTTGACTCCACTCCAATCTATCCAACTCCACTCACCTCCACCCCACCCCAATCTACCCCACTCCACTCTACTCACTCCAATCCACTCAATCTACCCCACTCCACCCCAATCTACCACACTCCATCCCACTCTACCCAATCTATCCCACTTCACTCCAATCTACCACATGCCACCCAAATCTACCCCACTCCAGTCCAATATAACCCACTCCATCCCACTCCAATCTACCCTACTTCACTTCACTCCACCCCAAACTACCTTACTCCAATCTACCCCATCCAATCCACCCCACTCCAATCTACCCTACTCAACCCCAATCTACCCCACTCCAATCTACTCCAATCCAATCTACCCCTATCTAGCCCACTCTAACCCACTCCAAACTACCCCACTCCTGTCTATCTCACTCCAATCTACCCCACTCCACTGCAGACTACCCTACCATAATTCACCCAATCTATCCCACTCCAATCTACCCTACTCCAATCTACCCTACTCCACCCTACCCCACTCCACCCAAACTACCCCACTCCAATCTACTCCTCTCTATCCCGACCTACCCCAATTCACTGAACTCCACTCTTCCCCAATCTGCCCCACTCCAGTCTACCCCAATATATCCCAATCCAGTCTACCCCCACTCCACCCAAATCTACTCCACTCCACTTCATCCCAATCCCCCCTACTCCAATCTACAGCTCCCCAATCTACCTCACCCAAATCTACCCCACTCCAATCTCCCCTATCTACTCCACTCTACTCCACTCCACCCCACTGCAATCTACCCCACCCCACTGTGCCCTACTCCAATCCAACCTACTCCACTCAAATCTACCCCACTCCAAACTACCCCACTCCAATCATCCTTCTTCAATCCATCCCACTCCATTCAAATGTACCCTACTCTAATGTATCCAAACTAACCCACTCCACCCTAATATATGTCACTCCACTCTACCCCACTCCACTCTTCCCCACTCCACTCTTCCCCAATCTATCTCACTCCATTCAAATCTTGACTCCACTCCAATCTATCCAACTCCACTCACCTCCACCCCACCCCAATCTACCCCACTCCACTCACTCCAATCCACTCAATATACCCCACTCCACCCCAATCTACCACACTCCATCCCACTCTACCCAATCTATCCCACTTCACTCCAATCTACCACATGCCACCCAAATCTACCCCACTCCAGTCCAATATAACCCACTCCATCCCACTCCAATCTACCCTACTTCACTTCACCCCAAACTACCTTACTCCAATCTACCCCATCAAATCCACCCCACTCCAATCTACCCTACTCTAATCAACCCCAATCTACCCCACTCCAATCAACCCACTCCAATCTACCCCACTCCAATCTACTCCAATCCAATCTACCCCTATCTAGCCCACTCTAACCCACTCCAAACTACCCCACTCCTGTCTATCTCACTCCAATCTACCCCACTCCACTGCAGACTACCCTACCATAATTCACCCAATCTATCCCACTCCAATCTACCCTACTCCAATCTACCCTACTCCACCCTACCCCACTCCACCCAAACTACCCCACTCCAATCTACTCCTCTCTATCCCGACCTACCCCAATTCACTGAACTCCACTCTTCCCCAATCTGCCCCACTCCAGTCTACCCCAATATATCCCAATCCAGTCTACCCCACTCCACCCAAATCTACTCCACTTCTCCCCAATTCAATCTACTCCACACCCTCACTCCAATCCACTCCAATTTACTCCAGTCTACCCCAGTCGAACCCATCCCATCCTAATGTACCCCACTCCCTCAATCTACCCCACTCCACTCTACCCCAATCTACCTCACTCCAAACTACCCCAGTCTACCCCCACTCCATTCCATTCTACCCTACTATAAACCACCCAATATACCCCACTCCAATCCAGTCTACCCAGCTCCACTCCAGTCTACCCCACCCCACTCCACTCCAATCCACCCCACTTCACTCCAATCTACCCTACCATAATCCACCCAATCTACTCCACTTCAATCTATTCCACTCCTCTCTCCCCCACTCCACTCCAATATACTCCCCTCCACTCTTACGTACCCCACTCCACTCTAATCTACTCACTCCAATATACCTCAATATATCCCACTCCACTCTACCCAGATCTACCTGACTCCAATCTACCCACTCCAGTCTACCCCCTGCACTCCACACTGCTCCACTCCAATCTACCCCACTCCACTCCAGTCTACCCCACCCCAATCAACTTCACTTCACCTCAAGCTACCCCAATTCAATCTACCCCACTCCTGCACTCCAGTCTACCCACCCTACCCCTTTCTACCCTACCCCAATCTACTCCACACCACTCTACCCCAATCTACCCCACTCCAAACTATCCTAATCTACCCCACTCCATTCCATTCAACCCTACTGTAATCCACCCATTCTACCCCACTCCAACCTACCCCACTCCTATCCAATCTACCCTACTCCACTCCAGTTTACCCCACTCCAAACTACCCCAAACCACCCCACACCACTCTTCCCCAATCTACTGCACTCCACTCCAATCTATCCCAATATATCCCACTCCACTATACCCCAGTCTACCCCGATTTACCCTACTGCTATCTACTCCACTACAATCTACCCCAAACATCCCAATCTACTCCATTTCACCCCAATCTAACACAATTTAATCTACCCCACTCCAATCTACCACCCCTATCTACCCAACTCCCCCAGTCCAATCTACCCCACTCAACCTCACTCCACTCTACCCCATTCCACTCTACCCCAATATACCCCATTCCACTCTACTCCAATCTACCCCATTCCACTCTACTCCACACCACTAACTTGTAGCCATGCTGAACAGCAGCCACACTGATGTACATAATGTCTAAAATATATTGCCAAAGCTAATAGCTCTCGCACAGGCAAAACCTATTCGCTTTGCCAATTCTTGTTTGTGCCTGTCACTGTAAGAGGCTTACCCTCACAGGTCATGGAATGAAGAGACTAGAAGGTTATGATAAAAGGGATAGTGGTGTTGACCAGTTACAAGAAGGGTAAAGCCGTCAGACGCAAAATCAACATCAATGTGCTAACCGAGGGCACATTGGACCCACATGGACTCGAATCTGGAACACATCACAGATGTATTAAAATTCCCATTTAAATCATAAGTGAAGTGTATTTTTTTATTCAAAGCCGGACAATCGTAGTAGATTGGACTTTGTGTCAAAAGCTGTGACTGCTTGTGCTGTAATGCCCCATTGACCCAAAGGGTCGAAAAGCAGTGCAAAGTGCAATTTGTACCAATAAACGTCTCCTTCCTTACCTTCGCAAAATCCCCTTCCCAGAATTTGCCCCATTTTGCATGACTTTGCGGCCACCCATTACAGTGCAATGAGAGGAAAGAATTCGGGGGGGAAGGGCGAGGATACCATGTATAAATAGGACAGAATTAGCCTTCGAATGTCCCCTCTGCATGTATAGACGCCAGGCCACGTCTCGGTCGCGGGGCCGGAGCTGGGATTACGCCTTCCATTTTAAGGACATTGTTAATTGAGAGAAAACAGAAGTCTAATCCCTGGATTACAGATTGATAGCGAAGGACACTCTAATGACTGAAATCTCTCTGATAAGAATTTAAGAACTAGTGGCCAGGAGGCCGGGATATATTTTTGGACAGGTTTATTGGCTCGGCCAGACAATAGATTCATCTTGTTTGGGAAAGGGAGTTACTTGCAGACCTGGCTTGAGATAAGAACAGTAATTAAGGAGGGGACTTCTGCATTTATTAGAACATTCGTTTTAACATGTTTAAAGTGAGTGGAGGAGAGCTGCCAGCCTTAGAACTGGGCAAACAGCTTCGAATCCCGGCCTCTGCTCAATAGCCTGTGATCCTGGGCAAATCGCTCAACCTCCAAGTGGCTAAAAAAATTGTAATGTCTGTTTCTTATGTAAAACATCAGGCTTCATGCAAAGCGCTCTAATATCATTGGCCCAAGTTTGAGCTATACAAAACTGAAAAAAATACAAATATAATGGGAGCAAAACTTGTTGTTTGCACTATATGAGTTAGCGCTTTGAGCCTCGCAAGGGGTAGGAAAGAAAGCGCTGTAGAAACGTCAACGGAATGAATTGTTTCCAAGTGGCACGCACATAACCTTTAAATGCATCAGGAAGTCATGTGGGGAACACAGCATTTAGCAGTCTCATGAATAGAATATATAGATTTTTAATTGTGATCGTTCTGAAGCGAATGAAGAATTACCCCGGTGACATTAAAGGAAACTCTACAGGGGTGCGATTTAATTGGGTCACCATTGTTGCAATGTGCACTGTTTCCTGCCATCTTGATAATGGGCAGTGGTGTTGCCTAGTCATTGCCTTGGACGGGAAGGGGGTTTTCGGTCTATGTGTTTCTCCTAGCTGTCAGCAGGGATCTCTACACTTGACAGCAATGAAATTGGAATTGCCAGGGATACACGGCGTATCGAGGGCATACAGCCCAGTGATGAAGTTATAGAGAAGGTTTTCACCAAAAATGTACACCATTTTTTGAGAGTTAGGGTAGCAGCGATCCAGGCTGCACAGAGAGAGGCATGCCTTTGTTCTGCAGGTTCATGCAAACAGGGTAGGAATAGCCTATAGGCTACCTGGCAGTGCCAGAAGAGCTGGGGTGACAGGTCAGTGTGTGGGCCGTTTCTTTGGTTGTTTGTGGGCCTATTTATGGTCTGGTAGTATGGCTTATACTCTTCATTAATCTGATATTACCACAAACATTGCCTTTAGCAGGGAAACATCCTTTGCAACTTGGAAATTACCACGTAGTGCCTTTACCATGCATTTTTTAACAAGCACATTTTTGCCACGTATATGCCTTTACCACTCATGACTTCAACACGCATGGAAAGACTATTTAAGGTAAGTATAAATGTTTGTGTGTCATCAGTGATGTCATTTGAGATGTCATCAGTGATGTCATCAGTGATGTCACTGACCATGTCATGAATGATGTAATATGTGACGTCATGAGCAGTGCATTGCGGGTGCGCGAGTTATAGTTAGCTCAACTAACTATAACGGTGGAATTTCTATGGTTTTGTAAGAGTGAAATGTCCAGCTAACTATAACGTCCCTGAAACCTATGGTTTTTTCAGTGAATTTCTAAGGTTTTTTAAATGCTAATTTCTAACTATAACTTACCTGAAACCTATGGTTTTTTCAGTGAATTTCAAAGGTTTTTTAAATGCTAATTTCTAACTATGACATCCCTATTAAGTCCCCTTGAATCCTGAAGGTTCTTGGTGGCCAAGTAGCCCACCAGGTACATCCATTAAGCGCCACAAACCTGCGTTTCAGAGAGGTGTTCTGAGGCCACGCCCCTTTTTACACCACGCTGAAACGCAGCTTCTGGCGCACTGCTGCTCAGAGGATGAAGTCCACTTGTGTCTTGAGGTCCTCAGGACACAAGAGGACCTCATCGCCCCACCAGCAGTGCACCAGAAGCCGCGTTTGCAGAGTGGTGTAAAAAGGGGCGTGGCCTCGGAGCACATCTCTGCAACGCAGCCCTGTGGCATTTACAAGAGGTACCTGGTGGACTAGTTGGCCCCCAGGGACCCTCAGGATTGAAGGGGAATTAATCCCCCAACTTAAAACACGCCACAGGGCGCATTTGCACTGTGGTGCAGGGAGGGGGGCGGGGCCTGATGTGACAAGTGTGCAAACGCACCCTTTGGCGTGTTTTAAGTTGGGTGATTAAGTCTCCTTGAATCCTGAGGGTCCCTGAGGGCCAACTAGCCCACCAGCTACCTCCAGTAAGCGCCACAGAGCTGCGTTGCAGAGTGGTATAAAAAGGGGGCGTGGCCTTGGACCACCATTCTGCAACGCAGCTCCCTGGTGCTTACTGGAGGTACCTGGTGGGCTAGTTGGCCCCCAAGGACCCCTAGGATTGAAGGGGACTTAATCCTCCAACTTAAAACGCGCCACAGGGCACGTTTGCACACTTGTCAAATTAGGCCACGCCCCCTCCCTGCACCACTGTGCAAACGCGCCCCCTGGTGCATTGTAAATTGGGTGATTAAATCCTCCTGAGTCCTGAGGGTCCCTGGGGTCCAACTAGCCCACCAGGTACCTCCAGTAAGCGCCACAGAGCTGCGTTGCAGAGAGGTGTAAAAAGGGGCGTGGCCTCGGACCACCTCTCTGCAAGGCAGCCCTGTGGTGCATACTGGAGGTACCTGGTGGGCTAGTTGGCCCCCAGGGACCCCCAGTATTGAAGGGGAATTAATTACCCATCTTAAAACGCACCACAGGGGGCGTTTGCAGACTGTTGGTGGGAGGGTGCAGGGCCTCCGGCACGATGCCAGTCTTTTAAAAAAAGAATTTTTAGAAGGGGGGCTGGGTGGCCCCCTTCTTTTTTCTTTTTTTGGGCCCTGGGGACTCCATCCCCCAGGGCCTGACCCCTTTTTAAAAAAAAATCTAACCGAGAAGGGGGCCACGTGGGCCCCCCTCCCATGGCCAATTCCGGCCCGGGGACCCCATCCCCCGGGGCATGGCCACATATATGTATTTATTTAAGGAGGGGGGCTCCGAGGCCCCCCTCCTGAGGCCTCTATTGGCCCCAGGGACCCCATCCCCCGGGGCCGGCCTTTATTTTATTTTTTGGGGGGGAGGGGGGCCCGCGTGGCCCCCCTCCCGGGCCACTTCTAGCCCCGGGGACCCCATCCCCCGGGGCCAGCCCTATCCGTTGGGGACCGTGGGGGGAGCCTCAATGCCCCCACGGTCCCGCCGGCTCCCCGCCTCCTGCCGGAGCCGGCATTGCTTTTCCACACGGGAAGCTGCTGACATGCAGCTCCCCGTATGGAAAAGCAATCTGCTTTGGATTTTGGAAGAGAGAGCAGGTTTCCTGCTCTCTCTTCCAAAATCCAAAGCTAGTGATGCTGTGACAGGGCTCCCGCCCTGTCATAGCAGACAGCAGTGTCCCGGGGTGGGCACCCCGGGACACTGCAGGAGCCGGCCCTGGGGGTGGCGGTCCCCAGGGCCATGGATGGCTCCAGGAGGGGGCCGCGCGGCCCCCTCCCTACTATTTAAAGCCCCGGGGAGGTGGTGGTCCCCAGGGCTCGGGGGTCTATAACGGACCCCCGAATTTACATAATTAGTGCCCCAGGGAGGTGGCGGTCCCCGGGGCGTGTGGGGGGGCTCAAGCCCCCCACACAGGTTTTTTTTTTTTTTTTGTTAAAGCCCCGGGAGGTGGCAGTCCCCGGGGTAGCGGGGGGCTGTGTGCCCCCGAGAATAATTAAGAAAAGCCCCTGGGGGTGGCGGTCCCCGGGGCTGCGGGAGGGCTGAATGCCCTCCCGCACATTATTTTAAGCAAGCCCCGGGGGGTGGCAGTCCCCGGGGCTGCGGGAGGGCCGAGTGCCCTCCCGCACATTATTTAAAACAAGCCCTGGGGGGTGGCGGTCCCCGGGGCTGCGGGGGCCCCCGCATATATTTTTTGGCAATGCCCCCGGGACCTGGCCCACCCGGGGGCCTCAATTAAATGAAGCGCGGGAGCCCGCGCTTCATTGTTTTTAAAAATTTCGGCGGGATTCGTGACCCCAGCGCGAATTTCGCCGAAATTTTAAAAAAATGCTTTTTTTGGCCCTGGGGGTCCTTGTGGGACCCCCTGAGCAGGCCTGGGGGGTCAGGGTGTTTCTACCCTGCCCCCTTTTCTTTTTTTTCACCTTTGTTTTACTGTTTTCTTGTGACTCGGTTCTACCGAGTCATCAAGATGACTGCCAACACTTCCTGGTTTGGAGTGTTGGCAGCCAATCACAGTGAAGCTCGTGGTCGGGAGGGTTCGCGAATCCACCGCGGCCATAGATATCGAAACTTTTATTTTTTGAATTTCTCACCAACTACTGAACGGATTTATACCATTTAAAAAAAAGGACGCTTTCTGAACTAAGCACTACCTTTTTGCCAAATTTGGTGTAATTCCGTTCAGCAGTTCGAGCTGTAGCCGTGTCTAAAGTTTCCTATGGGAAATTGATTTTCCGACCCCTATTTTTTGAATTTCTCAGGAACTACTGAACAGATTTACACCATTTAACAAAAAGGACTCTTTCTGAAGCAAGGGCTACCTTTTTGCCAAATTTGGTGTAATTCCCTTCAGCAGTTCGGGCTGTAGCCGTGTCTAATGTTTCCTAAGGAAATTAACATGGAGAAAACACGTTTTGGGACCCCCCTTTTTTCTCGGCCCCCGCTTGGCGAATCACCCCGAAACTTTCAAGATGGGAGCTGACCGGAGCGCCCCACTAGTTTTGAAAATTTCGCGAAGATTTGTCAAACGACGCTAAAGTTATTGGGAAAACAATAAATGCTTTTCCTATGGAAAATAGGTCCTAACTATAACTACCTACTGGCGACCGCCAGTTACTTCCAAATAGGTCTGGAAAGACGAACACGGACCCAAAGACTTCGTGCAAGATTCTTTATTTCATCAAAACTTCACACACCACCGCCATGACGCGTTTCGGCCTTCGAGAGGCCTTGATCACATGACGTTGTGAGAAAAAACCCATAAATTTAAAGTGACAGTGCAATGCTACGTGCAAGTAAGGCAGATAGACTTAGAAGAAGTATTGCTTCCAATCATATGTTCTTCATAAACATGACAGTACCTAACATTAATATATATTAAGACAATTGTGCAAATAAGCAAACCGTGCAGAATGGAAAGGTGCAAATACGCAGATGTCACTGAACCTTATTAAAACAATTCAAAATTGCGAAAAAAATTCATCTGTTGCCGCAAATTTTAAGACAATAAGTGGCCTCACAGGCAGTAATAATATGTGCAAATGCGCTTTCAGTGCTGCATAGTTATGTGCAAATACGCCAATCTTAATAGATCATAAATATGTTCAATTCAAATATGGCAGAATCCCACTGAGCTAAACAGAGAAGTCTCCTATCTTTCTGCATGTTGGCCTTCCTATTGTACGTTGCATATATGCGTATAATGCCACAAATAACACCCTAGTGGGTCCGCACCTACTGCACCTCCATATAATATGGTAATCCTGTTGATAATATTGACAAGATACTGCAAAAAATATATTGGAGGTAATGATGGCATTTCAAATGAAAACATTTTTGAATACAAAACTTTAAACAATTAGATGGTTCGATCCAACGTGGTGATTTGCACCAACTATGGATCGACTAATACACCTCGCTATCGAACAAATATAGCTTGAAAAGTGGATTTTTTCTAAACAAAAGAAACGGCTGCCAAAATACCTAAAATACTAAGAACCTTAATACATATTTATTATGTCATAAATATCTAAAATCAAGTTTAGCACACAAATTATTTGAAATTACCATAAAAATCTTTAAAAAGTTCTATAAATAGAATCCTAAAATCTTGATAAATATTTATTATATCATAAATATCTAAAATCAAGCTTAGTTTATAATTTGTTCGATAATTTTGTAAACAATCGACTGAATTTGATTGAGCCATCAGAAAATGTGTGTAAGGCCCGAGTGGGCCTGGTGTCTGTTCTGCCTTAAAAGAAAGTGCTCGTGCTAATAAAAAGTGCTGATAATAAATTTTTAAATAAATCAAGTTACATATGAAGAGGTCGGGCATACAAAGTTCTGTTGGTTAAAATATGCTGAGATTGGTAAATCTATAAATGAGCTTATTACAGGCAGGTGAAAAAATCCTCACTCGAGTTCAGCCCATTGGGCGCCTTAGTGTCCAACTCGAGGATGTACCTTGTTTCTAATTTCCTCAACAAGGCCTCTCGGTCACCACCACGTCTGAGTGGCGGAACCATGTCCACCACAAAGTAGCTAAGGTGATCCAGGCAACTGCCATGGACCTCCTTAAAATGCCTGGCTACTGGATACGATGCGTCATTATTACTGATTGCCCTCATGTGCTGGAGTACACGCTTGTGGACCTGCAACTTGGTACTTCCCACATATTGCAGGCCACATGTGCACTCCAGCACATAAACGGCAAAATCAGTTTTGCATGTCAGCTTTTTAAATATTGTCAAAGGTGCATCGTGAAAAGGAGTTTTATAAGACGTTTTGCTCCTTCCTAGTTTACACGCCTTGCACATTGAGCATTTCATGAACCCTTTGGTAGTTTGTAACCATGTACTGGTAGTCACTACCTCCGGACTGCTTTTTACAAGCATATCACTCATAGAACGTGCTTTGCGAAAGGTGATTTTTGGAACCTCTGTCAAAGATTTGCCAATCACGGGGTCATTACGAATTACGACCCAGTTTTTATTGAAGATCTTTCGTAAAGTGCGATGTTGGCGACTACGTCATAATTAATCTTGGAGGTTCAGCAGTTGAAATCGGTGCACTGTGCGTGTCACCTAATCTAGGGCTAAGACCTAAAGCTACAGATCTGGAAACGGACCTGGTTTTCATAATTGCCTTGTCGACCATTTCAACAGTGTAGCCCCTAGCCAGGAACCTTTTCTTACTGTCACTCTGAGCTTTGAAACAGTCCTCATCAGCACTGCAAATGCGTCTGATACGCAGCATCTCACCATAGGGGATGCTATGTATCAGATGATCAGGATGATGGCTGGTGGCATGGAGCACCGTGTTGCCCGCCGTTGGCTTGCGATGCAACCTGGTCTCCAGCCGACAGTTTTGGATGTACACTTCCACATCCAAGAAATTCACTGATTCCTGGCTAATTTGTGCTGTGAACCGTAAGTTGAGATTGTTGTCATTGATTTCATGGATAAACAAAGCAGCTGCTGCCTCCGAGCCCTTCCAGATGAGAAATAGGTCGTCAATATAACGATACCAAGCAACTATATTATCAGTGAGAACTTTCCTAAATCTGGTTCTGAGGACTTGCTCCTCCCACATCCCCATATGCAAACAGGCATAACTGGGGGAGAAGCAAGCCCCCATAGCCACACCCCTCATCTGTTGAAAAACCTGTCTCTGAAACAAAAAATTGTTATTGTTTAAACAAATTGAAATCATCTCTAAAAGCATTTCGTTGTGGTTCAACAAGCACAGTGGTTTAGTCCTTAAAAAATGTTCAACTGCTATATATATATATATATATATATATATATATATATATATTCACTGAAAAAACCATAGGTTTTAGGGACGTTATAGTTACAAATTAGCATTTAAAAAACCTTTGAAATTCACTGAAAAAACCATAGGTTTTAGGGACAGTTATAGTTAGTTGGACATTGCACTCGTACAAAACCCGTGAAATTCCCCGTTATAGTTAGTTCAGCTAACTATAACTCGCGCCCCGCAATGCACTGCTGATGACGTCACATATTACATCACTCATGACATGATCAGTGACATCACTGATGACATCACTGATGACATCTCAAATGACATCACTGATGACATCATCCAGTGACTGTGTGTTTCTGTAAAGTTTAAATATTTTTATATATATAGGGAAAGGCGTATTGAAGAATGAGTGGGTGTATAAGTGTCTGTATGGATGATTTAGTAGGTGCGTGACTAATTCTATAAGTGAGTGATTAAACGTATCTTACTGAATGCATGGGTTAGTGACTAAACTGGGTGAATGTCTGTATCTGTCTGTTGCTGTGTAAGTGGCTGCATGGGTTTGTGAATAGCTACATGAGTGTCTATAAGAGTTATTGATTTGTTGTCTGAGTATCTGTATGGGTGCCTGAGTGTTTGTGTGGATGGGGTGTGTGCGACTGTGCATAGATGTGTGAGTGGGTGATTCACTGGGTGGATGGTTTCAAGAGTGCATCTGTGATAGACTGTATGGGTGGGTAAGTGTGTGTAAGAGTGTGTTAGTGAGTGAATGTATGTCCCAGTGGTACATGTGTGAGTAACTACATATGTGAAAGGCAGTATATATGTGTGTTGGAGTATATAAATAGCTATAAGCGAGAGTGAGTGATTGTGATAGTGGCTGTATGGATGAGTGTGTGCTTGTATCAGTGATTGTATAAGAGCGTAACAATGTGCTAGTATTTGTATGATTAAGTGAGCTGGTGTGTGTATAACTGTATAGGTGAGTAAATGGCAGTGTGTTTAATTATTTGCATGACTGACTAGGTGTGTGAGTACCTCTATGGATGAGTGGCGGTGTTTGAGTGTCTATATAGGAGTAAGAGTGCATATGATAGTCCTGTATTGAGTGACCATAAGTATGAGTGACTGTACGGGTGAGTGAGTGGATGTGTGTGTGTAGACCTAAGAATCAGTGAGTGGGTATGTAGTTATTGGTGTTGGAGTGTCTATGGTTTTGCGAATGGCAGTCTGTAATTTAGAGTGGGTGTATCAAAGATTATATTAGGGTGTGAGGAGGTGCATCAGATTATCACGTGGATGATGTCATCAGTGATGTCATTTGAGATGTCATCAGTGATGTCATCAGTGATGTCACTGACCATGTCATGAGTGATGTAATATGTGACGTCATCAGCAGTGCATTGTGGGGCGCGAGTTATAGTTAGCTGAACTAACTATAACGGGGGAATTTCACGGGTTTTGTACGAGTGCAATGTCCAACTAACTATAACTGTCCCTAAAACCTATGGTTTTTTCAGTGAATTTCAAAGGTTTTTTAAATGCTAATTTGTAACTATAACGTCCCTAAAACCTATGGTTTTTTCAGTGAATTTCAAAGGTTTTTTAAATGCTAATTTGTAACTATAACATGTCTGAAACCTACGGTTTTTTCAGTGAATTTCAAAGGTTTTGTAAATGACAATTTTTAAATGTATTAATTGTTATATACATTTTTTTCATACTGATTTCGAAATTTTTTAGAAAACATTTTTTTTTACATATTTTATTTTTTAAATTACATTGTAATTATATTATACATTACAAAAATACTTTCTCAGAATGAATTACTTTAGTTTAAATACTTTGCACATAGGCAATAGACTTTTAAGTACAGTAGTTACAGTTGTTGCAATGGGCAACACATTTTCAAACACAATGCAACATTCAGCTCAATGTGAATTTCTAGTTAAATGCAATTAGTTACTTTATGGATTACTTTTCTAACCACAGGACTGGATCCTAGATTCAGTCCTGGGACATCTCCTGTAAACAGTTGAGTAAAAGCGTTTTGGTTACAGTCGTGATTTTTAAGGAATATTATTGTACTTTAAAAGTTGACACTTAGAAACTTTTTCTCATAGAATGACCAATGTTATCCTATGGAAGGAAATTCACTTAGGAGGTAAAAACTGTTATCGTTACTTTTTGTTACTCAGTGTTGGATCCTGGATCCAGCACTGATGCATCTCCTGTAAACAGTTGAAAGAATGAGTTTAAGTCATACAGGCGATTTTTAAGGAATATTTGTAGTTTGTGAAAATCGACACTTTGAAACTTTTCTGCTGAAAACCAGACAAAGGATTCCTATGGAAGAAAATATAAGTTACTGGTAAGTACGGTTAAAATTACTTTTCAGGGTCAGTGCTGGGCTAAAAGATGCAGCACTGGGTTCTCTCCTGATAACAGGTGAGTAAATTGGAATTCGTACTTTGGTTGATTTTAGAGGAATATTATAAAGTTCCAAAACTCCACACTTAGAAGAATTTCCAAGTGAAACCAGTCAATGTTAGCCTATGAAGGAAATTCAAGTTACCGGTAAGTACGGTTAAAATTAATTTTGAGGATCAGTACTGGGCTGAAAGATGCAGCACTGAGGTCTCTCCTGATAACAGGTGAGTAAATCAGAATTCGGATTTCGGCTGATTTTAGAGGAATATTTTAAAGTTCCAAAAATCAACACTTAGAATTTTTTTCAGCAAAAAGCAGGCAATGATATCCTATGGAAGGAAATTCAAGTTACCGGTAAGTACGGTTAAAATTACTTTTGAGGATCAGTACTGGGCTGAAACATGCAGCACTGAGGTCTCTCCTGATAACAGGTGAGTAAATCGGAATTCGTATTTCGGCTGATTTTAGAGGAATATTTTAAAGTTCCAAAACTCCACACTTAGAAGAATTTCCAAGTGAAACCAGTCAATGTTAGCCTATGGAAGGAAATTCAAGTTACTGGTAAGTACGGTTAAAATTACTTTTCAGGACCAGTACTGGGCTGAAAGATGCAGCACTGAGGTCTCTCCTGATAACAGGTGAGTAAATCAGAATTCGGATTTCGGCTGATTTTAGAGGAATATTTGTATGTTTCAAAAATCAAAACTTAGAAGAATTTCCAAGTGAAACCAGTCAATGTTAGCCTATGAAGGAAATTCAAGTTACCGGTAAGTACGGTTAAAATTACTTTTCAGGATCAGTACTGGGCTGAAAGATGCAGCACTGAGGTCTCTCCTGATAACAGGTGAGTAAATCGGAATTCGTATTTCGGCTGATTTTAGAGGAATATTTTAAAGTTCTAAAACTCCACACTTAGAAGAATTTCCAAGTGAAACCAGTCAATGTTAGCCTATGAAGGAAATTCAAGTTACCGGTAAGTACGGTTAAAATTACTTTTCAGGACCAGTACTGGGCTGAAAGATGCATCACTGAGGTCTCTCCTGATAACAGGTGAGTAAATCGGAATTCGTATTTCGGCTGATTTTACAGGAATATTTTAAAGTTCCAAAACTCCACACTTAGAAGAATTTCCAATTGAAACCAGTCAATGTTAGCCTATGGAAGGAAATTCAAGTTACTGGTAAGTACGGTTAAAATTACTTTTCAGGACCAGTACTGGGCTGAAAGATACAGCACTGAGGTCTCTCCTTATAACAGGTCAGTAAATCGGAATTCGTATTTCGGCTGATTTTAGAGGAATATTTGCACAATGGTGAAGGGAGGGGGCGGGGCCTGAGGTGACATCTGTGCAAACGCGCCCCGTGGCGCGTTTTAAGTTGGGGGATTAAGTCCCCTTGAATCCTGAGGGTCCCTAGGGGCCAACTAGCCCACCAGGATCCTCCAATATGCGCCAGGGGGCTGCGTTGCAGAGACGTGTAGAGAGGCCACACCCCTTTTTACACCTCTCTGCAACGCAGCTCTGTGGCGCTTTCTGGATGTACCTGTTGGGCTAGTTGGCCCCCAGGGACCCTCAGGATTGAAGGGATTTAATTCCCCATCTTAAAACGCGCCACGGGGCCTGTTTGCACACATGTCACCTGAAGCCCCGCCCCTCCCTTCACCACTGTGCAAACGCGCCCGTGGCGCGTTTTAAGTTGGGGGATTAAGTCCCTTGAATCCTGAGGGTCCCCGGAGTCCAACTAGCCCACCATATACCTCCAAAGCGCCACAGAGCTGCGTTGCAGAGAGGTGTAAAAGGGGTGTGGCCTCTCTACACGTCTCTGCAAGGCAGCCCCTGGCGCATACTGGAGGTTCCTGGTGGGCTAGTTGGCCCCCAGGGACCCCCAGTATTCAAGGGGAATTTGTTCCCCTCTGCAAACGCGCCAGGGGCGCGTTTGCAGAGTGGTGAAGGAAGGGGCGGGGCCTGCGGGCCCGATCGTTTTTTTTTTTGTCTCCTGAAGGGGGCTGTGTGGCCCCCTTCCTTTTTCTCTTTTTGGGCCCTGGGGACCCCATCCCCCAGGGCCTTACCCCTTTTTAATTTTCAAAAAAAAAAAAACGGGAAGGGGCCGCGTGGCCCCCTTCCCTGGGCCTGTATTGGCCCCGGGGACCCCATCCCCGGGGCATGGCCTCTATATTTATTATTTTGAGGGGGCAGCGTGGCCCCCTCCTCTGGCCATTTTAAGGCCCCGGGGACCCCATCCCCGGGGCCGGCCTTTCCATTTTTTTTACAACATTTTTTTCTCTTTTTTGGGGAGGGGGCCGCGTGGCCTCCCTCCCGGGCCACTACTTGCCCCGGGGACCCCATCCCCCGGGGCTGGCCCTCTCCGTTGGGGACTGTGGGGGTCCCCAATCCCCCACAGTCCCGCCGGCTCCCCACGTCCCTTGGGAGCCGGCATTGCTGTTCCACATGGGGAGCAGCTGACATGCTGCTCCCCATGTGGAAAAGCAATCGCTTTGGATATTGGAAGAGAGAGCAGGTTTCCCTGCTCTCTCTTCCAATATCCAAAGCAGTTTGCTATGGCAGGACGGGAGCCGCGAGGCTCCCGTCCTGCCATAGCAAACTACAGTGTCCCGGGGTAGGCACCCCGGGACACTGCAGGAGCCGGCCCTGGGGGTGGTGGTCCCCAGGGCCATCAAGGGCTCCAGGAGGGGGCCGCGCGGCCCCCTCCCATTCAGTACACAGCCCGGGGAGGTGGTGGTCCCGGGGATCTGGGGTCCGTAACGGACCCCCATATTAAATGTTTAGTGCCCCGGGAGGTGGCGGTCTCGGGCGTGTGGGGGCTGGAGCCCCCCACACTGGTTTTATTTTTAATTGAAAAAAGCCCGGGGAGGTGGTGGTCCCGGGGCTGCGGGAGGGCTCAGAGCCCTCCCGCACCATTTTTCAAAAAAGCCCCGGGGGTGGCGGTCCCCGGGGCTTGGGGGCCCTTTGAGGCCCCCACACATTAAATTATCCCCCCACCATGCCCCCGGGACTTGGGCCACCCGGGGCCAATTAACATCGAAGCGCGGGAGACCGCGCTGCTGTTTTCGGCAGGATTCGCGCACCCTGAGCGCATCCTGCCGATTTAAAAAAAAAATTTTTTTTTTTTGCCCAGGGGTCCTTGTGGGACCCCCTGAGCAAACCTAGGGGTCAGGGTGTTTCTACCCTGCTCCCTTTGTGCGCTTTGCGCACTTGTTTCTGTCCCTCGGTTCTACCGAGGGACAAAATGGCTGCCAACATTTCCTGAATCGGAATGTTGACAGCCAGCTGACAGCCAATTAACATGCAGCTCGTGATCGGGACGGTGCGCGCAGGGTGCGCTGAGGGTACGCGGACCCTACTCGGCCATAGATATCACTAACTTTTTACTTTTCATTTTCTCAGCAACTACTGAACGGATTTACACCATTTAACAAAAAGGGTTCTTTCTGAACCAAGAACTACCTCTTTGCCAAATTTGGTGTAATTCCGTTCAGCAGTTCGGGCTGTAGCCGTGTCTAAAGTTTCCTATGGAAAAGTGCATGGGGAAAACGCGTTTTGGGACCCCCCTTTTTCTCGGCCCCCGCTTGACGAATCCCCCCGAGACTTTCAGGGTAGGAGCGGACCGGAGCGGGCCACAAGGTTTGAAAATTTCGCGAAGATACGTCAACCGGCAAGAGAGTTATTTCAAATAGAATGTCGCGGATTTCCTATGGATAATAGGTTGTAACTATAACTATCTACTGGCGACCGCCAGTAGATAATTAAAGAAACCGAGTCCTTAATCCTTTGAACTTCGATGAGCAAAGCAGGTACAGACTCACTTTCTGTGCGAATAACAAATGTTTTATTTCAATTCCATTTAAATATCACTGGCTAATGCTGTCGTCCATTATATATATACGTATTACCTACTGGCAGTCGTTTTCTATCAAAAATTTGATTTTCAGTTGACTTTAACTTTGGTGCCAGTTGATGAATCTTCATGACATTTTCCACAAAATGTGCCCGCTACTTCAGGCGCTGTTTGGAAAGTTTCGGGGTGGTTCGTCAAGTGGGGGCCGAGAAAAAAAAAGGGGGGGGGGTGCCAAAACGTGTTTTCCCCATGTTAATTCCCACAGGACCTTTGAACAAGCCTACAGCTTGAACAGAAGGACGGAATTTCACCAAATTTGGCAGGAAGCTAGATCTTGGTACACAGATCATGCTTTTTGTCATTTGGTGTAAATCCATATAGTAGCTTGGGAGATATTAACTGGAAACAAATTTGTATATATATGGATGCGGATTACCAGCGGTCAGTCCCCGTACTGTAATCTGATTGGCTGCCAACACTTTAACCAGGAAGTGATGGCAGCCATTTTAGGACTTGGCTTGAGCTGAGTCCTGCAAAAAATGTAAAAGATAAAGAAAGGGGGGCAGGCTAGGACTACCCTGACCCCCTAGAACTGGTGGTGAAGTCCTACAAGGACCCCGCTGAGTGTTAAAAAAAAAATTTTAAATCAATTTTGCCACTAATTTGCGGGTGGATCTGCAGATTCGCGGCAAAATTGAAAAAAAAGAAGCGTTGGCTCCCGCACTTTTTTTCAAGGAAGCCCCCAGGTGGGCCAAATCCTGGGGGCATGTGGGTATTTTAAATAAACTAGAGGGCGACACATGGGGCCCCCCTCTAAGGCTTTGTAAAAGCCCTGGGGACTGCCACCTCCCTGGTGCACTTCTTTTTAATTATGCGGTGGGTGCCTCCCCGGGGCTATTTATAAAGTTAATGAGGGGGAGGCCTGTACGGCCTTCCCTCCAGCCCCAGGGACCACCACCTCCCTGGGGCTAATACTCATAAAATCAGGGGGGCCTCGTGGAGCCCCTGTGCCCCAGGGACCACTACCTCCCAAGGGCTGTTTAATTTTGAAATGGATGGGGCCTCATGGACCCCCGTGCCCCTGGGATCACCACCTCCCCAGGGCCAAAATCAATTTTTTTAAAAATGGGAGGGGGGCCTCCTGGAGCCAATAATGGCCCTGGGGACTGTCAACCCCCAGGGCCGGCTCCTGCTATGTCCCGGGGTGCCCACCCCCGGCACATAGGTGTTTGCTGTCGCTTGAAGGGAGCTTTACAGCTCTTTACAGATTTCTGTGAGCTGGTCGTAGGCCCCTCCCCCTTTCTCCACCACTCTGCAAACACACCTCCTGGCGCACTACTGGTTGGAGGATGACGTCCCCCTGGATGCTGAGGGTCTTTGGGGGCCAAGAACCCCTCCTGTTACCTCCAGTAAGTCCCACACAGTGCGATTGTTGAGAGCTGGTTGGAGGCCTGCCCCTTGCTCCACCACTCTGCAAATGCACCTGTGATGTAATTTGAGATATCCACAATAATGTGAGAGATGCTCTTATAACCGAAAAAGGGACAGGGTCAGTTACAATCTAAACAAAAGGAAGTCTCTCTCGTGTTCAATGTTTTAATAATGTAATCAACACTCTCATGACCATACTTCACTCACTCCAATAGCCACACGCTGAACTTTACTATATGAAAAATTTCACATTTATTTTAATATAAAAAGTATATTCATTAAAATAATATCTAAAATATATAGCATTTTACTTGTTAAAAATAAAATAATTTAATGCGCTATATTCCATCAGCATTAAAAAGACAGTTGATACAATTTCATATGTCATATCACTATAAAAACAAAAAAATGTCACATTCAATATGTACAATTAACTGCATAATTTCACCATCATGGTACACAGAGAAATCACAAGAAAATTCTAAAGTTGTTGACGCAGCGTTTCGGTCAATGAGGCTTGATAGACACCACCTTCTTCAGGACAAAAAAAGGCGGTAGCCGCTTGACTGTTTACTGTTGGGGAGCCTGTGAGCCTGCAAGGAGCCTGCAAGGAGAAGCCGCCTGGACTACACATCCCAACCACCCCTGCTCACGGCCGCGCTCAAAAGTGGGTCGCGTCTCCCGCGGCAGTCTACCCGCTTGACTGTTTACTGTTGGGGAGCCTGCAAGGAGAAGCCACCGGGACTACACATCCCGACCACCCCTGCTCATGGCCGCTATCAAAAGTGAGTCGCGTCTCCTGCGGCGCCAAGGGCGGGCCCATCCACGCCCGTCATCGCCCGGAGGAGGCCGGGCTGGGCCACCCCCCTTTCGCCTGGGCTCTGAAGTGGATGATCTAAACTCATGGCCAGGGCCAAGAGGAAAATAAGGCCCGGTGATTCGGGAGGGGAGATTATATCCAGCTTGGACTCCTTCCTGATGAGAGCGGCCAGCGTCCTCTCGAAGGAGATAGAGGTCACAGAATATTCCAGACAGTATAAGTTCCCCAACCCTGATGGCCTCGAGGGAGACCCCCAATGAGACTAACTGTATTGGAACTGAGTCCAGCCCGGTAATTGAACCCCCTGGCAAACGGAAGAGGGGGAGGGCTAAAATAGGTGCTAACAGTGCTAGTAACGCTAATCTAAAGGCTCCCAAGACGCACAAAAATAGGGTGACGAGCCCAGGGACACTACAACCATATCTGCAATGCCAGCAACATCCCATCCCCCCCTAGAGGACGTCATGACTCAAAAACTGGACCAAATTGTCAGGGACTGTCCGGGACTATGTCGGGAATACAGTCAGGTACTTGGGCAAGGACTGGGAACTGGGTAGAAAACGTACACAGAAAGAGGAGTACAGCACTGCCCAGGATCACACAGGAAGTCAGAGGAGAAAAGGGATCCAAAGGGGAAGCCTGTACAAGTGAACAAGATGGCTAAGACTCAAGAGGCAATTTAGCATTCAGAATAACTACACCCAAGATGGACGTGCAGACATATATACAAATATATACACACACCACAACATTAACTATAAAGGGAATGTGGGGTAAAGCACTTGGGAGCTCCACACGGTAAGACTGAAGCTCGATAAGTTACTCACCCACAATTGCTGTTACAGATACTGACTGCAAATACCCACATATAGGATATTCATGCAAAGGCAGGGTCTGTGGAGCTGATACCTATGGTGATGTTATAAATGTAACTCAAAGACAATACTCACAGTGAACAAGAAACACCACCTAGGTTGTCAGCTGTGCCCACGGATCCTGGCAATCAAACAGGAACACGCAAGGCAGTAACAGCAAGGGGGTAGAACTAAATACAAGTACAATAGACAAGGAGCTAGCAAGGAGGAGTGCTTGATAGGAAAGGAAGGAAATCACAGGGCACACTTGGCAGAAAGCAAGTAACAAACATACAAGGTAATAGAAGCAAGACAGCAGGAATAGAAAGACTGTAAACTAGGAACTGGAACCAAGGAAATGGGAAGAAAAGCATGGACTGGAAAAGGATTTACAAAAGGGGAGGCTACAAGGGTATACAAGAATAGTATTGAATCAGGAGTCAAGAAAACAAAGTAGCACTGAAGGCTGTGCTGGAGCAAGAACAAGAATTTTTTTTTAAAACTCTTTTTTATTGAATATACGACTTGGAAACATCATCCCACATGCAGTTAGGTACATGTGTACAAAAATTCGGCCTTTTGCGACACAACTGATTTCTCTAGCATTTCTGTACATCTTCAAGGAAACTGCCATTGTTAATTTCTCCGATATTTAGTACAGTGCATCATTAGCTTTCATCCGGCGAGAATCCCCTTGTTGGTAGTGTACAAATATTCCCCCTAAATTTGTTCCACCCTCACCACACCCGCTCCCACTTCTTGGGGCACCCTCTATTTACATACACTGCCTTTTCGGCCACCATGACCCAATCCATATCGCTGCACCATTCTGCATATGTTGGCGCATTATGCGCTCCCCAGTGTTTGGCAATATTGCGTTTTTCTATCGTCATGCCTAGTGTCGCCCAGTCTTGGGCCTTGCGATTGAGATCTGTGGCTTCCCATATGTTGAGGAGGCAACGTTTTGGTTCTGGTGGTACCGGAGCCTCGCTGATCCGTGTTATGGTGTTCATGATCGCTTCCCAGTATGCTTGGATGCTGGGGCACTCCCATATCATGTGGAAGAATGTACCTGTGGCCCACAGTGTCGCAAGCAGAGCTGGGTGTCAGCTTCCCCCATTTTGGCTAATGTTGCCCTGGATAGGTATATCCTGTCGAGCACTTTGAGTTGCACCAGTCGCAATCTAGAGGGTATTGCCACCTCCCGCGGGGACTCTAGCGCTTCTTGCCAGTCAGCGTCGTCTAATTCCCCAATGTTGGCCTGCCATTTTTCGCGGAGACTCAATGTGGGGTCTGTTTGATTGTTAATTATTTTCTGGTAAGTTAGAGATATGGCCCTTTGATCGATACGTTCCATAAGTAACCTATCTTCCAGTGGAGAAGCCTCTGGGAGGGTAGTATCTGGTGGAATGGTCGCCATGAGTGCATGCCTAATTTGGAGGTAACTGAACAGTTCCATGGGTGCCATGTCATACTTGTCTTGAAGCTGCGTAAATGGGATAACTTTCCCCTTGATCCAGAGGTCACCGACCCTTGAGATTCCTATTAAATCCCACTGCTTGAACCCTTTACAGCTGCTCAGTCTACCTAATTTTCCGGTCTCCCAGAATGGGGTAAATTGTGTCATCGTGTTATACCAGCCCAGTTTTCTGAGGACTGTGTGCCATATCTGGACTGTGTGTGCAGTGAGTCCCAGGAGGTCTGTCCTGCGGGTCTTGTTGTAGAGTGCCCTCATGACCCCTCCCTCCCCCAGGACGTATCTATCCATGCGGAATGCGGGTTCAGTCTGGGGAGAGTGAAGCCACTGGTTAAGCACGATGAACTGGGAGGCCCAGTAGTATGCTTGTATGTTCGGGAGTGCTATACCACCATCGTACCATCCTCTGACCAGTTTGTTCATGGCTATTCGGGACGGTTTCCCGTCCCATAGGAGGCTACGCACTTCCGTCTCTATCGCCCTGAAGTACGATGGGGGAACCGGAAACAGAGTATTTTGTAGGGCATAAAGAAATCTGGGTAATGTCATCATTTTAAAAAGCGCAGCTCTACCTAGTAGAGTCAATGGGAGGCACTGCCAGTGTTTGGTATCCCGGCGTAATCGTTTTAGGGGCTTTTGGAGGTTTTCGTTCATAAAATCTTCTGGGTTTACTGTGATGAAGATCCCGAGGTATCTGAAGCCGTTTTCTACCACTCTCACCGCACAGCCCCTAGGCATGACTGGGGGGGGGGGTGCTCAGAACATATAGAATGGACTTATTCCAGTTAATTGTATATCCGGAGTACCTCCCGTAAGTCTCAGATGTTTAGTAGTCTAGTTAGCGAGTGCCTCGGGGATGCCATATACAGCAGGACGTCATCCACGTACAGGGATATCCGGTCCTTCCACTCCTCCGTCCATCGGAGTCCGCGGATAATAGGATCTCTCCTTACCCAGGCCGCCAGTGGTTCTAGCACTAGGGAAAAGAGTAGCGGGGACAGTGGGTAACCCTGTCTTGTTCCACGTCCTAAGGGAAATGTGTCAGAGATTCTGCCATTCACCACCACTTGCGCCAGTGGCTTTGTGTATAGTAGCTGTAAAGCTCCAAAAAGATAGAGAGTGGTCCTACTTACCAAAGGGACAGGACATCAATTGACACTATGTCTAAAAAGAATTCCCTTTAGGAAACCACAATAGCATACCAAAACAGTCACTCAAACACCTATTCACACAGGAACTGTATTAGAAGCCAAAAGTCAAATATATGAATGGTTTATTCATAAAACAAATGCAATGGATAAAAACTAATTCACAAAAAGAATTAGTAAACTCATAAGTTAAAATACAATTGCATCAAAAATCAATACACAATGTGCAGCAAAAACATTTTTCACACGAAGCACAACCACTATAAGGCTGGCATTAATGATCCATTAAATTTTTTTTTTCAAATTGCAACAACAACACCAATAATGTGCATCAGGTTTATATACAACAAGACCAAGAAGCGACGCGTTTCGGTGGTATCAGCAGGTCCCAACCACATTCTTCAAGCTTTATATTAAAACGTGATCCAGCACTTTTAAAATCGTGATATCAACGTGCGGTTGTTTGCGGGGAAAAAGGATCCTCCCAGTCTTTAATGGCCAACAGGTCCCAGACTGCACTGAATAAAAACTCCTCAATTATCTGAACATACGGCCTGTCGCAGTTTGATAAAAATGTTCCATTCACTAGATATATTTGACTTTTGGCTTCTAATACAGTTCCTGTGAATAGGTGTTTGAGTGACTGTTTTGGTATGCTATTGTGGTTTCCCAAAGGGAATTCTTTTTAGACATAGTATAGTAGCTGTACCCATGATCGAAATTTGTGCCCAAACCCCATATGTTCAAGGACGGCAAAAAGAAATGGCCATTCGACCATGTCGAAGGCCATACGCGCGTCGAGAGAAAGGATGATGGCATCTTCCTGGATAGTGTGTCTACGGCCTAGCACTCCGTGCAGGCGTCGTAGATTGAGCGCCGTGTTTCTGCCCGACATGAAGCCAGATTGGTCTGGGTGTACTAATTCAGTGAGGTGGGGAGTCAGTCTGTTGGCCAATGCTTTGGCCAGAATTTTGGCCTCCGCGTTGAGCAACGAGATGGGGCGGTAAGATGTGCATTCTTGGGCCGGCTTCCCCAGCTTGCAGATGGTTACTATTGCTGCCATGCGCTGGTCTCTAGGGAGCTCTCCCGCCTCCAGGCTGGCCTCGTACATGCCCAGTAGGTGTGGTGTTAATTTTGTCGCTGCTTTTTTGTATAGGCTTTCACAGACTGTATGCCTCCTATGGCTGCTGCTATTTCTTCTGGTGTGAAATCAGTCTCAAATGATTGGGTTTCTTCCGCTGTAAGTGTGGCGGTGCGGATGTCTCTGAGAAATTCAGTAGCTTCACCTGGTGTCACCGTAGCTACAGGGGTATAAATCTTTTCATAGTGATGCGTGATGAGTGAATGCGTCCACTATCTGTTGCGAGTCCGTAGTGACCTCTCCCGTGTCGAGATGGAGCCCAGCCACCCACCTGTCAGCCCACTCCCGTCTATCTAGCCAGGCAAGGAGTTTGCCTGCTTTATCCCCTACTTCGTATATTTTATGTCGGGTGGATGCTAGCTTGGCTTTGGCCCCCTCCCACATATGTTCTTCATATTCCTGTTTCTTTGTATTCAATCGGGTCGTATTGAGTTCAGAGGGGTCCTGGGAGTGTATGGTTTCTAAATGGCATACCTCTTGTTCTAGGGCTTCCGCTACTTTCGTCTTTTCTTTATTATGGCCTGCGATAAGGGAGATTGCTTGTCCCCTGTTGACTGGCTTATAGGCCTCCCACAGGGTAAGGGGAGAGGAGACCGAATGTTCATTTTCTTCGAAATAATGTTGGGTGGTCATGGCCAGACCCTTCCAGATCTTGGGGCTCTTCAAATACCCTGGGTAAATGGGGAATATACGGCGTTGGGCTGGAGCATTCAAGGTGTATTTAATGAGGATGGGGGAAGGGTCAGAGATGCCACTAGCTAGGTGGCTCATCTCGCTGAACTTCCCTACATTATCTGCTAGTGTGAGCACGTAATCTATTCTAGAGAGACTGTTGTCCGCGCCCGAGTGGAATGTATATTGTCGTGCCTGGGGGAACCGGGAGCGCCAAACGTCCACTAAGCCCAGTCCTCCAGAAAATCAGCGAGCCGGGATGTTGTTCGGTGTTGCTGTCTGGGGGGCATCCGGTCCATTGAGTCGTTTAGTGTGGTGTTGAAGTCGCACCCTACGATCAACTCACCCTCTAGGAGTTTAAGAAGGAACGCGCTTAGCGCTGGTAAAGCTACAGAGTGAAGTGCTGGGGGGATGTATACTGTGACTATATTGATTGTTCGCCCCTCCCATTGGCCTGAAACTGCTGCGAATCGCCCCTGGTCGTCTGTCCATGTTCGTTGAACAATGAGTGGAAATTGTTTTCTAACCAGGATCCCCACCCCTCGTGAGCCTGTTGTAAACCCTGTGTGTACCACTAAGTGAAAGCCCCATCTGTTAAGGCCCTTACACGTTGCTCCCACCAGGTGGGTCTTTTGGAGTAGGGCCACCGCTGGTGCTTGGCGTTTGATGTACTGTAGGATGAGTCCCCTCTTCAATTTGTCCCTGAGGCCATTCACATTCCACGAAATGAGCTGTAGGTGCAGATTACTTGGAGGGTGGAAAGTGGGTGCAGGTGCGGTGTGATTAATCAGTGTGGTCGCATGTGCCATGTGAGTCGTCTGCATGAGTGGGTTGGATAGAATATCGAAATTGGAGCATTAGGTGATGACCACCAAGTCGTGCCATGGACAATGTCGAATAAAGTAACTATATACCCTTATCACCTTCCCCTCCCCTCCCTGCCTCCCTGCATGACAGATTTAAAACTACCCGCCTCCCCAACAGTGCAGAGCGCCTGTTACCCTTTCCCTGGTACCTCTGTGGGGGGAGCATTTCCAATATCCCCCCATGTCCATTCCCATGTCGCTAGCGTATCGATTTGGCGATGATGTGGCAAACCTAAACAGCTACCTAGAGGTGGAGAAAACAGCAGAACCAATAAGATTGTACATTAGTCCGGGTCTCCTCCATTAACAACTCTGGGGCGATGCCAGGTCTCCATAGGTGCCTGGACGGTGATAGTCACACCTGAAGTAGGGCGCCACTCTCTCGGTTTTATAGTGCCTCCGCGTTTGTGAGGAAGTCCTTGTAGCGGGGATTTGATGCATCACTTCTCTGTCCATCGAGGGGGGGCCTTCACTTCGAGCTTCCTGGGCCCTCTTCCGCGTTCATGGGTGTTGCCTCTTCTGTTCCCAAATGTGCAGCCGCTGGGGGGTGCCTGCCCAGCTTTTTCCCGGTTTTTTCGTGATTCGAGACTTGGCGCCACCCCTCGAGCCGCTCCTGGGCCTCTTCCAGTGTCGTGAAGAACCATACCTTCCCCTCCGCCTCTACTCTGAGTTTAGCAGGGAAGAGCATGGAGTATTTGCGCTCGCGGTTCCTCAGTTCTTTTTTTATGTCGGAAAAACTGCGCCTTTGTTTTGTTACCGCCACTGTGTAGTCCGGAGAGAAAGTTATCGTACTGTGCTCAAAGCGCAGCGGCGGGGCCACACTGGCCGCCTTGGGGATTAAGCCCCGGTCATGGAAAATAAAGATGCGGGCCAGGATAGGCCTCGGGGGGGAGGGGGGGGCCGGTTTAGGTCTGCCGCCTGGGATGCGGTGGGCCCTCTCAACCGAGAAATAGTGGGATAGACCCCATCGTTGCAGATGTTTCTGGATGAGGTC
Source organism: Calotriton arnoldi (assembly GCA_963921515.1). Classification (NCBI taxonomy): domain Eukaryota; kingdom Metazoa; phylum Chordata; class Amphibia; order Caudata; family Salamandridae; genus Calotriton; species Calotriton arnoldi. Next base: position 2,603,438 of record CAWUFW010000862.1, read on the forward strand.
CTCCACAAACAGTTCGGTTGCCGGCCCCTCTGCTTTTTCCGGAACACCAATAATCCTGACATTGGTGCATCTAGAGCGACCTTCGTAGTCGTCCAGTTTTGCGGCCATCGCTCTACTTTCGGTTTGTAATTGCTGTACTTGCCGCTTGAGAGTATCTGAATCTTCGCGGAGGGTCGCTGTTGTGGTTTCCACCTCCGTTACTCTTGCGTTCATGTTTTTAAGCTCTGCACGGAGCAGCGAGGTTTCCACGGAGACGGTGTCGATAACGTGATTCTAGGGACATGTGCACCCTTATTCAGTGTGGCCAGAATGTCTTGTAGTGTGACATCTTTCGCTTCTGCCGCTGTGCGGTCTTCAGCGTGAGTGGCTGTCGGGTCTGCCACCTCCGATTGTTCCTTGGCCCATGCAATCTTGTCCAGTTTTGTTTGATGCGTACTATGCGGGCCTCCCCCCGTCATCCTGGGCCTTGTGCTACTCTGCACAGTTTGAGGCGAATGCTTGGTAGTAATTGTAGGAAAGTAGGATCTGCTTCTTATGTTTACCCCCACTTTTTGCTTGATGTTACACTGTTTTTGACTAGTCTGACTGGGATCCTGCTAATCAGGACCCCAGTCTATCTGCTTTCTCCTTTAAATTGTTATACATGTACTTTGGTACACTCCAGATTGGATACTGGGGTACCCTTATGAATGAATGAATGAATGAATAAAGAGGCATTTCTAAAGCGCATGGCTACCCGAGGCATCCCAGCGCTAGTAGCAGTGCAGCTTCAACTTCGGGCGTATTAGGGAAACAAATAAGTTTTTAACTGCTTTCGAAAAGTCAGGTAATTTGGCTCAAGGCGGATACCAAGAGGCAAAAGATTCCACAATTTGGCGGCATTATAGGAGAAGCGCCGCCCTCCGCTCGTGTTTTTCTTATTTTTGGAACTACCGCCAAATGTTTATTATCTGATCTTAAAGACCTATTGGAGCAATAAGGTTGAATAATGGATCTGATAATGGGAGGGCCTTTACCTGAGAGTGCTTTGTGTGTAATACACAAAGCCTTAACCCCTTGACCGCGATCGGAATTCCGCTCGTGTGCTGGACATTCCGATCGCGGGTGCGGTCGTGACGAGCTCAGCTCGTCATGCGCACAGCGCTACCGCGCAGCATGACGAGCTGAGCTCGTCACGCGCATCGAAGGGGTTAAACTGGACTCTCTCTTGAATGGGCAGCCAATGAAGCGATGCCAGCGCCGGCTTGGCTGAAAGGCGCTTGGAAGTATTCATAAGCAGACGTGCTGCACAGTTTTTCACTATCTGCAATTTTTTGGTGGTGGTGAGTGGGGCTCCCAGATATAAAGCATTAGCATAATCAAGGCGTGATAGGATCAATGCTTGGACCAGCAGTCTTCTAGCCGTGAAGGGTAGCAGGGAAGGATCTTTATTAACATTCTTAAAATCCCAAAGCAACAGGCTGCCACCTTACGTGCTTGCTCTTTAAAATCAAGATTGCGGTCCAGCCATACACCCAGACTCTTAATTTGGTCTTTTGGGGAGGGTGGTATCCCCAGACAGCTAGGCCAGAATTATCCTATACTAAGCGAGGTGGAGTTACCCAGGAGCATCAGCTCAGTCTTAGCTCCATTCAATTTTAGACAAGAGCTGTCCATCCAACTCGACACCTTTTCAAGGCATAAGGCTAATCCCGAGCCTGAGTCCTCCTGTTGATTAAGCGAAACCACCAACTGGGTATCATCAGCGTAGGTGATGATCTGAATGCCAAAAGGTGTAACTACTTCTGCCAGGGAACTCATATAGACATTAAATAGAGTGGGGCTCAGGGAAGATCCCTGAGGCACCCCACATCTAAGGGGCATTCGCTTAGAGGTGATTTCCTCTTCAAAGACTACAAAAGATCTGTCCTCTAAAAAGGACTGTAGCCATTTTAACGCTGTTCCGGCCACTCCTGCCTGCCTAAGTTTTTGGATTAACAGATGGTGGTTCACCGTATCGAAGGCTGCGCTGAGATCTAACAGAATAAGAGCAGCGCAGCCCCCTCCATCCAAAATTTTCCTTAATTCTTCCCTAGTATATGGTACCCATGTACCAAGGCCATACGTACCCCAGAGGCCTCCCATGGGCTGAAGCCTGTATTATGCCACCCATGAGAGGCCATGCAAAATGGAACTACAGGTCTGCTACTGCAACCTGTGTAAGCTGGTGCTTGCACCACTTACTTTAGATATAGGTTCACTATATCTATAGGTCACTACACTTAAAACTTATAAGTCACCCCTATAGCAGGCCTTAACAATCCTGAAGGCAGGGTGCTGGGTTTTACGTGAGAGGGTGAACCTGCATGAGCAGAGCCCCTCTGCAGCCTTCAGAGACCATTCTCCCGGGTTGTCTGTGACTCAGCCGGACATATAGGTAGAGGTGCATTATAACCTCGCAGTAAATGCTATCTCGAAAAAAGCTGCATAGAAACATATCGTGTTTGGTATCAAACACCTTGGAATCATACCTCCACCCCGGTAACCGGTGTGGCAGGTATGATTCCACCCTTCTGAAGCGAGCTTCGTGGGGTCACTGGTCTATCCGGTGCCAGCCTTCTCGACCCGGTCAGCACAAAATGGATGCTGCCGACCAGAGATACATTTCTGCCCTCCTGCTGCTGAGCCAATCTCGAGCCCAGGAAGGCAGCGCAATAGGCATCCTGTCACAGGGAGGTGTGACCACCTCCCAAACAGGATTTAGTGTATTGGGGCTGGGTGGGTGCACTCTGAGAGTGCCTGAAAGTCTGCACCTGGGGCACATTTGGTGTCCCTGTGCATAGTCCAGCTCAAACCAGTTCTGGGAGCCATTGGCTCCTGCTCTGGTGCGAAACTGGACAAAGGACATGGGTGTAACCACCCCTCTGTCCTGACCCTCCCCTAGGATGGTCCCCCGAATCTGTCCAATCAATCAATCAGGGATTTGTAAGCACGCTACTCACCCGTGAGGGTCTCATGGGTCCAACCCTCTCCCGTGGGTACATAAGGGCTTACCTGACTGTAGCTCTTTAGATTTTACGTGGACAAGATTCTACAAGAAGAAACCACTGATCTTCGACCATCTGGACACTCTGGACTTCGCTGGACTTCGACTGGGCCCGACTTAGTCTCCCTCTCCGTCCAAAGCTTTGTCTGTGCCCTTGCTCCATACAGGCTCCGTGCAGGACCTGTGGTGCACTAAGGACAACCGAAGAATCTCCCTTGGGGTGAAGGAGTCACTCCCCTGCATTCGCAGGCACCTCAATGCAACTGACCGGTCTGCTGCTCCCAAGCTCCTGCAGACTCTGAAGACTCCAGCAACACAGGAGGTGGGTTTTGAAGGTCCCTGAGGTTGATCTGCCTTCTCAGCAAGTTTGAGGCCAGTATCCCTCGTGGGGACTGCATAACGTGAACCCCTGTGCACCGCGTCTATTTGCAAGTGCATATGCTTGTTGACAATTCCCGAGCTTGTACATTGGACTCCGTGTAGTCCTGACCCTGAGCAGTATTTCCACCAAAGAACTCCAGCCTCCTTGCACTGAGTTCTCCATGGGCTGGTACTTTGTGATCTTGCTCGAGGTCCCCTCGCAACTCCTGGTCATTCGGCCTGTGGGTCCTCCTGAGGGTCATCTTGAATTCTGTTGGGCTTTCCTGGTTGCTCCAGACGTGCCCTGACTCCCCATTGCTTGGTGAGTCCCCTGTACCTTGCTGGTCCACACCATAACCTGCTTGATCTTCCTGCATGGGATGCTTTTGCAAAGGCTTGTTGGTGCTCCCCCTGGACACCGACCCCTCAGCACTCTACATCCTTTGTGGGACAGCTCGTATCTGGCTCCTGGTTGTCGTCGACGTCTCCTGGTCCTCGTGGCTGCAGAGTCAAGCATCCCTTCTTCGCACCTGACATCGGTGGGCATTCGCCTCCCGAGCCCCTAGTCACTCTGAAGTGACCCAGACTCTGTCCCCTCTGCCTTCAGGTTCCTTTCTTCCACAATCCCGGCTGGGATTCCACTGTACCCTTTTCACCTTCACGGCAGCAGCACTTCTTCGCAGCCCTCCATTGGGAACGACGGCGGTTTCCGACACCACTCCAGACCTATGCACCCGGCTCCTCTGGGATAGGTAACTCGGGTACTACGTATCCTTGGGTGGGGTGGCTTTCCAACCTCTTAAGTTCTGAAGGGTTTCCTCGAAGTCCTCCTAGAAGTGTCCTTAAACTGTAAAATTGCAACCGCGACTTCCCCATAGAATTGAACAGAGCCCACGGTCGTGTTAGCACACTGCACCCATCCTCCGTGGGGTCCCTATCTACTCACTTTGGGTGATTCCTTGGGGTTCAACGATTCTACGTGCTCCAGACCTTGTCTTGACCCGAGTCGTGGTTGTTATACCACTATTTTAGTATATGGTTTGGTCTCCCCCTGGAGCCCACTGTGTATTGTGCTACTTACAACTGTTCTGTTGATCTCGTATTGTGTGCTTTGTGTTCTATCCTCGGGTAGAGGATACTAGAGAGTGTTATATTAATAAATACATACTTTTATATAACTATTGTGTGGTTCTCCTTTCATTTAATTAATTAAGGAGGTGATATTCTGGTAAAACAAGCTGCTTTACATTCCTTCAAGATTAAGCCTGAAGGCTGCTCTCCACAGCTACAACTAGGATAGCTTTCTAAGGTTATCTTTGACCTCATACATCATAAGGGTCGTTTGGACTGGTGCAAGGTGCCCACTTTAATTAGTGGTCAGCATATACCAGGCCAACTTCTCACAGTAATCACCGCTGCCTGCCTGTGTGGTGTGTCACCCCACGTGGCCTTTCGGTTTTCCTACGTCTAGTTGGCGGTGCACTTGCCTGTATGTGGCGATGAGCGGTGGCGGAGGGTCCCGCGCTGGGCCTCGTTGGTTGGCCTGCCTTCCACTCCGGGTGTCTGTGTTATTCACTCCTGTGGGTCGAGCGCAATATGGCCGGGGTGGGGTAGGCCCCGCCACCTTGCGCGCGTGACACTAGGTTGTCCTCTGCGTTTTCGGCGCCCCCCCCAGAGTGCCGCTACGATGCTGGTTCCTGCTCTCCTCAGTGGTCTCTGTGGCTAGGGCCTCACTGCTCTTAAGCCTGTACTGTGCCCTCCATATACTCAGTGGGTACCCGCTATGCGGTTTTCGTTGTGGCCCGCAGGAGACGTAGGGGCAGGTCTCCTGTCCTGCCAGATATGTGCCCTCCGAGATGCTGTATCATGTGCTGTGCCCCCCATGGTCGGCTATGTTGCGGGATCACGGTGGCCTAGTTTCATCCCCCGGTCTGCACTGCTCCTCACAATTCCTGACCTGAACTGGTGGTCGCAGGTCGTCTGCCGATTTCTGCCTCTTGGATGCGGATGGGCCATGCAGGAGGGGGGGGGCCTCTGGTCGTGGATCCCCTCAAGGTAGTTGTGCTATGGATCACGGGGCCTGCTTCACTGCGGTCCCAACGCCAGGCTCGCCAGGTCTCGAGGCCCCTGCTGTGCTGTGTCGCCCAGGCCGGGGTAGGATTGCCGCTGCAGGAGTCACATGCACGTTGTTACTGGGTCTGGTTGTGTCTCGGCCACCTCCGGCCTGACTTCATCCGTTCTCCGAGGGAGGTTGCGCTGATGTGCAGTATTCTGGCCTCACCGTCACGTGAGGCCCCGGCTTTGCAGTGTCGCCTGGGCCGCGCCTGCACGAGTGGCCCAGACCGGTGTGCGAGCGTCTCTATCGGGCCTATGCTCCACTGGTCCATTGTCGCGGGGCTCGATTGTGCCCCCGTCACCACAGGCCACACTTGATCGTGCCTCGGAGGGGAGTCACCCGACAGCCCAGTTTTCCGGCCTCGCCGTCACTCGAGGCCCCGGCTTCAGTATGGCGAACAGGCCGCAATTGTCTCTGCGACGTAGCCGGTTACCCATTCACCATTTCTGGACTACAGTCAGTTCATTCTGACCCCGGCTGGCTCCGATTCTTCCTCCACTCCGTTACATGCGTCGCCTGCAGATTTTTCCGGGAACAGCCTGGGGCGAGACGGAGCTACTCTAGTCGGCGGCCATTTCCCTTGGCAGCTGCCCACGCCCCCCCGAGCAAGAACAAGAATTGAGCAAAAGCTCAGGAGTCAAGGTAGCACTGCAGGCAGTGCTAGTTCAGAAACAAGGGAAATTGCTGTAGGTCAGGAACAAGGAATGCCAAGGCTCAGGAGTCAAGGTAGCACTGCAGGCATTGCTGGTTCAGGACCAAGGGAAACTGCTGCAGCTCAGGAACAAGGAATGGTAGGGCTCAGGAGTCAAGGAAGCACTACAGGCAGTGCTAATTCAGAAACAAGGAAAACAGCAGCAGCTCAGGAACAAGGAATAACTAAAGCTCAGGAAACACTAGAAACAAGGATATCAAAAGCCCAGGAAACACTGGAAACAAGGATATCAAAAGCTCAGGAAACACTGGAAACAAGGATATCAAAAGCTCAGGAAACACTGGAAACAAGGATATCAAAAGCTCAGGAAACACTGGAAACAAGGGTCGGTCTCACCGGTACACAGCTACAATGACCAGCCTTGGACTGAAGGGAGATGGGGCTTAAAAGTGCTCACAGTAATCACATGCATCAGGTGTGAGCAGGCTAGCAGCAGCCAGCCACAGGTGAGCTGAATTCCTCCACCCATCCTTGGCCTGCAGGGGTGGAGACTAAGCAGTGAGCAGGGAATTTTAGGTAACAGAGTGTCAAACATGAGTAGGCTGGCTTCAAGCATGAGCAGGCTGGCTTTCACAAAACCCGGCATGGATTGGGAATGGATGTCAATTCCAAAATAGTGTCCAAATGGCTGGAAGTCAGTATATGCATGAAGTGGAGGGTTCAGAAGCTTATTATGACACTGGAGAGTCCCACAGTTCAGCCCCCTGGTGGTGGACACGAGAATGCAGGGAGCAAGTTGTGACACAAATTTTGCGCTCTGTGCTACAGCCAATTACAGACAGGCTAGCAAAGTAAGAGGAAGCCCTCCAGATCTTATTGAAAGACGATCAAAGCCGTCCCCAACTAGTCTCTCAACAGTTATCGGATGGGGGATCTTCCCTTCACAACCCTGTAATTACCACACATGGGGCCGCTGAGGTTATAGTTCCCACTCAGACGCTGCCACCTAGAGAGCAAGATAGACCTTGCTCAGACAATACTACTTTGATTTTCCAACATAATGGCGCCCTCTATCAGCAGAGTGCACACTTATCCCCCGTACTAGGAGGGGGGAGCTGGGGACGGAATAGGCCTGGGTTCAACTGTGAGGAAAGAAGTAGAACTAATAGAGTCAATAATGTGTATACAAGAACGGATGGTTCCATGACGACAGAATGAACAAAGCCCCTATTGCAGGTGGAATATTTCGACTTACCCCCAGGAGCATGCCCATATGTCATCATTTTGGCCAACACACCCGAACTCAAACCGTACCAGTATGAGTCAACATCGCAGCTGATGGACAAGGCTTTGCACTGGCTCACTAAATTTAGTAGGGGGGACCTTAGGCTGTATAATCACATCATAATGGCCAGATGGGTAAAATGGGTGGGCCACGGCATAAAATCTATTGGGAGGGACTGTGTTGTGATAAATTTTAACAAGCATAGGTTGGTGGAGCATCTTTTACATGAACTTCCTAATGCTCCTTGCTCTGAAACACAGATCTTTGCATTACCTCTCGTTTTTTTTGCAAACCTTTAGGACATACTAATATTCCACAAGCTAGGGCGCCCCCCTTACAAAATCAAAACCAACACTTTTCTGAAGACTGGATAGCAGTACCAATGACAAATAGATACGAGCTACTAACTGACCTTGAGGTATGCGACTGACTTTCCAGCCAGTCTGAAGTGCAGACCCTAATATAGCCCCCATTAGTAATATAACATCAATTCCGGGTCTTGAACTGCATAATCTGAAATTTATTTCGTGGAATATAGCAGGATATAGACAGAAAATTGAGGATTAAGAATTGTTACGACTTGTTTCAAATTATGATATTTTGTGTTTACAAGAAACATGGGAGTTACAAACGATTAGTATAGACGGGTTCAGATCTTACCAGACGCCTGCAGTACCAACTAGAGCAGGCTGTGCAAGAGGGGGGCTTGTCAGTTTAATATCTTGTAAAGGTGGGGTCACAGTAAAGAAGTTTATAAATACATCACCATGTTAACACATCCTATGTGAAGCCCGACATGGAAGGGATTGGCTCCTAATTAACCTGTATAACAATAATTTTGCAGGAGACATGGCTGGAGTGATGAACCTAATTGAGAAAGACATAGAACATCTACAGGAATGTCATTATACTCCTCTAGATATTCTATGGATGGTAGATTTTAATATTCATACATGTAACAAGATACATTTTCCTGTTTGCGGTGTGACGGGCGACCAAGGGGACTCGATTTGTCATTTCATCCATAATAATTATGGTGCCGCCTTAAATAGATTATTGTTGATCTATAATCTGGAGATAATAAATCCAGTAGATGCCAACACAGGTCTACTAGCACATACATTTTTTGCTCGATCTTATAGGACAACGATTGATTTTATCTCGGCCTCTGAATTTATAAGATCTCAGGTTTCTATGACTAAGACAATAATCTATCCGTTTAATGATCATGCGGCAGTTATCTGTCAAATACCTTGGGGTACGAATACTTCCACCCCGAGCGAACGAGTCCCCAAAGCATCAATTGCAAGGAAAAATGGCATTATTGTAAAGTGGGACAAAGTGGATGTACCAAATTTTACCCACAACATTGTCTCTACTACGTACCAGGAAATTTTAACCTGCCTAGATCCACTCTGGTTGCCTGAGAAATCCTCGGTAGCCTTTGAGCGAATTCTAACCAACATTAATGCAAATCTCCTATGCCATCCTAGTAGAATGGCTGGTGGTTCAGTGCGTTGGTTCAATGACCGCTGCACCAAAGCACTTAAAAAGCTCTGTATTGCCCTACGCACAAACCCAAGAGACATCTTACTGGTAAAATCCTTACGCCACAGTTATAAAACTGAAAGAGAGAATAGATTAAGGGCTTTGAAAGAAGAGGCATGGGATAAATTAACTAAAGCAGCTACCCTAAAAAATAGTAGGGATTTCTGGCAAATAATCAATGCACCATTCCTTAGAGAAGAGTCAGACCCCTCTTTAGAGCAGCATGTGTTGGAGGACGATTGGGTAAGCCACTTTATGGGGGTCTTTGGTATAGAAGGGGGGGGGCTATAGAGGTGCTATCTCGGCAGACTTGCCCAGAAGGTCTTAATCTAGTCTTCACCCTGGATGAAATTAAAGTAGTGCTGAACCAATGTAGCTGTTTGAAGGCGGCTGGCCCTGACTGGGATCCAATTGACTTCTTTCTAACAAACCAGGAGCTGTGGGCACCGCTACTTACTAACGTTTTTAACGCTGTGTCCAAAACAAATACCCTTCCTTCTTGAAAAAAGTCAGTGATCGTACCGATGTATAAAAAGGGGGACAAAGCGCTAGCGAAAAACTATCGCCCAATTTCGCTTCTAGATAGTACAGCAAAATTAATGGGCTGGCTCTTGTTAAACAGGTTAGAGGCATGGGCTGAAGAGAATAAGATACTAATACAATCCCAGTACAGTTTTAGAAAGACTAAAGGGACAGTGGATCCGTGTCTCAATTTAAATTTGATGATTGCCAAATACACACTAGCTAAAGAAGGCCATTTGTATATGGCTTTTATGGACTTGTCAGCCGCCTTTGATCGAGTGGCCTATACGAAGCTTTGGTCCATAATGGGCATCGATAAACCAATAATAAACTTTATCCGGGAGTCTTACTCCTCAGCCATGGCTTGTGTGCGCATGGGGAGAGAGGGGGACTGTTCTCGACCCTTCCCCCTTGCTCGTGGAGTCAGGCAGGGGTGCGTACTCGCGCCTTTTTTATTCTCCCTCTACAGGAATGGTGTAGAAGTCGCATTGGTGGGGTCTACTTGCGATGTTCCTGGTATTAATACTGCCCCTGTACCCATACTCCTTTATGCAGATGATGCAGTTCTGCTGGCTAGGACCGGCAATGCACTGCAGACAATAATAGACACCTATGTAAGCTTCATGAATAATTTAGATTTGAAAGTCAATGAAACTAAATCATTTGTGCTTGTGGCAGGAGCTAGATTGAGAAAACAAATTAGATGGAATATAGAAGGAAGGGAATTGGAAGTAGTTGAATCATTTCCCTATTTTGGGGGTATTGTTTGATTAAAAAAATACATGGCACAACATGTTGGCAAATAGGGGCCTTATGATGGAAAGAAGCATTGGGGCAATTTTTTGTTTCATCAAGAAATTGCGGTCCAAACCGATAGAAACCATAAAAAAATATACGGAGCGAAAACAATGTCAGTGGCAACTTATGGAGCAGCAGTGTGGGGAGTGGTATCTGCTGATAGTCTTCAATCAATAGAGAATAAGTTCTTTAAACGTCTGCTAGGCGTTCCCCAATCCTGCTCCTCCTATATTTGCCATACTGAATTGGATGTCCCTTTTATATCAGACCAAATTGATGCTGCCCCCTCCATTTTGTGGCACTCAATATGGAGGAGAGAAACTCTAAAGTTAACGTAAGATAATATATTAGATTGTTTAAAGCTGGATGGGTTATGCAGAATAAAATGGTTGCAATGTGTTAAGAATAGCCTGTATACCATTGGCTTTCCCAAGTTATTTGATGACCCACTGACCTGTAATACCATCTCTAGGTCTGAACTGAAAAAATCCTTAATAGAAAATCAGAGAGAAATGAGATGGGAAGCCAATTGCAGGAAATCGAGGGTGAGACAATATCATTTAGACCCCATTATAAATTCTTCCGGCCTTAATTATTTAACCTTTGTGACGAACCATCACCACAGATTTCTGCTAACAATGTTTCGTATGAATGACATACCCGTGATGCTCGGACACCCTGCAAATTTATATACCTTGAATGCTCCCCCTCTTGCCCATGTGATTTTTCATCTATGCAATGTGATCTCCACTTGTTGTTTTTTTGTAAATTCTATAGTGCAGAAAGAAAGAGATTTATTTTCCCAATCTTGCGCATATACGGTCTGAGGCAATGTCGATTAGCCCTTTATTTTTTAAAACAGTTGTCTGACCCGCTTACTTGTTACTGCTTCTCTCCGTTTTTTCAACATGCTTTAAAGAGACGTAAGCTCTATCGAATAGAAAATTCAGTACTGATGTATTATGTTTTAACTGTTTTATACATTTTACCGTAACTTCTTTTTTAGTATTGTTCTAAATGTATATCTTGATTTTACTGTTTTGTAGAATACTTTTTATGCTGTTTTTAGTAACAGGCGAAATAAAGTGATTTTACTGACTGACTGACTTACATATGAAATTGTATCAACTGTGTTTTTAATGCTGATGGAATATAGCGTAGAGCTTTACATGAAATAATTTTATTTTTAACAAGTAAAAAGCTATATATTTTAGATATTATTTTAATGAATGTAATTTGAGATGTCATCAGTGATGTCATTTGAGATGTCATCAGTGATGTCACTGATCATGTCATGAGTGTTGTAATATGTGAGGTCATAAGCAGTGCATTGCGGGAGCGTAAGTAATAGTTAGCTCAGCTAACTATAACTGCTGAATTTCTGTGGTTTTGTACTAGTGAAATCTGAGCCTAACTAGAAAGTCCCTGTAACCTTTGGTTTTTTCAGTGAATATATATATATATATATATATATATATATACACACACACACATACACATTTAACGGTTTAGGGTTGGGTAGGGGTTATAGGTTTAGGGTTGGGTAGGGGCTTAGGGATGGGTAGGCGTATAGGGCGGTAAACGTATTTTAGGGTTTAGGGGTGGGTAAAGGTATTGGGTGGTAAGGGTATTTTTAGGATTAGGGGTGGGTAAGGGTATTGGGTGGGAAGGGTATTTTTAGGATTTAGGGGTTGTTAAAGGTATTGGGTAATAAGGGTGTTTTTAGGGTTTAGGGGTGGGTAGGGATATTGGGTGGTAAGGGAAATTAAAAAAGGTGGGTTTGGGGGGGTCTCCTCCCAAAAATCTGAAATGTATATATACCTGATAAGAAAACATATATATATATATGTAACACCTTAATTATACTTACTTTAAATAGACTTTCCATGCGTGGTAAAGGCATATGGTGGTAAAAATTGTAACTGTAAAAAATGCGTGGTAAAGGCATTCGTTGTATTGGCAGTGCCATACAACCCTTCAGCAAACACAAATGCATGTGGTTTCCCATACCTTGTAAAACACCTATATAGTGCATCTTTACAACTTCAAAACTGCCCCGATTCGCAAATGTGGGGCACTGTTTTAGCTATCTGTTTCACTAATGGAGGCCACTTTTAATTTGGTGCCTTGGCCTATTTTCTGTCCCAGTCCCATCCTGTATGCAAATCTATTATAAAATGGAGGAATTAGAAGCAATTTAAATAGAAAGGACCATTCTAGGAAAAAGAAACACTAGGCTGATGCCTAGGGCAAAACCAACCGGGCACTCTAATTGGTCTATAAAACCACCAATTATTACTCATTTACCCGGCACAGCGGAAGGGTGTCACTTTGCCTAGTGTTTTAAAAAATCGTTGCAAAAGCCTTGATGACCGTATCTTTGGAAGGGGTTAAGCATACACCCCTTGTTGGACATGACCTTCTATGGGGAAATTCCCCCAAAATATTTCGCTTTTTCCTCCTTGTCTTTGCCAACTCTCTCCGAATAACCTTAGAAATCTGGGCACCTTCCCACTGTACTGCTGGGGGCAGGTATGCGTGGCCCCCATGCCCGCATTGGGTGGGAGTGCACCCCATTAACAGGATTACCACATACCCGGGATGGCACTGGCTAGCAGTGGGACGTTGCACTGATGATGCCACCCACCGGATAGCCTGTCAACCTGTATCGGGTCTGCTGTTGCAAGCCTGTGGGGCGTCATTACGCCCCTGCCTAGGTTGGCATATCTTACGCCTCAGCCAACCCTGAGTGGTTCATCTCATACCATGAAGGTACCCCCCGAGGGAATCTCTGACAGACACAGGGTGGTAGGCTGAAGGCCTGGCGGGTACATGGGGATGTTCCCTGCCCAGGTAGTGAGGGACCCCCCACGTGGGGCTTCCCCTGCCTTGGAGTTCGGCTCTCCCCAATACTCCTGGGGTGTTGCTGTTTCTCTTGTGTGGCCTCCGAGCCTTGAACACGTCCTCACTGTTGAGGCAATGTGGAAGTGCAAGCGCCGTCCTGCACAGATTAGCAAGAGTTGCTGACACAACGTTCCGAAGCATGGGCTGGTCTGCCAACGCAGAACGGGGTGTTCGCAGCGGCCCTGATGTGGTTTTGTATTCATGTCTTGCCTGCCGTTGCAGGCTGGAGGATGCGCCCTGGCACTTATGGCATTTTGGATAGGTACCCAGCTCGCCATTGAGGGCTGATGAGTGTATAACTGCATCCCCGGTGTTCTAACCTCTGGGTCAGGACTGCAGTGAAGGCCTGTGACCGCGTGCTTGCATTTATGGTGCTAGTGGCAAGGTACCTGGTCCACCGTCGCTGGCCGGGAGTGCGCAATCGCACTCATAAGGGGGTCCACCCATGTCCGGCTGGGCCGGGCAGGGTGGTGTGTGCGCACGTGCACCAAAGGTGCCCCGGCTGGGGTAAGCCATGTGCCAGGCCTGTCCTTGCCACATGAAAGCGTGGGCACCCTTCCTATCTGTGTTGGGAAGTGGCACTGATTCCATGTTGTGAAACACAGGCCAATCTGTCATTGTAGACCGGTGGGTGTGCAGTGGCAACTATCGTGAGTAAACTCATGAGCAGCTTGCCACTGTAGGCCGCTGTGAGGGTGCACCTGCACCTATGGTGCCTGGGATTGCGTGTGCCGCCTGCCAATGCAGGCTTGTGCGTGCGCACTGACACACTTGTTAGTTAAACCTGTGTCCAGTCCGCTGTGCAGACTCAGGTGACCGCATTTCCACCACAGGTGCTGGTAACTATGGGTCCCTCCTGCCATCGCAGGGCAGTGTGTGCAATAGCGCACGTGTGCTCAAGTAGTGAGGAATACCCATGTGTGTTTTCACTACCTATGAGGCCTGCTCTTCCAATAGGTTAACATGGGAAAGTGGTTGACATTACTTCAGACTGCAATAGTGGGGTGATTTACAAGTCAGCGGATGTTGGGCATCTTTTAAAAAAAGGGTGGACGCCCATTCTCCACCCTGATGTTTCTCCTGCACCAATTAGAGGAAGAGAACCAACAAGGTTACTGCTGGTGCAGACTGTCGGCTATGCCAGCGGAAACCCCTGACTCTTCGATCTGTCTGCCACAAGCCTGCTGGATAAACTGGAGGCAGCCACCACCACCACTTGATTTCCATCTCGAGGGCTGCAATATGAGTGTTGCAATCTGGGATAATGAACAAAAATCAGTTGCCCGTATGTTTAGTGAGAAACCTCCCTGTGTGTGAGGACCATTGATTTGTTGCATTCTACAAACAAACTCCCTGTTTGCTGTGACATACTAAAAATTAATGTGAAACGAGCAAACAAACATGGTGCACTGGCATTCAGCACTGCTTTAGGTGCATCCTCCATGACAGAAGATGCGGATAAGCGAGAGATAGCACCACCAGGCAGACACATGAGCCTTTGCCTCTATTGGCCAGGTGGGATGAAGTGCCACTCATCAGCGGCCAAAACCCCATGATAAGCAGAAATGTTTTAAGGCAGGGGCAAAGTGGGCTCTGACCCAGGGCCCCACCTTTCAAGAGGGCCCCTTGTTATTTTGTCAGGACACGGCCCATCATTCATTTATGTGAATAGTCAAGCTGAAAGACCTACCTCTACGTCTTTTGGTCATAGAATGTTGGCAAGTATACCACTGCCCCATACATGCTGCCCCATTGTCCACTTTCGTGCTTCTCAGTGTGCTGATGTGGATCAAAGCAGTACAAGGGCAACGCGAGAAAGGAGGGATGTTAAACGGTAAGCAATTGTCTATCATTTTCTTCTTTCTTTTAATATTGCTTAACTTTTATGGTATGATCAATCAGTGTGATTTAGCTGAAAATGGATAATAAATTCAAAGTTATTGGGAACAGGGACCCCCACAATAGGTTTGGCACAGGGCCCCCAAATCCTTAAGATGTCCCAGATGAGAAGGTATTTTGGTGAAGAGAAAACATGAGCAGAGGATAACCCCTAACCCAGTCAGACGCTGAATACTAAAGAATCTAAGAATTTAGGAGATATTAAGGTTGAAACTGTTAAATCCATATGAATCTAACTGAAAAGTTCTTGAAAACAACACCTTTCATAAGCAATGCAATGCGGACCTTGAAAACCACAAGCTCGGCCAGAGAAAGATGAAACAACGTATTATCATTTAAAGGCATCATTCAATCAATTAACCACAAGATCATAAAAAGCTCCACTGCCAGAACTATTGGCACAGAGAATTGAAACAGATCTGGCTTTGAAAAGACTTTGTTAAAATCTTTGGCATATACACCCTACGCAGTCTGTTAATGTACTTTAATTGTGATGAATGACTGATTCTGTAAAGGTTCAGAAGAATAGGAGAAATTACCTAACAATATGTCTAATAAAGTATAGAGGAGTTGTATATAAATCAGCATTTCTAGCATAATGGATCATAATCCGATATTATCGTAGTTCCCCAATTTGGATTGGGCCTCAACCGAACCTGATAAGTTCATTTGCCGTCCATCGAGAATAGAGAGGAAGATTGCATGAGATTCCATTGACTAGCACCGTGTTTGGGAAACAAAGACTACAGTAGTGATAGCTGGCTAATGGAAAGTACATTCTTGTCTCTAATGCGTTATGGCACAGCTATGCAATGCAAGTACATATCCCATTCTATGAGTAGACAAAGATGTGTTGACTGCCATTTTTATGAAATATAGGGTCTCTGTTCTTGAGAATGGTATGAAAATGCCTACAAAAATGCCAAATAATGAGGATGAATTCTCACTGGCAATTAATTAAGACAAGGGTGGTGCATTAACAAAGCTTTCATTAGTTTACCAAAGATCCTGTACTTTTTCCACAAACGTTTCATACATCCAAAGTTCAGACACCAATTACATTTCATATTGCCTTTCTTATCAAGAAAATTGATAAAGGATAAACTAAGGACAGAGTGAAATGGAAAAGACAAAAGCTATATCCAGCACCAGCAAGAACCATACCTCATGAAAATGGCGTAAACTGACGGTCGGAAGTCACGTGGCCTGTGCAGCTTGTAACAGACTAAGAGTTTATAAAGAGGAGATGCCAACAAGTAATTTATACTAAGAGTGCAAACAAGTCACCTGCTTCCAAGTGAATGATCTCAAACAAAAACAGTGGTAATGTATCAGCATCCTGCCATCACCAGCTTCCCTTTTCTCTCTAGGCGAAACACATAAAGCACAGATCAATTTCAAATGTCCAATGCATCTCAAGTGTTTGCTCAACACTTCTCCAAATGTACAGCTCTTACTGTACTTTTGTATAACAATGAAGCTTGGCAGGGTTGAATGTCATCAGAAGTAAAGCAGCCATGTGTACAGTAAGTGCTCCAGACACAGTGGGGAAGGCCAGAAACTGCCCATAGTGCTCAGAAAGCCCAATTAAACCCAACTTTTTATCAGTCAAAGTAAGCAGCTAATATATCGATGCTCATATTTCCGGGAGATGCAAGTCTTTCTCCCACGCTTGTAACGCAAAAGGTGACAGACCCATTGATCAGAAACTAATCTAATCACTACAAAGAGTTTGAAACACTCCAGTTGCATAGATTTAACGAATGTTTCCAATAAAGGAAAGGACAAATCTTGAAATCCTATCTGGATGTATATATTCTTACATATATCTTCACTTATACATTCTTCCCTTCATCTTGTTACTTCCAAGTAGATTCTTAGCCACACGTGATACAACGGAAATTGTACTTGAAAGGGAAAGAGTGGGGAAATGAAATGTTACCCATAGACAGAAGAGCTATCAGTCAGCTATCCTGGGCTTAGACTATATATACACGCCTAACGTTACAGAGACCTTATAAGTTCACACAGCATACATATCTTGATTTGCACCAGACTTACAGGCTCGGCTTTCAGACAGCTGTACTGGTGATAAAAATGCCATAAAGAGCTTCATCAGTATAGACAATGAAATGCTTCCAGGAGGGCCATAAAATAACAGCCATACCAGCACTCCTGACACAAACCCTTCATGAATTATCTATCAAACATCAAGTTATTTATTCATTTTATTTATTTACTTAATCTAGCTCAAACCTAGCCATAAGGGAACTGGAATGATTCACAGAAAACTATATTAGCAGAAGATACATTTCTTCTTAGTATTTCTTTCTTAACTTTCAACAGGTTTGACAGTGCCTTTCCAGTAGCAACAGTTATTGCATGAGTGTAAGAATGCTGGTACGAACGGGCATGCACTTATGAGCTTACTGATTTTTTTTTTCCATAATGCACAAAAGATATAAATAATTTTATAAAAGAAAGAGTATGACTAGCTAGAGATCGGGGTTCTGAAATCAAATATAGCTCGGTACTGCTTATGGTATGCAAGCGGTAAAATCTATGAGAATGTGGCATCCACCCCTGGCAATGGCACAATGTATCTATGTTATGTTATATTTGAGAGTACCACCTGCCCACCCACTGGCCATCGAGCAGCCACACGTGCTTGAAGGTGACCATTCGTCTGTTTTCGTTTCTACTTTTTCTAGATATCCATCCTAGTGTGCAAAGCGAGAGCTTCTAGCATTTGCAAGACAAATTTTCGTCAGCGTGTCCATTTTAGCGCAAGCCCATTTTTTAAGGTCTCTGAGGCATAACCCCACTAGCGGTGCTGAAGAGGATTATAAGAATATAGTGACGCGTCGTTTGGCAAGTATCAAAGCAAGATCTATGAGCCTATTAAAGTATTTCCTCATTTTTGTACGTTTTGTCAACTCCAACAAGCAGTGTGTAGCCTCCTTAAGCAACCGTCTTCTTGTGATGTCAGAGATATGCAACATCACTTCCTCCCAATATTTACCAATGGTCGGGCATTGCCACAACATGTGGTAAAAATCAGTCTCTTCCTTGGTGCTTCTAGGGCATGTGTGAGAAGCACCTGGGAACATCCATCCAATCCACCAAGGTGTCAAATATGTATGGTGCAAATAACTGAATTATGTATATTTTCATCTTGCATTTTTGGAAATGTTCTCAACAGTTTGTAAGCACTGCTCTCAGTTGGTGCCCGTTAATTCCTGTCCAATAGGGGCGCCCCACCATGCCTTGAGTGTGGTTAGCCTCAACCCCATGGTGCTGCAATGCTCTGTATAAGCATGTCACTGCTCTTCTGCCTCTCAAATGTGTAAGAAGGATTTACAGTAAAGGTTTCAGGGACATCTGGGTTCTATTACACTCCAAATAGAACTGGCACGTCATTGCTGAGTATAGAAGAAAATCTCGTGAGCCAGGCCATTAGACTTCATCATATCATCGAAGGACCTAAGAATCCCGTCCTGCACAAAGTTACCCACGTGTTGAGCTCTGCTTCCTTCCAGGACCTCACGTTGTATGATGCCAATATTCCCGTGGATCCAGGCAATGCTCATAGAGGATGGACAAGCCTAAAGGGTGTCTGTCTGCCTCTTGAATAAATGTATTTTCGCCAACTCTATTTAGTAACCCTCATAAGAACATTACCTTCGCCGTTAATTAAGCTCAAACTGACTGCAATAGCCACTTCAGCATCCCCCCCTTTCCGTGTGTCCGCAAACCGGTCCCCCAGCTCCTGACCATGATCACCACCTAGCCACTATGCTGGCCACTGAAGCTGAGCCACAGCATAATAGACCTCATAATTAGGAGCCCCCAATCCACCCGCTGCTAAGGGGGGCAAATAATGTGGCTATAGGAAGATTGTGCCTACCTTTGTCCCATATTAATGGGATTAGTTGTGACTAGAGTCCCTGGCAGAAGCCCCTACCAAGTACCACTGGAATTGCTGCAAAGAAATACAGTAGCTTGGGAAGGACTAATGTATGTAATGCTTCCCATGGGCAACAGGAGAAGCTTACACCAAAAAGTAATCCACTGTCTCATAGAGGCCAATGCCAGTCCCAGGTTCTCATCCACTAGATCTTTCTCAACACGATATATGCGAACACCTAGATATTTGATAGTGTTGAATTCCCGCAAAAGGGGAGTACCAAGTAACATGGCATGCTGCACATCAAGCAATTTAGTCAGTCGGAACAAACAAGATTCACAAGCAATATTTGTCCAAGTTTATCTTAAGGCATGAGACTCTGCCAAATTCCTCTAATAGATCTATCAGATGCTGTAGGTTATTGCCATGTTCACAGGAATAAAATAAGGCATCATCTGTGTACAAAGATACAATGTGCCACCTCCCTGCAACTTATAGTCCCAAGCCTGTACCCTTAGGATGTAATGTGCATGCCAGTGCACGTCAGCAGCTCTATAGCGAGCACGGAAATAATAGGCGATATCCCTGTTGCTTTTCTCTGTCTATCCTTAATGGGTTAGACACAATTTTAGCCATTCACACTCTAGCCATTGGAGAAGAATAAAGAAGTTTCTCAGCCTAAAGATCTGGGGCCTAGCCCCAGCTTGCGGAGCACTGCGAAAAGGTACGACCAACCCAAGATGTCAAAAGCCTTTTTGATATCCAGTGAATAAGTCTCAGGGTGTGGGGACATTCATTTTTTTTATTTTAAGAAACAGAGTCCTGCTTTGGGTGCATGTGTATAAAAAACAAAAACCTTTGGTGCACTGCAATATTTGGAGACGGTGGACGCGTACAAAACTTTCAGTGCCTTCACATGAGCTGCAATGGAGATAGCCCTTGTGAATGCAGAAAGATCACCGCAGGACTGGTGGTAAACTCAAAATGTGGTGAACTCAAAACTTGAAGTCCTCCACACCCTGAGAGACAGGGTAAAAACTACCAAGGGCTAAATCAGACCTTAAGTCTTCTTTTGGCATCCTCACTGAGTCTTCTGGTTTACTCGTTTTACCTTGCTGCTCCACTCGCATCGAGGGAGGTGGGCTAGATCAGATATTCTATTCTACAACAATTAAGTCTTCTTCATTTTCTGTAGTTTACTGACTTCCCTCTAAGCTCTTTCTTTTTTCCTCCACTTTTCTTCTCTTCTGCCGCCTCTCCCCCTACATTTGTCCATCAGAACGTAAAGAACATCTCTCCTGCTCATCTTTCCTCTGCTGGTTATAACCTCCTACCACCAATATAAGACTTTCCTCTACTCTCTCTTAACTCTGAGTCTCTTGTACTTTCTCATGTACTGCTATTCATTTTTGACTCTTGTGCCCCACTGAACCTTGTTTACCGACATGGGGGAACCCTAATCCTGGTTTACATGTGAGCTGTCTGATCTTCTTACTGATGGTCGTTTTGAATGTCTCTGAGGTAAGCTTTGCTCTCTTGCTTATCTATCTTGTTTCTGTAAGCTCACAGAAGGTATATGAGCTATTGCATAAATCAACTATAGAAGCTTATCTCAAAAAATGTATTTTCTGACCAGACTCGTGTCTCATGTCATCTGTTCTCCACTCTTAATTTGTTATTTCTCCTCCTATCCACTCTCTTTCTCCTGAACTACTGATAACTTTGCTAACAACTGTATTTCTAAACATTTAAACATGCCTGCGTTTTTACTCCAGACTTCATCTCTTATTACTCCACTGACATTTCTTCATTTGTGGAATGTTCATCTGAATTTTATGAATCTTGTTCTCTGAATCTAAACTTCCTTCTTCCTGTTTCAGAATCTGACTTTCTAACCCTACCCCAGGCTGCCAGATTAACAGCATGTGCTACAGAACCTCTTCCATTGACCCGGGATAAACATGTGTTTGCACTCCTTTCTCCTTATTTGGTTTCCTTGTTTAACCTCTCCCTGTATATTGGATCTTTTCGTCCATCTTTGTAAACTGCAACATGCTTACCCTTCTAAAGATGCTTTCCAATTGTTATAATTATACCTACTCACTCTTTCTAGAACCCACCCTTCTCTTCTCTCTCTCTCTCTCTCTCTCACACACACACACACACACACACACACACACACACACATACACACACGCGCACACACACACACACACACACACTCTCTTTCTCTCTCCACTGCCCTCCTTGTCCAAGAATCTTGATAGGCCCTGTCGCGAAGATTCTATGAGATGACACTGAGTACTCAGCTATGAAACAGGCTAACAATTCTTGGTATACTGTTTAATAAACAAATTGTTCTCTGACATACTGGATTTTTACTTCTCCATAGCACTGGTGTCAAGTTGTCTTCTGTGGAGGGGATGGTGTATCATACCACATCCCTCACCGCGTTTGTCTGAAGCTTGGCCGTCACCTCCGATGAGTGAATACAATTCTCCAGGCTCTGCTCATGTGTCTTGGGTCCGTGTGGGACCTTCTTAGGTAGAAGGCCCTGTATCAGTTACTGTTTTGCACTAGACACCTCAGGTAATCTTTTCACTTTAATTTATTCTTTGACATGTAGAATTTGTCCAATGGTCACCTTCATATGCGCTTTCCTTGCTATTCACTACTACTCCTTTCTAGCTCCCTTTTTTTGCACAGTTTGATTGTGACCCATCGTTCTGCAATTTTCTCGCTGGTCTTGTAGCAGTTGTCATATAGGGGTCTGGTTACGGCCTCTTACTGTTATACTGGGGGAGCTACACGGACAGGCCATTGGCCTAATGGCTAGGGTGGTCGACCTCGAATCTGGGGAACCGGGTTCGAGTCTCGGCAAGGACACGCAAAATCCTGTGATTCTGGGCAAATCACTTAATCTCCCCGTGCCTAACAAAAATGAATGTGTCCTCATGTAATGCAACTGGTGCTTGTGTAAAGCGCTCTGATACCTGATACCTTTGGGTCAAGTTTGCGCTATATAAAACTCCCAAAAAAAAAAATAGCCCCTTTATCTTTACTTACTGCTCTTGTGTCCTCACTCCTTACCAGACTCTTCGTATCAGCTGCATTGCCTCAGTGCATTCGGATGGTGTTCCTGACCTCTTGTACCAGCTGATTTCCAGCAGCTTTAATCTCTTCTGCAAGCTGTTCAGTTCATCGGCAGACATGTCCTGTCACGTCTGGATGCATCACAAGTCGCTGATTCTAAAGAAATTAGAGACTGGCCTTTATAAAGGGATTACAGAATCCCACGTATTAAAAATTGAACAAAGAAATATGCCAGTGCTACCTTTAAGAATTCACGAGTAGATCGCGCACTCCTTTTTTGAAAGAACTAATTGTTAGTAAATGAAAAATAATTAGAATGATCTGTGTGCTACACCTTCACTTTTGCCTACCTTGCACAGACTAATATGTAAATGGGGCCAGAAGCCAACTGGCTTCTAGGACAAAGATGTGCACAACTTTAGTTTGTTATACATTTGTTTCAACACATTTTAAACAATGATACAATTTCCTTCTCATAAGTTTAATTCATTTTCCCAAAATCATAAATAAAAATACTTCTCCAGTCAATTGGCAAATTGTACTCATTAAAAACAATAATAAACAATACAAGCTTGAAGCAACAAAATTGTGAAGGACACTCAACACCGTGTCGTTCAGTATTAATCAACATAAGCCCAAATCATTTCGGGACCCTCGTCCCTTCGTCAGGGGCATATCTGTGGAAAAAATAATATATGTAAAGACAAATTTAAATGTACTTCCGTGGGTCGACAATTTATGTCATATTTTCTTAATCAACAACCCTGAAATTTTTTATCAACAACATCTTAGTTGAATTGTGTGATAATCTCCACGAGCATAACAGTTGTATGCTACCATTATGCCTTCCGGATACTACTGGTATGGCTTTCACTTAACTCTACACAGACATACACACTCACACATGCACCACACACAATCAAAACCCTCTAGCTTGTGAAATCTGTGTTATGTAAGTAACATCAATTCACATGCTCAGGGAACTCCCATATGCAGCAGCTCACAGTCCCAGCCAGCCCTGCCTCCAAAATGATCATCTGTCTAGCTCACCAGAGTAGGTGAACTAGACGAATAAGACACTGGAAGGTACTTTGACCCCACCCTTTCCCCCAGATGCTAGGGCAGTGATTCACTCTCCACACCGCATCCTGTGACCAGAAGGGAAGGATGAAATCAAAGACAGAGCATTGGTCATCATGGGGTCTCCTCCTGCTTCTGATGAGTCTGTCCAGTCCTCTGGCAGAAGTGGCTCTTAAATTCCCGGCCTGGCTTTCTATGTATTTAGCTGAGATCAGAGGGCTGCACAAGGGCGTGCCCTACACGATCCTACAAAGCACAGTAGGATGCTGCGGACAAAAGGCCGAATTTACAACAACGGGTGTGTTCTTCAGTAAACACCGTAAAGACTTACACAGGCATGACAGTTAAAAAGCATAGCTGAAAACTAAAAGGACAATGAACGAAACCAATATCAACTAATAATTGTGTAGTAAATATGGCAGTTTACTCACAAAAATAACAAATCGTACACTTACAACACAGAGACAAAGTATACTTTACCCATTATGAGAATCTAATAATTGCCTTGCTGAGGAGCAGTAATAGCCGAATACTTGTTCCTCTTAGGTCAATTAACAAGGGAATCATAGAATCTTTAATAGCCGTTATTTACAACTAAAAAAAAAAGCTAAAAGTTTTAATGGACTAACTTGAAAGTTTTAAAACACCTAAATCGAATTCCAGAATGTGGTACACCTACAAAAAGAGAAGTGATACTCGTTCTATAAATTTCACAGGAGGGTCTTAACATTGAAACTCTCCTCAGTGTGTGGAAATCCTAATTATGTCTGTATGTAAATAAAAAGAAAATGGTTATACGATTCCGGATTAAGTAGGATGTATTTTCACAACTGTTTTGATAAAACACCATATTTCTTATTTTAAAAATATTTACTGGAACTAACATTCACTGATGATTCATTGCTCGTTGCCAAATGTGAAGAAGAAATATGATCTGTTATTTCTATTAAAATCTGAAAAAGATAACAGCGGTTTCAGTGGGCGTTTTAGCATCTGCTAAATTTCAAAAAGGCATTTTTTTTAATAGCAAACACATTATATTCCTGGATCGGATTGGGCCTCTATGCCCTTGGAGCAATCAGAATCCTAGCTTGCATCATAATGTAGGTAATTGTGCTGTTCACATCTTAATGATCCAGCAAGTTACAACATTTCTCCACAATTAAATAGATAATGTTGCATTATTGATATAGGTAATAATTATATTTGTTATATTCTTCTTAAGTATTATTTGTTTGGTGAATTGGTTGTCTTCGTTGCATTAATACTGGCATTATATTCATAAGTGGTTAAGCAATTAATCACACTACGCTGTTATTATCCAATTAAGAGTATCAACTTATGAAGATGTATTGCCTGAGATAAGATCTAATTAATTTAGTAGCACTAATTTGTGTAAATAACACATTGTACCAAAAGAGTACACTCCCATGTTAACATATATTTATTTATATTTAATGTTATTTTACGTTAGCACACTCTACCGGGTGGTGTCACAGTGCTTTACACTGGGGCAGATGTTTGGAGGTGGACAGTGTCATGGTGCAATAACAGCCATCACAGGTATTTACAGAAATAGAATGAAATAAACAGACAGGCCTAGACTAGGGGCTTCTAGGCTAGCATTGAGAAGGTCAACAAATTCTGTATAATAGGCAATATAAAATCATTCAGAGCAAACTCGTGCATCAGGTGGTCAAGAGGAAAAGGGAGAGATGTTGAGGTAAATATGTGTTGCGCAAGCGGGATTTAAGACTCAGATTCGAAGGCTTGGTTTATAATGCTTTTTTATTTGCAGAGGTACATTTAGGGCATGATGACCTTCTTATTCTTGTTTCTTTTCTCCTTTTCTTTTAGAGGCTGGGGACTCTGGACTTCCGGGATGACGCTCAGCCCACGGAGGAGGGAAAAAAATGCCAGGTAAGTGCTTTGAGATATTATGACCACAATCCTCAAAACAAAAGAAGGGGGGT
Organism: Calotriton arnoldi; assembly: GCA_963921515.1. Taxonomy (NCBI): domain Eukaryota; kingdom Metazoa; phylum Chordata; class Amphibia; order Caudata; family Salamandridae; genus Calotriton; species Calotriton arnoldi. The sequence continues at coordinate 2,628,600 of CAWUFW010000862.1, forward strand.
GAGGGAGGTATTATCACCTAGGTTTGCTTTATTTTTCAGCAATCCCAACACCAAGTGCTCATAGATCAAGCATATGTTGTTTGTCTCCATCGTTTTCGTAAAAGAGAGGGGGGATAATAGCTCCAGGAGGAACCTGGTTACTTCACTAGGCGGTTATAATTGTTAATAGTGTTTGCTACATTTAGGAACATAAGGAAAACAAGCAAAGCAAATAGAAACATATCCCGTCATGCAGCGCTTGAAGCCTTAACTTACGTAGTGACCTGGGGCTTTTTAAAATAAATGAAACAGTAGAAATGTGTCTGGGGTCTAAACCAATGCGGTCGAGGAACCGGCGACTAAATCACGGCTGTGTAAAGTGCCCAACTCCCTCCTGACTCGCCACAACATACTCCCACCTACCATACCACCCGAGGATACGAGCCGTACCTGGGATAGCCACGCTCCTCCAGGGGCGTGGCTGGGCACCTCGTGTGGTAGGTGGCCGCCTGACTTCGCTACTCCAACTTCTTCTCAGGTCGCCTCCGCTGGCCATACTCGAGCGTCACCTGTTACAACCTTGTCAGCCGCTTTCTCCTCCTGACTCCAGCTGGTCACCTGTGGTCTTTCAACTTTACTCCCTCTAACCACCGGATACTCCGGACGGATGACCCCTTCATAGGTGTGCTCTCCCGGACTTCCTGGTAGCTCCCATTTAAAGGGATCAGCTTCCGTACTCTCTAGGGTGGGCACCTCCTATTTCCTGTCAGCCAGTAGAACTGGAAGTGTCTGATGAGTGGTTGCCTGACTGCGGGGCGGGCCGCTGAAAATAAAGAAGGGGGGAAGGAATGCTGGAGACTGCATTCCCCTCAATATACCACGGGAGTTCATCCATGATATCCTCAGGAACAGTCTCGGTATTCCCACACGCCTGACAATATGGAAGGTAGAAAAGGCATGAATTGGTAAGAGAGTCGGTAAAGTGGATGAGCGGAGTGAGAGATGCTCCCAACTCAAAGGCACTCATTTTATCGATTAGCAGGATTCAAACCCATGGCCGTTCAGTTTACACGAAGATCTATACAATGCATGCATTAGACAATGAGATATCTTACAAGCTTTAGGCCCCTCTTGGCACTGAATCTGCATCTTTACATTCATTCTTTTGAGAGTACAGACATCTTTGTATCCTATGTGCTTCTAAATCTAATAAAACAGGAATATGGGAGACAACCTATAGTATTGTAGAACTATTCTTCATAAGTATTGATGCCACACCAGATGGGATTTTTCAGTGATATATTTAATAATTCTTGATTCCCATAAGTAAGCATCAAAAGTATTAGATATCTGTCACTTTGGAAATAGTCATTACGTGTTTCAGCCAAAAAGACTTTGTCAAGACTATTCTTAGCGATTTTGAAGTAGCCGCTATATGGAGAAAACAAGCACAGCCATAACTGTAGTTGTCCAATGTGAAAAATCTGTATGGGTGTGTAAAGATACGTCTGTACCAGCCAAGTAAAGAGAGAAACAATTGAAAAAGTGTCTAAACGCCACTGGGGGAGTGATCTCTACAAATGTAGTTGCATTCAATTGGGCTATGATAGTCAATTCGGTGGAAGGGTAAGAGTTTATATAACTGTGTAGTAGTGCATATTGATGTAATGCTTCTAAACTTCTGGTCTCACATGCTATCAGGGTCAAGATACTCGTTACCATCGTCAAGGAGTTCTGCAATACAGCAGATGCCAACAGCGACATGCTCCCATCCCAAGCACTCTGCAACAACCTCTCAAACTTCTTCGAACAGAAGATTGCAAAAATCTACAACACATTCAACCCATAGCATACCGATACGAACTCCCCCGACAAGCCAGACACCTCCCTCATTGCCAAACAGCAGATAAGCAACTGTAAGACCCTGATGCAGCGCGTACAATAAAAACTATCCTCCTCCCAGGTTACTTATAGGTCATCCAGGGGCAAACTATATTTCTCATATCCACATGACGATGGGGCCCATAAACATCGCCTAACACACACACACACACACACTCCTGGATTTCCTTTTACACCTTTATGAAATTCCGTACTCCTAGGAGAAGCATGAGAACTAAATGGAGAACACCACTTTGTGTACCGCTGGAAGAGCATGGATATCTATTTACCTTAATTTGTCACTTTCTTTTAATTATTTCTTAAGATATTCCTGCTCATTGTTTTGTCGATGAATCATTCATTTAAGAAATTAGTTCATAGTGATTAAGACCAGCTGAATCACAATCAACCAATTACTCATGTCACAATCATTTAGGAAAATAACCACTGAGTCATTTTGGGTTTAAAGAATCTTAAATTTTATATAATTTTAGAAGCATGAAAAGATTTAATACTTTATTCAATTATTCATTTTTAAATTCACAATTTTTTAAGCATAATCAATTTATTGCAGAAAGGAAATTTTGTCATGAAGCCAAAAACCTTAGTTACCTGCCTAGCTTCCTAATTTAGCCTAATGATTTCTAACCTAACTTTGGAATTAGAAATAGCCTGATTCTCATACTCAACTGTAAAGTTAAGACAGCAACAGCAACTTCAGCTCGTCAGCATCAGCTACCTGCAACCCGTCTCCTCTACTGCAACCACGACTCTCGAACTGCAACTGACTGTGACTGCAACCGCGACTGGAACTGACCCCCTCCCACTAAGAGTAGGCCCTCTTATACCCCAATTCTAACTTTGCTAACTAACTGTTGCAACATTAATATCACGCTTTTCTCCCATTGGTCCATACATGTCAGCTTATTCATTCTTTAATCAAGTTCTCTTGGATTCAAGGGTCCTTGGATCATTTCCTTTCCCATACGCTTAAACATTTCCATCCGATTCGATCAGTTCATTTGTATCTTCTTTTGACACATTCAAGAACTCCGCAGTCATTGTCCTTTCTCTTGGGCTCCTTTCCCACGGACTCTCTCCTGATCCTCACGGCACACTATCAGTTCAATTAGGTCACACCAGCCTTGACCATTTCTTGCATCCTAGCCTCTCAGAGACATCACGCGGCGCCAGATTTCTTCAATCTCATCCCGTATCACGTGTCCCCTTGCGCCTGCGCACATCTTCCCACTGGCGGCCATTTTATCTCGCCACTCGGTTCTACTTTAGAAGCACTAATTTGAGGCAAATAAAACATAATTAAAATAGAGAAAAATATCCCTTTCGTTTCCCTCCCGTCTCACGTACCCCAATTAGTTGTTACCTAGCAAAAGCGACATTTAAGCTGCTCCTTACTTACCATCACTATTGTTTTTGCAACGACACATTTTATTTCTATGAAGCACAAACATGCATTTATTTTATTTAGTACGCTTTTTATTCTTACGTTATGATTAGACACACGGACATTCATTAGTAGATTATTTAACACGTACATTAGCATATTACCATTCCCACATATACAATGTTGATTAATACATTTAACGAACATTTCTAATTAATTAATTATATAATTTGTTAGGGGTTAAATTTTTTATTTTTCTGCTCCATCAATCCCCCTTTGGTGATTTTTAAATCACCACATAAAACAAGTCATACTTCTTTTCAGGCAGCATGTCTTTCATCCTTTACTTTCTGTTATTCATATCTCTGTCTCTTCTTCATCTTGCCTTTTAGTCTCTTTATACATGCTTTCTTTCATTTTCTCCAACTCAATTTCACCCATTTCTCTCTCTCTTTCTCGCATTATTCTGTTATTTCTTCTTATCTTATTCTGTCTTACTTTTCTCTTTATACATGTTATTACTATTTTCAATATCATTGCTAACAATATCACTATAGTTGCTACTATTATAACTTTCCCTATTACTAGTTTACTCATCCTAGTTAACCAATTTGCTACTGAGGAAAACCCTCTACCAAGTTTTCCCAAAACACTTTCAACCTCCAGTGGGACTAATTCTTTGTGCAGACTTGTAATATTTGTAATATACTTCTGTATATTTTCACTGTTATCCGGAATGTAAGTACAACAATGTTGGACTTTTAACATTCCACAGACTCCACCCTCTTTTGCCAAAAGAATATCAAGGGCAAGCCGATTTTGCATCACCATAGCTCTCATGGCAACCATTTCGGTATTTACCATTAAGAACCCTCCCGCAGTATCTGTAGACAAACGATCTACTACTGTGGATAACTTCGAATTTTAAATGCATTCAAAGATATTCCCACTGCTGGTATCAATGCTCCAAAAATATCTCCTACAATTTCTGAAAAACTTTCCCTCTTTCTACGTTTAAATCTATTAATCATCTTGTATGTTCCCTTTTCTTCTCTGTCCATGTGAAAGATTTTTGGAAAGACCAGGCCTACATAGCAAGTTCCATACCAATGGTCCGGTAACCTGTAATAAGCTCTATTCCCACAAATATAATAGATACCTGGAAATATTGGATCTTTTCCACCTTTGAATCCCCAACCTCCCAGAATTTGATAATTGTCATGGCAGACACTGGAACCTACAAAGTAATTGTCATAGACTGTCTTATTTCTCCTAATGCACAACTTTCCTGTTTTGCGGCCAATCTAATGTCATTGCTGCATTTATCTTTTTCCCTTCATGATTTCCTTCCTCAAACGTCCATAAGCGTTTTCCTTCCTCTTTTATTGCTTCTTTTTGAAATTTCATTCTTCTTTCCTCAACCATGTCTAGAAATACTTTTTCTTCTTTCCTTAACTCACAGGTAAGGTTGTTACTAACTATTTCTTCTAACGTTAATTTTCTATGTTCTAAAAGAATTCTCCTAAAACCTTTGCTGGTTTTACTTTGTTAAGTTCTGGCACTACAGGAATGTTTGCAAATATCTTATCTATATCAGTATAATAAGATTCTAATCTACCTGTTTTATAAAATAAACTTGCTATTACACTACATGTTATTCCATAAGTCAAAGGTAAGTGATGATAAGTCACACCTTCAGATACTGATGCAGGCAATTGCATACAAACATAACAATCTCTCACTTCCATTGTTTTTACGTACTCATACAACAACTTTGTAAAAACATTCTTTGAAAAATCTGTTACTGACCTATCCTTATGCAACTCTGCACTACTTCTTAAAACAACTTGTTCTTTAATATTAGTTTCTTTTTCTTGTTTAGTATCATTCTTTGCTTCTATCACAGCTACACTAATAGGAATTGTGATTGCTAATACTATCCATATGGTCATTAATAACCCTGTACAAAAGCAGCACATTTTGCACCATCTCTTTATAAAATCACATTTATTTCTTCTATTCTCATTATTTTCCATTTTTCTTTTTCTATTTGTTAAATTTTCAGAAAATTGTGTCACTACACCTCAGAAATGACTTAGATGCCACTCTGCCTCCAAAAGTCTTTGCTTAGTACTTTCTTTAATTCTCTCCAGAATTCTTTCGTTGTCACATCCGGTGATTTGTCACGTCCAGTAAATTGTCACGTCCGGCAGAAGCACTTTAAGTCTTCACTTCAGTTTCGTTGCATCTCACCTTTTCCCATCCGACTTCTCAGTCTCTGGTTTCCGTGAGTGTTTTCTTCTTCTCCTTTGTAATCTGTTAGTGCAATATACAGCCACTCAGGTGACTTAAATTTTGAATTTATTTTCCTTGTCCTTTTGGACTTTTGTAATCTTTTTCCACTGGGTTTTTCTTGTCCCTTTTGACTTGTTACTTCATTTACTTGTTCAGCATCTTCATCTTCTGCTCTTATTATTCTATATCTCAATTTTCTTACATAGCTGTTGGGCCAATTATCTCCTTTTCTTGGCCTTTTGACCTCACCCTCTCTTTCTTCTCTTTCCGATCTCCAATTTCTTTTTCTTGATTCAGTCTTTGCTTTTTCCTCTCCTCCACTTTCTTCTGTTTCTGTTTCAACTGTCTCACTATTGTTTCTTATTTTGAAACTTATAATTTCATCATCTCCTACTGGTGGATCTGTCTTCTCCTTTTTGTTTTCCCTTATCACTGTCCCTCCTCGGGGTTCTTCCGATTTGGTGTTTTCCTCCTTATCTGCTTCTGAATTTCCCTGTTCTCCTGTTTCTCTATCTATCCCTATTGCTCCTCGGGGTTCTTCTCGATTTTCTAACTTTTTGTGTACTTCTTTCCCTACTTCATCTATTAATATTGTTTCTGAAGGATTTCCACCATAACTTGTACTTGGTTGTTCATTTAACTCAATTTCTTGCTCATTTTCTTCTCTAATTGGTTTATAACCCCAAGTTCCCTTTCGGAATTCTTCCCAATTTGCAGCTGAATCATCAGATCCTGAAGTTGTGTCAGATATTTCCAGATGTCGACTTACAGGTCGATCTTCAAGTTCTGGAACTTCTGAATTTCTTTCTTCTTCTTCTTCTTCTTGTTCCTCTTCTTCTCTAGAGGTGTTTTCCGTTGGGGTCTCCAGATGTCGACTTTCAGGTCGATCTTCAAGTTCTGGCACCCTTTCTTTTATCTTGGTTGTTCCCGCCGTTAAACTTTTATCCCACACTTCCAGACGCCGACTCACATGTCGATCTGTAGGTTCTGGAATTCTGATTGTGTGGCTGGCATGAACCCAGTTCTTTACTCCTGCACACTTGACAGCAGTCGTTGTTACTAGGATTACCTGTCTTGGCTCATCCCAACGCGGAACTAGACAGTTTCTTCTCCTGTGGACTTTAATACGGACCCAGTCTCCTGGATTCAAGTCGTGGGCTGGTTTTCTTTCAAGAGTGGTCGCATCCGGTCCAACCTGATGAAACACAGAACGCACCACATCAGCCAGTCCTTTGCAATAATCCAGTATTAGATCATCAGTTATTGTCAATAACTTGTTGACTGGTACGTGGGCTTGTCTCATTGCTCGTCCCATGATCATTTCATGAGGACTGAGTCCCGTTTTCTTTTCAGGGATGCTTCTGATGGTCATCAGAACAAGAGGCAGTGCATCTGGCCATTTGAGTCCTGTAGCTTGACACATTTTTCCTAATCTGTTTTTAATCGTTCCATTTATCTGCTCTACTACCCCAGAAGCTTCTGGTCTGTAAGCACAATGTAGTTTTTGTTTAATACTCAATGCTTCACAAATCAATTGGATCAACTCATTTTGAAAATGTGTTCCTCTATCTGTCTCAACTGTGACTGGAAAACCATACCTCGGAATGAACTCTCGTAGCATAAGTTTTGCCACTGTTGTTCCATCATTCCTTCTTGTGGGGTATGCCTCCACCCAACGAGAGAACAAACAGACGACCACCAGAACATATCTTAATCTGTTACTAGGGGGCATCTCAATAAAATCCATCTGTATCCTTGTGAATGGACCTCCTTCTCGTCCTATTGTTCCTAGACTCACTACTGTTTTTCTTCCTGGGTTAAATTGTTGACAAATAAGACATCTTTGACAAAGACTTTCAGCAATGGCTCTGAATTTTGGATTATACCAAGTTTGTCTAAAAGTCTGATCATTGCATCTCTCCCAATATGAGCTTGTCCATGGTACATCCGTGCCATGTCTGCAATCATGCTATCAGGCATAACTGGTCTTTCATCTCTGTATACCCACACTCCATTATCTTCCTGTCTTCTACATCCTGCTTTAATCCAGTAGTCCTTTTCCTCATCTCTTGCTGTTTCTTGTAACTGCCTTACTTCATCCCATGTTTCGACTGCATTAGTGAAAAGCAAAGGACAAGAGACATGCTCCCTTTCTCTATTTCTGTTCAGGGACGCCATGTTTACCGCACAATATCTAGCGATCTCGTCAGCATAATTATTGCCAACCGCTATGTAATCTTCGTTTTTCTTATGCGCCTTGCACTTCACTACAGCTATTTGTTTAGGCAGCTGTATCGCCTCAAGCAGTTTTTTAACATAATCTCCATTTCTGATAGGTGTTCCTGCAGATGTCAAAAATCCTCTTTGTGACCAAATCTGGCCAAAATCATGTACGATGCCGAAACCATATTGGCTATCGGTCACAATCGTGATTCGTACATTTTTCCCCAATTTACATGCTTGAATCAAAGCAATCAGTTCCGCAACTTGGGCAGACCTAACTCCTTTCAGACAAGACGCTTCCATTACAGTTGCCACTGTGCATACTGCATAAGCTGCGCTTAACACTCCTTCCTTTGTGCGTAAACATGAACCATCTACAAACATGACATAATCGGATTCCTTTAACGGTTCATCTTTTATGTCAGCTCTTGGTTTTGTGCAATATTCCAGCACATTCAGACAATCATGATCTACTTCATCTTGTTCAATTATACTCTCTTCATCTGGCAATGAAGTCGAAGGATTTACATTTATGCATCTATCTATGGTCACATTTTCTGCACTCAAGATGACTTTTTCGTACTTAGTCAGCCGACTATGTGTCATGTACTGTGTTTTTGTTCTTGTCAAAAGAATTTCTACTGAATGGGGAACATATACTCTCAGTGGATACCCCATCACTATACCTTCACTTTGTTCCAGACTTACACAAGTAGCAGCAACTGCTTTCAAACATCCAGGCAATGCCTTTGCTATAGGATCTAAAACAGCTGAAAAAGTAAGCTATAGGCCTCTTCATGGTGCCATGTTTTTGTACTAGTACTGAAAATGCACATCCATCTCTTTCACTGCAGTATAACTCAAAATCTTTCTCATAATCAGGCATGCCTAATGCAGGGGCCTCACACAGTTTCCTTTTCAATTCTTTGAAAGATTTCATTTCTTCTTTGTTTAACTCAAAAGGGTCTTTTACATCTTTCTTTGTCAATTTTTGTAACGGTTTTGCAATCAAAGAAAATCCACTTATCCATTGTCGACAATATCCAACCATTCCCAAAAACATTCTTACCTCTCTTTGAGTCATTGGTGCTCTCATTCCTTGAATCATTCTTACTCTTTCTGTCGCTATTTTCCGCACTCCTTTCTCAATTTTATGTCCTAAATACTGGACTTCTTTCTGACAAAACTGTAATTTTGAAGGGGACACCTTATGTCCTCTTTTCTCCAAATGGTTCAGTAAAGCAATTGTGTCACTTACACATGCCTCTTTGGTTTTCGATGCCACCAATAGGTCATCGATATACTGCACCATCACTGATTTTTCTGGCATTTTTAAATCTTCCAGAGATTTCTTTAGAATCTGATTAAAAATTGAGGGGCTCTCTGTATACCCCTGAGGAATTCGGCACCATGCCAAAATACGCTCTCCAAAACGGAATGCAAATAATGGCTGGCTATCTGGATGCAAAGGAATAGAGAAAAATGCATGACACAAATCTATCACAGTGTACCACTCAGCTTCATGCGGAATTTGATATAGAATCACTGCAGGGTTTGGCACTATTGGACAGCATGGTACAACTATCTTGTTGATCTTTCTCAAATCCTGTACTATTCTGTATGTTCCATTTGGCTTTTTCAGTCCCATAATAGGTGAATTACATGGACTGCTCATGATTTCTTTCAGAATTCCCTGTTCAATCATCTTATTTATCACTGGAGTTATTCCTTCAATTATTTCTGGAGTTAATTTGTACTGTGGCGTGTTTGGATAACTTATCCCTTCTTTCACTGTCACTTTTACAGGATCAACTTCTCTCATTAATCCGATGTCTTCTCCTGTAAAATCCCACACACTTTCTTTCACTGTACTTTTTAATTCTTCTGGAAGTTTTCCTGCATCAAATGCAGGAAACAACCCATTCATTTCAGGTTCCTGATTCATCAAAGTTACTTTATACAAAGCATCTTCGTCTGAAGTCTGAAAACCAATTCCATCTGGTGTACAATAAATTGTGCAATTCATTTTACACAAGAGGTCACGACCTAGAAGATTTACAGGACTACAATCGCACACTACAAATTTATGCATTTTCCTAAAAGAACCAATTTTTACTTCTACCAATTCAGTAAGTGGGGTTTTAATCTGCTGATTGGCAACTCCTACCACTTGGATGCATTCACCTGAGAGAGGAAGGTTCGGAATTTCCACTGACCTAACAGTAGAACGGGTAGCTCCAGTATCGACAAGGAATGTTACGTTTGCTCCATTCACTTCTCCATCCACAAAGGGACCAGACTGATCTACCTCTAGAGTTGCGCCAAGCACGCACTCTTTCCCTCTCTTGCGCACCGTCAGAAACTTTCATCTGGGTCATCCTCACTCTGATGCAACCAATACTGGGAAATGTTAGCTGCTCTCGGCAACTGTGTTACCTGTTCTCCTCCGTAGAATCCTGTTTCTGTACTGTATCTTTGCTGGTTAACAGTGTTGGGAAGTGGTGGTTGTGGCACCTGATTTTGTTGAACAACTACCTCATTCTGCACCTGTGGAGTTAATGATTGATGTTCCGGATTAGGTTTAGGTGGGAACTTACACTCATTTCTCCAATGCCCTAATTTTCCGTAATTATGACATGGCCATTTCTTCTTTGCCTCTTCTAGACTCACTTGTCCTTTTCCTTTACCTATATTTGGTCGCGTCTTATTTTGTCCTGATTCGTTTCCATTATTATTATCCAATTGAGCTTCTTGTTTTTCTGCCCCTTTCACTTGTGCCCACATTGCTTTTTCTTTCAGCTTACGCTGTTTACTCTCTATTTCATCACTACAATACTTAGCATACCTCAGCACCTCATCTACACTTGCATTCTGCCAGTTTATCATATGTTGCTTAATCATATCACTTATTTCTTGTTTCAAGCCAAATACAAATCGGTATACAAAATGACTCATATCCTTTTCACTTAATTCCTCATAACCACTATACTGTTTGAAAACCAACAACAATCGCTCATAATATGCATGTACACTCTCCTTGCTTTCCTGTGTAGTTCTATCAATCTTAACCCAATCTGTTTCTTTTGGAGGAATCTTATTTTTCAAAAAGGTAATCACCTTATCGTATTTCTTCATCACATCTGGTCCTGGAGCTCCTGTCTTAGGATCTCTTGGATATTCTGTAGTTGGCCAGTCAACTGTAATCTTACATTCTGACCACAGATCCGTTGGTACCACTATGTCAAACAATCCATCCAAATCTATCCACAACACTTTCGAGACCTTTACAAACCTTTCTACCTGTCGGTACCACTCAACTGGCTTTTCTCTTAACTTTGGAAAGTCATTTGTAAATGACAGGATGTCCTGCCTAGTCCAGGGAACATGCACATAACTACCACCTGGAGTTTCTCTCATAGGGTACTCTTTAACAACATGTTCCTTTTCTGTTATCATAAAAGCCAATGAACCTTTGTCTACGCTTTTCTCATTCTTCTTTGTCCATCTAACCTTCCATCTGTCCACATCACCCCATTTTCTCAACAAAACAATCAACTCTTTTATCTGTGTCAGCCTTCCTGCTGTATTCAAATTTTCAATATCTTTTTCACAAAAATCTACTCTGTATGGTTTCTGCAACGTTTTTACCTTTGCAAAATCTATTCCAATCTCACCGGCCACTTCTTCTAGTTTGTCATGTAAATTCTTTGCCCTCCATGTTATACTTTTGCACAGAAACATTATTTCATCATCCTGATAATTCTTTATCTTTTCTGTACCAATCGTTCCCAGAATTAATTCTTCCATGTCAATCTTCAATCTGATCACATCTAATGGTTTTTCTTCCGTTTCTTTTATTTTAAAAGCTTTTATCCACTCATTTAACTCATCAGGAGTCGGACCTATAGGAGTACTATTTATTTCTGTCCAATTTCCACTCTTTTCAGGTGTCACCGTGGCAGATTCAGTTACCATAGGCATTTTCCTACCGCTACACTCATTCACTGTTAAATTTTCAGGTGGACTTGGTCTGTAAGCACTAATCAAATTGCTCATACCTGGACTTGTTTCTATTCTTTCCTTTTCTCTTTGGAATTGCGAACTCAAGGGAATCACCAAAGATCGTTCATCAATTTTCTGATTCTCGAAAACTGGTATTACTGGACCTATTGTTACGGGTACGGTAACTGCTTCCATATTCTTTGTTAATTCTCTAATTTTCTCAGTTAGTTCTTTTGTTGTCCTTGCCAATTCTCTTGCACTATCATTTCCTATTCCCTCAATTTGGGAAGTTCTTATTTGTTCTTGTGACCTATTTATTTCTTGTCTTCTTTCTGGACTTTCATTTCGCATAGCTTCTATTGGTGGCGCATTTGGTGTCACCACTGTAGAATTCTGCTGATACGGAGGTGGATTTTTATTTAATATATCTTCCAGCAACTCGTCATCCGTTTCGCTCTCATGCATATACTTTTCTCTCTCTAAATGTTTCTTTTTCTCAGTCCGTTTTTCTTAGTCCCTTCCTCAACTGTAAAAGCTGGAAACAAACCTCCTGTCATGTTAGCACATCTCCATCGTTTTATTCTGTCCTCATGATTCATTCCCCACATTCTTCCGGGCACGAACTCATAACCTTTCATACCTCTGAATCTTTCTTTCTCATACATCTCATCTTCCCATTCTGTTAAAGCCTCAAACTGTGTCGGTCTAGGTCTAGGTTCCAATTTAAGCATCTTTTCTTTTAAATTCCGTAAAATCGCTACATTAAAAGAACCATTTTCAGGAAAAGCCAATGCTCCATCATTCTTTGTATATTTTACCCAATTATCCAACCATATGCACGTATGATATCCATATTTCAGCATCATATGTGAAGCTGCTGATTTCGGTGGAGGAATTACTTGTCCCTCTCTAGTCACAACCTTTTTGTCTTTCTTAAAGAAATTCTTCAATTTCGTCGTCCATGACGTTCTCTCCCTTTCATACTCGTAATATGGCATGTTTTCTATTTGTTTTCTCTTTACTCTAACGCTGTTTCTGTGTACGGAACTTCGTCCAATTACAGCGCGATTCACACTAACGTACCAATCAGAACAATTTCCACCGTCCGCGAACTAACCAATCCTAGCGCGGCACTTTTTCTACGTCACTCCTGCTCTGTATTCACGTGACTAGTGCACTGACCAATCCTAGCGCGGCACTTTTTCACGTCACCTCTACTCTTTACCCCTCCTTTACAAAATTTATCGGCAATTTTTCTTTTTACAGTTTTCTTCGTTAGTTACAACAAATAAACAATTCCATAGTCTGATTCTCTAAACAAAGTGACAGCTTTGTCCTTTTACACAAGAATCCTGTTTTTCCAGTAGGCAGCGCTTACCTCTACCCTACCACAGAATTATTTGCTTTCGCCGATAAAGTAGCACTTCCCTCTACCTTACCCTTCTTTCAAACAAACAATTTACTCGTTTCTCTGGGGATAAGACACATGTGGAGACTAGGCTCCTGAGAATTAAGGCCAAAGTTTCACAAGTAAACGTGATTTGCTATTTCATTTACACACTTTTCACACCGAAATCCCTAACATAACACAACCTGTGTTATAACCAAAATGAATTCAGACCATGTACCAAATTCCATGTGACTTCTCTTGCCACACGTGTTCCACTTCCTACATCCCAGAAGCGTGAAAACTTACATATAACATAACGCGACTCAACATATAGTGTTAGTCATCAAATAATCAATAATCAATAAACAATAATCACTAAACTAATCTATAGAAAACCATAACTCTGCTACCAAGAAATCTGATGCAGCGCGTACAATAAAAACTATCCTCCTCCCAGGTTACTTATAGGTCATCCAGGGGCAAACTATATTTCTCATATCCACATGACGATGGGGCCCATAAACATCGCCTAAACACACACACACACACACACTCCTGGATTTCCTTTTACACCTTTATGAAATTCCGTACTCCTAGGAGAAGCATGAGAACTAAATGGAGAACACCACTTTGTGTACCGCTGGAAGAGCATGGATATCTATTTACCTTAATTTGTCACTTTCTTTTAATTATTTCTTAAGATATTCCTGCTCATTGTTTTGTCGATGAATCATTCATTTAAGAAATTAGTTCATAGTGATTAAGACCAGCTGAATCACAATCAACCAATTACTCATGTCACAATCATTTAGGAAAATAACCACTGAGTCATTTTGGGTTTAAAGAATCTTAAATTTTATATAATTTTAGAAGCATGAAAAGATTTAATACTTTATTCAATTATTCATTTTTAAATTCACAATTTTTTTAAGCATAATCAATTTATTGCAGAAAGGAAATTTTGTCATGAAGCCAAAAACCTTAGTTACCTGCCTAGCTTCCTAATTTAGCCTAATGATTTCTAACCTAACTTTGGAATTAGAAATAGCCTGATTCTCATACTCAACTGTAAAGTTAAGACAGCAACAGCAACTTCAGCTCGTCAGCATCAGCTACCTGCAACCCGTCTCCTCTACTGCAACCACGACTCTCGAACTGCAACTGACTGTGACTGCAACCGCGACTGGAACTGACCCCCTCCCACTAAGAGTAGGCCCTCTTATACCCCAATTCTAACTTTGCTAACTAACTGTTGCAACATTAATATCACGCTTTTCTCCCATTGGTCCATACATGTCAGCTTATTCATTCTTTAATCAAGTTCTCTTGGATTCAAGGGTCCTTGGATCATTTCCTTTCCCATACGCTTAAACATTTCCATCCGATTCGATCAGTTCATTTGTATCTTCTTTTGACACATTCAAGAACTCCGCAGTCATTGTCCTTTCTCTTGGGCTCCTTTCCCACGGACTCTCTCCTGATCCTCACGGCACACTATCAGTTCAATTAGGTCACACCAGCCTTGACCATTTCTTGCATCCTAGCCTCTCAGAGACATCACGCGGCGCCAGATTTCTTCAATCTCATCCCGTATCACGTGTCCCCTTGCGCCTGCGCACATCTTCCCACTGGCGGCCATTTTATCTCGCCACTCGGTTCTACTTTAGAAGCACTAATTTGAGGCAAATAAAACATAATTAAAATAGAGAAAAATATCCCTTTCGTTTCCCTCCCGTCTACGTACCCCAATTAGTTGTTACCTAGCAAAAAGCGACATTTAAGCTGCTCCTTACTTACCATCACTATTGTTTTTGCAACGACACATTTTATTTCTATGAAGCACAAACATGCATTTATTTTATTTAGTACGCTTTTTATTCTTACGTTATGATTAGACACACGGACATTCATTAGTAGATTATTTAACACGTACATTAGCATATTACCATTCCCACATATACAATGTTGATTAATACATTTAACGAACATTTCTAATTAATTAATTATATAATTTGTTAGGGGTTAAATTTTTTATTTTTTTCTGCTCCATCAACCCTCTTGAGCGAAGAAACCAAAGCCCTGATTAAAACAATCCAATCAGGACCCCTCTCAGGCCCATGCCCCCACTTCATATGCTGTGCTGCAGCAACAAATGATGGACTGAATGCTGAATGAATCAAACATTCACCCCCAGTCAAGAGATCTGATTTAAATCCATCGTTCTTTTGCTCACTACCTCACCCCAGTTTTGACCCAGCCATATGCAAATCAGTCTTGACCCTGCTCCTCGTGGGAATAGTCCAGCCCAAACTGCCAAGCCGGATGCTCCCTGGACCGGAAACAAGCATCCTGGGACCAGTTTTGGGGTAACACCCCTTATCATCCAGGCTAGCTTAAATCAAGTGGCACAGCAAGCAAGGGACCCACATTGGGCATACCTATCCCACTTAGGGTGAAAAGTGCTGTGGCAACAAATGATGGATGGAATGCTGAATGAATCAAACATTCACCCCCAGTCAAGAGATCTGGGTTAAATCCATTGTTCTTTTGCTCACTATGCCACCCCAGTTTCGACCCAGCCATATGCAAATCAGTCTTGACCCTGCTCCTCATGGGAACAGTCCAGCCGGAACTGCCAAGCCGGGTCCTCCCTGGACCGGAAACAAGCATCCTGGGAACGGTTTCGGGGTAACACCCCTCATCAGCCAAGCTGGCTTGAATTCAGTGGCAGAGTGAGCAAGGGACCCAAGTCTGGGGATACCCATCCCACTTAGGGTGAAAAGTGATGCAGCAACAAATGATGGACAGAATGCTGGATGAATCAAACATTCACCTCCAGTCAAGAGATCTGGGTTAAATCCATTGTTCTTTTGCTCACTATGCCACCCCAGTTTGGACCCAGCCATATGCAAACCAGACTTGACCCTGCCCTAAGTTGGATGGGTTTGCCCAGGATGCTTGTTTCCGGTCTAGGGAGGGCCCGGCTTGGCAGTTCGGGCTGGACTGTTCCCATGAGGAGCAGGGTCAAGACTGATTTGCATATGGCTGGGTCCAAACTGGGGTGGCATAGTGAGCAAAACAACAATGGATTTAACCCAGATCTCTTGACTGGGGGTGAATGTTTGATTCATTCAGCATTCCATCCATCATTTGTTGCCGCAGCACCCTCTTCATATACAACCTTGGAAGACCCATCATCTCCCCCGCGCTCACCGCTATCATCAACACCTCCATAACCACCACCGCCTTCCTGTCTTGCTTGTGAAATGCAGAAGTCAACGCCCTATCAAAGAAACCAACAGCGGACCGCAACACCCTCAGCAGCTGCATACCCATCTTGCTCCTGCCTTTTCCATCTAAAGTAATTGAGAAAGCCATCAATACCCAACTCGCAGACCACCTAGAAATCCATCAACTCCTAGACAGCTCTTAATCAGGCTCTCGCACCAACCACAGCACAGAGAAATCTCTCATTGTGGCCACCGATGACATCAGAAGCATCCTCGACTCAGGAGAAACAGCTGCCCTCATCCTTCTTCACCTCTCTGCAGCTTTCAATACAGTCTCCCATAAGTCACTTACCAGAAAGCTTCAGCGCTTGGGTATCTGCGGACAGGCCCTAAAGTGGATATCCTCCTTCCTCAGGGACAGCACTCAACGAATTAGACTTCCCCCTACACCTCAGAACCCAAGAAACCTCAAGGATCATCGCTCAGCCCAGTACTCTTCAACATCTACATGACGCCCGTCGCAGGCATCATCAGAGCCCACGGCATCAACATAGTACCCTACGCCGATAACAGATAGCTCATCCTCTCCAAAACCGACTCAACCAGTACCGCAACAGCAAACTTCACCAACTGCATGAGCAATGTCTCTGCTTGGATGAAAAACAACTGTCTCCAGCTCAATACAGAACAATACGAAGTCCTAATCTCCCCCTGGGATGCCTCTTAGTAGCCCTCCAAATTTGGCCCCCTACCCACCCCTACGTACCATGCCAAGAACATCAGGATCATCCTGGACACCAGCATCTCCATGAGCAGACAGATCAATACCGTCTCTTCATCATGCTTCCACATTCTGAGAGTGGTACGCAAGATTTTTAAGTGGATCACACCGAACACCAAGCAAACAGTAGACTTGCTTATGAAAACACACTCTACATCGGAATCCAAGCCTATGTCCTACGCTGACTCCAAACCACCCAGAAAACTGCTGCCAGACTCATCCTGAATATCCTGAGAAATAGCCACATCTCTCCACACCTCAACAATCTCCACTGGTTCCTCATCCAGGAAAGATGCAAGTTCAAGTTACCCACCCAGGCCTACAAAGCTCTCCACTACACCGGTCCAGCTTACCTCAACCACCGCCTCAACTTCTACTAGCCCAATAGACACCTTGGATCTACATCCTAGGCAAGAGCACACCTCCCTCGCATCAAGAAGACCAGAAGCAGAGGACTTTCCTTCTCGTACCTCGCAGCCAAACCCTGGAACGGCATCCTCAAACACTTCAGAACCTCCCCCTCCCTCGTGGATTTGCGAAGGAACCTTAAGATATGGCTCTTCT
Organism: Calotriton arnoldi; assembly: GCA_963921515.1. Classification (NCBI taxonomy): domain Eukaryota; kingdom Metazoa; phylum Chordata; class Amphibia; order Caudata; family Salamandridae; genus Calotriton; species Calotriton arnoldi. Next base: position 2,646,350 of record CAWUFW010000862.1, read on the forward strand.
GGACGAAACAGGCATGATCTCCTCCGCCCTCTCAGGCCTGCCCTACTCAGCACCTGGATACCCTCACTGATGATTAGCCGCGCTGTACAAATCCACATAACATATAACATAACATGATAGGAAAACATTTGCAGTCCTATTTGGCACACAAATATTGCAGATCTTTTTCTCTGAGGCTTTCCGTGAACATTTATTCTTTTAGAAAACTCTTCCAAACCTGGAATTTCTCTAAGAATACCTAGGAAGGCTGATTTCGTTTTTTTCTGGACTGTGTGAGGTTACGCCAGGAGATTATCAGGGGTGAGAGTTTGTGCTTTATAACTTTTACATTCATTCATTTAATCTTCCATTCATTCATATGCTGCACAACCACCGCCTCTCCTCAGAGGTCCTGCCCTGGCAACCAGAAAAATCTAGCAACTATCAGTCACTATCTTCAGCAAGATCTGCTAGCTGGAATCCAGGTCATCAGCACTCTAAGCACAAGGCCAAGAGAAAACCAACAAATTATAAATGTTTTGCAAATGCCTCTCCTTTCCATGGGTTCACAAGCAAGCACTCTGGAGGACCTTTTGCTCAAGATGCTTCACCTGACAAATCATAATATTCATTTATTCAAAGAAAAACGTAGAAATAAAAAGAATACCTTGGTTTGACAAACTGGGTCATTCAATTCTGTTGTAGAAAAAGCATGAACATTGGTTTCGAGGTAGCAGACTGTGGATTCAACGAGGAAACTGTTAATCGTGTACACGTCAGTACAACCTGCTTACCTTCTACTGCTCTCCAGTTTTTGAATCCACTCTGGGAAATGCCCACTTCCGCATCATCATGGTGCTTACGTTGAAGACAAGAATATGGCGCAAGCTTCCCAAACATGAACAGACCATTTGAGCTTAAAGGCGCAAGAGAAACACATGCCTCTTTTCTGGATTTGCATGTTATTTAAGGGATATTTCTTAAATTCTCATCTAGCCATAAGAGTTCTAAATCATTTCAAACACGCATTGTCCTTTGGGAGGCTCACAGATTATGCAATGGCGGTTTGTTGTTATTTTGGTTGTTAACCAATTGTAATTATATAATCTTCTTACCTTCCAGGTTGGGAGGTTCCTCCCTAATATTGGGTTTGAGAGCAGGCGTGGTACAGGTTCCTTAACCAAGGCCATCTCGGGACGTCTCTCACAGTCTTTTCCATCTGTTGATCTGTCACCTCGTCATCAAAATTCGACTGCTGATATAGTCAACACCTTGGTTGTGGTGTGTTAGGCAGTTACTGCTCTTCCACTCCAGTTGTTTCCACACAGGCAACCCTGTTCATAATCCTTTAATCAAAAATATGTACAGTAATAGACATGACTGTGCCATGTTACTTTAAGCTAGATGACTAGTCCACACCTTATTGATTTACTAAAGGAGGAGCGGGTTTTAAGACCATTAAATTACATACAATTGTCCACTCGGTGCTCTGCAACTCAACTTCTTACGTGTCAATAGGCTTGGGTCCGGAAACAAATCACAGCACACGAAAGAGGGATAGAAAATGCCACAAAATCTCACAAAGTGCATTCATTCGTCATTAAAAGTGTTCCCCATGTTAAAACAAAACTTCTGCCCAAACCAGTGACTTTCTGCCCATATAGCAGTTGCTTTCTGTGGGTATAAAAGTGCACCTGAAAATTATTTTTTTAGCAAATTGCGCTAATCAGACATCAGCTTAGCATTTTAGTATGACAGCATGGCTAACATTAACCAGAATTCCAACTTCTCTCAGAAAGTGAGAATTTTCAGTTTCCATCTTGATAATAGGCTGCCGCATTCAACATCCTTGCATCTTCTTAATTACATCCTTGATGCAGCAGAAGTGTGTTTGAGCAAGAAAGCACAAGAAGAAGCTGAACTGCAACAAATTGGGAGGACTTGTAATTCCACACGAAGGGGGACTTCCCTAAAGTTGAGTAGTAACTAAGTGTACAATGGCGATAATTCTGTATATAACTCTAAATGTAAGCCCTGTGCAACAGAAAGTACAGGCTCACAAATGTAAGACACAGGAGGTTGGTGAGTATGAACCAGAGGATGGAACAAACAAGTGAGCGACAAGTCAAAAACAAAGAACTCCTCCATAAAGAGACTCAAAGAACATGGAATTGGGAGAACACTGACATGTTTAGTATATGAAATTCTAATCCATGGTCCTATCTGAAAATTTGAAACTGGTTACTTAAATGGCCTATTGACAATGGTAAATATACATTCAGTGGCGGCCGGCAACATTAAAATATGGTGACCGCGATGCCCAAAAAACTCACCATATATGTTGCACGGAGCCACGTCCAGTGTCTCTCTCCTTGGTGGTGACTCCAGCAGGCAGCAGGAAAGTGAAGGACTTCCTCCCTTGTGCAACGTGATTGCAACCAATCCTGGAGCTGCAGAGCAACTTCAGGATTGGTTGGAGTAGGCTAACCCAGCACTCATTTTGCAGCTGAGGGCCCGTGGCTGCGATCCCTCGGCTATTTCTCAGCCCTGGGATTGTGAAGGCTGAAGTGCTCATGTCAGATTGGCTGGCTGTAGGCAGCCGGCCAATGTGACATGCACACTGGCCGGGGCTGCAGTAATAGTGCAATTGAACAAATCAGCCCGCCCCCTGCCCTCGCGCTGTAACAGCGCGAGCCTGCAACCAAAATAAAATGACATTTATTACCATTTTGTTAATGTGTGTGCCTGCTGTGCTCGCAGCAGGCGTGGGACGCTCCTCCGCCATAACGTACAATATACATGTGTATACCTACTACTACAACTAAGTGCAACTCTACACGTTTGATTGTAGAATTACACCTAAGTTCAGACTTGCATGTTTTCGCCCTTTGAAATCGGGGGTGTGGAGCGTTCCGCAACAGGATTTAGGCTTGTAAAGTTGGTACTAGTAATTTTGCACATGAATGCGGAAATCGCCACCACTGTCGCAGAGATCTTCCTAAGAGAAAGTAGTTGAAAAATTAACAAAGGTCATTATTATTTAGAAAAATAATAAAAATACTTTAATGTAAAGTATAAATCTAAATGTATTTTACATTTGTATTTTTTAACCTAAAATAAATACAAATATTACAGCACATTACCTCAGCAAATTATATATGTATTACATAATTAATTCATTTAAATATATTAACTTCATTATTATATAATGTGTTTTTTTTTTTTTTTTTTTAAATGAAAAAATTCCCACCCTCAGTAACCTTTATATTTAAAATGGATTAAAGGTTGTTTATAATTATGTTTAACTAATTTAAAGTATTTTCATTTTTTTAATAAAAGTTTGAACATGTACTTATTATTGAAATTAAGTTTATTAACTTTTAAAACAATAACACAATCAGTTAAGAAGCTTTGTGTATAATGTCTTCACTTAGCAATCAAAACAAAAATGTGGAATAATGCCTTGGAGAAGAGGACGTCAAGTAAAAAAAGTCATTGCCTGTAAAATTGATCGTCTTTTCTTCAATCTCAATTCACGGAGAGCCTTGAGCTGTGTTTAAATTGTAATTTAAATAAATATATAAATTAATTAAATATGTGCAGGGGTCAAAAGTATTTCTTAGCAGTCTGCTGCCACCGCTCCTGAATGCAGGGGTTGCTGAATGCCATGGCAGCATAGGGATGATTCCACCTCATGCATCATTTATCCACTACCATAGGCTTCTGGTCTCTTTATCCGAATTGTGCAGGTTATTTTCATCCCTGCTTTCTCCTTTTGCACTGTTTTACTTTCTTTTTATTTTCTGACTCTCTTGCCCAGAATAAAAGTCTAATGATGACAAACAAATTCCGGTCCTTAAAAATGAATGCCCACCACCTGCAGCAGCACCACAAATTAAGCACAGCCCTTGACAGGGGAGAAGGTTTAGTCAAATGGACAGACCATCTGCCTGGGAGAAGTGTATTGATACAGGAAAGCCCAAGAACACAATTGATGTAAAGACTGATTAGTTAGTTAGATTTTTTAAACATAATGAACTGGTTTCTACGAAATGTCAGTCTGGGAAAATGCTCAAATAGCTAAGATGATAAAATGTATCCCTTGCTCGCTTAAATTATTTCCAATGAGGATTTCCTTTAGAAAATCCCTCATTTTACCCCGATGTTGCTCCTTCGGGCCGCCAACCGACAGTGTTGCAGATTTTAGAACACGGATGTCCATTGATGGATATCTCCCTACTCTGTTTTTAACTTCGTTTTTGCTGGCTTTAGCACTTTATCACTGCTGATCAATGCTAGAGTGCAGATGATCTGTGTCTAAAATGTAATGGCATTTGGTTTCTATATGATTGGCATATTTGATTTACTAATAAGTCCCTAGTACAGTGCACTACATGTGCCCAGGACCTGTAAATCAGATGCTACTAGTGGGTTTGCAGCACTGATTGTGCAACCCACGTGAATAGCCCTTCAAAGCTGTCTCAGGCCTACCACTGCAGAGCCTGTGTGTGCTGTTTTAAACTGCCATTTCGACCTGGCAAGTTCCCCTACTTGCCAGGCTAAAACCTTCCCTTATGTTACATATAAGTTACCCCTAAGGTAGGCCCTAGGGAGCCCTATGGGCAGGATGCAGTGTAGGACATGTACCTTTGAGTTTTACATGTCCTGGTAGCGAAAAACGGCTAAATTTACTACAGCAAGGCCTATCGCTCCCATAGGTTAGCATTGGAGCTTCCTTGTAACACTTTACAAGTGTGACCTTCAATTGGGGAAAGATAGGAAGAATAAGGTAGGTGTCTCTGGACTCACAATTTAAAAACGCATATTTTAGTGATGTTGGTTTTTAAATTGCAGGTCTGAAAATGGCACTTTTAGAAAGTTGATATTTTCTTACTTTAACCATTATGTGCCTCTGCCTGTCCCTAGAATACACGTCTGGGTTGGATGACAGTTGGGCTTTATGAATTCACTCTAAACAGTCACACACAATGGGAACTGAGGTGTGTCCTGCATATCCTTATGCCCCATCACTAGGCTGATGGGTCTTCCTGAGCTAGAGTGAGGAGCTGACAGTTTCACCTGAATAGGGCTGTCCTGGCCCCACAGAAAGAGTTGCATAACCCCCTGTACTGTGTCTGGAGCCAGGGTAAGAAAAGGCAGGGTCTTGTGCACTACACAGACCTTCCTTTAAAGACTTCCTACTTCAAAGGCTAAAATGGGTATAAGTACTGGACCTTACACTATATACTGAGAACACTACTGGACGTAGGACACTCTGCCAGGAAGAAGAGCTATTGTGTTGCCAAGAGGAACTGTCAATTTGCTCCTTACTTTGCCGTGTTGGCCTGCTGCCTGCTGCTTCCTGCCTGGGAGTGAGAGGACAGGACTTTACTTTCTACATCCTGCTTCTCTAAAGGTACTCCAAGGGCTTGTATGGGTTTGCCTCCTGTTGTTGAAGTCTCAGGGATATCAAAGGCTTCACCTTCATCTTGCTACCAGCACCTGGGCTCCTCTGCTGTGAGTCCTGCTCTGCCAAGTGGTGCTAAATCCAGTCCTGGGCCCTTGGAAGTGAGTGTTGGGTGCTGCATCCCAAGAAACTAATGTTTTGACACCGAAGCATTGTTTGGAACTGACACATTCCCTGCAAAATCAACGCAATGCTGCTGTCTGCACCGAAGTCGTGGACACCGCTCGCAGAGTGCGCGATGCAATGACCTTGACTTACACTGCAGCCTGACTTTGCCGGCGCAGTGCCTCTGAATCACTGCTGCTGCGTGGGTCTCGGACAACGCATCGCCGACGTCTGCGATGCCCCGTCCCCGACTCTGATGCATTCCATGCCCTGCATGACTTCAAACAAACGCATCGTCTTCGCGCCCAGCAGTTCGACATTGACACCTTGGAACTGACGCACAGTGCTCCTGACATTGACGCATCAACGACTTTGTCCGACCTTGGAACAGACGCAGCGCTTGAGACAGCGACGCATCACCTCCGTATTTCAACGCATCGTCTCCGAGCATCAGCGCTTTCAAGGTACTGTCAGCGGGTCTGCTTGACTCCTATATCTGGCCTGCGCTCCATCACAGTTAAGCTTAACTTTTGGATTTGCCCCCAGTCAAGTGTGACCAGATAGCCCCAGTTGGAGCTATTGATTTTTAAGCACTGCATTTTGAATTAATCTTGCAAAACTCATATCTTGAATTGTGTATGCTGGATTTTTATCATTTTGGTCTTGTTTTACTCAGATGAATATTGGCTATTTTTCTCTAAACTTGTGTGAACTACTTTTGTGCTGTTTTCATTGTGTTACTGTGCGTGTGTGTGTATACAAATACTTTACACATTGCCTCTTTAGTTTAGCCTGACTGCTCTGTGCCAAGCTACCAGAGGGTGAGCACAGGTAAACTTTTAGTGTGTACAACACTTACCATGACTAGCATTGCGGTTCCTGCTTGGACAGGATGCATACCTCTGCCAACCAGAAACCCAATTTCTAACAGTGCTCATGTTTAGATCCAGGCCAGATTTTCAGGATACCCACATGAGAAAAATGTACATATAATAGCTCTAAATTGGATTCATTTACAATGTCAGTAGTTATCAAGAAAACCTGCCACGTGTACAGATCTCTTGGGCCAACGTTGCAGCCATTCCACGCCGCCATCTTTGAACTCAACTCATTCGCTGTGAATTTCCTATTAAAGTTGATATTATGTATTCCTTGGATGGAAGGGCCCTGGCCAAACCTCTTTAATATGTTTTCTTTGAAATTCATTGCATCACTCTCTTCATGACAATAATTCAACCACTCACGCATACCGAACTATACAAAAAACAAAGGTGTAAGCCTCACCAATTCCTGTAACATTAAAAGAGCCAAGTGTTCGTTAGTTCCCACAGTTTAGATACATTTTTTTTGTAAATGTTTCCAGCATCTTGAGTCAGTCTGGGCTGTGATTAATGCGGGAATGCTCACTCTGCCACCTTTGGCTGCCTCAGCAGGTACAGGCTGCAGCCTGCCCCTTGCTTCTTTCCCAAAGTGAATGTGATTCTGCATCCCTGGAGACGAGACTGTGGTTTTTGGGAGCGCCCTTTCAACATTGCATGGCTATGAACAACGTCCATTGCTGGACTCTTTTGCGCACTAAACACTTAGGAATCCAGACATATACTGTCTTTTTGTGGTGATAGGGAAATCGTTGAGGATAGGCATAGCCTCTAGTCGTCTGATTCACAACCCTTGAAAAGAGCTGCCAGCGTGGTGACAATTAGAATCTAACATGCAAATCGATATGCATTCGGCTTGTTTAATGATGGGTTGGAAAGTCAAATCATTTGTGAAACATTCCACGCAGACACTTGTTTTATCATCCAGGGATCCCACACATAAATTAGTACATTTTTGCTTTAAATTTAGCTCCCTCGCCAGGCATAAAAACGAAAAACGCGACCTTTAGTTACCAATAACGTTTAGTAATACTTATTTTATCGTTTTTTATTACAACGTTAAGCTTTCAGTAGCGTGCGAATATATCACACTTTCAAGCCTCAACAGGGTGTCTGTGATTGCTGACAATGTTTCAAACTAACATGTAAAGTTAAGTGGCACTGGCGTTATATTAGAAAATTATTCTGTGCTTTATTATTTCCTGGTAAAAAGATTTTCGCTACGTGTTAAGCCTGGTACTTTAATTTGTGGTCGCTTTTCTCAATAGAAATCTGCAGGGAGGCTGTATGGATTGGGAATTTTCATAGGTGATGTGCCTTTGGTATTGCACAACATGTTGTGTTTACTTTAGCTAAGCGTTAGAGCTGAATGCCACCACCTCAGTATTCCTTGAGGTTGAGGCCTTCTGGAATGATGGGAGGGCAGGAGCTTTGTTGTGCCTTTCAGGTGTAGCAGGTCTCTACTTGAGCTTTCATTAAAAACACTACTTTAATATCACTGCTGAGAGTCTTCGTCATATACGTTTCCTCATTTTTTTTTACCTGTCAAATAATAAAGGTGCATGGTCTCTGCATCCCTCCTGCTTCATTTCTCCTAAAGCATGACAGCACCACCACCCACATGAGCTTCAGATGGGTTAAATGCGTGTGTGACCCTGCCTTGCTAATCTGCATACTACAAGTTAGGTCTGTTTGTGACCAAATGTCGTGCATATGGTTGAGGTAGTAACTGGATGCTGAAGATGGTTACTGGGAGGTCTGTAGGGTTCAAGGCCCTTCCAAGGAATAACAAGCATTTGCAATGCACTAGGTCTCGCATTCTAAAAGTTAGACTATTAGCGTTGTAAATGCCAATGGTTTTTATTTGTTGTTTTGTTTACCAGGGTGTGTATATATATATATATATATATATAATTAGAATAGCGCGAGGGCTTTACACGAGTACCAGTTACATTACACATGGTCACGTTTATTTTTTTAAACACAGGGAGATTACGCGATTTACCCACTAACACAGGATGTTGAGGCGACACCAAGACTCGAACCCTGTTCCCCAGTTCCAAAGTCGGTAGCTCTGATCGTAAATCGTTTGCTTCGAGAACTATGCTAGAATTAATTATTGGAAAAAAGGTGCAAAAATGTCAGTTTACAATCTGTGGGGACAAAACGAGTGAAGAGGTATCGCTTATTCTTGTACGCACAGACAAAGCCACAACAAAACCTGAAGAAAACACCATACATTTTCTTTGTTTATGATCCCAGGCTGCAGTCTTGCACTACTCCGGTTTTGGCAGTGAGAGTGTGAACCAACCTGCGTAAAATTGACAAGAGTGAATAAGCAGAATCTGTACAGTATGAAGTAACGATTTTTTTTTTTTTTTTACAAAAAAGAATACAAAATAATCACCATGATGTGGCCGCTGGGCTGTGTCATTTTAAAGGTGTATGCATGCTTTATACATGTATGTGTGTCTACAAAGTGCAGCCCTCCAAACCCACGAGGTCCCAATTTAAAACTAGGTCTCACCAGTGCTTTAAATGGGCCGGTACTCACCGGTACTGAGTACCGGCACTTCTCATTTTCACCGCTCTGAGTACCGGCACTTCTCTGCTGCCAAGGAGAGTACCGGTACTCATCAAAGGTAGGCTCATTGTTGCTTTGGCTCACGAGCACGAACGAGGCTGTCCGACAGCCAAAGCGCCTCTAGCCCAAGCTGAGCCACCTCTAAACAATTCAGCAGGGCTCACCTGCATAATGTCCGGTGTTCACCACCACGCTGTGTTTGACAGAGCAGGGTCCATTCAGGCCCTATGCTGTCAATCACATTCACACCATGGTGTGCATTTGTGCACACACTCGAATCCAGGCATCCCGCTGACAGCAGCAATAGCAGCAATTAAGAAAGCCACGGGAGATAAGGAGTGTAAAATGGCCTTTATCCCACCTGAGTCTTTTGTGTGTCTGTCTGCTTGTGTCTGGGTGTTTGCCTGCTTGTGTGCGCATGTTTGTGTGTGTGTGTGTGTGTGAGAGAAAAGCGAGTGAAAGAGGGAGAGAATCCAGACACTAGGGAGGTTATTTAAAGGACGTTCTTGGAATGCTTTATGTGAGCATTGCTGCTTGTTTCTGTGAGTGCGCACTCAAGAATATATAAGTATTCGGCCACATAGTAGAAGTGTCTTATATGTCTTGTCCTTAGCCCCGCCCCTAGCCCCGCCCACTTGCTACACTCATAGCTCATTTTAAGAGTACCTGCACTTATTTTTTCCCATTTAAAGCACTGGGTCTCACCAACAACCACAAAGTATGCGCCCCCCCCAATCACACCCAAATAAAAACTGCTACAATATTCATCTTGTATAAACTTCGAATAAAAAAAGGGAAACTCTGTTGGGCACTACAGCATACGCTGGACGAAAGGTTAAAGCGCTGCAAATATAGGCAAGGCTTTTCATCTATTGAAGCTGTGTTCAACATAGAAAAAAAACTCAAGCTCTTGTTAGAAGACACTGGTGGTGGATGGACACGACCACAGAATGAATAATTAGAAACACAGACAGACAAAGTATGTGGTGCTAGCTAGGAATCGGAATACCATTGCAGGACTCGTCGGCTGCCGTAGCGGTCACGGGGTTTGGAGGAAAGGTGTTGGCCGGTAAAGAAGGGGACGGAGTATTTTCTGATTTAACTACATAGCAGAAAACAGTTTGTGGATCCCACAATGTCAGAGCCAGAGCTGGGAATACGGCGGCCCGAGTCTGCACGGCACGCCCAGCAGCTGCATCGCTGGTGGTGGTCTGATGCAGAGGCGGCTGCCGGGACAAAAATAAAAAGTACGGCAGCCGAATCTATGTGCGTGGCAGCTCATGAAGTGGGCGCCATAGTAATAAAAGAAAAGACATAAAAGTAGGCGCTGAGGTAAATCCCTGAACTTTTTATGCATTTGAAAAGGAAGCACCAATTGTAGTCAAGTAGTCCCCCAACAGGAACCGATAAACAATTACAGTGAAAGGAAACTGTAGTTGGCCGGTGCTCCTGAACTAAAATACCGGAAGTGAAGTATGGGGAGCCCACCAATTAGGAGCCAAGAAATGCAAGGAAGGCAGAAGTTAACCAATTGGAGCAGAAGGCGGGATTATACTCCGTATGGATTGATTACTGCAGGTCTTGCAGACAGCGCATGCACTGATGCTCGACCTAAAAAGGTAAACTGGATAGTTGCACAGCTGATGCGGGAGGATGGCTCCATATCTCAATCCCATCCTAAATTTGTCTTGCTGCCAGGTAGAATTAGGGCGAAGGATGGTGGCATGGTCAGGCTGGCAACCACACAGTATCTATGCTGAAAAACCATTTGCGGGGCACCCAATGTTGACAAGAAAGCCTTTGGGAAAAGGTAGGAAGAGGCAATGCCATATAAATATAGTTGGACCTCAAAATAGTACAGTTTAAATAGAAGAGTCCTATACTATTTATGGGGTATGTGCTCCCTCCCAGGGTGGATCATCTGTCCTCCTTTGGGTGAGCACTCAGCGTTCCACATAGGTCTCTCCCTAGTGCAGTTTGGAATATAGGAAAATCAATCAATCAATCAATCACAGAATTTGTAGAGCGCACTACTTACCCGCGAGGGTCTCAAGGCGTTGGGGAAAAAAGAGGGGGGGTGCCGCTACTGGTCGAACAGCCAGGTCTTGAGTAGCCTCCTGAAGGTCAGCAGGTCTTGGGTCTGTCGTAGGCTGAGTGGAAGGGTGTTCCAGGTCTTGGCGGCGAGGTGGGAGAAGGATCTGCCGCCGGTGGTTGTTCTTCGGATGCGAGGGACGGTGGCGAGGGAGAGGTCGGCGGAGCGGAGCTGGCGGTTGGGGACGTAGAAGAAGAGTCGTCTGTTGAGGTAGGCTGGGCCGGTCTTGTGGAGTGCCTTGTGTGCGTGGATGAGGAGTTTGAAGGAGATTCTCCTGTCGACGGGGAGCCAGTGCAGGTTCCTCAGGTGGGGAGTGATGTGGCTGTGACGTGGTACGTCGAGGATCAGGCGTGCAGAGGCGTTTTGTATGCGTTGCAGTCGCTTGATGAGCTTGGCCGGGGCTCCCGCGTAGAGGGCGTTCCCATAGTCGAGTCTGCTGCTGACGAGGGCCTGGGTGACTGTTCTTCTTGTATCTGTCGGGATCCACCTGTAGATCTTGCGAAGCATGCGGACGGTGCTGAAGCAGGAGGAGGAGACCGCGTTGACTTGTTTGGCCATGGAGAACGTTGAGTCGAGGATGACTCCCAGGTTGCGTGCGTGGTTGGTGGGTGTCGGGGCTGCCCCCAGTGTCGTTGGCCACCAGGAGTCGTCCCAGGCTGAGGGGTTGGAGCCGAGGATGAGGACCTCCGTCTTGTCCGTGTTCAGCTTTAGTCGGCTACCGACTAGATATGATATATAGACTTTAGATATGATATTCTCTCTGAAGGTTAGCAAAATGTCTCGTAGCAGCAGTGTGGGACACCATGCTAATACAATTCGAAGAGCATATAACAGAGTACCCCTCTATCATCTCACATCAGTCTACTCCTCCTGTGTCCTCCTCTGATAGAGAATAACAAGATACATGGTGGATCTGGGCCGACATTAGGATCTGGCCTCACACTACTTGCTCATGGCCCCCTAACTAGCTCCCCCTCTATTCCTTCATTTGTCTAATTATGTTTTTCCCTCGTATATTCCTCTTTCCTCCACCCCTTCCAAGTTGGGCTTCCCCAAGACGAACCCAACTAGTTAATACCAAATGTTATCTTTTTTTAAGTTTAAAGATGCTGAATCAATGTCTCAGAATGTATGTAGTGCAAAAAAACTTGTTGTATTATAATAATACATTGAATATTATTTTTTTTAAACGTAATAGAAATAATTGAACTAACAGGATGGAATCTGTGTGGGCGTGGCGTTCGTGCTGCAATAGTGTTGGCTAAATGTGAAAACATTTAGGAAGGAGATTTGGCCTGGTGGTCAGAGCTGCTGACCTTGAAACTGGTTACCTAGAAGGGTAAACCCAAAACGTCACTGGGACCTGGGTATAAAGCAGTACATTAGAAAAATGGTCCCAGTACACGATTGCATAAAAGAACCACAAAATTACATTGTGTTAAACACAAATTAAACAAACCATCTTATTCTTGATGTACAGTGTTATTTAATCACACTGAACATACAGTAGTTCATTATATTCGCTGACACTTATAAAGCAGTACCCCAAGGAGGAAGGGTGAGGGTATAGTGAATGAAGTGAGGATAGGGAAATGAGTGAAACAGTGTACAATTCACATAATCAATTGTTATAAAACACAAAAGCGGCTCATACAAGAGCCAGATACTTCTCATTGGGTACAAATGTTAGATAGCCATCGTTGTAGACAGGGTCACAGTGATGAATCGCTGTTGGTCAAACTGGCTAGTGTGGTAGATGTCGACGTTTCGACCCATTGATAGTAGTAGGTAAGTGTGTCCCTTACGTCGGGGTCTTCCTCAGGACAGGAGTGTAGGTGGGTGAGTGGGGGCAGGTTATCTGGAGGCAGAATAGAAAAGCTTAAAAATTGGAAGTTCCCATGTAGGGAGTGAGTTAAAACTACAAGAGAATGTCTAGATCTGAAAGATTACCATCAATGGCCCATTCGTTGGGCCTGAGGGGCAAGAGGGTGCGTGGGCTCCAAACTGTAGTAGGCGAGAGCAATCACCTGCAAAAGAATTGAGCAGGTTCAAAATACAAATAGGGTCCACTTCTATAAATAAGGAATGGTTGGACCTCTCTAGTGCACTTACTTCTGCGTGTACTCAAAAATGCCTGAATTGGGGGTGGGCCACACAGGGTTAATCTGCTGGGCCTGGAAAAATTACTTGTGAGGTCAATGCGGAGGGCCAGATTGCTCCGTACTCAGTCGCTCCTGGGAAAGTAATGACAGAAGGTCGGTTGGTTGCACCAACTCCAAACAGCGTAAAACACCTGTGTATTGCATATATACAGTTGGGCGCAAAACCAAGTTTCCAGCTCAGGGACCGAAAAACCAGCGTTAAGAAAATGAACAGCATAACGTGGGACCCGTGCTGTTTAAGAAAATCTAAAAACTACAGTATTACACCCGCTTAAGTAATGGATGCTGGCTGCCTGTCTCACGAGGGCTACGTGGTCAATAAAAACAAAGCGCGAGGTGCAGGGATGTCACCTGTGTGACAGAAAGCAGCTGTATGAGTAATGTGAAAAACCCGCGTCTGTAATGGACGACTGCGTGTTGGGAGAGTCCCGGATGGAAGGAAAAACAAGCGCTTTTAAATAGCCTGTATTGCTTATCGTCTCTGTGTTAAAAAGACAAAAGCGCAAAGGGCAGAGATATACTGTGCGCGGCAGGGGCTTACCGTAACTCCAGGAAACGTCTCGGTCCGTCAGAGGGAACCTGAGAAATGCATCCTGTCGATTAAATAGGCCGGTGAAAACCGGTCCATTAGCCGGGTGTACGTGACGAAATGCAGATTCCCTTCGTCATGTGAATCCGACAGAGGGAAGGGAAGACAGACTGTAAAAGGCAGAGCCTCCTGCGAGGCTACTGAGTGTCATTCTCAGCAAAGTCAGAAAAAGTAGTGTGACGAATCCCAGTTACATGAAAGAAAGGTCAAAATGACAATTGACAGAGTGAACTCACTCGTGTTGATGGAAACCTTTGGGAAATCATTATATACATAATAGCGGACAACACCACATAAAAGTACAGGTCATAAACATAATGCATGTGGTCATATTAAGAAATTGCTGTACATACGAAATAATTTAGCAATATGGGGAGACAAAAGGCAGATACATATGTACACACGGAATTATTCAGCAGACATGGGGAGACAAAAGACAAAGAAGGCCTACTACGCCTAGCAATGATGCAGAACTTTTTCTTTTTCGATGGACACTTCTATTTTCAAACCAAGGGAGTAGCCATGGGGGCTGCATTCGCCCCGGACTTGGCCATTATATATATATGGACCATTTTGAAAGATCATTTGTATTCAATGAAATAAACCCCTATATCACGGAGGTGTCCCTCTGGAGACGTTATATAGACGATATATTGATGATCTGGACCGGCGACTCTACGGAATTAGGCAACTTCCACTCCTGGCTCAATGAAAGAAGTGGAGACATTCAATTCACTATGAATTCCAGTCCGAATGAAATCGACTTCTTGGACATCACAATCAAGTGTGAAAATGATCACCTGTATACAACTCTATATCGGAAGCCGGCGGAGAGGAACTCCCTTCTCAGGTATAACAGCTACCATCCGAGAGGACTGAGAGACAATTTACCGGTCGGGCAGTTCCTGCGGATCCGCAGAAATTGTTCAAAGAGAACTGATTACTCTATCCAATCAGATGATTTGAGTCAACGATTGATGGAAAGAGGCTATCCAAGAAAGCTAATAAGAAGAGCACAGAAAAGGGCGTGGTATAGCCCTCGTGAGGACTTACTGACACCCAAGGATCAGATAGAAGAAATTCCTCAAAGGATGATATGTGTCACCACATTTTCAACGCAAAGCCATGCCATCAAAAAAGTGATCAACGGATACTGGGGCCTAATATCAGAGGACATAGATCAAACCAACCCCCCGATGCACTCATACAAAAAAGCCAAAAGTGTCAAGGACCACGTAGTACGCTCTTTCTTAGAACCCTCGAAGCCACCGTCAATTCAATCCATGTGGAATCTACCACCGACACTTGGACACTTCAAGTGTGGACAATGCAAGGCATGCCAAACAACAATTCAAACAAAGGAATTCACATATAAACAGCATGTGATCACTTTAAGGTCATTTACGAATTGCAACTCGACCAACGTGATCTATGGCATCGTGTGTCCATGCAATCTGATATATGTCGGTCAAACGCAGCAGAAAGTCAAATCCCGAATCCTGGAACACTGCAGTCGCATCAGATGTGGGGTTCAAGGGGCACCCCTGGTGGAACATTTCAGAACTGCAGACCACAGCCCAGATGAGTTTCATTGGGTGGTCCTTGAGAAGGCCTCCCTTGGTCCTAGGGGAGGTAATATTGGTACGATCTTGGATTTGAGGGAATGTAAATGGATGTCCCTCCTGGACTCCATCCAGAACGGTTTGAATGAATCCGAGGTCAGCCACGCACAACTAGCTTGTCTCACATGAGGTCAATCCCATGCACCATGTTAACCCTGATCCCCACGCAAGGAGCGGTTGTGAACATCATGAATGCACTTTTTACAGCTACTAGACTGCTTTAGACCAAGCGTATTCTTTCATCAGCCCCTACAGTTGACCTATTTCTAACAAGATCTCCACCTATACAGGAAACATACGATCATACTGCCCTCCTTCTAACCAGGCTTTATCAAATGGTGTATCTATGAACCCTACCCTGTACCGGTTTACATTATCCATTTATAAGGTCCTACCATGAACATGTGCTCGTTCCACTCATCATGATGTCTGTTTGTCTAGCTATGTAGTAATATGCTTAGACTCTTCAGAATACGGGTGGTCCATGACCCCTAATTGAGAGAAGGCAGAGAGGAAGAACGTTGTACTAGTACTTAGAGCATACACCAACAAGGCTCTTTATTTATTATGTTACTGCACCATACGGAGCCGTATATCCATATATACACCCTTCCATGTGGGGGACCTGTGATGCACAATGAGCAATGCTTAGTTGTATGATAAATCCTTCTTTGTCTTTTGTCTCCCCATGTCTGCTGAATAATTCCGTGTGTACATATGCATATGCCTTTTGTCTCCCCATATTGCTAAATTATTTTGTATGTACAGCAATGTCTTAATATGACCACATGCAGTATGTTTATGACCTGTACTTTTATGTGGTGTTGTCCGCTATTATGTATATAATGATTTCCCAAAGGTTTCCATCAACACGAGTGAGTTTACTCTGTCAATTGTCATTTTGACCTTTCTTTCATGTAACTGGGATTCGTCACACTACTTTTTCTGACTTTGCTGAGAATGACACTCAGTAGCCTCGCAGGAGGCTCTGCCTTTTACAGTCTGTCTTCCCTTCCCTCTGTCAGATTCACATGACGAAGGGAATCTGCATTTCGTCACGTACACCCGGCTAATGGACCGGTTTTCACCGGCCGATTTAATCGACAGGATGCATTTCTCAGGTTCCCTCTGACGGACCGAGACGTTTCCTGGAGTTACGGTAAGCCCCTGCCGCGCACAGTATATCTCTGCCCTTTGCGCTTTTGTCTTTCTAACACGGAGACGATAAGCAATACAGGCTATTTAAAAGCGCTTGTTTTTCCTTCCATCCGGGACTCTCCTAACACGCAGTCGTCCATTATAGACGCGGGTTTTTCACATTACTCATACAGCTGCTTTCTGTCACACAGGTGACATCCCTGCACCTCGCGCTTTGTTTTTATTGACCACGTAGCCCTCGTGAGACAGGCAGCCAGCATCCATTACTTAAGCGGGTGTAATACTGTAGTTTTTAGCTTTTCTTAAACAGCACGGGTCCCACGTTATGCTGTTCATTTTCTTAACGCTGGTTTTTCGGTCCCTGAGCTGGAAACTTGGTTTTGCGCCCAACTGTATATATGCAATACACAGGTGTTTTACGCTGTTTGGAGTTGGTGCAACCAACCGACCTTCTGTCATTATTTTCCCAGGAGCGACTGAGTACGGAGCAATCTGGCCCTCCGCATTGACCTCACAAGTAATTTTTCCAGGCCCAGCAGATTAACCCTGTGTGGCCCACCCCCAATTCAGGCATTTTTGAGTACACGCAGAAGTAAGTGCACTAGAGAGGTCCAACCATTCCTTATTTATAGAAGTGGACCCTATTTGTATTTTGAACCTGCTCAATTCTTTTGCAGGCGATTGCTCTCGCCTACTACAGTTTGGAGCCCACGCGCCCTCTTACCTCTCAGGCCCAACGAATGGGCCATTGATGGTAATCTTTCAGATCTAGACATTCTCTCGTAGTTTTAACTCACTCCCTACTTGGGAACTTCCAGTTTTTAAGCTTTTCTATTCTGCCTCCAGATAACCTGCCCCCACTTACCCACCTACACTCCTGTCCTGAGGAAGACCCCGACGTAAGGGACACACTTACCTACTACTATCAAGGGGTCGAAATGTCGACATCTACCACACTAGCCAGTTTGACCAACAGCGATTCATCACTGTGACCCTGTCTACAACCATGGCTATCTAACATTTGTACCCAATGAGAAGTATCTGGCTCTTGTATGAGCCGCTTTTATGTTTTATAACAATTGATTATGTGAATTGTACACTGTTTCACTCGCTTCCCTATCCTCACTTCATTCACTATACCCTCACCCTTCCTCCTTGGGGCACTGCTTTATAAGTGTTAGCGAATATAATGAACTACTGTATGTTCAGTGTGATTAAATAACACTGTACATCAAGAATAAGATGGTTTGTTTAATTTGTGTTTAACACAATGTAATTTTGTGGTTCTTTTATGCAATCGTGTACTGGGACCATTTTTCTAATGTACGACCTTGAAACTGGGGAACCCGGTTTGAGTCCCTGCCTCAGCTCAACCTCTTATGACTTTGGCTAAATCGCTTAAACACCCTGAGCCTAAAAATGTGTAATGTAATCTGGTGCTCATGTAAAGTGCTCTAATATATTAGGCCAAGTTTGTGCTATATAAAACTGCAAAATAAAAGGAGGCAAGTTCCTGGCTTCCCTAGCTGAAATGGGCAAAGTGCCTTGCAAGTCTTGGCAGTCCCAGGGAAGTCCTATTGTTGGTGTAGCATGAGGTAGGTGCTGTCCTACTGTTGGAGACAAGCAGCAGCAAGGTCTGGCCTTCTGATAGGCCCTCTGAAAAAGTATACAGGTCACACACAGGGTGTGTGGCCAATTCACACACCATTGCACCATAGAGCAAGGGTGTGTGTGCTCAGTCAAGCATAGTTTGGGGAATAGAAGGAGACCCTTCCAGGACAAAAACTAAACAATGTTTTAGTACTTTTCTCACTTACAATATGTGCGGTACAGTGCAGCACACATGCAAAGTTGGAAAAATGTGCCCACTTTTAAATCTTTCTCCGCTGTTATACCTGCCTCAAAGAGGCCTCATTTTTGGCGCAAATCAATGCCTACAAATGTTAGTAGAAAGGGATGTGCATGAAAACCCATGGGTGGTTGCATTGTAATGCCCAAGTACCACCTATGATACACCCCCTAGCGCTAGTGGCTTTGCTTTACTTTAGGAACCTTTCCAAAACCAATCATGATTTGCTTTGGAAAGTAAATTCCACCACAACACTTAGCACTAGATTTGCGAACCTTTTGGGATAAAACACAAAGTGTTAGTGAATCTGGGCTTATGATATGCTTATAATATTATCAGGGGATAGCTGGCTCATCAGTTGTGTGTTCCTGTGCTCTCAACTGCCTTCAACACAGTTAACTAGCCTACCCTCTTGCGCACCCTACAGACTTGAATGGGATTCACCGGCAATGACCTTCATTAGTTCTCCTCCTACTTTTTCAACTGACATCAGTTTGTTCACATGGGCACTTCAATGCCCCAAAAGTTCCCTTTCATCTGTGAAGTCCCTGAGGGATCCTTACTGTCTCATCGCACCTTCAGTTTCTACACTTGGTGCTCTACTCACACATAACAGCATCATGATTCACCAGTATGCCAATGATACAGAACTGTACAAAAGACCATCCTAGACTTGTCTCATCCAAGGCCTGAAGAAATATGATCCCCCCTACCCTGATGAACTCCATTGCCACCCCTTGCCAGCCCACACCATTGATGGAGCAATGTTGTGGCCGGGAATCCTCAGGATCGTACGTTGCTAGTATGGTCCACCTCCCGATACCACCACAGTCTGATGTATAGATACAGACTTCGTGGAGTGATCAAGTGGGGGAAGGGAAGGAAGGGGACAGCAGGGAGGGAGATCTAGAAAGACAGCAAAGAATAAGCATGAATAAATATAGAAAACCATCCAGTTCATTCCTATCCTACCCTGACCCCTTTCGCAGAATACATAGCACTTATACAAGGAGTACCTGTAAAGAAAGAAAACCTTCTCTTCTTATTCTTCGAAGTATTATGGTCTGTCGGAGTTTGCAGCTAAATCTGGTGAGAGAATATCCTTATCAGTAATTATTCAACACCATGTTACTCTGATTGAAGTTGCACACAATATTCCTCTACATACCCTAGGAACAATTCTGTAGGCTGAGACAGGGGTGCGGAAGAGCCTTCCTCATGCTCACTCTCAATACCCCTGCTATGGAACACATAAGGAAACCGGCATGACTCCAAGCAATACAAAATGAACACAACCCATCTAAAGTAAATCCAACCTTCAGACCCAATGAGGATTGGTAATGCTTAACTCGAAGAGGCACCTTCTTATGTGCACGGTATTATCAAATGAGAGACTCTATCCCTTAACCTTCAAGGATAGTCCCCCTTCTTACTCAGGCACGTATTGATTAGATGCCCCAATCAAATGTAAGAAAAATCGCCAATTGTTCCTGGCGTTGAGGAGTACAATGGTTCTTCCAAAATAAACAAAAGAAATGAAACAGCTAAACGCCTTCCCTGCAAGAACCGAAAGCGGTTCGCCAACAGGGAAAAGCGTGTGTGGGCTTGACTGCCCCTCGCAAACCAACAGTAGCGTTTTCCCTGCAAGAGCCGATGGCGGTTCGCCAACAGGGAAAATGTGGCAGACTGGTTTGCCCTCTCCAACTCAGGAAATCTTAATAACAAACAAGGGAGACCCGGAATAAACCAGCACGGGTCTCTACCACTGTGTGTGCCTTAAAATGGGCTCCGCTGGAAGTTTGCTCCGCAAGGAACCGGCTCTGGTTCCGCCAACGGAGCAACACAGGAGCAGCGCGGATCCCCACCACTGCCACCACTAGACAATGAGCTTGGCACTGCAACTTTAACGAAGGAACAAGTGTCGGTGCGCGAAGCACCCTTACCAGCCTCCTTCTATGCAGTGACTCTCCTCAAGGAACTGAGTAAACGGCAGCGTACAGCTGCCCTGGAATTGTTTAGTACGAGAAACGCCTTGCGTGCGTTATGACGTCACCAACGTCCTAACGCCGAGGCTCATGGGTAATGTAGTTTTCTCGGGCGGCTACATTCTGTTAGCGCGCCGTGTCAGTGTTCTCCTGGTGCCCTTCTGGTGGGCTGCAACAGTACATCCCTCTCCCGAAGAACACTGACAGAGGCATGGTTTCCTTGGGTAACGTGAGTGGAAATGCTGGACGTAACGTGGGGCGTGCACTCCTACCGCAGGCTCCCATGTATTCTCTTCATCTCCGTATCCCTTCCAAGCTATCAAATACCATAACCTGGTTTGGTATATCTTGGAATCTAGGATTCCCCTCACTTTGTATTCCAGGTCCTCATTCACCAGCACCGGAGGCAAGCCTCTTCTGGAGGTTGCCTGGGCGGGTTTAAGTAAGGAGGTATGAAAGGCCGGATGGATTCTAAGCGAAGAGGGTAAGGCTACTCTAACCACTACGGGGTTTATGAGTTTTACTATTTTGTATGGGCCGATGTATTTAGGATTGAAGATACTATACTTCCTAAACCTTATATTCTTGGTGGATATCCATACATAATCCCCCAACTTATAAACAGGCCCAGGACGCCGATGTCTATCTGCGTATGCTTTGTAGTGTTTTTTTGCCTCTCTCAGCTTGCTCTGTGTGTCCTTTAGTGTCTTTTGTATGTGGAGAACCCTCTGTCTCACCTCTGGTAAGGCCTCAGTCCTAACCGGATGCAAAAAAGGAATGAACCTAGGGTGAAACCCATAAGAGCAGAAAAAAGGGGAGTATTTCGTGGAGCTATGTGTAGCGCTGTTGTAGGCTATTTCTGCCAACCATAAACTATCTATCCAGGCTTCCGTTGTATTGTTCACATAGCACCTGAGGTATTGCTTTAAGGTTTGGTTCACCCTCTCTGTTTGCCCATCGGTTTGAGGGTGAAAGCTTGTAGACAAATTGGGTGTTATCCGGAGGGCAGCACACCATGCTTTCCAAAATCTGGCGGTGAATTGAGACCCTCGGTCCGAAACCACCACTTGTGGTAATCCGTGGAGCCTCACCACATGTATCAACAGTAATTGAGCCAATTGGCCTGCTGTGGGCACAGCTTTACAGGCAATGAAATGAGCCATTTTGGTCAGGTAATCTACCGCTACCAGGATTGCGGTGTACCCCTTGTCTGGCGGCATACCAACAATAAAGTCCAGGGATATGTTTTCCCACGGGTGTTCCGGAGTTGGCAAGGGTTGTAGCAGTCCTGCTTGTCTGGCATGCGAGGTCTTCATCCGGTTACACGTCACACATTCCATGACCCATGTGCGGACGTCGGTTCTCACAGTGGGCCACCAGAATTGGCGCATCACTCTCTCTGTGGTTTTTCTACCCCGTTGTGACCGGCACTGGGAAGGGTATGACACCAGGTGAAAACTTGCTTCCTTAGAGAGCAGATAGGAATCAACAATTGAGTCCCTCGTACCGGGAGACCTTCCTTTATTGTCCATTCTGGATGCCTTGCCAGCCACGTTCTCCAACTTCTGGTGAGAATATTCCGTGCCACGCTTTTGAGGAATGGCACCGTAGTGGTGATGCATACGACATGCTGTGGATCAATGATGGCTTTTACTTCCTGTTCCTCCGGTGTTGGATTGTACGTTTGACGAGTCAACGCGTCGGCCTTCTTGTTATCTTTTCCCGGCCGATAAGTGACCATAAAGTTGTACTCTGCAAAGAACAGGGTCCATCGTAGTTGTCGTGGGGATAGGTGACGGGCGGCCGACATGAACTGGAGATTACGGTGGTCCGTATATACGGTGACAACATGTCTGGCCCCCTTAAGAAAATGTCTCCACTCCTGGAAGGCGTCTTTAATAGCCAGAAGCTCCTTTTCGGCTATAGTTTAGTTACGTTCTGCTGGGTTGAGCTTCCTTGATCTATATGCCACCGGGTGGAGCTGGCCTGTGTCGGAATGGCGTTGAGACAGTACTGCTCCTACCGCATGATCCGACGCGTCTGCCTCCACGATGTATGGTTGATCGGGATCCGCGTGTACTAGTACAGGAGCGGATATAAACGCATCCTTCAATGCCTCGAACCCTTTCTGCGTTTCCTCGGTCCATTGAAAGGGAATCTTCTTCTGCAACAAGCGCGTGAGGGGAGCCGCCAACGAAGAGAAGTGGCTGATGAACCGACGGTAAAAGTTGGCAAATCCTAAAAAACATTGGATGTCTCTGACGTTAGATGGGGTGGGCCAATCCTTGACCGCTGCAATCTTTCTTTCCGCCATTTCTTGTCCCCGAGGGGTCAGCATCACCCCCAAAAATTCCACTGTGGTAACTCCGAACTCGCACATGCTGATTTTGCAATAAAGATGGTGGTCTTGCAGAGTCTGAAGGATGGTACGTACATGTTGGGTGTGACTTTTGACGGAGGGTGAGTAGATCAGTATATCGTCGATATACACAATGACGAAATGATCCAAATACTCACGCAACACATCATTAAGAAAAAATTGAAACGCGGCGGGTGCGTTGCACAGCCCAAAGGGCATAACGAGGTACTCATATAGGCCGTAACGCGTTTTAAAGGCTGTCTTCCACTCGTCGCCCTTGCGCATCCTTACGAGATGGTATGCCCCCTTTAAATCCAGGCGTGTATATACGACCGCGTCTTTCACTTGTTCTAGTAAAACCGGGATCAGGGGTAAAGGGTACCGGTTCTTTACCGTGATGGCGTTTAATGCCCTAAAATCGATGCAAGCCCACAGCTCGCCATTGGCTTTAGGAATAAAGAACAGCGGAGAAGCCGCGGGAGATTTGGAATTGCGAATAAATCCTAACGCCAGATATTTGTCTAAATATGTCTTAAGGTGTGTGTTCTCTGGTTCCGTCAAGGCATATACCCGTCCAGTAGGAACAACGGCTCCTGGTATCAAGTCTATTTGGCAGTCATATTGCCTGTGCGGTGGTAGTATTTCGGCTTTATCGTCATTGAACACGTCGGCGTAGTCCCAATAGTCGCTGGGTAGAGTAACTGAGTGCTCCGCGGCGGTGGCGATATGGTGAAACGTAGCCATCACTTGTGACGGACTCACCACTGGGGAAATACAATGCGTTGAACAATAGATAGAGGTATAACGTACAGTTTTCTCCATCCAATCTACCTGGGGGTTGTGCAACTTCAACCATGGTAACCCCAATATGATACCATATTGTGGAGCTCGAATCACGTTGAAGGCGAGCTTTTCTAGATGGTCGTGGCCCTGACGCACTTCCATGATCTCAGTTTGGAACCGGATAGGTCCTTCTTCCAGACACCTCCCATCCACTGCGAATACCGCTTCCGGGGTATCTTTGGCCTGTAGTACCAATCCCAATGATGATGCTTGTTCTTGATCTATAAAACATCCGGTAGCACCAGAGTCCAGCATGGCAGGTACTTGACACCACTCCCCGTTTATACATAGGGAGAGGTCTATAAAAAAAAATTGTCTGGTACACAGGGTGTCACCACTCAATGAAGGGATGTATATGTGGCTTGAAGAATACCCTTCTTCTTTCCTCAAGCACGGTCGTTTCCCACCTCAGATGTCGCAGCTACTTGTTTTCGAGATTCCGTGCGTGGGTACTTCGTTCTCAGGGTACACTCCTTGATGAAATGGCCTTTTTTCCCACAGTATATACAGAGGCCTTTCTTACGCCGGTATTCTCTTTCCTCAGGGGTAAGGGTGGAACGAACCGCTCCTATCACCATGGGCTCTGCTTTGTTAGCAGCTGGACTGTCAGGGGTCTTTGGCTGGTCCAAACGCCAGGAGGCGCGGTTCCTCCGCTTGTTTTCTCCTCGTCTTTCGCTAAGGCGATGATCCAAGCGAAGGACTAGATTTATCAAATCCTCACAATTCGCCGGTTGTGGTTCAATCTGGGCCAACACATCTTTCATTTCTTCTCGGAGACCTCTATGAAAGATGGCTGCCTGTTTAGCTTCAGGCCATTCGGTCTCAGCCACCAGCCTGCGGAAGTCATTCAAATAGGCTATGAGGTCCCTGTTCCCCTGTTGCAGCTCCAAGAGATCTTTGTCCGCTGAAAGCGTGTCTGTTCGACGTTTAAATGTCCTTTCGAAATCCTTTAGAAATGAGTCCCAATCATACAACAAGGGGTCGTCTCGCTTGACTAACGGCACAGCCCATTGGGCAGCGTCTCCTGCGAGGTAAGAAATCAAGAAGGCGACCCTGGCGTGGTTGGTAGTAAATGCCTTGGGTTTACAGGAAAAATGTAATAGGATTTGAGTGAGGAAGACCTGTACTTTGCTGCTCTCGCCGTGAAAGCGCTCGGGGGTGGCCAATGGAACCGGCGTGGGTATGTCCACCACCAAAGGGGGAGAGTGAGATGTTAAAGGTATGCCTGCATTGAAGGGGTTTCTCTGCATCCTTTCTACTGTGGCTTGTAAAGTAGCAGTTTCTGCCCGGGAAGCCGCCAACTCTGTTTGTATTATCTGTAATGCAGCAACTAAATCCTCTAAGGTGGCCATGTCGAAACGTACAACCGGGAGGATTATAATCCTTGGGCCGTTTACTCTGTTGTGGCCGGGAATCCTCAGGATCTTACGTTGCTAGTATGGTCCACCTCCCGATACCACCACGGTTTGATGTATAGATACAGACTTCGTGGAGTGATCAAGTGGGGGAAGGGAAGGAAGGGGACAGCAGGGAGGGAGATCTAGAAAGACAGCAAAGAATAAGCATGAATAAATATAGAAAACCATCCAGTTCATTCCTATCCTACCCTGACCCCTTTCGCAGAATACATAGCACTTATACAAGGAGTACCTGTAAAGAAAGAAAACCTTCTCTTCTTATTCTTCGAAGTATTATGGTCTGTCGGAGTTTGCAGCTAAATCTGGTGAGAGAATATCCTTATCAGTAATTATTCAACACCATGTTACTCTGATTGAAGTTGCACACAATATTCCTCTACATACCCTAGGAACAATTCTGTAGGCTGAGACAGGGGTGCGGAAGAGCCTTCCTCATGCTCACTCTCAATACCCCTGCTATGGAACACATAAGGAAACCGGCATGACTCCAAGCAATACAAAATGAACACAACCCATCTAAAGTAAATCCAACCTTCAGACCCAATGAGGATTGGTAATGCTTAACTCGAAGAGGCACCTTCTTACGTGCACGGTATTATCAAATGAGAGACTCTATCCCTTAACCTTCAAGGATAGTCCCCCTTCTTACTCAGGCACGTATTGATTAGATGCCCCAATCAAATGTAAGAAAAATCGCCAATTGTTCCTGGCGTTGAGGAGTACAATGGTTCTTCCAAAATAAACAAAAGAAATGAAACAGCTAAACGCCTTCCCTGCAAGAACCGAAAGCGGTTCGCCAACAGGGAAAAGCGTGTGTGGGCTTGACCGCCCCTCGCAAACCAACAGTAGCGTTTTCCCTGCAAGAGCAGATGGCGGTTCGCCAACAGGGAAAATGTGGCAGACTGGTTTGCCCTCTCCAACTCAGGAAATCTTAATAACAAACAAGGGAGACCCGGAATAAACCAGCACGGGTCTCTACCACTGTGTGTGCCTTAAAATGGGCTCCGCTGGAAGTTTGCTCCGCAAGGAACCGGCTCTTGTTCCGCCAACGGAGCAACACAGGAGCAGCGCGGATCCCTACCACTGCCACCACTAGACAATGAGCTTGGCACTGCAACTTTAACGAAGGAACAAGTGTCGGTGTGCGAAGCACCCTTACCAGCCTCCTTCTATGCAGTGACTCTCCTCAAGGAACGGAGTAAACGGCAGGGTACAGCTGCCCTGGAATTGTTTAGTACGAGAAACGCCTTGCGTGCGTTATGACGTCACCAACGTCCTAACGCCGAGGCTCATGGGTAATGTAGTTTTCTCGGGCGGCTACATTCTGTTAGCGCGCCGTGTCAGTGTTCTCCTGGTGCCCTTCTGGTGGGCTGCAACAGCAAGGACTCAAAATTGAGACTTGCTCGAATGCCATCACCTCACAGTATTAATTTATTAATCTTGTATTGTTTATACTAACGTTGCATACACTACACGAATAGCAAGGAAGCTTGCCTATGTGTTCTAACTAACAAGTAACGCTTGTCTTTTTCTAAAATGGCCGCTAAAGCGCGGGAACCTTACTGCGCATGTCTCATCCATATCACATGGTGTGACGTCTTTCTTTGCTTGGTGGGAAATTTCTGCTTCTGCGCAGTGTGCTCTAAAATGGCTGCTTGATGTTTTCACATGCTTCAGCTTGCTCTTGTATTATTATTATTAATGTGTCGTTTTCTTAACGCTACTAATGCGGGATAGATTTATAAGTAAATGGGGATAGAGTCAAAAGAGTGGGTATACCGTGAAACATATTATTTGTGATTTTAATATTTTCTTCTTTGACTTTTATTAGTTTGTAAACTTGGGCCTGGGATTGGTGATCTGAAACTCGAGAGACAATGATACTGCGCATGTGTCCTCCTTGGCTGCCAAAAGAATGAAGTCAACCTGGACGTCGTCCAAGGCCATGACCTGGTGGCCGAAGTTGATGTGCTCTTGCCTTTCCTGTTAAACATTGAAACTTTGTATATGAAGAATATATAACATTTGTCGTGAGACGGGTGGGAAATAAAGCAAATGTATAAAATTGGATGGGCGGTAGTTTAAAGACAATGGCCTACAGTAAATGAATTAAAATAATATGGCGCGAGAATCCACCCCCTGTCCCTGTCCAATCAGAAGTAGTGGTCCCATATTTTAGCAACATTAAGGGGAGGTACATGGGCGTAGAAGGGTATAATAGATATAGGATTAGCTAATTAGAAAAGGAGATGCTAAAAGGCATTGCATTAGCATTAGGACGCTGACTGAGTGCATGCTGAACCGCTGTCCAGAGAGGTCCTGAGGAGGGGGCGGCGGAATCCATTAGACGGGAGACATGGGAGAATCGAGGAGAAGTCGAGTATCAGAGAGGGGAACGACGCAGGCGTCGTTGTAGAGAGGTCACCGGTCCTGTTCTGATCTTGGAGGAGGTCTTTGCTCTTCATCCTTCCTGGGTCCTAATCTTTCCAACTCCTTGGCCAAGGGTTGGGTTCTCGCATTTAGGTAAATATAAATGCAACTTTTAGTTGCGCTGCTGTCTCTATCTTCTCTTTTCTGAGGGACCGTCATTAATCAATAATTATTATTCTATGCTTCCTTTTTGGTGTGCGACTAAGTACCATGTGTTTTCTGTAATTTACTCTGCTAAATCTTTAGATAAACATTTTAAAACTTCCTGACTCAGTGGTTATTTCAGGATTATGTATTATAATGAATGTCACTCATTTTAAACTTCCCAATTAGCAAAGGATCCATTGGTAAGTCATTACTCTTCAATCGGAAGGTAATTGGTAGCAGGGATTTTTTTGATAAAGAGTAACAACTGATAAAACCCAGCGTAAGTATTAGCGTAGTATGAATGTATGGGCCCAAGTGAGTATTTAGTGTATGAATGCTGTTTGCTAATATCGCGCTGGATCAGTTTTCTGGTAATCAGAGGATGGTTACTCTTTGTTAATTGGGTAATGAGAATTTTGTTTTTATGAACAAACATCCGTGTATTCAAAGTTTGTTTTATGTTGTCCAGAATCCCCGGGAAAATTGAATAGCGGTTGGTAAGTGGAACTCATACTGCAGTGAGGTTATCTGTCAGGCAGAAATAATACTGAAAAGTTAAGCAGGACTATCAGTACTGGTTAGGGAATCTATGTGTGAGTAATAGCAAAAGAGTACGCTGGTGAAAATTTGATGTTATATATCCTAGAAAGGGTAACATTGGAGAAGTAACAGGTATTTCTGGAGTTTGCGTGAAGAGTAAACGGAAGGGTTTTTACTCGTAGTGTATGTTTAGTAAACGGAAAGGTTTTACTAAGTATGAGAGAAAACTATCTTTTCTATTTTAGAGAAACTGGCACGATATCGAATGTTTTATGTTGTTACTGAAACTTAATTAAGATTTGTAGAGAAAATAAAGTTTGCGTAAGATTTTTGTATAGGGAGGGTCAGCTGCCGGAGAGGGAGCTGACGTCACAAACGCCGCGCTGGGATTGGTCGAAACAGCGGGTGTGGAACGACTCTTGTAAAGGAGGGGTCAGTAGTCAGGAGCAGTACTGACGTCACAGGTGCCGCGCTGGGATTGGTTGATACAGCGAGGGACAGAGAAACGCAGATAGTAAAGGAGGGTTGACAGACAAACGTCACCGAAAGGCCGCGTTAGGATTGGTTCAGAAATAAAAGTTAGCAGACATTTGATTGGTTTAGATTCTAGAAGCTAAAATCTTAGTGGATAGAGATTACATGGTAGAACGCGATCCGACTTTAACAGGAACTCGTCCAGATAGGAGATTCCTGGGTTTTTCAGAATATAATTATATACATCGAGATTTACCAAAGATGTACGGAGAAAAGAGAAAAATGTCCTTTCTGCAAAAGATAAAGAATTATTTTAAAAAGGATAAACCAATCAAAACTAGAGAAGGAATTATCATTCCACCAGCTAAAACGCCCGCTTCATTCATGATGATGGAGAGAGGTTATCATACTTGTGTATGGATAGAGAATTGGATAGAATATACCAAAAATGATGGGATACTAGCATGTCCCGAGAATGGTACCTTCAATGGAAGAATTCTTCAAAATTTGAGATTGAGGATGAATGACTTAGAACCCAGACCTAGATTAACTCAATACGAAGCCTTAGAGGAATGGGAAACCGAGGCATTTGAACGTGACCGATCCAGGAGTAATAGGGGTTATCGAGGATTTTTCCCAGATATCAACATGAGAATAGGGACGGTCAGATGAAACAGTGGAGGAGAGCAATGCTTACAGAAGGATTATATCCAATATTTACGGAAGAAGAACTGTTAGGGAAGAAATGCACAGAAAAGACAAAACATTTAATGAGAAATGGAGATTCTGAAGATGAATTTATAGAAGAAATATTAAGAAATCCCCCACCTTATCAGGAAGGGACAAGTGGATGTACCCCAAGTTCTCCAGTATTAAAAACTCCATTAGTACCGCAGGTAGTGCATGATTTCACCCCCAGTAGGATCCTTCACGATAAAGAGAAAGAAGCCCTAGAAAAGACCAGAGCAGAATTAATACAGAAGATAACACAGATAAAAGTACATCCTGATTCTTTGACCATTCCTGTAACAATTGGTCCAGTAGTTCCATTATATGGTAATCAGGGAAGTTGTCCACCACCGTTAGTTATGCCTACTCCTGTGAATATTCCTAAACCTGAAGCACCAGTATTGGTTGAGGATCATTTTAGTGATTGTGAATCAACAATATCATTAATGGATTTACCAATTCGAGATTCTGGCAATAGTACTCCCAGAAGAACTACACCTGGGTGCTCGAAAGAGATAAACTTGATAACTTCATCAGGAGCAAAAAGTGTCACTGTAGTTAGTCCAGAAGACTTAGAAAGGATGGCACAAGGATCAGATCAGGAGTGTACACCTCCAAAAATATTGAATATTTATAAATTAAAGGTCGAATTAGAAGAAATAATAGCAGGAAATGTGGGGCTAGATCGCCTAAATGCTTACAATGAAGAAGAATTATTGTTCATATGCAGAAGTATCACCAGAAATGTGAAAATATTTCATGAAAAATTATCAGATTTGGCCTTACAAATGGGAATTGAAATAGGGAGATCAAAGGTATTGCATAAACCCTATAGAGCAGATTTTTCAGACAAAGATTTAGAAAATATGAATGCATCTGGAAGAAAGTTACAAGTAAAGGAGTTAATGACAGTTTTGCAAAAATGGGGAGACCTAGATAAATGGAGAGTTCGATGGGCAAAGAAAAAGGAAGAGGCACGATCCAGTAGAACAGCCGCTGAATATGTGATGAAAGAAAAAGGGAAGACAGATCAAATGTACCCGATGCGAGAAGTTCCCGGAGGGGGCTATGTACATGTCCCATGGAGTAGACAGGATATTTTGTCATTTACGAACGATTTTCCAAAGTTGAGAGAAAAACCAATTGAATGGTACAAGCAGGTTGAAAGGTTTGTGAAGGTGTCAAAGGTATTGTTGAAGGATTTAGATGGTCTGTTTGACATAGTGGTACCTGCCGATTTATGGACAGATTGTAAAGTTACAGTTGATTGGCCTAGTGATGAGTATCCAAGAGATCCAAAGACAGGTGCCCCGTCAAATGATGTAATGAAAAAGTATCAGCAGGTGATAACTTACCTGAAAGGCAAAATACCACCAAAAGAAACAGATTGGGTGAAAATAGACCGAACCACCCAAGAAGCTAGTGAATCGGTACATGCCTACTATGAACGTTTATTGCAGGTATTCAAGCAGTATAGTGGATTTGAGGACATTGGAGACAAGAACATGAGTCAGTTTGTGTATCGATTTGTTTATGGTCTAAAGCCAGAGATTTGTCAGATGATTAAGCAGCACATGTTGTGTTGGCAAGGGAAACCCATAGATGAAATTTTGAAATACGCGAAATATTGTGGAGACGATATTGAGGATAGACACAAGAAATTGCAGGAAAAAGTGATGTGGGCACAGGTGAAAATGGCTGAGAAACAGGGGATTAATTTGGAAAATCCAAATGAAAATCAAGGAAAAGATTCGGGAACGAATGGCGATACTGTGAATGGTGGAAAAGTGAGAGGACGAATGAGTAGAGAAGAAGCTAAAAAGAAATTTCCTTGTCATGGTTGCGGAAAATTGGGGCATTGGAAGGATGAATGTAAAAAGATTCGGAATAATAATGGCCCAAATCAAAATTTAAATCCACAGACGCAGAATGACTCACAGCAGGATGTAAATCCTCAGAGTCAGTTGCCACCTCCACCTATTCACGGTAATGTAAGCAGAGCAAAACACGGTACAGACGTCGGATATCAAGGAGGAAGTGGTAAGAATGATTATGTAACATCACAGTTTCTTTTACAGGACGATTTCTGTCAATATAGTTCATGACGGTGCCTGGGAGAGGGGAGAAGGAGTGCGTGCTCAGGCGCATCCTTATCGGTAGATCAGTCAGGTCCATATGTTGAAGGGAGTGTGAAAGGTAATGATATTACTTTTCTTTTGGCCACTGGTGCTACCCGGTCTACTGTGAGAACAGCAGACATTCCAGACCTACCTCTCTCTGGAGAAGCTATCCAAGTAGTGGGAGTAGCTAATAGAAAGATTAGAACACCGCTTACAGAACCAATGGAAGTTAAAATTGGAAATTTCAGAGAAATGCATACATTTGTAGTATGTGATTCCAGTCCAGTAAATTTATTGGGCAGGGATTTGTTGTGCAAAATGAATTGTACAATTTTCTGCACACCGGATGGTGTGGCAGTTCAGACCCCAGATGAAGATCATGTATATAAGTTTATGATTGCAAAACAAGGTACAGAAGTAGATGAGATGTTTTCATTGATAACAAAAGATGAGTTGCCAGAAGAATTAAAAACTACCGTAAACCCCATAGTATGGGATTTCACAGGAAAGGAAGTAGGACTTATGGCCAAAATAGACCCAGTTAAAATTACTGTAAAAGAAGGTGCAATTTTCCCAAATACCAAACAGTACAAAATGAGTGCAGAAGTAAAAGCAGGGGTAATAGAAGAAATCAATCGAATGGTAGAACAAAACATACTAAGAGAAGTGATGAGTAGCCCATGTAATTCACCAATAATGGGCTTAAAGAAACCTAGCGGAAAATATAGGATTGTTCAGGACCTGCGCAAAATAAATAAGATTGTGGAACCTTGTTGTCCTATAGTACCCAATCCTGCAGTAATACTATACCAGATTCCTTGGAATGCAGGATGGTTCACAGTGATTGATTTATGCCAAGCGTTCTTTTCAATACCATTACATCCAGACAGCCAATATCTATTTTCATTTAAATTTGAGAACAAAGTCTATGTATGGAATCGTGTTCCTCAGGGGTACACGGAAAGTCCTTCCATCTTTATTCAGATATTGAAAAAGTGCTTAGAGAAACTAGTGATGCTCTCATGTGGTCTAGCGACCTTGGGGGTGTCAGCTGCTGCAGAGCAGGGCTGATTGGCGGGGAGGGTCCAGGGGTCACGAGAGGCTTCAAAACTGCACGCTGGAGCGGACGCGCACTGAAAGAAGACGCGCTAGCCCAGGTAGTGCCTGTTAGAGGTTTTACTTGTGTTTTACCTGCTTTTAGTCGCTATAATTGCGCTGAGCGCTTTTACCTGCATGAGATTGCCGCGCTACTCACTAGGCACACCGGAGCTTCCTCGTGGCCGGCTCAGCCCTCTAACTCCCGCACGCTCTCACCTGGTCTAGCGACCTTGGGGGTGTCAGCTGCTGCACAGCAGGGCTGATTGGCGGGGAGGGGCCAGGGGTCACGAGAGGCTTCAAAACTACACGCTGGAGCGGACGCGCAGCGGACGCGCGCAGCGGGTGCGCCGCTGGCGCGCCTAAGGCAAGCCTGTCTGCGCCTGTCCGCGCCCGAACGGGTCCAGGGGACAGGATCCCTGACCCATTACAGGTTTATTCGGGGGACGAACTTAGATCCCTCGATCTCAGGTCCAGCCCCCTAAAATGGGAGACACTAAATATACTCCAGAGAGAAGGCCTCCTCATCTCACAGGGGGGAAAGTCACCTAGTCCCTTTCCTGTGCACACTCCGAGCCATCACAATTTTGGCAATAGCAATAGTAATAACCTGAAACTCTCTGTCCTGAACACACGCACCCTACAGAAACATGCCCCCGAGACCTTCACCCTCCTACAAAATGATAATGCCGACATACTGGCCCTGACTGAAACATGGCTTGATGAGGATTCTGGTCTCACCATAACAGCATCACTCCCTGATGGGTATGATGCCATCTGGCATAACAGGTCAGCAGGTGAAAGAGGAGGGGGGGTGGCGCTTCTGTTTAAAAATCACCTGAGAATTGAGAAGTTATCAGGAGAAAATCTGGAAGGAGCGGACATCTTAATAAGTAAATTATGTCTTAGCTCCTCCAGTATTGTAATCATGGTAGTCTACCGCCCACCTAAATGCCCCCCACGTTTCGTGGATCTCCTCATCGAATGTGTCACCAATCTTCGA
Source organism: Calotriton arnoldi (assembly GCA_963921515.1). Classification (NCBI taxonomy): domain Eukaryota; kingdom Metazoa; phylum Chordata; class Amphibia; order Caudata; family Salamandridae; genus Calotriton; species Calotriton arnoldi. The sequence goes on from CAWUFW010000862.1 coordinate 2,679,978, forward strand.
TCACGTTTCCAACAACTGTTGGTGGTGGGAGACTTTAACTACCACTGGGACCAACAACCCAGAGGCGCACAGGCCCAACACCTAGAGGAGACGCTCACTACCCTTGAGCTTAAACAGCTAGTAATGACCCCGACACATGAGAAAGGACACACCCTTGATCTGGTCTGGACTACCCTCCCGTCTGTGAACCTAGTGGAGACCCTCCCCTGTGCGTGGTCAGACCACTATTTGATCAATCTTCTACTCCCCCTGGCTAGGCACGATGGACGCCCACCTACCAACTGGAAACTAGTCCGAAGCTGGACAAAAATCGAAGGCCCCATACTAGAAAATACACTTAGAGAAAAACCCCTCAGGAGGCCAGAGACAGCAGATATTGAAGAGTGGACTGAATCCATCTCTAGCCAGCTATTATCTGCCATCAATAAATTAGCCCCTATCAAGAAAATAAGAATTGGTAATAAAGGCAAGGGAGCACCCTGGTTCACGGAGGAGCTTAGGGCTCTGAAGCGCACGCTTCGCCACCACGAACGACGGTGGCATAAAACTTACGAGCCACAGGCCCTAGTAGAGTACAGGGCAAGAGTTGCCATTTACAAAAAGGCGCTTCTTACCAGGAAAGCTGAATATTATGAAAATAGGATTTCGATGGCATCTAACAAACAAAAAGAAACGTTTAAAATCCTCAAGGAACTTTGTCAAAAACAATCACTGGAGATACCATCTAACCAGGATCAATGCAACAAATTCTTATCCTACTTCTCCGATAAAATACAAGATATCCTGGCGGATATCGACAATTCCCCTTTTAAGCAAACCTTCAGTGAAGAGGTGAAGACCTCGGGTAAGAGGGTGGAGCTGATCTCTTCCTTTCAAACGCTTGATATAGAGACCTTACGTCACATTGCATCCAAAATCAAATCCGGCTCACCCGCAGACCCCTGCCCTCCTAGGATTTTCAAACTAGCCCTCCCAGAGATTGAGGGAGATATCCTTACCTTGCTCAACCTCTCGCTGGAAACCGGGATGGTTCCCTGTTACTTTAAGGAAGCCAGAGTAATCCCGCTACTCAAGAAGACAGGAGCGGACGCCTCCAATACGAAAAATTATAGACCGATATCTCAGCTCCCATTTCTGGCCAAAATCATTGAACAATATGTCCTGCAGACTCTATCTAGATTCATGGAGGACCACCATCTTCTGGGAGACAGGCAGGCTGGCTTCCGCGCTCACCATAGTACTGAACTGGTGATGCTGTCAGTACTTGACGTTATGAGGATCTCATCAGACAACAGGAAGCCATGTGCCCTAGTCCTCCTAGACCTGTCGGCAGCGTTCGACACGGTCAGCCACTCCCTTCTCCTGGAAAGAATACATAACATTGGGATTGGCAGCCCAATCCTTCAGTGGATTGCCTCATTCCTGACCGACTGCACCCAAAAAATTCAGATGGGCGAATGGGTCTCAGAGAGGGGGTCCACCCCCTGTGGAGTCCCACAGGGGTCGGCGCTCTCCCCCCTCTTGTTTAACATATACCTCAGACCTTTGATAAAGGCCCTGGCTTTGATGGACTGCCAGGTATTTAATTATGCGGATGACACGCAAATCATATTGCAAATAGAAAACACCCCGCAGGCCCACTCCCGGGCGCAAGACATACTGCGATTCACGGTTAAGTGGATGACGGCCAACTCACTCAAGATTAACCCGGACAAGGCTGAGGTTTTGGCCGTCACCACTGAGAGTAATCCTTGGAATTCCCTGTTCTGGCCGCACGAACTGGGTGACAATCCAGCCCCAGCTCCGGTGGTAAAAAGTCTGGGAATCAAAATTGATGCCAATCTTTCACTGGCCAATCAAGTTTCCACCGTGTTTGGAACTTGTGTCGGCCTACTCAGGCAGCTGAGGAGACTCTCCCCCATTCTCTCCTTCTCATCCATGAAGACAGTCGTGTCCGCTCTGATCCTGGCCCGGCTGGACTACGGGAATTCGCTCTATATCGGTCTACCAGATTCACTGGTGAGCAAACTTCAGGTGGTGATGAACGATGCTGCCAGGTTAATTTTCAAACTACTGAGGCGCACGCGGGCATCACCCCTATTGCAACAACTCCATTGGCTGCCAATTAAGCAAAGGGCTAAATTTAAAGGCCTCTGCATCACACATAAGGCGCTATTCGGTCAGGCACCCATTTACATCAAGGAACGCCTGGAGAAATACGTTCCCTGCCGCTCACTAAGGTCCTCCACGGAAGGCCTTTTAAAATGCCCGCGATTTAATTACACTACTAAAGGTGGCTGTGCATTTTCTGTCCTATTACCTCCACTTTGGAACAGGTTGCCGGGCCAGCTTCGGGCAGAAAGATGTCTCCTTCCATTCAGAAAAAAACTCAAAACCCTTTTATTTACGGAAGCATGGGCTTGACACTCCCGGCTCTGACAGTACTCTCCTGGAACTGACGCTGATCTTCTTGAAGCGCTTAGAGACCTGCTGGTAATAAGCGCTCTACAAGTCCAATTTAACAATAACAATGCCAGGAAGTTCAGTTTTAGTCCAATATATCGACGACTTATTGGTGGCATCAACCAACAGAGAAGACTGTGTTGTTGATTCCATAGCACTATTGAATCATTTGGCTGAAGAAGGACATAAAGTCTCACCAGAAAAATTGCAGTTCTGTACAACAGCTGTTAAATATCTGGGACACCAAATTGAGAGGGGCAGAAGGAGAATAACATCGGAAAGAGTACAATTGATTAAGAAAATGCAAATGCCTGTAACCCAAAGAGAAGTGAGAATGTTCCTAGGAATAGTAGGTTACTGTCGACAATGGATACTAGGATTTTCCTTGTTAGCGAAGCCCCTAATTCAAATGACAAGAAAGAAAGCAAAAGACCCAGTTGAATGGGATGATGAAAGTGTAGGAGCTTTTGTAAAATTGAGAAATGCTTTGTGCTCAGCACCAGCCCTAGGCATGCCCGACTATAAAAGAAGCTTCGCATTGTTCTGTCATGAGAGAGAAAATTGTGCACTTTCAGTCCTAACCCAGAGACATGGTTTGGACAGACGTCCTATAGCATATTTTTCTGCTACGTTGGATCCAGTGGCAGCCGCATTGCCAGGCTGCTTAAAAGCAGTAGCGGCTACCTGTTTAAGCATTGAACAAAGTGAGTCAATTGTGATGGGACACCCAGTAAAGGTGTTTGTTCCACATGCAGTTGTGATTCTGTTGACAAGAACACGAACTCAGCATCTTACTCCTAGTAGGCTGACTAAGTATGAGAGAATAATAATCGGTGCTGAAAATGTGAACATAGTGAGGTGTACAATAGTAAATCCTGCAACCTTACTACCAGACCCGTATCATGAGGAAATTAAAAATGACGAAGAAGAAGAACATGATTGTTTACAAGTCACAGAATTATGCACAAAACCACCTCCTGATATAGAAGAACAGCCCCTTAGAAAGCCAGACAGGGAGCTGTTTGTCGATGGCTCATGTCAGAGGCATGAAGATGGTAAACTGACTGCAGCATATGCAGTATGTGAACTAACTGGAATAGTCGAAGCATCCTATTTACCAGGAGTAAAATCTGCACAAGTAGCTGAATTGATTGCTTTGATAAAGCGTGCAAATTTGGGAGGAATCAAAAAGTGACTATATTTACAGATAGCCAATATGGTTACGGGGTTGTGCATGATTTTGGCCAACTATGGATGCAGAGGGATTTCATGACTTCTTCAGGATCCCCCATTAAAAATGGAAAATTTGTAAGGGAATTGCTGGAAGCAATACAATCACCAAAAGAATTGGCTGTGGTGAAATGTGCCGCACATCAGTCAGGAGATGACTGGGTGGTAGTCGGCAATAGATACGCAGATCTTGTGGCTCAACATTGTGCCAGAAATAGATTGTCAGTCAATAAAAGGGTGGAAAGAATGGGAATCAGCTGCCAACTTATGTTGTATATGCCACCTGAAACATGGAATGAGGTTAGAAGATTACAAGATGGTGCTGATGAAAGTGAGAAGAAAACATGGATCAAAGTGGGTTGTTCCCAAAGGGAGATGATGAAGTGTGGATTTGTGCTGATGGCAGACCAGTCATGCCTGACTGTTTACTGTCTCAAATGGCCAGGATGTATCATGGAGACACACACATAGGGAGAGATGCAATGATTAGGCTTTTCAGACAGAACTGGTACACTCCCAAGTTCAGGGCTGTAGCAGAGAGCCTTTGCCAGAGATGTTTGACTTGCCAGATGCATAATCCAGGAAGAAAAACAATAATTGGGTTTGGAAAAATTGGAAAAGCAGAAGGTCCATTTATAAGACTACAGTTTGACTTTATACAGTTACCACCATGCAGAGGGTTGAAATATGTACTAGTCATAGTATGTCTGTTTTCAAAGTGGGTGGAGGCTTACCCTACCAGAAGGTGTGACAGCATTACAGTTGCAAAGCTGTTACTACGAGAACTCATTCCTAGGTTTGGTTTCCCAGTAACTTTGGAATCAGATAGAGGAAAACATTTTAACAGTGAAGTGATTCAAATAATCTGTGAAGCATTCCAAATTGAACAAAAATTGCACTGTGCATATCGCCCAGAGGCTTCTGGAGTGGTTGAACAATTGAATGGCACGATAAAATCCAGATTGGGAAAAATGTGTGCTTCAACATCATTGGAGTGGCCAGATGCATTGTCACTTGTTTTAATGGGACTCAGAAGCATTCCTGATAGAAATACTGGATTGAGCCCACATGAAATAATGATGGGAAGAGCAATGAGACAAGCACATGTTCCCATAAACAAACTGCTGAATATATCTGATGATATGGTACTGGATTATTGCAAAGGATTGGCTGACCTAGTGCGTTCTGTCTCTCATCAGGTCGGAGAAAACGCAGTTTCGAGGCAAGAACATGATTTGAATCCTGGTGACTGGGTGGTAGTGAAGAATCACACCAGAGAGACGTGTCTATCACCTAGATGGGGAAAACCTTGTCAAGTCATACTGACTACCAATACAGCAGTGAAGTGTGCAGGATTTCCTAATTGGATTCATGTAAGCCACACCAAAAGAGTACCAGACCCTGAAGAAGAAAATCCTCAGTCAGCATCAATCACTGAGGAAGCTGAAGGTTGCCCAGCTGAAGAATCTCAGGCTCGAGATTCAAGAGAAGCTGCAGAAGAACAACCGAGCACAAGTCAGGACTGGATACCGGTAGTAGAAATTCCTGAAGTTTACTACAGAACAAGAAGTCAAGCATAATTGGAAGAAATTGAAGAAGATCAAATAGGTGAAGAAGAAGCAGCTCAGGGAAAAGAAGAACAAACAATAAAAGAACCTGAGCAAGACCAGATAGGGAAAGGAAACTGGACTCAAAATAACGAAGAACCAACAAGTTTTGAGCAGGGAAAGACAGGTTTAGAAGAATCCGTTCAGGCTGCAGAAGTACAAAGTGCAATAAGCCCTGATCAGAACCAGTTAGATCTAGAAAATTACACAGAAGAAACAGATCTCGAGAAATATGAGCATGAAGAATTAAACAAAGAACAAGGTCAATTATTGGAAACTCACGGAGGAACTGCAGAAGAAAAACAAATAAGGCCTGAAAAAGAGCAAGAAAGAAAAACAGTAATTGAAGAAAACGAAAAGGTGTTGAACAGTAAAAATAAAGAGATTGCTGAAGACAAAAATAAAGAAACAGTGCAAGCAAAGAAAACAAGAAAAGGTGATCATTGGCCTAGTGTCATTAATAGAGTAAAATACCACATAACAACCAGAAGTGAAGATCCAGATCAAGTAAATGAAGTAACAAGTCAAACCGAACAAGAAAACAGAACTAAGAAAAGAAGAAGCAAGAGACTGAAACTTGTGAATAACAAATTAAAGGGTCCTGATTGGACTTACATTATTCTTGAAGATTACGACAGCTCACAGTCAAGTGAAAGTGGTGACGAAGGAACAAGTGCAGAATTGACGTACGAGAGAGAAACAAGACCACCTTGATTACGCAAAAGAGTCATAAAAGAAAAACGAAAAATAGATAAGAAGAGCAATCTTCCTTGTCGAAATGTCTGATGATAGAGTTGATGGGAGACCAAAATGGAGATGTTGTAGAAGATGCTGTGCAATATGCATATGTAGTCTAGAAATGGTGCTTATAGTTTGGTTAGTTCTGATCGTAGCAGTCCCTTACCTTATGATAATGGATAAAAAGATTAACAACGAAACTAAAGGGAAGACAGCACACATGAAGGGAAATAGAGTAGAACTAATGGCAGAAAATGAACCAGAGTTTCATCATGAAATAACTGATAACGACACTAGTTTAAATGTTTTCACAAAGTTATTATTTCAATATGTAGATACCATGGAAGTTAGTAATTGTTACGTTTGTATGAAGTTACCTGAATCAGTAGCAGAAGGATTAACATATCATCACTTACCATTGACATATGGCATATCATGTAGTGTATTAGCTAGTTTATTTTATAGAACAGGGAGACTTCAATATTATTATTCAAACATAGATGTGATATTTTCAGAGGTTCCGATTCGCAAGAGTATGAACCCAGTGCTTAGTAGTCAAGACGCACATTTTATGGGAGAATTTTTCTTAACAATGAAATTGATAGACATAACACATGCACATAGACACAATCTAACATGTTCCTTACATGAAGAAGAAAAGATGTTTTTGAATTTAGTAGAAAATAGAAGACAAGATTTTCAAAAGAAAGCTTCTGAGCATAAGGCTCATTTGCCTCCTTGGGCTGAGAAAGAAGGGAGTTACACACCTGGCAAGGCTCAAGCTGCTATGGCTCTCGATTTTGTAAAGACAGGGAAAATTTGTCTACATAGATTAAGGACTGATTATAACAATGTTTTCATTGGTACAAGTGAATGTGAACACAATTTCTTAATTCTTGGAGGTTGGGGAATCAAAGGAGGAACAGGTTCAGTTTTTCCTGGAATCTATTATGTATGCGGGGAATAAGGCTTACTTTAGGCTTCCTGCACGGTGGTATGGAAGTTGTTATTTTGGAATAGTATTTCCAAAGATATACCACGTAAAAAGAAACACTGGGAGCAATGAAAACAATGGCGAATTAACACGGAGTAAAAGAGCTAGTTTTTATGAAATTGTAGGTGATATATTTGGTGCATTGATACCTTCAGTGGGAATAATTCTCAACTCAAGGAAGATATGTAAATTGTCTACAGTGGTTGATCGTTTATCAACGGATACTGCTGGAGGATTTCTAATGATTAATGCGGAAATGGTTGCGATTAGATCTATGGTTATGCAAAATCGACTTGCTCTTGATATATTATTGGCAAAAGAGGGCGGAGTCTGTAAATTACTGAAGACGAAACATTGTTGCACTTACATTCCTGATAAAAATGCAGAAATTGGAACGTATATACAGAATATAACTAAACTTGAAAAGGAACTTAAACCACTGGAAGTTGATAGTGTATGGGAAAGATTGACAAGTAGTATTGCGTCAATTGGTACCTGGTTTTCTAATGTAGGAAAAGGGCTTATAGGTCAAATATTAGCACCTTTAGCAGGGTTAGCAATAATAGTACTGATGATGATAATATGGTGCAAATGTTGTAGAAAGAATGGAACATATACTGTGACAGGAAGAGGAAAGAAGAGAAAGATTGATGAAATTGAACTTGAGGATGTGAGAAGTGAATTATACAAGAAGTTGAAAGGGGATGTTAAAAATAGAAAATGTAAAAATGAGAATGAAACTATTTGCTAGAAGTTGGCATCTGATTGAAGGTAGTATTTTGATGGCTCTTAAACGCCATCAGAGAGGGGATTGATGGAGCAAGGACTCAAAATTGAGACTTGCTCGAATGCAATCACCTCACAGTATTAATTTATTAATCTTGTATTGTTTATACTAACGTTGCATACACTACACGAATAGCAAGGAAGCTTGCCTATGTGTTCTAACTAACAAGTAACGCTTGTCTTTTTCTAAAATGGCCGCTAAAGCGCGGGAACCTTACTGCGCATGTCTCATCCATATCACATGGTGTGACGTCTTTCTTTGCTTGGTGGGAAATTTCTGCTTCTGCGCAGTGTGCTCTAAAATGGCTGCTTGATGTTTTCACATGCTTCAGCTTGCTCTTGTATTATTATTAATGTGTCGTTTTCTTAACGCTACTAATGCGGGATAGATTTATAAGTAAATGGGGATAGAGTAGAAAGAGTGGGTATACCGTGAAACATATTATTTGTGATTTTAATATTTTCTTCTTTGACTTTTATTAGTTCGTAAACTTGGGCCTGGGGTTGGTGATCTGAAACTCGAGAGACAATGATACTGCGCATGTGTCCTCCTTGGCTGCCAAAAGAATGAAGTCAACCTGGACGTCGTCCAAGGCCATGACCTGGTGGCCGAAGTTGATGTGCTCTTGCCTTTCCTGTTAAACATTGAAACTTTGTATATGAAGAATATATAACATTTGTCGTGAGACGGTTGGGAAATAAAGCAAATGTATAAAATTGGATGGGCGGTAGTTTAAAGACAATGGCCTACAGTAAATGAATTAAAATAATATGGCGCGAGAATCCACCCCCTGTCCCTGTCCAATCAGAAGTAGTGGTCCCATAGTTTAGCAACATTAAGGGGAGGTACATGGGCGTAGAAGGGTATAATAGATATAGAATTAGCTAATTAGAAAAGGAGATGCTAAAAGGCATTGCATTAGAATTAGGACGCTGACCGAGTGCATGCTGAACCGCTGTCCAGAGATGTCCTGAGGAGGGGGCGGCGGAATCCATTAGACGGGAGACACGGGAGAATCGAGGAGAAGTCGAGTATCAGAGAGGGGAACGACGCAGGCATCGTTGTAGAGAGGTCACCGGTCCTGTTCTGATCTTGGAGGAGGTCTTTGCTCTTCATCCTTCCTGGGTCCTAATCTTTCCAACTCCTTGGCCAAGGGTTGGGTTCTCGCATTTAGGTAAATATAAATGCAACTTTTAGTTGCGCTGCTGTCTCTATCTTCTCTTTTCTGAGGGACCGTCATTAATCAATAATTATTATTCTATGCTTCCTTTTTGGTGTGCGACTAAGTACCATGTGTTTTCTGTAATTTACTCTGCTAAATCTTTAGATAAACATTTTAAAACTTCCTGACTCAGTGGTTATTTCAGGATTATGTATTATAATGAATGTCACTCATTTTAAACTTCCCAATTAGCAAAGGATCCATTGCTAAGTCATTACTCTTCAATCGGAAGGTAATTGGTAGCAGGGATTTTTTTGATAAAGAGTAACAACTGATAAAACCCAGCATAAGTATTAGCGTAGTATGAATGTATGGGCCCAAGTGAGTATCTAGTGTATGAATGCTGTTTGCTAATATCGCGCTGGATCACCATCTTTAAAACCAGCTGCATTATTTACAAAGCCATCATGACCAGCCCCCCTGCTTATCTTCCAGACAAACTCACCATTTTTGGTAGATCTCGGTACACCCGTAGCCAGGACGACATCGAACAGCAGACTAAGAAGTGGAAAAAACAAGGCAACTGGCCTTCTCAACTAGTGACGCAGGGTCTGACTGTCAGGGATTCATCTTCGCAAAGGGATTCATCTGCGCACACCTTGCATAAAACCTTGACCTGCATGATTTGTCTACATTCGCAAGGGTATCGCATAAATCATGTGGCCATATGCCTACAAAAGTGACATTCAGAGTAAACTAAGTATGAGGTGTTTAATTATGCTTAATATATGGTATTTATAGCATAATCAACATATTTGTTAAATGCGTAGATTATCCTGCATATTTATTGGTAGGAAATATGCCCTGGTATATTGTAAACAATGTCTGGTGTAAACACGTGTCTTTAGCACGTAATTCACTGAACACGTGTCATTAACACACTCCTGAGGCACGTTGAGTAAACCGTCACGTATGAGAAGCTATAAAAGAAGTGCTTCTCCATCTGCCGGTGCTTGGCTTTGGTGAAATATGAGGAGTCTTCACCCGCAAGGATCGAGAAGGCGACATCGAGGAACAAAGGAACAGAGAGCCGGCACCAATGTGTTCCGCTTCTTCCGCGATCATTTAAAAAGACAGGAAATCAGCAGAAGACATCGCTTGGCAGAATAAAAGAACATCCAAGGATGCAGAAGCTGTTTGTCAGTTAAGTTAAACTCTTGTTTGAAGCCTGTTTATTGTTTGTGACATTGTGACATTGCGCTCCGATTTAATATTGGGAAAGATCAAAGACATTTCACGAACTAGTGGATATAATTGAACTTTGGAAAAGGTTATAGACATTTTATTATAGACATTTCATTATTATAGACATTTCACGAACTAGTGAATATTGTGAATTATTGTGTCTAATCCGTACATTCTAAAAAGAAAGGAGTTCATTATTGTAAAATCATACGCTAAAGAAGAATTCATTATTTAATCCTCGAGCAGTTGCTATATAAGGTAAGAAGAGGAATAGATTTCATAATTGTGTGGTTGGCAACACGTGTGTATTATTAATATCCTTTTCCATGTCTCTTCTTTATAATAGACATCCCTCTGACATTATTGTATCTTGTGCAAGGTGGTGAGAGCCATTATCTCACATAAGTTTTGCCCAGTTTGTGTAACAACGTGCGTCTTACTGGTTCTGAAGTACTTGTCGCCTCCTAAGAAAACACAAGACCTGACATAAGGTGATTTGAACTTTGGGTTTATTTCGTTTAAGGTATAATTATAGTACAAGAATCACATAGTATGTTCTTGATTTAACATATATGCCATTTGTTATTCAGCTACAGACAACAGTTACCCAGCATAAGAAACTCGGCTGGTCCAGGGGCTAGGAAGTAGCTGTGTCTTCTTTTCTCTTGTTTTATCTCTTCCAAACCCCCTTCCCTCTCGGAACACCTGCCAGAGACTCCTGTTCATCTCAGTAGTCTTGAGAGGTGTCCTGGGCGGTCAGGGAATTAATCATCGCTCCTGGAGACAGCCTGATATTCAGGTGAGTGGTCTCAAGCTAACAAAAAGCCAAGCCACAAAAACGCAGGGCTGCCTGAGCGATGGATATCACCACAGGGAATACCATGGGAGACGAAAACATTGAAGAAACCCCTTCCTTGTTAGATCTAACCAGAGCTCTTGTCAATTTGCAACAAAAAGTAGCTTCTTTAAAACAAGAAAATCAATCTTTACAAAGCGAATTGAATCGTTATAAACCGCGTACTAATCTGTGGGAAAACCCTGGAGCTAAACAAAAAACTCCAATAGTGCAACCACCACGTTTTCATTTTACCAATCAAACTTCGGTAACTTCATCGTCAGGGATCCAACCGGTGAACGTAACAGTTACCACACCAGTGCCAATTCCCTTAGCACCCCCAGAGTGCTTTTTTGGAGACTATGCCAAATATAGTATCTTTATAAACCAATGCCAATTACATTTTCTTTGCCGTCCATCAGCCTTATTTATTTATTTATTTTAAAGGTTTTATATAGCGCTGGCTAGACCCGGAGGTATCAGAGCGCTTTACAGGAGTATCAGACCATAGTTGCAGGTTACATAGTTATAAAGGTTACACAGTTATTAGAGCATGGCAACATAGTTACATGTAAGGTCGAGACAAACAATAAGGACGTATGTGTAAGGGAAAAAAGCAGGTAAGGGGAGAGATTCAGGGGAGGGGGGGTAGTAGTAGGGGAAGTAGAAAGAGAATGAAGGAGGGAAGGAGGAGGGGAGGGTGAGAGGCACAGCCTGGAAAGAGGAGGGGAGGGTGACGGGGACACAAACCGGTAGACGAGTCAAAGCTGCGTCCAAAGTCCAGTAAGCTGTGATCCCAGGGGAAGTGGTATCATTTCTCCATCTCTGTTGCGAGAGGTTCCCTTTACGCAGTGGACTCTCTCAGAGGGGTCTCTGAGACTCCAAGGCCTACATACTGGATCCTTCCCCAAAAGGGAGAGGGAGTGCTTTGGCAAGGGGTGCCATACCATACCTCAACTGTGAGTGGCTCCCTTGGCGCTGTGGACTCTCTCAGAGGGATCACTGAGACTCCAGAGTATACTTATTGGATCTTTCCCCAACAAGGGGAGAAGGAGTGCTTAGTCAAAGGGCACAAGGAACAGGGGGCAAGGCGGCGTCGCAGGCAAGGGGAGAGATTCAGGGGAGAAGGGATAGGAGCAGAGGGAGTAGACAAAGAATGAAAGAGGGAGATAGGACATTGCATAAGAAAATTTTTACATAGTTAGATCTGTTATAGTTAACAGTAAATGCTAGGGAGGAAAACGCTTAACAGGATAAAAAGATATTAGAGCATAGCATAACAGGACACACGTCATAGGAGTGGTGGAGGGTAGAGGGGAAAAGGAAAGCAGGAGAGAGGCAAGCGGACAGGGTCGGGTAGATCAGAAGGGGGAATGTACTCATGGAAAGCAGGCAGTAGAAGTAGATTGAAGAGAAGAGACAGATAGTGCCGTGAAGAGCCGTGAAAATCAATGTCCGATGTCCGGCAGGGTAGGTGGCGGCCAATGGGGTGAACCAGAGCCAGACTCCGCTTTAGCTGCATAGGACAGCTCCACCGGGCAGCGGCCAAGGGTACTCAGTCTCCGCGGTAAGTACACATGAATAAATATAGTTACAGGCCGTGGGGCATCGTCGTAGTTCCATAGAGAGGCATCAGTCCCGGTGTAATTGGAAGGCGTCAACTGCCACGTCCTCCATCCCACAGATGCAGCTAAGGTAGCGTTCTTTTTATCCTATCCAGGTGGAACAGCCGTCACATGGTCCATCCCATATATAGAAAGAGATGACCCTTTACTTCATGATTTTGATCAGTTCAAAGAAGCAATGAGGAAACTGTTCGCTCAGCACCAATTCGTGCAGGCAAGCAATAACGAGCTTCTTGATTTGCGTCAGGGCAACAAAGACTTACTTTCGTATATCACTAGCTTCAACAGGCTAATAGCTGAAACAGAATGGCCTGAATCCAAAAGAACCTCATTATTCTATTGGGGACTTCGCGATGAATTGAAAGATGTTCTCGCCCAAATTGTAGATCCTTCCAGTGATTGTACTGAATTTATAGATTTGGTTGTTCGTTTGGATAGTCGCTTAGGAGAATGCAAGGGAGAAAAGAACTGTGGCAAAAACAGCAGAGTAGTAGTGATAAAACAGGAAAAGAAAGAAACTGCTCATGTTAATCAAGATAGTGTATAACCCATGCATATTGGCAGCATTAGAGGACCACTATCTAAAGCAGATAAAGATTGACGACGTCAGTTAAAGTTATGCCTATACTTTAAGAGGGCATTTTGCTCGTGATTGTTCTTCACGACCTAACATCCCGAAAAAAGCAGTCAGACTTGTAGAAACGTCTAGTGAGGATAATGCACATTCACCATCGGAAAACTCTTGGGGCTGGTAAGAAGCGAGGCCTCCTTACCGAGCTCAATAACCAAAGTGGCCTCTTCTTTTTCGTTAGCAAATGTCAGTATTTCTCCTCCACAACATTTAACCCTGATCGTAACATTGATTTGGTCTCCCCAGATTCGTAAAGTTTTACCCATTTTACTTGATTCAGGGGCCACAGGTAATTTTCTGGATATTACACTAGCCAAAACTTTAAACATTCCAATAGTGAGTAAAAGTACTCCGGAACCTGTTAGAGCCGTTGACGGGTCAGAATTGTCTTCTGGTTTGATTCTACATCAAACCACCCCCTTGACTATGGTGTGTTCTAATGGACATACCGAGCAAATCCAATTCGATTTGATTGATACCCCAGTTTTTGGTGCCATTTTAGGGGTTCCTTGGCTCCAACTTTATAATCCTAAGATCGATTGGGTTAAGAGAACTGTCCTCTTGGATTATACATATTGTTCAAGAAAATGTTATCCTGATCAAAATATGCTTGTGACCCCTCTACATTGTACAATGACCATTGGTGCAGTAAAGTCCCTTGCCTGTACTATTCCTGACGTTTATAATGACTTTCATGATGTTTTTTCTGAAGTGCAAGCAACTCAATTGCCACCTCACCGGTCATATGACTACCGCATTGATTTGATTCTCGGGGCAGTTCTACCCTGCAGTCGAGTGTACGCTTTGTCTGAAACCAAGACCAATTATTTACGAGAGTATCTAGATGACCTTTTAGCGAAAGGTTTTTTACGGCATTCCACATCTCCCGTCAGCTCTCCATTGTTTTTTGTCCAAAAAAAAGAATCAGGAATTGCACGTGTGTATTGATTACCGCGCAATGAATAAGGTAACAATAAAAAATAGGTACCCACTCCCCTTGATACCAGACTATTGGACCAGGTACGAAGCTCCACTATCTTCACCAAACTTGATCTCCGTGGTGCTTACCATCTCATACAGGTCAAGGAAGGTGATGAGTGGAAGACGGCCTTCCGTACAAAATTTGGTCTTTTTGAGTACACAGTCATGCCCTTTGGACTCTGCAACGCTCCTGCAGCATTTCAGTTTTTTATCAACGAAGTGCTGCAGGACTTTCTGGACATCTGTGTAGTAGTCTATATAGATGATATCCTCATCTATTACTCTTCTGAAGAAGAGCATGTAACACATGTTAGGGCAGTCTTACAAAAATTGCGAGAGCACCATCTTTTTGCCAAAGGAGACAAATGCGTTTTCCACTCTGATAACATTGAATTCTTAGGATATGTAATCACACCTCATGGTATCTCCATGGATCAGTCTAAGGTGCAAGCCATCTTACAGTGGAAAGCTCCAGTATCAGTAAAAGAAGTCCAACGATTCCTGGGCTTTGCGAATATTTATCAGCGCTTTATACCCCAGTTCTCTATGGTAGTTTCTCCAATCACTCGACTCTTAAAAAAAGGGGTTTCCTTTCAGTGGACAGATGCAGCAGATAAGGCCTTTGTTCAGCTCAAGAAAGCATTTACTGAGACACCCATATTACACCATCCCGATCCATCACTACCCTTTTATGTTGAAGCTGATGCATCCACAGTGGCAGTTGGAGGAGTTCGGTCACAACGAGATCCTGAATCTGGCAGATTTCATCCTGTGGCATATTTCTCTAAGAAACTATTGCCTGCGGAACGAAATTATACTGTGGCAGAGCGAGAATTATTGGCCATCAAGCTCGCCTTTCAAGAATGGCGTCATCACCTATTAGGTGCTAGACATACTGTCACTATTTACACCGACCACCGAAATCTGCAGTTTTATCAAAATGTAAAAGCATTTACACCACAGCAACTTCGTTGGCTTCTTTTCTTTAATGAATTTGATTTCATTATAGCATATAGACCAGGTAGCCAACAACAGAAATCTGACACGTTGTCCAGAATGGGATACCCTCCTCCAGAAACGAGTAGTGATCAAGTAAAACCAATCATTCCTACAGAGAAACTAGTTGCTCTATGTGTACCACAAGAGTTTCTATCCAAGTTACAAGCTGCCCAGTCCACTGAACCCATGCCTCCCACAGTTACTAAGAAAGGGAACTTGTGGTATTATGAAAACCAATTGTATGTTCCTACTCAGGAATTATGTGACACCATACTGCAATGGAATCATGATTCAGTATTAGCAGGTCATCCGGGAGTGAAAAAGACCATAGAGTTATGTAAAAGACAGTTATGGTGGCTCACTCTAGTGTCTGACGTCAAAAACTACGTCCAAACTTGTTCTACCTGTCTTCAATCCAAGTCCTCTCACACAGCACCGGCTGGATTGCTAACTCCCATGCCTATTCCACCCTCACCTTGGCATACTGTGAGTATCAACTTTATCACCGGCCTTCCACCGTCCAATGGGTATTCCATTGTCTGGGTGGTGGTGGATTACCTAACCAAAATGGCACATCTTATCCCATTGAAAAACATGCCATCAGCGAAAGACCTTAGTGAGTTGTTCTTACAACACATAGTAAAATTACATGGACTTCCTAACGCAATCGTTTCTGACAGAGACCCACAATTTACCTCCAAGTTTTGGCGAAGTTTTTGTTCTTTAATAGGTATTGACATCCGTCTGTCCTCCGCCTATCATCCTCAAACTGATGGACAGACGGAACGCCTGAATCAGACACTAGAACAAATCCTTCGCTGTTTTATTTTCCACATGGCAAGCAGAATGGGATAAAACCTTGCCTCTGGTAGAATTTGTATATAATAATACCGAGCATACTACAACAGGGGTTTCTCCATTCTTTTGCCTTTTGGGTTATCATCCTAGAATGCTCCCCATTATTGATCCTTTACAACCAGAAACAATCCCTTCTGTGATAGAACATCACAAAAAATTGCAAGAAATACAAAAAAGTGTTCAACGACACATAGAACATCAACAACAGCAAATGAAAACACAGGCTGATAAACATTGAAAAAGCGCTCCAACATATGCTATAGGAGATCAAGTCTGGTTATCCTCAAAGAACCTACGTTTAGAGGGATCCCGTAAATTTCACACTAGGTATATTGGCCCCTTCCCAATTACCAAAATGATTAATCCTGTAACGGTGGAACTTTCCCTGCCTCACGATTTCCCTATTCATCCAGTTTTTCATGTATCCCTTGTAAAGCCATATTCAGTTAACACCCGGGCAGGTCCCCCTCCATCACCTGTAAAAGTAAATGGACAATCGGAATATGAAGTTGCAAAGATCTTAGATTCCAAACGCATACGTGGGGCGCTTTTCTAACTCATTGCCTGGAAAGGGTGTATGGACCAGAGGAGAATTCATGGGAACCGGCTTCTACCGTGCATGCCCCTCGATTAACCCAGAGATTTCATCTAGCAAATCCATCTAAGCCACGTTCCTTTGCAGGACTCTTGAGGGGGAGGACTGTCAGGGATTCATCTTTGCAAAGGGATTCATCTCCGCACACCTTGCATAAAACCTTGACCTGCATGATTTGTCTACATTCGCAAGGGTATCGCATAAATCATGTGGCCATATGCCTATAAAAGTGACATTCAGAGTAAACTAAGTATGAGGTGTTTAATTATGCTTAATATACGGTATTTATAGCATAATCAACATATTTGTTAAATGCGTAGCTTAGCCTGCATATTTATTGGTAGGAAATATGCCCCGGTATCTTGTAAACAATGTCTGGTGTAAACACGTGTCTTTAGCACGTTATTCACTGAACACGTGTCATTAACACACTCCTGAGGCACGTTGAGTAAACCGTCACGTAAGAGAAGCTATAAAAGAAGCGCTTCTCCATCTGCCGGTGCTTGGCTTTGGTGAAATGAGGAGTCTTCACCCGCAAGGATCGAGAAGGCGACATCGAGGAACAAAGGAACAGAGAGCCGGCACCAACGTGTTCCGCTTCTTCCGCGATCATTTAAAAAGACAGGAAATCAGCAGAAGACATCGCTTGGCAGAATAAAAGAACATCCAAGGATGCAGAAGCTGTTTGTCAGTTAAGTTAAACTCTTGTTTGAAGCCTGTTTATTGTTTGTGACATTGTGACATTGCGCTCCGATTTATTATTGGGAAAGATCAAAGACATTTCCCGAACTAGTGGATATAATTGAACTTTGGAAAAGGTTACAGACATTTTATTATAGACATTTCATTATTATAGACATTTCACGAACTAGTGAATATTGTGAATTATTGTGTCTAATCCGTACATTCTAAAAAGAAAGGAGTTCATTATTGTAAAATCATACGCTAAAGAAGAATTCATTATTTAATCCTCGGGCAGTTGCTATATAAGGTAAGAAGAGGAATAGATTTCATAATTGTGTGGTTGGCAACACGTGTGTATTATTAATATCCTTTTCCATGTCTCTTCTTTATAATAGACATCCCTCTGACATTATTGTATCTTGTGCAAGGTGGTGAGAGCCATTATCTCACATAAGTTTTGCCCAGTTCGTGTAACAACGTGCTTCTTACTGGTTCTGAAGTACTTGTCGCCTCCTAAGAAAACACAAGACCTGACACAAGGTGATTTGAACTTTGGATTTATTTCGTTTAAGGTATAATTATAGTACACTTATCACATAGTATGTTTTTGATTTAACATATATGCCATTTGTAATTCAGCTAAAGATAACAGTTACCCAGCATAAGAAACTCGGCCGGTCCAGGTGCTAGGAAGTAGCTGTGTCTTCTTTTCTCTTGTTTTATCTCTTCCAAACCCCCTTCCCTCTCGGAACACCTGCCAGAGACTCCTGTTCATCTCAGTAGTCTTGAGAGGTGTCCTGGGCGGTCAGGAAAGTATTCATCGCTCCTGCAGACAGCATGATATTCAGGTGAGTGGTCTCAAGCTAACAATGGAACAATATCCCCGTATCCATTAGGACCGCCCCAACGCTGCTCCATTTTAGGAAAGAGTTGAATACCCACCTATGCATTAACCATCCACATCTCAGCTAACTCTTCTATTACTTGTTGACTTTATGCTCGTCTTTGACCCTGTTTTTTCTTCACTGCATTTTGTCTAGGTCGGTCGTGCTATAGAAATCCTATATACAAACATACATATAATTTTCAAGAGTACCACTTGTAAAAAGCTGGGATGAATTTGGGCTGGCGGGTCTATGTTTTATATATGTCATGTTATAATACCTTGTACTGAAACTAGAAACCTCTTTATTGAGGCATGTCATATGTGTATCATGGGTTTATTTTACTGAAACTGTTGATGGAGGCACTGAACATTCCTTCTATGTTTTACTAGCTAAATTGTACAGGGACCACTAACAGTGTTGTGCTTTGCAGCACAGGAAAAATGAGCTGCTTTTGATACCAAGCTAATTCTCTACATCATATACCTCCTTCTTAACATAGAAACTTACTCCTCGCTTCATAAAACGTTTAGCTATCAATGTGGCACTATTAATGAGAATTGGATTGTTACAGTTCTGTTGATGTAGTATGGTTTGTCAAAAGCTCAATGAAGCCTAGTTTTGAAAATATGAGCATCCTTGTTTCAAAAAATATATAAGCGCAACATGCCCATACGTCGGCAGATGTGACAGTCATTACAAGGCTTCCTGGTGCTTACGACAAAGGATTCTAAGTTTAAAATTCCACCCCTAGTCTTTCGTAAAGTTGAACTGTTAATCCCCTTTAAAGAAATCTGTATTTCCATAGTATGTCTTTTTGTGGACTTAATACAAGTGCAAGGAATATCCTATTTTAAAAAATAGTTCCAATACCAAGGAACCAGATTTGAAGAGGTTTTTCATAAAAATAGGCAACCAGTTGCCACATTTTAGAGGAATCAGCATGTAGTGACCACTTACTGATGCTGAACAGCAGCAACTTTTGTTTTTGTCCTTCAGGGATGTAGCATAGATCACCATGCACTTCATGACTTTAACTGCACTCTGCTTTCTAAGTCATATTCATTACATGTAGTTTGAAAGTGTTGTGCCAATGCCATTTGTGACGACATTCTCCAGGTAAAAAACTTTAGAATATTTTTGAGAAATTGCTAAGTTTTCCTTAATAGGATGTCCCAAAATACTTTGAAGTCCTGTGTCTAGAGCATGGTACCTGTGATCAGGGGCATAATGCAGTGCCCTTCATCCTGTGCACTGGAGTGGGACCCTGAAGGTCCTTTTACTTGTAGGGGAGCCTCAGCCACCTATCATTTTCACCCCAAACGTCTGCCTACATAGGAGGGCCCTCTCCCTATACTCCACAGGGGTCCTCCTCAGGTTTTCCTACACCACTGGCTGCCATGTCTATTATCCCAGGATGAGAGAGGTGTTGCCCAATGCAACACAAAAGATCTCTTAGGCACACCAGCAGAGAGACACCTGGAAACCTATAGCTGTGACTGACCTGCATATGGCTGGGTCCAAACTGAAATGGCATGGTGTGCAAAAGAACAATGGATTGGGATGCACCTGAGTAATTACCAGTGTTTGAGATTAATTCAAGCATTCTATTCATCACTTTTTGTATATTTTAGTGTGTCTCCCTAAGTTGAACGAGTATGCCCAAACCTGGGTCCTGTGCACACTGTGTCACTGGAACCAAGCTATACCTGGCTGATGAATTCTAACTAGGTTGAAACTGGTCCTAGATTGCTTATACTCCGTTTCAGGGAGGGCCTGGCATGGCAGTTTGGGCTGGACTGTACCCACTGGAGCAGGGTCAAAACTGATATGCATTTGGCTGGGTCTAAACTGAGGTGGATTGTTGTGTAAAATAATGATGGATTGGGATGCAGCTTGAGTAGCTACCAGTGGCTGAGATTATTCGAGCATTCCATCCATCACTTTTTTTGCATACTACAGTGTGTTGCCCTAAGTGGGACGAGTATGCCTAGAGGTAGATCCCGTGTACACTGTGTCACTGGAGCCAAGCTGTACCTGGCTGATGAGCCCATAACTAGGGCGAAACTGGTCCTGGGTTGCTTGTGTTCTGGCTCAGGGAAGGCCTGGCAGTTTAGGCTAGACTGTTCCCTTGGGAGCAGAGTCAAGACAGATTTGGTATGGCTCGGTCCAAACTGATGCGGCATGGTGTGCAAAATACCGATGGATTAGGGTGTGGCCCGAGTAATTACCATTGGCTGATTAATTCAAGCATTCCATCCATTACTTTTTTGGATACTTTTGTTTTAAATATGGAGATGAAAGAAGTAATTTAATTTCCTGCTTTCAGTTCTTCCAAAAAACATGTCTGACAGGACATCACTTATTTATAGAGTATTCCCACGCTGCAGGAGCAGTGCAGAACTGCACAATAAAACAACTACCCATTTTTAAGGTACATTTCTAGCTAGTTTAAGATCTCATTGAACTTAGAGATGGCAGAGGCTGGAAGACCAGGGTCACTGGAAATGTCTGATTCTGTGGCATTTTCTGCATAATTATGGATTTGTCACACTTCCTCATCTTCTGCATAATTTACAGATTTTAACTAAACAAATTCTAGCTAAAACAGATCAAAAGTTACTAAAGACACTACGAAATATTCTAGAAAATGAGAGGTGAATATCTGTAAAGTTTGTGCAGGTTTGGGGGGGGCTCTGCAGGGCACAATATATGTCATGTGAAAAAAAATGAAAGTGCAAGTACACCAGTGCAATGTTTTTTTCACATGTGTAATTATACGCTATGTACAATTGCACATGGATCTGTCTTTCTATGCACATAATGGGGAATCAAAAAATGTTTCCAGGAGTACTGTTGGTAACCTGCGACTATGGCAGGCTTTGGTTTGTGACCTCAAAAAATGTCTAAGGGCCTTAGATAGTTTGGCGGTGTGGGAGCGGGACCACCCTGCTCCCACACAGCTAAACCTGTGTAAGAACCACCCGCCAGATCATTTGTTTTCTCCTGATCTGAAGGGCAGTTCTTTGGCGTTCCCAGGGCGGTGCCTATGAAATAGGCACCGCCATGGGAACGTCAAAGGCAGTACCTGCACGGCATGGACTGCTGCAGTCCATGCAGTGCAGGTACTGGTGTACATACACACTGGGGGGCACATGTTGTGCCCTTCTGTGTGCATCCACAAAGCGTGAGGCACAAAGGGGCCCTGTAGGGCCCCTTTGTATCTTCACCGCCACACTTTTCATGGCCACACTTTTCATGGCGGTCGCACCGCCATGAAAAGTGTGGCGGTGAGGAAACTCGTAAGATGCTTATCGTGCCGCAGTGGCCCCGCCAAGCATATTGCGGCCTCAAGACCACTGCACCACCGCCAGGGATTTCTGATCGCTGCTGGTTGTGGTGATCCCAGGACGGCCCAACCGCCCTGCTCATAATGGGGCGGTTGGAAGACTACCAATGCCGCGCCCCGCGAGTTTGACTCGTAATAAGCCTATAAGTCTGCACTCAAGCAACTAAGTAACCGTTCGGGTACAGATTTATGCTTTTTTAAGAAACAGACCCCTTGTTGAGTTCTCTAACGTTGCAGATATTTTTGAGAGAAAACATTTCCCTTCACTTTGCAAAGATGGTAAATTTCTGTCCTAGAAAGAACTGGGCATGCCCCACGAACAGTCACAAACCTGAGCCCATATTTACCAAAGTGTGCATGTGCACTCATGCACCTCAATGCAATTTACCTCTATGCATCATGGGCCTGATGTATCTACGGGTTTTGTTCATCTGTGCCTATTGGAAAAAGTGTTCATTCATAAGGGCCCAGGACCTTTACACTGGTTAGTAAATTGATGCTATCTTTTGTGTCACGGTGTGTCTCAAGAATACTCTTGAGAAATTTCAGTAAGTATGGGCCCTGGTTTGGTAAGTATCAAGCTCCATAGCCAGGGCCGGAAAGGCCATTTATTTCACTGGGCATTTCCCTGGAGCCACGTGGGGCCAGTTTTGAAAGCCCAGGGCAGCTCTTGGTGCCGCTGCTACTGTCCCAAGCTCCCGAGGTTTATTGCTACAGGTAAGAGGAGATTTCAAGAAAGAGAAAGAGAAGGAGGGAAGGGGAAGACAGAGAGAAAGCGATCAAAGAGGGATAAGAGAGAGAAGGCGAGAGAGAGAGAGCATGGTTGGAAAGAAAGAGCTTGAAGGAAAAGACAAAGGGAACGGGATTGGTTTGAGCATTTTTGCTAAGGCTGCTTTTGGTTCCCCAATTCGGCCATGTCCATAGCTTCATGCCTGACCCCCTTGCACTCCCGTCTCCTGAGGACGCCACACCTTGAAGCAATCTCTCAACAAACACCAATAACAAGAACGCACTCGGAATGAAAGGCGTCACTTTACTACAGCCTTATCATGGACTCATCTCATTTGCACCTGCTGCCACATGAGGCAATTGTTTGCTTGTGGCCAAGGTCTTCAGTGAATTGCATCCTCGTGGCCGGGCTCTCCGAAGGCAGGCTTTCAGGGCGGCAAGGCCCTGTGAAACATTCCTTCACTACACCCAGCGCACTGCAAACAGAAGCGAAATGCCAGCAGTGCACGGGGGTGGTTTGAAACTGAGGAGGGGGCCCGCACGTGTTGACTCTGGGATTTAGAGACTTTTCTTAGAAGAATTTCGCGTACACCTTGTAAACATATTTTCACAAGACAAACACCGGAGCCTTTTTTTGCTGATTAAAAACCCATCAACGGCGCACAACTCGCATTCAAAAGAAAATACACACGCGGTCAGAATCATTTGTTGTGCATATGACAGACACACAGTTGGGCCAAACAATGGCCGCGCAGATCCCTTTGGCGAAGATTAATGGGCCTGGCGATTCTCTGCTTGTTTGTGTGCTTTGTGTAGGCGTGTTCTTTGCGTCATTTTTAACCAGGCGATGGCATGTCGATGATTTGTGCTGTGGGGGTGCGTGCACCTGCGTGTCCCCCTGCCCTTCCGAGGGAGTACGTGGGTGATTGCTGCAAAGAGAGCATTTTACAAATACACACTTGAGTCCCAGTTTTTCAAGGAGCTCGTATCCGCTCAAGTTCTCCCGAGGTGCTCTGAAATGTTTCTCTCTGCAACAAGGGAGTCAGTCGTCAGGAAAATAAAATACCCTCCACTTGGGGCCCTATCCCAAATGACAATGAGTGAGTGAGGCGAGTGAGCTCTGCACTTGATTGTTTTCGCGAAATCCTGAAAACAGGGTGTCCAAAACGATCGTACCTTATACACCTACATTCTGAGTGGATTTGCTCATCCATCCACCCACAAACCCTCCTTTCGACCCTTTTTTCTCTCATCATATTCCATCTATCATTGTGGCCATCCGCCCCTTCATCCATCCATCCTTCTCTCCATCCATCAATCGTTACTTCTATCCATCCTTACTTCTCTCCATCAATCCATCATCCTTACTTCTTTCATCCACCCATCATTCTTACTTCAATCCACACTTCTTTCCATCATTCCACCCTTTGCCATCATTCCACCCAGCCAGGCATAATGCTCTTCAGGCCAGATTCTCCGATCAAAATCAAAGTAAGCGTAAACCATTTTAAAGGTTTTATGTTGACACACTCCTCCATGGAACCATCCCCCCTCTGCGCAAGCTGGTAAAGTGGGAAGTTCATGACTCCTTTGGATTGCAAATTTTCAGGAGAAGGTGAAGTTATTGATTTCAGCTCTACTGATGACCATTCATCTTGTAAAGTCCATTAAGATGGCTGATGCCTCTAAGATCAAACTTTCAATGGTGGCTCGATTCGGATTAGGTAGGAAAAGAGTGAGGTGTTTACTGCTCGCAATGAAGTCCATTACCAAGGTTGAGGTATTTCCTCCTTTGGTAAATACCTTCTATTTCAAGGTACTCACTTGGAAATGAGGCATAACATGAGGAATAGTTATGAAACGCACCAAAGTCTGCATGTTTGACCTTTTTTCTGGGCCTTTCCCCTGATAAATTTCAACAGATTTGAGTCACTAAAATCTGTTAAGGTAAAAGTGTGGGGTGTGATGAATATTTAGCAAAACTCAAAATTCAAATGCCTGCACAAACTACTCTTTCCAAAGGGATTGTGATTATCCTCAAACTCGAAATTAGGGCCTAAGTCTAACACCTTTATGGCAACGATAAAATAATGTGAGATCTAGATTCATCCTTAGCATCTATCTCTTGTTTTTCAAAAGTCATTACATGAAAAACAATATTTTTTAACATGGCTGTCAAATAAGTCAAAAATATTGGGAATGGTCACAGAATGTAAGATGTAGGTTCACCCCATGTGTCTGGCTGGACTGTAACTCTCTGAGAACTGTCAGTGCTATTTTTAGCTCGAGCCTGGTCAGCGCATGCGCTGCTCTGCGAGGCGTGCTGTATTCAGGTAGGGATTTGAAGCTCCGCCCACTCTCTGCCCATATTTTTCATTGGCTTGTATCATTGTCCACTATAAACTGTGGCTGTTCATTGGTCAATAGGCTTAGTAGTCCCTCCTTAGTATCGCCTTGTCTCATTTTGTAACCTCCCATGTGTCGCGTCGCGCGGCTTGTGGAACATCAAGGACGCGACAGGGTGAGTGGTGTCAATTCTTTATTGCCTGGTACACAGTTATCGGCATTCGGGCGCTGCGCTCCCCAGGGTCTGACCTCTCACCTCGAGGTCCTGCAGGCGAGTGTCCTCGTCCCCCCGCCCCTGACCGGATGTAGTGTCCGGTGTCCCCTGTTCCCCCCTGACCCTGAGCCCCAGGGTCTTAGTGCCAGCCTGTGGGCACGACATCTCCCCTTTGTTGCAAACACAGTTTCTTGCCACTTGTCCTGTCGACTCGTCACGGTGATCAGAGAGAGAGAGAGAGAGAGAGAGAGAGAGAGAGAGAGAGAGAGAGAGAGAGAGAGACATCTCTGTGAACTGGTGGTCTCTTCACATCTCTTCGATTAGTCTCTTGGTCTTTTTACATTCCCTCTTTGGTCGCTGTTCTCCGACGACTGGTGATGTATCTTCCTGCCAAATCTCTCTGGTCAGTTCCTTCTTTGGTATGTCTCCTTCTTCTTCCGTTTTCACCTCCTTGAAGTGGGAGCTGTTTCTTGTGACCTGGTGCTGGCCGGCTGTAGCTGTAATCATGGTCCCGTTCACTTTCACCACCTTCAGCGGATCCTTTGCGAACGCGCTGTCTGACTTCCTCACCTGCCGTTGTTTCACGAGCACCATGTCTCCTTCCTCTAGCTCGTGAGGCATTGCACGTCTTCTTTGATCAGCGTATTCTTTCATTTTTGCTTTCTGTCCCTTATCTCTGATGACGACGTCCTCCTGGTCTGTTTTTTTTTTTTCTTTTGTCTGCGGCAGTCTTGTCCTGCTCACTCGCCCTAGTACTAGTTCAGCGGGGCATCTCCCCGTGGAGCTGTGTGGTGTGTTTCGATAGTCCCTCAGTACCTGGCACAGGGCTTGTCCGATCGATACTTGTGTTAGCTTTGCTCTTTGCACCGCCTTTTGATTGTTCCCATGAACCGCTCAGCCATCCCATTTGCTTGTGGCCACAGTGGCGTTATTCGTCTGTGATTTATGCCTAGGTATGCCATGAACCTTTTGAATTCCTCCCTGAGAATGGTGGTCCATTGTCTGTTTTCAATGTCTGTGGCGAGCCCCATGCAGCAAAAATGTCGTCCAACACTGGTAGCGTAGCGTTCTGCCGACGTTGATGACACTGGCGTTACTAAGGGGAATCTTGAGTATTCGTCTATCACGACCAGAAAATAGCTTCCTGTTTCTAATGGCCCGTAGAAATCTGCTGCCAGCTCGGTCCACACCGCCTGTGGTAGCGGAGACATTTGCAATGGTTCTGGTTTGGACGGTGGTCCTATTATTTGACATACGTGGCACTTTGTCACCATCTCTTCCACCATGCTGTCAAGTCCCGGGAACCACACTTTTCTCGCAGCATCTTTTTTGTCGCTACCATGCCTCGGTGTGACTCGTGTGCCAACTCCACTGTTCTCAGTCTTAGCGTTTGGGGCATCACTATTCTTGTGCCCCTCATTATTGTTCCGTTTTCGCATTCTGACAGTTCCTCATTTATTCTTTTCAGTGCCAGCAGTTCTTCTTTGTCTATTCCTCTTCCTACGTGCATGTTGTTGTTTACATGCCTCCATCGTTGCGCCCTGTTGATCCTCATTGCCTCCTGCATGGTGGCGTCCTGTTTCGTTTCTTTATTTAGTTCACTCTCTGTTATTGTTGCCGGTGTGCTTAGTTTCAGTGCGAAGTTCAGGTACTCTTCTGCCATTGTGGTTGCTTGAGAGTTTTGTGGCAGGGGTGCCTTGACACATAGTCTGCTGGGTTTTGCTCTTTTCCAGGCTTGTGAATGATTTTGAAGTTGTAGTCCATCAGTCTGATTCCCCACCTTTCTATTCTTGGCGGTATCTTTGCATTCGGGTTGCCATATATTGTTATCAGGGCCTGATGGTCAGTCACGATTGTGAATGGTTTCCCGTATACGAACATGTGGTAGTGTTCACAGGCCCATACTACTGCCAGACTCTCCTTTTCTGGTTGTGAATATCCTTTCTCGACGTCTGTCAGACTCTTGCTCCCATACGCAACGATGTGTCTTGGGGAATCTCTCCCAAGTTGATGTTGTGCTAGAATTGCTCCCAAGCCCACGGGGCTTGCATCCACTGTCAGCTCTGTGCATAAGTCCGGGTCGAAGTAGGCCAGATGATCCACTGCTGTCGCTGCCTTTCTTATCTCTTCAAACCCTTTGTCACACTCGCTGGTCCATTGAAACTTATGTCCTTGTTTCGTCAGCTCTCTCAGTGGCGCGCTGACAGTGGCGAAATCCTTAATGTAGCGTGCGCAGTAACTTGCCAACCCCAGAAATGACCTCACTTCTGCCACATCAGTCGGTTTCTTTGCCTTTTCCAGTGTTTCTACCTTGCTGCGGTCTGGCCGCATTCCTTTTTGGAAAAATGTGACCGAAAAACACTAGCTCATTCCGCCCCAGTTCGCACTTTTCTTCATTTAATGTTAGGCCTGCTTTTTCTAGATGTGAGCATACCTCTCTTAACGCCGTGTCATGTTCTTCGTCCGACTTGCCGAACACTAGGATATCGTCACTGTAATTTAGGCTGTTCTTGACCGGTCTGATGACTTGACGAATTGTCTCCTGGAATATTTCTGCGGCCGATGAGATCCCGAAGCTCAAACGTTTGTATCTAAATAGTCCTAGGTGGGTGGAGAACGTCGTGATGTATCGGGACTGTGGGTCTAGTTCAAGTTGGTGGTACCCCTTGCAGAGATCCAGTTTTGAGAATCTTCTCGTGCCTGTGAGACAGCTGATCATGTCGTCTAGATGTGGGCCTGGGTGTCGCTCACGTTCAATCGCCTTGTTTGGGATCCTCATGTCCACACATATTCTTATCTTTGATTTGTCCTTTTTGGGACGGCCACAATGGGTGACACCCATGGTGTCGGCCCATCTGCTCGTTCTATGATGTCCTGTCTCATCAGGGCCTCTAGTTCTTCCTCAACTTGTGGCTGTAGGTGTATGGGTACCCTTCTGTGATGTTGCGCAACTGGTCTTATCGTTTCGTCTATGTGCAACGTGATCTGCCGTCCTTTCAGCTTCCCTAGTCCTTCTATCAGTTTGGGGTATTCTTTTAGAATGTTTTTCTCTTCTGACATCTGATACGTCATTTCCATCAGCCCCATCACTTGTGCCGTGACGTTGCTCAACAAGCATGGCGCTGGCATGTCTCCTTTGAGCACATGTATCTGTTCCGCTAGCCTTTGATCTTTGTATCGTAATTCCTCTTTGAATTTCCCCAAGTTGATCACTGGTCGCTTTGCCCCCATGTGAATACTTTCACTCTGGATGGCTTTAGAGTCGGCTTCACTTTCATTTTCTCATATTCAGAGACGCACATGATATTGCACGTTGCGCCGCTGTCCAACACAAACGTGGTATCGTGTGGCCCCACTTTTATTTTTACGGACTCCGTTCTCTTTATCTTCTTCTTGTCCACCAGGCATATTGTTTCATCTCGCTCTTCTTCGTCTTCTTCTGAGTCTGTGTTGACCTCTGTCATGAGGTATAACCGCCCCGTTTGCGAAGTCTTGTCTTCTTCACCCTCTTCCCCTGATTCTGCGGACGAATTCCTCACCTCAGTCTCGACATGCCTGATGTGTCTGTGTGTCGGCATCCTCCCTCTGCTTGTTCTTCCACGGTCATTTCTGAACTGTGCCCCTTGACATACACTTGCGTAATGGTCTCGTCCGTTGCATTTTCGGCACGTCTGGCCAAATGCTGGGCATGGCCCTCGGTGTGGGAACTCTAGTCCGCATCTGTAGCACGTTCCTTCTTGCTGCTTCTTCCCAGTCTGGCCGCCTCTGTCTTGTCTCCAGTTTCCTGTTTTGTTGTTGCTTGCCATCCGATTAATTTGTTCTCCACCTCTTCCTTTTCCACGTTCCATTTCTTTCGCGTGTGTTGTGGCTCTTGCTTCCGCTCTTCCTAGTGCAAGGATGTTCTCCAGCGCTATCGGTTCTTTAAGTATTCTTGTTCGGAAGTCTATGTCCCGACAGCCTGCGATGATTAGTAGTCGAATGGCCTGCTCGTTGTCGAATTTATCAAATTCACAGTGAGTCACTAGTTTCCTTAGCCTTGTTGCAAAGTCATCTAGTGACTCCTCGGCCTGTTGGAAGGAAATCATGAAGCTGTACCTCTCAAAATCAGTGTTTCGTTGCGGATCAAACTTATTCGTCAGGCACTTTGTTAATTTGTCGTAGGTGTCAGTGTCTGCAGTTGGCAGTGTCACTAGTAGGTCTTCGATCTCGTCGCCCACTAGGTTTATGAACAGTCCCCGTTTTTTGGCCTCTATGACATCTGTTGCTTCAACGTAATTTTCAAAACGTCTGAGCCATTTCTCCCATCTTATCCCAGTTTGTGGTTCAGATAGGCTAAACGGCAGTGGTCTCCTGTATTGCGCACTTTGTTTCTGGTCTGCCATTGCTCCTTGTATTCCTTTGTTCTGTTGCCTTTATTTTCTTTATTTCGTCTTTGATGTCTTTTAATCTATTTACTGTCTGTTTCTTCGTTCTCCTTATGCCTTATCTTTGTTGTTATTTTAGTTGTCTTTTCTTTGTGCCCTTTTGAATTCTTCTCGTTTTCCTTTATTTCTTTCCTCTTGTCTCTTTTTCTCTTTTATTTCCTTTACTAGTGCTTGTTGTGCACTTTTGCCTCTTTTTCTTTTGAAATTCTGCCCTTTTCTGGTCAGATCGATTTTTCCTGGCCTTGCAATGGCCGCCGAGTCACTCTTGCTTCCGATTGGCTTATTCGCCTGATTCTAAGATGGCCGCCGATAATCTCGGGCGATTTCGCGGCCAATGGAAACTCTGCCTGACTTCAAAATGGCCGCCGAGTCTTTTCCGCTCGCTGATTGGCCCTCTCGCCTGACTGTGCAATGGCCGCCGAGACTCTCGCGAGAGCTCGCGGCAAATTCTATGTCTTCACTCTTTTAGTTACGGCGCTTACCGGTGCAGGCAGTCTTTCCTCGCAGCGGCCGGGGTGGGCTCCCGCGTCGCTGCGCTCCGTTTTCTTTTCTTGTGTGGGCACGACAGAGGATCCTTTTCGCCGAGCCGTGCAGGCTCACGGAGGTCACGATCCTACCTCGTCGCCAGTTGTCGCGTCGCGCGGCTTGTGGAACATCAAGGACGCGACAGGGTGAGTGGTGTCAATTCTTTATTGCCTGGTACACAGTTATCGGCATTCGGGCGCTGCGCTCCCCAGGGTCTGACCTCTCACCTCGAGGTCCTGCAGGCGAGTGTCCTCGTCCCCCCGCCCCTGACCGGATGTAGTGTCCGGTGTCCCCTGTTCCCCCCTGACCCTGAGCCCCAGGGTCTTAGTGCCAGCCTGTGGGCACGACACCATGGCGACACCGCCTGTTACGAGTGTTGTTACTCGGTAGGCTTTAATTACAGCCTCCGAGCACTATTTTTTCAAATAGCAATAGGTCTCGCATTTGCAAGAGTTTAAGCTATTGGCATTGTAAATTACAGTGCCTTATATTTTCTGTTTTAAAAACAATACATAAATAAAAGGCATTGTCATTTACAATGCCAATAGCTCAAACTCTCGTAAATTTGAGACCTGTTGCATTGCAAATGCGTATTTATTTTCCATGTTTCTACTCCAACCCTCTGCAGTGACCTATGAGACATATAGCACATCATAAACCACCCAAATCAATAAATACATACAAATGCGAATCAAAAAAATTCAAAAAGAAAGCTTGTTGCTCTACCTAGGAGACACACTCGATTAAAAAAAAGTAGAGCAAAATTAAATATATTGGCAATGAAACAACTTCTGACAGAGATTTCATTGCAGTGCGTGGAAGTGATGTGGTTGAAAGAGTGTGTGCTGTTTAGTGGCTTATGTTGGTAGTGTTTTGATGCCATTCGTGAAGACCATAGTTATGCTGTTATCATGTTTAATTTGCAGCACCTATTTGGTGTAGGGTGTCCAGGCGTCACGGATTTGCCAGGACAGTCCCGGTGTTTCACCAACTGTTCCGGCAGATTTTGAGAAATTTAGGTCATGTTCCATTTTTTAAGAGAAGATGGACTGAAAACATGGGGAGGCAGGTGTTTATGTGCTCAGAGGCAGGACGAGTTAGCAGATATTCGCGGCGCACTTTAAATAACACCCATGCGGCTGGTTTTAAAAGTGGCTTTTCATTTAGTTCCTTAATGCTTCATTGTCTGTGTTTCTATGTTGATGCGCCTTGTCATTTAAGTCATGTTGTGCCCCTCGGCTCATGTAAAAGTGTAATCCTTCATCTATGTTCGCTAAATGTCCTGGTTTTTGGTTTTTAACATCTGGTCGCCCTAATTGTGTGGCACTCCTAAACTGTCGAGATGGCCATGCCTTCTTTTTTTAACATCTTCCATAGACGGGTGTCATCCCCACCACCAGGTGGCGCCCTGCTCGCAAACTGAAGTAGGAGTGGCAGTATCTAGAGTACTACTGCTAAGCTTAGCCTGGCCCGGCAGACCTGTTCCTTCAGCTCGTGAATGGATGGGTGTAAAATGTGAGCCGGCAGGATTACAGACTAATGCGCCCCCTGCTACAGACCGCACTTGGGTTACTCCATGAAATGTGGCGGGAGGTAACTGAAAGTTTTATGTGAATTGGTCGGAACGCCACATACAAGTACAGTGTCCGCGCTTCTATGTTTCCAAACGCCTCGCCGTCTTACTACTGTCTGCGCAGCCCACTGGCGACCAGATCGGATGCATTGCTAGCTGTGTTTCTTGTTAAAAGAGTATATCTGATTCCAAAATGTGCGTAGGAGGGGAGTGGCTTTTACTGGAAATGAAGCCCGCCCAAAGGTTTGCTCCTATTGCTGCTCGGGCCTCTAAGGCACGGTGCATTGATTTTCATCCGTGCACAGCGAGCAACAATATCCCAGCGAGCGGCTGTAATAGGAAACCGCTGCATGCTTATCCCCGCGGTTATATTTAGAAAGGGCTACAGACATACTGTACTATGGAATAAAATTAACTTCCACTAGGCCCCGGAGAGTTTACATTCGCACTCGGCCCTGCCAGCAGTGTCCACTGCATCCTATCTACAGATTTTAAGGAAATTTGAAAGCTGTGACGCACTCGAGCTATTCGAACAAACGAGTATACTCGATTTAACGAAGACACTGCTTTGCTTTCTGAATATTTTTCTACCTAATATAAAATAATTTTTCTATGGAATATAATATATTCTGCTGTTGGTGAGTTTTACCTTTGGGAAAATAACTCGATACCGTGCCCAAAAATGCATATGCTGTGTTATTTGCTTTACTGGAATCTTCCATCATCATATGCATTTTTATTTGGGTAGGCCCTTGAACGTTTTTTTGTTCTATTTGCTAGTTTTGTGCTTCTGCATACAAACATAAACATTGCACGAGGAAATGGCTGGATTTAGGGGTTATTTAGGAATGCAATTAATCACACGGGGTGACCTTGCTCTGTAAATCATTTTGTTGATGCCTAACTACACTACGCCACGATGGTAGAATGTTATGTGCGAATCAAAAGTGGCAGGGGGTGGGTGTTCCACAGCAGAATTTTCCATAGTAAATTTGGGAACACCCACAAATTCGCGAGTGTGTGGGTATTTTCAAACTCATCTATGACAGCTTCCCATCTTGGAAATGAGCAGACGTGTTCCAACCAAGCACAGGAGTAAATCCCTTTCTAGGGTGGGAAGAGGAATGGAACACCCCCAAAATTGCTAGGGGTGTAGAAGTGATTTTTCCACCAGGTTAAATATTGTTCCAGTGGAGAAAAAAAAGTGATGTTACACAGACAATGGTATTTCATCACAGGTAATTGTACAACACTTAAAATTTTGAAGGTGGAAATGGATAGGTTCAGGCGAAAACTCACAAAAAATGTTCTTGAAGTACACCTCGATATTAATTTGTGACTGGAAATTATTGTGACTACCCAAAAGTCATCTATCTGCATCCAAGTGAAGGTGTGACTTTGTGAGTGTAGCTTTATGATTTGTTTATTTGAATTGCTCCCCTAACATTTCACAACAGATAAAAGAAGTCAAGCCCTTCCAGTCCATTGGCTCCCTTCTAAGTCC
The DNA here is from genome assembly GCA_963921515.1 of Calotriton arnoldi. Lineage (NCBI taxonomy): Eukaryota > Metazoa > Chordata > Amphibia > Caudata > Salamandridae > Calotriton > Calotriton arnoldi. Next base: position 2,712,960 of record CAWUFW010000862.1, read on the forward strand.
TAAGTATTACCCAGGTGGTTGTGTTTACTTTTCCTCTAAGGAAACACAAGGAGTTGATGGAGGGAGTGCTGAAATTTTTCAGACACTCACCCCGAGTCACAAATCTGGGTTAAATCCATCATCGTTCTTTAGCTCACTTCGCCACCCCAGTTCAGACCCAGCCATATGCAAATCAGTCTTGACCCTATTACTCATGGGAACAGTCCAGCCCGAACTGCCAAGCCAGGTCTTGCCTGAACCGGAAACAAGCATCCTGGGACCAGTTTTGGGGTAACACCCCAAATCAGCCAGGCTAGCTTGAATACAGTGGCAAAGTGAGCAAGGGACCCACATCTGGGCGTACCCTGCCAGCTTAGGGGGAACACAGCAAACACAAGGAGCTGATGGACGGAGCGCTGAAACCTTTTACTCACTCCCAGTCACAGATCTGGGTTGAATCCATCATTGTTCTTTTGCTCACTTCGCCACCCCAGTTCAGAACCAGCCATATGCAAATGAGCCTTGACTCTATTCCTCATGGGCACAGTCCAGCCCGAACTGCCAAGCCAGGTCTTCCCTGGACTGGAAACATAACCCTGGGATCGGTTTCAGGGTAACACCCCTCATCAGCCAGGCTAGCTTGAATCCAGTGGCAAAGTGAGCGAAGGACCCACATCTCCTTGTTTGCTTTACTTTTCCTCTAAGACATTTTACAGACTTTTCACTAAAACAATTCCTTTTCTAAACATAAGAGGAAACAGCCATGGCCCGTGCAGGTAAGAGCAGTGGGGCGGTGGAGGGAGGGGGGATTTGACAGACGGCAACAAGGGAAAATTAAATAAATAATTCATTTTCACTCGTCTATCGAACTCCCCCCCCCCCACCCATCCCCACCGCTCTTACATGCACAGGCCGTGGCTGGGAAACAAGGTCAAAAACATACAAAATAATACAGAAATTAGCAAGCATTGTGTATTATACTTTGTAGGCATGTAAGAAATTTAGGAAATCGACTTTTGCCAAGTTTATGAATAAAAAAGAAAATTACAAACTTCACTGAGGTGGCGAAGTTGTAAAACAGCAAGTGGAAGAATCCTAAAAAAATAGGTTTTGGGAGGACCAAAAACCCTCTTGCAAAACCTATTTTTTGCAGTGGAATTAATCCACAAAAAAGCTTTAGGTAAACAAATGTGTAAAAATCCATTTTTTTAGGAAATTGTGCAATTAGGCAAAGTTTTAGAATTGTATCACACTCTAGAACGTTGGGAATTTTGTTACATTTTAAAACATCAGTGAGAGAATTATACTTTCACGTTCCCCTATCCTTCTCAGTAGCTGCATTTGTCTGTCGACTGTGGTGGCACAAAGCAGAGCACGTGCACATATCCGAGTAACATTACATTTGTTTCTATTGGTAGAGTCATTACAGACAAATACCAATTACAGCGTACAGCTGCCATTGACCCATAATATGACATGCAGATGTATGATCCATTTTCTGGATGCAATAATAACATAGTTGTTCTGGATAAAGTCATCCAAAGTACATTTAGTCAACAAAATGATCCCAGATATTAAAGAAATCCCTGGGTCCTATACCGCTTCTTAGTCCGCATGATGATCATGCTAAGAAGTGTCCCAGTTGAAGGGATATTTATGCCACAGTACAAAGCCTGGGGACCCAGCAGCTTCAGTCTTAGGGCCATATGTACTAAAAGTGTAGTTGCAAAAAGTTGTTGCAACACTGACTTTTTGTCGACCAGTTTTTAATTTAACCATGCTACCTATGCATGCATAGATCTTATCGTAAAATCTCCAGTCAAAGTGGGGCGCAGAACCAATTTCCTGGTGAATACAAATTAAGCAGGTCATTGCATGCAAACCCTCTGAATAGTTACATACACAGGGATGGTGTCCTGTAAGGCATAGCAGATCACCATCCCTGGGTTTGCATTCCCAAATAGGAAATATTTGTTTATGGTTCAATTCTTTTATTAGAAAGTATCAAGAAAACAGTGGCAACATCAATCCCTGAGCTTTCTTGGGCTATGCAAGCCCCTAGCAATGTGAACAGAGCAATGTAGATGTCAATATGGACCACAAACCCAATCCCTACCCTCCCCCCAACCCCTTCCACTCACTTCAAGGTTAGAGAGTAAAGTCTGCGGTGTCTGCCAGAGGCTTAGTGCTACTCAGAAGACGGCTGTGAGGCTATGTCGGGCAAGCGTAGAAGGCGGAGATATATAGGGCAAGTAAGTTCACAGAAATCTTGGGAGAGTAGGGGCAAAAAAGGAAGCCATAAGTGTCTGAATGCAAATCCCTGACCCGCCAGTGAGAGCGTTATCTTTTCCATGCCTAAGATGTGCCATAGCCTATGGAGCCAGCCAGTGTGGGAAGGCGTCTGTGGAGTGCCCCAGTGCGTGAGAATATTCTGCATGGCAGCTCCTAGTGCTCACCCAATTTGTTGTCCTCTTCTAGATTTCAGGAGGTATGTTAGCGGATTTGAAAGGCCAAGGATTATGTATGCGGGAAATCGAGGCAGTTGGGTGTCTAGGTGGGTGTCTATTTCATCGAGCACTTGCGACCAGTATTGCTGTAGCCGCGGGCAGTCCCATAAAATATGTACTAATGTTCCCGGTGATCCACAACCCCGCCAGCAGTCTGCGCTCTGTGTTGGGAAAGCCTTGTGTTTCCAAGCCGGGGTATAATACCAGTACATGGCAATTTCTGTGAGTGTTTTAGTAAGTGCTACGTTACTGGCAGTGTGCCTGGCTCTGTGATATATTCCCTCCTACTCTTTGCTACCCAGTTGCCTTCCTAGATCTTTCTCCCACCTGTCCCGGCCTGCATTGTATATATGTTTGGTCCGTGTGTTTAGAAGTGCATATATTTCTGAAATCAGTTTCTTATCCGAGGTTTTAGTGAGAAGCCATTTTTCATATTGGGTGAGGTATCGCTGCGCGTTGGACTTATTTTGTGGATGTAGTGTCCAGTGTCGGAGATGCAGATATTGAAGGCGCTCCGACTCAGGGATGCCATAGTATAGGCGGATTTGGAGAACGAGAGCATCCCCTCTTCATAAACAAATGGCCCATTGAGCGGCACTCTGATGGCTGCCACTTTGCAAACCTCGTGTCTCCCACCCCTAGGGCGAAATCTGGGTTGTCCAGTAACGGAGTCAGGGGGGAAGGGAATGTGGTCAGGCCATACTGGGTGCTAGTCTGGTCCCATACCACCATTGTTGCCTGTGTAATAGGAGACAGGTAAAGATTCCGCGGTCTGTGCAGTCTCTTCAGGAAGAGGATCTTTGATAGGGATGTACCAGCCACTGCTCTGTCTTGGAATAACCAGTGTTTCTCCGATTCAGCGCGGTTCCATTTCATTAAGTAGCACAGTTGCGCTGCCCGGTAGTATAGTGGGAGGTCGGGGATCCCAAGACCACCTTCGCTAGGGGGAAGAAAGCTGTTGGCTTTCTTCGTACGGAGTCTCCATCCCTGCCATATGAATTGCAATAGCTCTGTCTGTAGCTTAGGAATCATACCTGCGGGCGGCTGCAAGGGAAGGTCTGGAAGAGGTATAGAATCTTTGGATGATAGTTGCTACTCTGCTTAGCCATGAAATCTGGTGGTGTTTCCACCATTGTAAGTCATTGCGAAATTGCCTTAGCAGCTTACGATAGTTAATGGCGACTTTTGTCTGCGTGGTGGATGCTAAATTGATCCCCAGGTATGGGATGTTACTGGTCGACCACTGGATGGGGTGTTGCCTCCTCTGTTGATCCACCATCTGAGGAGGGAGAGAGAGGCTAAATGCCAGTGATTTCTCAACATTGACCTTAAAGCCAGAAGCCCTGCCAAAAACCTCCAATTCCCCTAGGAAGGCTGCTAGGGCTGTGTCGGGTTTGTTGAGAGTCACTAGGACATTGTCCGCATAAAGGCTTATGGTGTGTTGGTCGCTCCCAAAAGGCACTTCGGTGATGTCAGGGTTGTTCCGAACCCTGTGAGCCAGAGGCTCCATGTAGAGGGTGAAAAACAGGGGCGACAATGGGCACCCCTGTCTTGTACCCCTACTTATCGGAAAGGAAGCAGAGTTGTAGCTATTGACCCTGACTGTCGCCGTAGGGAGGCGGTAACAGTTTAGGATCTGGGCGCTACCACAGGGCAGAAGTTCTTATAGAAGGCCGATGTGAAGCTGTCAGGGCCTGGGGACTTCGCCAGTTTCAGCCGGGAGATTGCTGAGATAACTTCCTTGATGCGGATCTCTCCGTCCAACTTTTCAGCTTGCTCTGGGGATAGAGAGGACGTCTGCCCCCCTTACAGGTATTGACTGCAGTCAGAGCTAATCAGGGATTGGCTTGAGTATAAGTTTGAGTAAAATTCTTTGAAAGCATTAGCTATGTCTTTATCGTCCGTCACCAGGTTCCCCCGCGTGTATATCGATTGGGTCCCTTGTTTCTGCCGGTGGACTCGGAGTTTATGAGCTAAGAGCCGTCCGCACTTATCCCCTCCACATAGAAGGAATGGCGCAGCCGGAGGGCTGCCTATTCCGCCCGGTCTAAGTCTATTGCCTCCAGCTGCGAGCGCAGCGTGGATAACTGGCGCCATATTCTTGGGGCCCCTGTGCACTGGTGAATACGCTCTAGTTCCTTGATTTGCTGAGAGAGACCTTCCCTTTTCTTCCTCCGTATTTTGTTGTCTGCTGCTAAGATCGCAATGACTTTGCTTCGTATTACTGTTTTGAGCGCCTCCTATAGTACCACTATGCGCACTCGGGGATGTCATTATGTGATAGATAGCCCTCGATGGATTGTTTGATCTGTGCAACTGCCTCGGGGCGCTGCAACAGTGTGTCTCTTAAACGCCATGGATGGGAGGGATGCTCCAACGGTGGGAGAGACAGTGAGATTGATACCGCCGCGTGGTCCGAGAGTGCCGCTGTAAGGATCTCCGACTCAGTCATGAGTGCGTGTATGTCCTTTGTACCTAGGAGATAATCCAATCTAGCGTATGTACGTTAGTGAAAAAGGAGGATTCGCTGGTCTGAGGAATAGAGACCCTCCAGAGATCTATTAGTCCCAACTCCCTCAACCAGGTGTGGCCCTCCCCAGACAGTGCGCCTGCCTGCCCATGCCGCTGTGCTGATCTATCTAACGAATTATCGAACACTAGTTTGAGGTCCCCCCCCCCCGTAACACTCTGCGTTCGCCGGTAGACATGGCCTCTGACAACGCTGTTCGCAGGAATTTCTCCTGCCACTCGTTTGGGGCGTAAACGGACCCCACCACTATTACCTGGCTGCCCAGTGAGAACAGTAGGTAAGGAGCCTGCCTTTTGATTTCAGCCTCCTTATGGACCACCTTTCCTCTGAAGGCGTGAGACACTAGTAAGGCCACACCTGCCGTCTTTGTAGGGCTCGAGGAAAAAAAAAGTGATGTGGTAAGGCATGTGATCTGAGGCGTTGGCAATCTCTGGCTAATTAGTGTGTCTCTTGTAAAAGGCAAATATCTGCTCTCGAGTTTTCCAGATAAGAAAGTACTGCCTTGCGCTTCCCTGGGTTGTTAAGCCCCCTCACCTAGAGGGTGAGGATTTTCAGTGGGGAGGACTGCATTTGTATGGGAAAAAGGTAAAGGTGCTGTGAATGCCCCCTGTTCCAAAGGCCCAGAAAACCCTCTCTCCATTGCTAAGCGTTTCCTGTCTAATCCGTGAGCGTGTCATTTTGTGCAACATAGAAGTGAGTGGAGTACCCAACAAAAAACCCCTACCAACTCTAAAAAGGAATTAAGTAGAAAAATAAAGAAAACGTCTAATGTCAGTCCTGCAGCCCAACAGGACCGCCAGGCTAAGTACTTGGGGACCACAGTGTGGGATCCTTCTTGACCGTCTGTAGGTTCTCCCTGAGTGTCGAGAACAGTGACTCAAGGAAAGTGCGTGTCACGGGTTCCTCTGACGAGTGCTCAACCTGACACCGGTGGGCCTCCGCCCCTGAGGGTGCGTAGAAGTGAGATTCCTATCAGTCTCACTGGTGCAGGGACACCCTTTGTCTACGGGTTCACAAATGAGGATCAACACTGGAGTGGAAACAAAATACAAGTTTATTTCACTCATGAGAGGAGTCCCATCATTCAGACACTGCAAGTGCCCGAGGGAGGGAACTGATAAGCACAAGTTCAAGCACGGCATTTATACAGTTTGGTGCCTCGTGAAACACATTGGAAACCACTTCGTCATGATGAAATGCAGACTGCTAACTCCTGATAAACCCCTACCCACGTCATCTTTGTAGATAGGTGAAAAGAAGATGCAGGGTGAGAGTTTATATCTTCTTTAATGCCAACAAGACAGGAGCAACGATGTATAGCCACATCCAGTATCCCGCACCAACTGCCCTCTCTCTCCTAACATTCCAGAACTTCCCTAGGTGGAAGTTCCGGGACGAGATCGTCATAGATACAACCCAACACATCTTCCCCCTATACAAATGAATAACATAGGAAAACAATTTAATTACAAGAATTCATGACAAAAGAACAATATCATGGAACCGTGAAATAGCAGGTAAAAGAATATAACATATCACAGAAAGATTATTAATACATAACATAATCATGAAACTTACTGGGTGACCTTGTAGGTCGGGTATAAGGTTTACGGATGTGAGGACCATGACATGTGCTATTATGGTTGGAGCAAGTTGCATGGGGAAATTTAGAAACAGAGATTTTACTCTTATTCCACCATTTTCCATCTTCCAGTTGTACAGCACTTTTGTTAGACCTCACTACAAGCTTGGGATCAGAGAATTTAGACAAACCTTTGGGCAAGATTCGGGAACACTTGACTCTGACAAAATCTCCTACATTTACCTTAAGTTCTCTTGTACAAGGTTGAATGTACTTCTTTTGAGCTTCAGCTCTTTTCTTACTTACATCCTGTATTTTGGCTGTCGGTAAATTAAACGCACCCATCCATCTCCTTAACAGTTTTGAAGAAGCAATGCGGCCTCTAAGTAAAATAAATGGAGAAACTTCTGTGTCAGAGTTAGGAGTAGTGCGTACAGCCCACAACAGGTTTTTAGCTCATACTTGCAATTCAAATTACTAGCCTTTGACAGTTGAACATTGTCCTTAATCACCCTATTAAACCTCTCAACAAGGCCATTACTCCTGGGATGATAGAGAGAGGTTTTGGTGTGTTTGATGTCCATAAAACGTATACATTTTTCAAATTCTGAAGAAGTAAATTGGCAGCTGTTGTCAGATACAATTTCATCAGGGATGCCCTCCCTAGCAAAAAGAGACTCAAGAAATTCTATAATACAAGAAGTTGTGGGCACCTTCACAAATTTCAACTCTGGCCAGCGGCTGTAGTAATCTATGAGAACAATACCATATTCAGGAACACCACAATGGGATAATGTTAAGGGACCAATGAGGTCAATGGCCAATTTAGACCAGGGTTTTGAAGGAACATCAACAGCTTGAACTGGGCTGGGAACCGTTACTTGAGACTTGTCACTAATCGCACAGTGGAAACAATCACTAACAAAATGTTCTACATGTTTGTCAAGACCTGGCCACCAGAATTGCTCCCTGACTCTCCTCTTCATGGCACGCATGCCAATATGTCCCTCATGGGCTAGGGTAAGTATTTTATTCCTCATGCTTGCGGGAACCACAAGTGAAGAAGATCGATACAAAAAAACATTAATTATTGAAAGTTCGTCAAAAACATGTTTAAATTTTCCAATGGATTCGTCAAAGGAATACTCCCTACTTATATCCACAGATGTGGATATAAGCATCTCTCCACTCACTTTCTGAGATAGCACCACAAGATTCAGAAATAGCATAACAAAATACATCATCTGCAATTGTGTCCTCACAGTCATTTGTGTCATTGACACTAGGCAATCTAGATAAACAATCTGCCAAAATATTCCGTATTCCAGGAACATACTCAATTACAAAATTATGTTCTAATAATCTATACTGCCATTTTGCAATACGGGGCGTTGCCTTTTATCCCCCTCTTGTGGTGAAAAGTTGGACTAAAGGTTTATGATCCACCCTTACAGTGAATTTTGAACCCCACAGGTAGTGTTTAAAATGAACAATGCCCCACCAACTTGCTAAGGCCTCTCGTTCTATTACAGAATAGGTGGCTTCGGCACCCTTGAGACCCCTAGACGCAAACGCTACCACCTCATCTCTACCATTTCTGCGCTGCATTAGGACAGCGCCAAGACCTTTCTGACTCGCGTCTGTCATTATTATGGTGTGGTCATTAATGTCAAAAGGCTTGAGGGGAATGGCAGGTGCAATTTCATTCTTAATTAGTTGGAATTCTTTGATGCATTCTTCGCACCATTTAAAAATGACGTTTTTCGGGGGCGTGGTCACGCGCCGAGACAAGATGGCGGCTTTGACGTGAGCTCCGCGGACGCGGAGCTTTCTTCTCTATTATTCATGCCGTATTTCTGAGAGTTGGCAGGAACGGCGAAGAGATTTGGGCAGCAGAAGTGTCGGAGCGGCGGATGGAGCCGTTCCGACTCTGATTTAACTTCTTGTGTGCCCCCTCGGCTGCGGCGGTGATTTTCCCTCTAAAACGAGAGTGGCCGCCATTTTGTGATGCCGCTCACCTCGATGTATTCCATTTGAGGCAGGAGCTGTTAGAGGATTTGGAAGACGGCGGTGTCGGAGAGACGGATGGAGCCGCTCTGAATTTGATCTGCCTCCCTGTGTGTCCCTGTAGCTGGTGCGGTGGTTTTCCTTGTGGAGTGCGAGCGGCTGCCATTTTGTGATGCTACCCACCTCAGCGGTCCGCATCTGAGGGAGAAACGGGGTCCCATTGTCAGGTATTGAGGCATCCTGTGGCATTTTACAATGCTAATGCTTGGTGGAGGCGCTTCCTACTGACTGTACCTGATACCTACTATTCTGCGTAATGCTTTTCCCTTTCACCTGATGGTGGACTTTGAACCTGTTTTACAAAATGGCGTGCTGATGTCTCTTCCATGGCTGCACATGTAATCCTTTTTAGGTTCAGAAGTGTGACTAAGTGATATTTTCTTACTGGTTCTAACAGGCGTTTCTCTCTGATTTCTCACTCCCGTGTGATTTGTGACTGTCAAATTTTGGGGACAAGTTAGTTCCTTACTTTGGGTTTATCAGCGTTCTTCGCACCCTTGCAAGATGGCTAGCGAAATTCCAGTTGCCATCCGAGCCTCCTCCTCAGGTGCCAAGCCCAAGAGATCTAAAAATGATCCCCCGTCTCCTATTTTATCTTCTCTTAATCCTGTGTTGGATACCATTTTGGATGAGGTGAGAGGTTTGAAATCCTTCATGTCCACTACCAATGAGAAACTCCAGCAAATTGAAGACAGATGGATAAATATGGAGGCGAAGGTGCTCGACATGGAACAGCGCATTAGTGATCTACATGATGTATCAACCAGGATCCCTGTTCTGGAGCAAGAGGTTCACCGTCTTAAGCTCCATACTGAGGATCTTGAAAATCGTAACAGGCGTAACAACCTACGCCTGTATGGCCTACCAGAGAATCTTGAGGGGTCGGACATTCTTCTTTTCCTTAAGAGACTTTTATCTGAACTCTTGGACATTCCCTCAGATCCCCCATTAAATATTCAACGTGCGCACCGCCTTGGTCGTTTTCAATCGCATGCTCCGAGACCCAGAGGCATTATAATGTTGTTTCTTGAGTTCACAGATCTCATGCGTGTCCTCTCAGCAGATAAGTTGAAACGTCGCCTTATTTGGTCTGGTCACACAGTTTTTCTATCACAGGATCTATCAAACGCCACCAATGCAAGAAGGAAGGAATTTCTGGCATTACGCCCACAGATGAGACAGCTGAATATCCGTTATGGCATTCTTCACCCTTGCCTGTGCAAAATCACTCATGATGGCTCGACGCGCTCTTTCGATGACCCTACTAAATTGAAATCTTTTCTTCAGGGTCTCTCGTTGAATCCCGTTGTTAGTTCATCTCCGTCTGTCTAATGTCCCTGCCCTCTCTTTTCGCTACTTAATTTATTTTTTCTTATGGCTGTTTATATTGTTTTCTTTTCATTATGTTCTTCTCTCTGTCGTTCCGTCTGTCTTCGATGCTGTTGCGCCCCATGCTTCGCTTATTGTCTTTTCCTTGTAGATCTGGTTTTCTTTCCTTGATCTATCTTCTATTTTATCTTTCTTCTTTTCTATTCATTTTCCTCCCCTATCTTTCCTTTACCACTAATCCCTTCTTACTTCTTAAGGTTTCTTCCTTTTTCATGATGAAGTTGTTCTTGTTTTTTATATCTCTAATTGGTGCTTATGGTTGTATAGTCTACTTTCTCTTTTATTCATTTTTTCTAAGGTGTTTTCTTCCTTATATTTGTTTCCCTGCAGTGTTTCATCTATATTCACATGTTATCCTCCCATCCCTTTAATATGTATAAGATTGTTACGTGGAATGTTCGGGGTCTTGGACACCCCGTCAAAAGGCAAAAGGTACTTTCTCATTTGTCCAAATTAAATGCTCAGATTTCTTTTATTCAGGAAACGCATTGTAGTGAAGCTGAGTCGCTCAAATTGAAGAGACAGTGGGTGGGTCAGGTTGTATCCTCTCCTGCATGCAATAGGAGGGGGGAGTGGCTATATTATTCCATAAATCATTGCATGCTCAAATTTTATCCACTCAATGTGATACCAATGGTCGCTGGGTATTGGCTGAGGTTGTAATACAGAATATGCAATTAATTCTATTGAATGTTTATGGCCCTGTCAAACCTGACCCGGAATTCTGGAATGATATCAAAATTCTGCTTTCCTCCATTGACAACCCGAATATTATTGTCTCGGGTGACCTTAACCAATGGATTGATCCTTTCTCTGATAGGCAATCTAAGTGTAAATTCAACCCGGATAAATCCCATAAGTCATTTCAAGCTGCTATTACCTCTCGCCCACTTTACGATGTCTGGAGGACCTGTAATCCTGACTCCTCGGAATTTACTTTTTATTCTAATGTACATCACACACGGTCCAGAATTGATTATATTTTGATTAGTAAACCCTTACTCCCATCTATTCAATCCTCGGAGATTGGATCTATTTTTATTTCCGATCATGCCCCTGTCACTGCCTGTTTTGATTTTTCCCTGAACTCTCATAAATTTGGTCGTTGGAAATTCAATAACTGGCTCTTAACAGATACTGCCTTTATAACGGAGGCTACTGCTTTTATCAAGGAATTTTTCTCCCTCAATAATCCTCTGGACACCTCCATTTCCAATAATTGGGATGCATTTAAGGCCACTTTTCGTGCTTTTATTATTTCATATTCCTCTAAAAAAAGGAGGTTTGCAGAGACCAAATATACAGCCTTGTTACAACAAATTAAAGTATTAGAACATAATTATTTTACATCTAAGTCTTCCGTGGTTCTTCATGAATTAATTAAAGCTAAATCTGCCCTTAACAAGGTTGCTACAGTGGATGCCTGCAATGTTCTCCTCAAGATTAAGTCCAAATATCACGGGGGCCAAAATAAAGCTGGCAAGATGTTGGCTAACTACTTAAAAATTAAATCGGAACGCAAAAGTATTGGCCCTATTTTAAATGATTCTACTAATAAATTAACGTCTTCGGATGAGAATATCACCACTGTATTTCATGATTATTACCAAAAGTTATATTCCGAAGATACGTTCCCCTCTAATCAGAATTTAAATACCTTTTTCTCTGGCTTGCCTAAACCACCCTCCCTTCCAAATGAGTTTGAACTGTTGGAAAAGGAAATTACAATTCAGGAGATACTAGACGCTATTAAGTCCTTAAAGAAATCAAAGGCACCAGGCCCTGATGGCCTCTCCGCCGAATTCTTTACCACGTTCTCCTCCATTTTTGCTCCCAAACTTTTGACCCTCTTTAACTCATTTTTGCTGAAACCAGGGCCTCAGGATCCTTTTGGAGGCCTTGATTGTTCTTATCCCCAAACCTGATAAAGATCACTCTTTATGTAAGAACTTTCGTCCCATATCCCTAATTAACTATGATTGCAAGATATTTGCTAAAATACTTGCCTCTCGTCTGGAGAGCGTTGTTCCTCTTCTGGTTAATACGGACCAGGTGGGTTTTGTTAAGGGCAGATTGGCTACGGACAACGCTCGTATGTTTGCTAATGTTATCTCCTTCGGGAGGAGGCATGGGTCACCACTTGCAGCGTTGTCCCTAGATGCTGAAAAGGCTTTCGACCGAATTAACTGGCAGTTTATGTTTGATACATTACAATGGTTTGGTTTTGGTCCTACTTTCATTTCATATGTCAAATTATTATATTCCTCTCCCCGGGCTAGTATATTTGTAAATAATCATTTTTCAAAATTTTTTACTTTATATAGGGGTACACGTCAAGGTTGCCCTCTTTCACCTTTGTTATTTGTTTTATGTCTAGAACCATTCCTAGAACGCATTAGGGTTAATTCACATATTTCTGGATTTACACATAAGTCTATAGAAACCAAACTCTCAGCCTATGCTGATGATATTTTGGTCTACCTATCAAATCCCTGCACTTCCCTGCCTCCTTTTCTGGAGGAGATTCGGCTGTACTCCAGCATCTCTGGCTATAGGCTGAATTTCTCCAAGACAGAGGTTTTACCTTTGAATTCTTCTTGCTATCAATATATGTTTAATGACACTAATTTTACCTGGTGCCCTACAAAAATTAAGTATCTTGGGATCTGGTTTTCCTCCTCTCTTCCTAATACAATTAAACTCTCCTTCAATGCCCTAATTACCAAGATACGGGCTCTTCTCCTCTCCTGGTCTCCCTGCACTTATCCTGGTGGGGTAGGTTAGATACAATTAAAATGATGATTGTCCCACACGTCCTTTACACATTATCCATGTTACCTATTCGGATCCCTATTTCATATTTTTCACAAATTAACTCTATCTGCACTAAATTTTTATGGAATAACAAGCATCCCCGCATCGCCCTTGCGAAGCTCAAACGTCCCAAATCAGAGGGTGGTGTTCGTTTTCCAGATTTCAAGTCATATCATTCTGCATTTCTAATTAGGCAATCTTTTGCCTTAGCTTACGACTTTGCTGATCTTCCCATTCCTAGTTGGATTACCCTTGAACGTTCCTTGTTGAAAGAATTTTCTTTTTGGAACATAATTTATATGTCCAATTGTACCTTTTTAGCAGACAATCCTATTTTAAAATATTCCAAACAATTGTTATATAATATTTTTTCCGAAGGCCTTGACTCATTTCAATGCTTCCTGTCCGCTTCTGTTTGGTATAATAAGTTTCTTAAATATAAATGCAAATCATTTTACTACAAACACTGGAAGGAGAAGGGAATTTTGTTCATACACCAAATGGTTAATCACAATTCTGTTATTCCTTTCTCGGAGCTGCAAGTACAATATCAGTTGCCTGACTCATTCCTTCTAGAATATAATTTAATATCAGCTGCATTACAATCTTACATTACTTGCCTCAATTTTCCATCAATCTCCCCCTCACTTACTCCACCTACACCAATATATAATAATATTGCTCATAATCATAGGCCCAAGGCTGCTTTTATTTATAAGATGTTGTTGTCTCCTATTACTGTACGTCCTAAATCCCATATTGAGCTACTTTGGGAAACAGATTTATCTATGGAGTTCTCTATTCCTTTTTGGGACAAACTTTGGTCTAAACTGTTTAAGATTTCTAATGCCGCTCGCATCACTCAATCATTATATTTTATATATAATAGAGCGGTCTTGACACCTGTTTGCATATCCAAGTTTGCCCCCTCTTCCTCACCCCTTTGTTGGTCATGCTCTGGGTCTAGTGGGACTCTAATTCATCAATTGTATGATTGTTCTAATGTTTTTAAGTTTTGGCAATCTGTTTGGCATAAATGTATGAAAATATTTCAATGTGATATACCGTTATCATTGCAAAATGTTTTTTTAGGTTCATCTTCACTTGACCTAGATAATTCTATTTCTATTTCCTTGTTGTTTGATTTATTCATTGCTTTAGCACTTAAAGTAATTTTAACATGTTGGAAGGATAACTCCAAGGTATCACCATTAACTTGGTGGAATTATATTTGTGATGAACATAGGATTGCTAATGTTTCTTCTCTTACTCTACCCCAAAAAATTAAATCTGATCTTCTTTGGCTACCTTTCACTGCTTATCTTTCCTTAGATGCACCTACGTTATAGACTCTATCTCCTTGTCCCTTATAATAATAATCTTTCTCTCTTCCCTTTTTCCTCTTTTTTTTTCTTTTTCTCGCTCTTTTCTTACTCCCTTCTTACATCTATGTTAATTAAGTAGGCATATATTTGTATTTGTTGTTTTTTTTTTTTTTTATATATTGGTGTCATATTATATGCACATTGTATTTTTCCCTTTTTTCTCAAAAATTCAATAAAAATTATTAAACAAAAAAAAAAAAAAATGACGTTTTTCTTAAGAAGATTTCTCATGTGAAAATTTTTTGAAGAACAATTTGGTACAAATCTAGCATAAAACTCGATGAGTCCCATGAAAGATCTCAACTGATCCTTGTCATTGGGAACACAAAAATCTTCTATAGCCTTGACTAAACTGGATTTCGGTTCAACACCATTTTCAGATAATTTATACCCCAAATAATCCACAGAGGTTACATTTATCTTACACTTTTCAACACTTAAAGTGACACCTTTCTCTTTCAAGATATTGAATACAGTACGTAATGTTACATCATGTTGATTTTGATCCGAACCATAGACCAAAACATCATCCTGAAAAGTCATCACCCCAGGGATGCTCTTGAACATGCTTTCCACAATTCTCTGAAAGGCCGCAGAAGCAGATGCAAGACCAAACGGCATGCGTTTATATTGGAACAATCCTTCTGGGGTGATGAATGCAGTATAATGCCGTGAGTCAGGATGCAACTCGACTTGATGGTAAGCCGATGTCATGTCGAGTAGGCTAAACTTCTTACCATTCTTAAGGGTGCTTGTCATCTCTGTGATGTTTGGCAATGGGTGTTGATCAATCCAGATATTACGATTTAAATCGCGAAGATCAACACACATGCGCAAAGATCCATTGGCCTTCCGAGCTAAAACTATGGGAGAAACCCAATCCGATGATTCTATTGGTTCTATGACATCATTGGCACAAAGTTTCTCTAATTCCTTTTTAAGTCCTTCACGCAAGGCCAATGGTACTCTACGGACCTTATGTACTACAGGTTGGCTACCATCAAGTATTTTAATTTTGTGCTTGAAACCTTTAAATAAACCTAATTTGTTACAAAAGATCTCACGATGGGTGGATTCCCATGTTTCCTCCTTTAGGGCTTGTACCAAAATCAAATCTTTTTTTAATATGACTTGCTGTGGATCATTAGGATCTAAAATAATTCCCAGATTGCCTTGGTCTTTCCAACCCAAAAGACATGTATCATCTTTGGCAACATATACTGTACCTTGTGCACAATTGCCTTTAAAACATAAATTGGCATGAAATTCACCTATGACATTGATTTTTTTACCACCATAAGCAATAGGCTGAACCAGTGAATGATTTAGAACATGACTTTGGGATTGAAACAATTCTTCCCATATTCTGTCACTTATTATAGTGAATGGAGACCCCGAGTCGGCTAACACTTTGATATCTCTACCATTCACTGTCAGAGTACATAATGGTCGTTTTGATTCTTGTAGAACAGTGGAAACGACATCTGCATTGTGAGATTCAGTCAATATGCAAATCTGATCTTCATCACTTGAGGAAGACACCTCCGAGGTTTGTTCAATGCTGAGGATTTTCTTTGTCGAAAAAGAGCTGGGGTTAACAGATGA
The DNA here is from genome assembly GCA_963921515.1 of Calotriton arnoldi. Taxonomy (NCBI): domain Eukaryota; kingdom Metazoa; phylum Chordata; class Amphibia; order Caudata; family Salamandridae; genus Calotriton; species Calotriton arnoldi. The sequence continues at coordinate 2,728,818 of CAWUFW010000862.1, forward strand.
TTTACTCCTGGACCTGCAAACATTTGCAAAATGTCCTCTTTTAAAACATTTACTACAAGTCCTATTTAGGGCAGGGCAAAATTTAGCATTACCAAGGTGGTTACTGCTACCACAACGGTAACATTCCCAACGTCTGTTGGAAGGTTTGAAATTGGTGTTAGTTCTAGAATATCCTTCTTTTTTTCCATGGCGTTTGTCTTTAGGAGTGGAATTAGATTTATTCTTAATGGCTGAAACACTTTGTGCCGGAATATCAGAACTAGAAAGCGACATTTGTTCCAAATACGGTGTAGTGCTTTCAATTCTAGTAGCAATTTCTATTGCTTTTTGTAGAGAAAGATCAGGTTTGTTTAAAAGAGCCTCCTGGACTTTTTATTGTTAGTCTTTTCTACCAGCTGGTCCTAATCATCTCTTCCTCAAATGTTTTATAGTCACAGGAAACTGCTAGAATGCGTAATGCATCAACATATGTGGAGGCAGACTCTTCAGAAAGCTGTGCTCTTTTCGAAATTTGTGTCTTTCTAGTGTAATGTTTTTACAAGCTTTGAACCTAGTGTCAAAAGACTTCATTGCTGTGGCATACTCATCTACTACACCGTCGCCTTCGCCTTCAATTAGTAATACTACTTCTTTAGTAGTATGTTTAAGAATAGTGCGACCCTCCGAACCAAGACAGTGTCTTAGAATCGCAAATTTCTTCTTGTGTGTGAATGACTCGCCATCCAAGGCATCTAGATATACTTGAAACTTTCCTTCCATTTCTCCCAATCCAACTCTGGAGATGCGGGATTAGGGGAAAATGCAGGGAGAGCTGATAAAGATTGTTGCATCTCACTTAAAAAAATTAAATGATAAATTTGGGAAATAAAATAAAACAACACACTAGCACAATTATAATGTCACACGTAGTAAGTAGAATATGGAGAGTGTATCTCAAAACAATAGTCAGCAGGCTCTGGATTTTTCGAAGGTGGTTATATTGTTAAGTAATTGCCTGACACGCAATGTTAATTGTAAGTGTGCGCGTCGCTGAAGCAATAATTTGTGATCGGAGTGCGCGTGGCTAATTTGTTGCACTGTTACATTCAGATTTCAGTGTTGAAATGGCTGCGCAATTGCTTGACATGCAATGATATATTAATATAATTAGCGTGCGCGTCGCTGAAGCAAAAGTAGACGCGCTGTGAAATTTCACCTTCCTTGTGCCGGAGTAAGAGTTGGACGCGCTGTGAAATATCAGATCTCCGTACAATGGCATACAGTGAGAAATTATTGTTATTAGCGTGCGCGTCGCTGGAGCAAAGGTAGACGGCTGTGGGATTTCAAATCTGCATAATGAAATCATTGAAACAATGTATCCATCCTTCCCGATCAAAGATGGCGCTGCGTAACGTGGAGTCGTCAGTACGGAACGTCAGACAACAGCGTCAGCGTGTGAAGGGACAGGAGAACGGTCGCGAGACGTGAGTGCGAGCTAAACGGATGATTCAAATGAATTCAATGAGGTACACATACCTTGGCTTAATTTTTCCAAACCGCAAAAACTTGAACTGTAGTAGGAAATCCTAACACCTTCGGATCTCTGTAAGTTCAACAGTTTGGATATAGCCGACAGCGCCAGCTAAAACTTCGCTTCCGATCGCTGCTCCAGACATCAGCTGACAAGGAAGACCGGCACGCGTGGTCGTCTTGAAGGCAGCTCGTCGCCAGTGAAAAGAAGATGCAGGGTGAGAGTTTATATCTTCTTTAATGCCAACAAGACAGGAGCAACGATGTATAGCCACATCCAGTATCCCGCACCAACTGCCCTCTCTCTCCTAACATTCCAGAACTTCCCTAGGTGGAAGTTCCGGGAAGAGATCGTCATAGATACAACCCAACAAAAGGCAAAGGAGGTTACAGGCGTTGGTGGGCTTATAGATTAAACATCTATGTGCTCGGGCCTTTCGGCAGGGCAGGGCCTCTACTCTGGCACGCAAGTATTATCAGCACAACCAGCTTTTCAGTGAACACATAACTCCTGACTTTGCAAAAAGTCCCCGCAGAAACACAAAATGGGTGTTCACAGACAAAATGGGGGAGAGCGGAGGCTAACTTAACAGAATACATTTTCATAGTTTAACAGTCCCTCCTTTTAGCCTCTGCTAAACACATTTTGTCTAATTAAATAGCAAAAGATACATTTCGAATATATAAGACACAGGAAGCAAAAAAGATAAGCTAACTCAGTGGATTATACTGTAACAACTTAAAGTACTCCATCATCGTCGTTCAAACTTCTCATATCTATGCTCATGAGATCATCTATTTGTTGCTGGAGCATGAGCTTCTCATTAACATCATGAACGTTTTCTTAGGGATACAAGACATACATAAAGAAGTGCAGAGGGGACATATTACAGGTATACACTGAATGCAAATACAACAGCCTAGAATAGCACCTATTACACAAGCTACTATAATAAGTAATTTCCATCCCCATGATGCAATAATGCCCCAAAACCAACCAGACCAGGTCCATGTTTCAGTGTCTTGGTGTATTTCAGTCACTATTTTATGTAACTTAGAGATAGCCTGATAAACGGAAGGTGCGTTATCAGGCAGCATTCGAATAAATGAATTGTTCTTGTAAGAGAGCCTATGTTTCTCATCTAACGGTAAAAGAGTAAAATAATAATGTTCAGGCGGTGTAGGTGTTGGGCGTACAAGCATATGCATAGGAAATTTCACATGTAAAAACCAAGCTATTACACAAATACCTATAACACTAAATAAACTTGCTGCCAAACAAATAAATGTCCATTTAGATATGATCCTTTTCTTCGTAGCGTGTTGAACGTCCAGACGATCTTCCTCCATGATAGGCATTTGCAATATCGAAGTCAACAATGTCTCTCACTGTATAGTCTCTTATGATTTTTACCAACTCAGTTCATAAATGTTCTTTCTCAAATGTTACTCTAAATTCAATACATAATCAATGAAGGAAAATAGCAATCATTTGGGCAACCGAACATAATTTCACTTCAACAGGCTCCACGCCAGGAGCTGAACAAGATCGTTGAAACTTTGCAGTTCAAAAATGACTGTAGCAGTGAAAAGTCAGTACAACAAGTACTTCAGGAAAGGTCATCCACAAGTTCATCTGCAACAGCCTGAAGAATCGTTGAATAGATTGCTTTTTTCAAGGGATACAACTCTGGTCCTTTATAATACCTTGACGGGGACCAGTCGGGGAACTGGAGCGGTGGTCCTAGGCAAACAAAAGCTATTTTACTTTTCACTGGATTTCTGGGCCAACTAGTGCAAAGTTCAGATTCTATTTCCAATCCAGGACAGAGCAAAGTAATGTACACACGGATAGTATCAGCAGTTTTCTGCACTACGAATCCTCTTATTCTCTCCATTCAAACACTGCAGGACGGATTTGCCACAAAGTCTGATGATCAGTAGAGAGTCAGGGTTTTTCACGGATTCAGGATGCTCAGGCCATAAACCGCAGCAAAACCTAGTTCGGCCGCTTCTGTAACACAAAGCCTCCTGCCAAGTAGGCCCTCTAACCGGACCAGACTCGCAGGACCCCCTTCTTCTCAAAGTCGTACTTCAGTTGGTAGCACGGGGTCTCAGATTGTACCTCTCTCTCCCAGCTACTGTTGGATCCGCAAAAAAAAGTTCCTCAGGTGTGGCAAAATAATGATCCGTCTTCTCCTCATTACTGAGAATGTTGTGTGCAATTCCTGCATTCTCAGTTTCCTTTGTCTGCATCAGCTCTGCTGGCACTTTCTTTCAATGAGTGCCATGCACCCAATTCTTTCTGTTAGTGACTCGAACTGCTGTCCGTGTGGCCAATAGGACTTGCTCAGGCCCCTTCCAGCGCGGCTCCAGATTCTTTGAATGCTGAAAGTTTCTAGTTAGATCCCAATCACCGGGCTGCAGCAGATGCCCGGGACCGGCAGAATTATCAGGTACAGTACTACGTATCTGTTGGTAAATCAAAGAAAGATTGTCTGTCAGTTCTCTCATATAGTCTAACAAAATGGGATACTCAAGTTCTCTCATTCTCTTAGGTCGTGGAGGACCCCCTACATTCATTGGCCTCCCGAAAACAACTTCATAGGGCGTAAGACTGGACCTGCTATGTGCAACAGCACGGGTCGACATGAGTGCTAGAGGCAAAGCATCTGGCCATTTAAGTCCTGTGGATGCCTGTATTTTGGCTAACTTAAGCTTCAGAGTTTTGTCCTTGGGACAAGTAGGTCCAACCCCCTACAGCACAAACCCTTTGGCTGCCAGTTTACAGTACCACATTCTAGATCAGGGAAAAGCAATGTCTGCAATTAAGGTAACGTTTGTGCCCATGTGTTTATGCAGTCCAAACTTGTATTTGTGGTTCATTAATGCTAAGCCTTAATTATTAGGGTGCGCACTCCTGCTCTAAGTAAATGTTGTAAGCTCGGACTGCACTACTGACAGTTGTTTCATTATAAAAATGTGTACAGACGTTTTCAAAGTTTAGCAATATGAGACTTTGTATAATGCTCTCAGAATGCTCTCTGATTAAATGTAAATATTTGCAGAAGCTTGAAAGCAAGATTGATGATTCTTTGCATTCAAAATAAAATGCATTTAGCTAAACTACTGTAGAATTTTAAGTACCAATTCTTTGCAGTAACATTTAGTAAAATGTGTTGATGTATGCTAGTATTTCCCCAAAATATTCATAATGAAAAATCAATGTAACCAGTTTCAAAAAGCTTATGGAAAACACAAAAAACAAACAAGCATTGGCAAAGCCAGTAGGTCTGAAATTGGTGGTCAGCCCTTTGGCTTTGTCAATGCGTGACTTGTTTTGGCATGGTTTTTGTAAAACCTTATTGGTGTGGGAGCTGCCAGGCCCTCACCATTATAACAAACACTGGCAAAAGCAAAAATAGTTTTGGGTCTCAAAAAGCACACATTGCCACAATAGTTCCTGGCACTGTACAAAACTACTTTGTGTGCCGATATGCTCCTTGTGATAGAGCAGAATGCTGTCACTCACAGTGAAGCCAGCCGATAGACAGAGAAAGAGAAATAATTTTAAAAAACACAAAAGGTCATGGTTAATGCCAGACTTAATTAGGGGCCCAATTAAAAAAGAAAGTCTCAAAAGTGCACCATGGTACATGTCCTTGTATTAAGTGCAGATATATACAGCTTTCGTGAATTCACAAGAATTTGTAGAAGCAGACCAAGAAATCGTACTCCTAGAAAATACCTGTAAACTGCATTTTAGCTTAAGCAAATATGCATGTGTAGATTTGCTCATGTGAAAATCTGAGTGTTTGCAAGTTCACTTTCCCTCCAACCACTTTTTTCCCAACCCTGGAAGAAGTTTTGCGGCTACCATTGTCAGGAGTAAATTTCCAACCCTTCTCAGCATGGGAAAAGATTAGAGAAGAGTTGGTAAAAAACCCTTAAAACATGCAAGGTAGTAGGTTGCACAGACTCAAAAGGGCATTCAAACCCTGGAACTATTACTCACCACTAACTTCAGCCCCAGTATGTAGATCTGCGAAACGTGGCAACATAAGGGATTTGCTAGTATTCAAACCCTACTATGGTATGAACACTGGCATAATCAGAGAGGCTATATCACAGCTCTTATATAATGGGATTGCTGCCATAATTTGTCTCCACATTACATGGCACAAAAGGGACAAGTGATTTTGTTACAGGACAAGTAGATTTATAAAACAACGTGCCCCATGGACAAGTGGATATTTTATTAAATTCCACACCCCTGCAATATTGTAGCATCGACATCCAGATCAGCATTTCCATCCAACAGACCATTTATCAAATACACAGCAGTTAGCAGCTTTCAAGCCGCTCACTAGCTTTTCAACAGCTTAGTAACTGGCTGTGGAATATGTTGGACACCAAGGAACAAAAAAAAACGCCAGAGCCTTCTCCAGCTCACCTCAATGGAAGAGGTGGGAGCAGTTATGCCCATGTCTGAAGCATATAAAGGCTGGATCTACCTCCTATGGTTCTGTTATTACTAATAACATGAAAAAATAAGCACCCCAAAAAGTAAGTCTGTACCAGAGCCGAGAAGGGTATGTACCAATGAATTTGAAGTCCAAAGGGAACGTCTATTTTGGACAAGTGGTCACCAGCCTAGTGCTCTTCTACGAGACAGGGAAGAGGTTAGTGTGCAGGACAGGACCACAGTGAGGCACTGAAAGATTGTGATATGGCTGCTCTAAGAGAAAGAACACCTCCCTTGTGGAGTTGGTAGAGCAAGCCAGTCTAAGACAGCTATGCATCGGTGTACTCATAAGAGGCTACGAAGTAAACTTGAGTGTCTTTGGCAATGCAGCAGTTTTCATTCCTCTTTAGAACAATTACAATTCTGAGGTATAGCCCAATATTAAAGATAAAGTGGATGGTGACAAGAAGCCAGCTGCCACCTGCCAGCCCTACTTCCTTCTCTTGAAAGGTTGTTCTTCTAGATATTGTAATTTATCAGAATCAAAAGTGCCAGTAAGTGGCCACTGTAAATTACTGCTGTCTTGCGTATATTTGTTCCATAATGTACTGAACAATATGGGAGAAATACCGTGTTTAATGTACATTTCATAATTCGGAGTACCTTCTATAGGTGCCTGCTGTCTTTCTTCCAATATTCTATTGTTATTACAACAAAAACAACACAGTGTACAAAGTTTACTAAAAACAGGCATGTTTATCAACCCATCTTTAACAATTCTTTGTCAAAAGAACCTTATACCAAAACAAAGCACGAGAAAAATTTCTCACATTACCTGCCTAAAACATTTGCAAATGTTTTATCAAACCAAAACCAAACAAGACAACCATTTCGATCCTACCTGATCGCAATTCTCCGACTCCCACCTGCCGATCCTCAGATCAATAGATCACCTCCAAAATGCCAACCGAAGAGCCCCAGTTGAGACACGCAGCCGCCATGAAGGTCAGGTCAATTAGCTGAAATCACCTTTGGCCATGAAAACAAATCTCTTTTTGCGGGGCGCCCCCGGTGTTTCTGTCTCATCGAAAATATCTCCTCCTGGTCCAGCTGCGGTCTTCAATGGGTCCCCACGTTAAGCGCCAATTGTAGAAGTGAGATTCCTATCAGTCTCACTGGTGCAGGGACACCCTTTGTCTACGGGTTCACAAATGAGGATCAACACTGGAGTGGAAACAAAATACAAGTTTATTTCACTCATGAGAGGAGTCCCATCATTCCGACACTGCAAGTGCCCGAGGGAGGGAACTGATAAGCACAAGTTCAAGCACGGCATTTATACAGTTTGGTGCCTCGTGAAACACATTGGAAACCACTTCGTCATGATGAAATGCAGACTGCTAACTCCTGATAAACCCCTACCCACGTCATCTTTGTAGATAGGCAAGGGAGGTTACAGGCGTTGGTGGGCTTATAGATTAAACATCTGTGTGCTTGGGCCTTTCGGCAGGGCAGGGCCTCTACTCTGGCACGCAAGTATTATCAGCACAACCAGCTTTTCAATGAACACGTAACTCCTGACTGTGCAAAAAGTCCCGCAGAAACACAAAATGGGTGTTCACAGACAAAATGGGGGGAGAGCGGAGGCTAACTTAACAGAATACATTTTCACCGTTTAACAGGTGTATCCGCCATTAAGCCCCTGCTTGGGCGTGTGAGCATGTCCTTGAGGGAGCGGTCTTTCTTGGCGCGGTTTGTGGTCATTTTTACAATGCGGCTCCCCTATGTACTCTTTCCCCTCGGCCTCTGGGACCTAAGATCTCCTACACCCAGCCAAATCTCCTCACGCGGCCCCCCTCTTCATACGGTGTGGTTGAAGCCTCAGCAAAACAGGAGGAGCAGTAACTGGAGACCGCTCTAGATTGCGGGGATCTGTGTTTGTTAATTATGCCCAGCTGGGTGCCCATGCGTTTCAAGTATGGCCCCTTATACGGGCGACAGCTGGCCTGGTGGCTACGCGCCTCTCCTCTAGGTTGGCGTTGTGTTGGTAAGCTCAGCCAGGACCCTTTCCAGCGCAGGTGTCAACAACCTAGGTCCGACTCCCTCCTGAGCTCCACCAAGCTGGTTGTTGGTCTCTCTAACGAGGGTCCAGTCTATTTGCAGGGCTCGCACCTCAGGTCCCCAGCCAGGAGGCCTCTTCGCCCCTTCTTAGTTGGGACTCTGCCCGGGGGGCCAGCTCCCACTCCTCACCTCCCAGGGGCACTTGACTTGTGCCCCCGTCGACGTTGTGCTGGTCTTGGGGCACTGGAAAGCACTCCCAGGCCCGATTCAAGGCACCAGGTCCTCCCGCTGCGAGACCCATCCAGCGGGCTCCCTCCGCTGGACCTCCGGGGAGCCTTGCCGGCTGGAGCGCGCAGGCCGGCTGCTTTCTGTTCGTCTTTTCGCCGCCGCCGCCGGGTTCCGAGGACCTGGATCTGGACCTCACGTTGTCTCTCACCGGGCTTCGTTCTGAGCTGTGGGGGGGTAGGACTCCCGCTAGAGCACCGCAGGGGCTGGGCTCTACTCCGACTCGCCCTGGAGGCTCGTTGCGCAGCGGTGAGATGCGCCCCCCTCGGGACTGCAAGCGCCATGCTCGTGGGTCCTCGGCAGGCTCGAGTGTTCCGCAGGTTGCACCCAGTGGAATTACGGCGTTTTGTTGGCGGCTGAGTCCACTACACTGTTACGGGCCAGCGGAAGGCAGGAGAGGCGAGGGAAAGCGTCCTACCTCGCCACCATCTTGGCCACACCCCGGAAATAATTTTTTAAAGCAGCCAATATTCTTTATGCAAATTGGTGCCGTTATAAAAAACAATCTTTTCCATTTGGGAAAACAGTGGGGGAAGAAAGCTGCCAACTAAGGCTGCCAACGCTATTTGCAGAGGGGAAGGTACCCCTCCCCTTTGCAGATACGTTATTACCTCCTTTGAGGAGCTGGTAAATGATCAGTAGTGTGCGACTGCAATAGTGATCCCAAAGTATTAATACATGTCATACTGATTCGCAATTTGGTGGGATGCTCCTTTCTAATTGTGATTCAATATGAGTCGCTAAACCCATTTTTGCCAGTCAGAACGGCTTTTCCAACTCGCAAAATAGGTTTAATACATACCAAAACGCCATTTTGTGGTCGCAACCCCAGTGATCATGTGAATCGTAAGGTTTGCGACCTCATAATGGTTTGTACACCTAGCCTTTGGTCTTGCATTGCTTTACCTGCAGTTCAGATATTGACGAACAAGACTGACTCTGTTAGTGCAATCTATTGACCACTTAGTAATCCTTTCCAAATGGTGTGTCATCCTCACAAAACAAAATAATTTCCAGACAGATCCAAAGCAAAGGAAAGAATCCCGTCCACACTTTCCAAGGTAGCTATGCTTCTAGCTCCAGACAGACGCATTTTCTATAGCTCCTTAACCTCGCTACCCAAATCCTCACTCCATCTACCACTTATCTTCTCAGCTCTGTAGAAAGCAACCTCTCTGGCTTCTCATCCATGTCATTAGAAACAGCTCTTCAGCAAACTTCGCACATGTATACCTTGTATGTACTTGTGTATTTAGGGGCTGATTACGATGTCGGTCGGAGTTTCCTCCTACCGACACCGACTCGGAATCGGGCCCAACCGACTCGCGGTCGGCGTTTCCTCCCGACCGATTACGATGCTTCCGAACACCGTTCGGAAGGACTCCCATTGACTTCAATGGGAGCCTGTGTTCCGACCGACAACACAGGCTCCTATGGGGAAAATGGGTGTCTGCGGAAAACCTTGCACCCTGTCGCGGGCACTGCATGGTGCCTGCCACACAGTGCATGGTTTTACAGGGGGGTCCCTTAGGTACCCCCACGGCCCACAACTGGAGGCCTCAGGATGAAGGGGAGCCTGCTAGGGGCCCCCAAAGTCAGTTTCTGACAGCCTTTTCAAGTCGGACAGACCTAGTCGGAAAGGCTGTCAGAATCCGACATCGTAATGGGTCGGTCGGTCAGAAACGCTGTCCGTAGAGCTGTACGCATTGGCCCCGACTGACTCGGATTCTCCGAGTGCCGGTTGGAACCGATTCGGAATGTCCGAACGTTTCCTCTTCCGACCGCGAGCATCGTAATCGGTCGGTTGGAATTGTTTCCGACTGAGTGGGGCGGAGGGGTTCCGACACGGTCTAGGAGAATCTGACTGTCGGTCGGAGGCTTTCCGACTGGCATCCTAATTGGCCCCTTAGTGTTTCTAGAGCGCACACCTAGACAAATGACAGGGGAGCTCTGTACGGGTTCAAGGATGAGCATAAAGTCAACGAGTGATAGGAGAGGGTTCTGGTTTGTGCATGGCTATTGCATTGTAATGTAGTGTACTTTAAAGGGGTGAGTCTTCAAAGCCTTCATAAGATAGAGCAGTGTTGTTGTGGGTTTGATGGGCACGGAGAAGTTGTTCTAGATCCTAGGTGCATAGATGGAAAAGGTATTGTCTTACCAAATCCTTGCCAATAGCATTGGTACAAAGGAATTGGTATAATCCAAAAAGTGATTGGTATCCAATCCCAACGTTTTATAAATATGAGGCAATGTCATTAAGCAGTGGCTGGATTATGGCCTCTATAAAGCAGAGCATCCCTTGGTAGGAACAGTTTGGGGAGAATGGGATCCTGAAGGGATGGCTCATACACACAACAGGATTGCGTACTCCTTCACTTTTCACAACAGTGGTATTGTAACATTGTGCTACATCTGGTGTCTCCAGCAAGTAGCTTTTGAGCTACTAGTAGCTCTCCGTCTACCTGTGAGTAGCTCTACTGCGTGCAGCCCAGCCTACTACTATGGAAGCTTTTGCTTTGTTGATTATATGTATACAAAAATTAAAAAGCATGTATTCAAGACATAAAATGTGTACATTTTCAGAACTCAGAAACTGATGTTTGGAGGAAAATAGTCGAATTTTCAAAATGTGTTTAAAGCTATTATATGATTTGTAGAGATTTATTACTCATATTTATGCCTCGATGCCAGGGGTATTGCAGATATGGTTTGTATGTAGTACTCATTCAATATTTGAATTCAAATTGTCAAAGCCTTTTTACATTACTGCTGGAAACCCTGTCTAATGCACCGATGTGATCACTGCTGACAATCGTGGATGGGGTGTTCACTTTTATATCACTAGTATTAGTAGCTCGGGATGAATTTCATTGAACATAAGTAGCTCTTGTTACAGGAAAGGTTTGAGACCCCTGTGCTAGATACAAACAACATTGCTAGGAGAGATACCAGATTGTGTAGTTAGGGAGAGTTTTACACTTTAGATCAGCACAATGACATCATGTTTCATGACAAAGTATTAGATTTCATACGTATCTACACTTAGCGGCACATGGAGATTAAGTGATGTGCTGAGAATCACACAATTTTCACTTAGGTGCCAGAGCATGATTTGCAACACAGACACAGGCCCCCTGAGGTATCAAAGATGGCTACTTATCCACCAGACCACCAATGTGACTCTGAGTAAACCACATAATATCCCTGTGCCTCAATTGTAAATATATGTGAAAAGTAATGCATTTTAAATATGTGAATTGTAATGTCATTTTGCAATTCAATTAGATGTGACATTGTACTCTAAGCACAGGCTCTGTTAGCCTCTGTCAACTTGTGTGGTTTCCAGTCGTCATGCTGGTGTCATAGTTACGAAGCCAGGACAAGGTTTTGGCAAGTTTGCGATTCCAGCCTCTTTCTTGTTTTGTAAGACACTTCTGTGGGCCTCGGTGATGAACTTACATGGTTAACTTCATCTTCATGGTCTATCATCTGTATTCCGGAAGTAATTAAATATTGAGTCTTGGCTTCAAGAGGGATTTTCAGCTACTGTTAGATTTATATCCATAATTCAACCGTCTTTTGTTTTGCTTTCACTGCATTAGTACTGAGTGCCCAGATGTCATGCTAATAACAGAGTTCTTTTATAATGTGATCTAAATGTGTGTGATGCAGTTTTTAGTGCTGTTTCCTTTTTTTGCATTTTAAAAATGTTGAACCTAAATTCGTATTATTTTATATATTATAACATGCGTCATGGTCCTTAGGGTTGGGGTGTGACTGTGCATGCACTTTGAGTTAGACATTGCAACAGTTTAACAGATACGGCCTTGTGGAAAGCTGGGAAGGGTGCGAAGTGGCAAAAAACAGACACCATGACAAGTATAGTAGCAATGCAAATAGAGTATCGTGTAATCACACTTGACACTCCGTAAGTATAAAAGGCCATTTATTAGGACAGGATTGCAAATAACTCAAACAGTTCAACAACATAGAAAACATCTTAACCAGCGTCTTATTATATCTCCACCTCATTCTTACTTCCCCCCGAACTTTCACCCAATCCAGTTGCTTCACTCTTCCTCACACCTCTTACTCCCATGAGCTCCTCCATCCCCAAACTCATTCTCCCTTCATTTCCCAAACATCCTTCCTATGGAAAACTTCCTTGCTCTATCCCAGTGCATCCTCCACACTGTAATCCTTCGCCTGTGTACACCCCCTCCCCCCAGGGGGTGGGTAGGCCGCATCTGACTCCCCACCCCCCACTCTCCTGCGACCCAGCAAAACACTGAAAGGTGTTTTGCTGCCCCACACACAAACTCATTGCAACCAGCAAAGTAAGCCCGCTCACCAGCACCAAATCGTCTCCCTCCATAAACCCCCCAGCAAATCTCACAATTCCATCATATAATATGCATTGCCTATCTCAGAAAGACGCACCCCGTCCGTTCGGTAGAGAACCGCCTCACCCTCCTGAATGGGACAAGACTGAGATGCCATTTGTCCCGCAAAAACCCCTCATCGCTCTATTCAGCTTCCTCCTGGCCCTGCCAACAGCCCCATGCTTCAATGCACCCCTCCGTTTTCTTCTGGACACAAACTCAGTCCATACGATGCAGACCCCCGCCAATTGTTGCTAAATCAAAACCAAGTCCCTTTGTATGTTTTGCAGTAAGGTGAGCCCAGAGAGCTGCACCAAGTCATTTTCCCCTAGAAGGAGCAACAGCATGTCCGGACACCCCCATTTTGGGGCCACCATTGCCAAGAATGTCAGCAGGTTACCCCATCTCATCCCACTCTTTCCCCACCAGAGCACCTCATGCAGACTGCTGGGCAATCCTAGGTTATGTCCATAGATCTGGTGTGCCACATACTTCTCCGCCAGGGAATAACGGAGTGTCCAAACAACCATGTAACCATTTTATCTCTCCCTGGGCCACTTAATGCACCCTACTAAAAAAGAAGAATGTTCGAATGCGTCCCGAAACCCCTTGATCACCAACCCAAAAACTCCCTTACTAATTTTTGCACATATCTCTGGCAGCACCTCGACCTCCACCTGCCAATCTTACGAATCGACGACCAATTCCAACCTAATCATGCAGCTACAGTTGCCCCCCCAATCCGGAAGGAATGTGTCCCATAGTGAGCAGGATCCCCACCCAACTGTTTCAGAGTCAAGCGAAGCACGCTCAACAGCTGATACGCCGTGAGTCTAGACCCGTTCTCATGGCAGAAAACTGCCGCCTGCCAGAGCCCAGCCTACGCGCTACCACCCTACTGTGACCAAATCCGCTTACCCCTCCCCAGCTAATCGGTCTTTGATTTTCTCAGCCAAATACCCAACCTTCCCCCCTTCCAAATGCACTTCCCCACACAGCACACCCATCTCCGACTTCAACCCCAAAATCTCTGATACTCTAAAGGCACAAAAAACATCCATAACATGCTCAGCTGAAACAGAGCAACCTCAAAACGATCAACACAACACTCAGGCAAGACCCACAGCAGAACAAGCAACAAATCACATGTAATCGCCTCCTTCAATTGTGTCCCCCTCCCCAACCTCTCTCTGCCGCAACCTTTGAAAACTTTCCCCAACATATCATCCCGCATGGGATCAAACCCCCAATACAGCTTCCAATAAAAGGATAAACCACCCGGTTTACCCGCAATGATAGCAGGTGACAAACCTCGGTCAATCAAAAACAAAACGAAACTCATGACCCTCCTTTCCTGGTTCACCCGGTCCATACATGGCAAGCTCCCGGGATTGTCTTCAAAAGAAACAAATTCACTCCAAGCTAGACCATAACTCCTCCTGGTGGACTCAGCTAAATATGTTTCGGCCAGCCTAAATGCTCTCACGCACCCCACTCCGAGATGTCTGCCGGGACTGATGTCAGCATTAGAGTTGTTAACCCCAGGTACATGCTTGACCTTAAAAACTATGTTCTGGTGTAAGCACAACAACATGAATCTGTGCAGCAAGCGCAACACCCTCAGATCTCTTGCCTTCTGCTTGTTAACCAAGTCCTCCACAGTCATATTGTCTTCATGGATCAGGACCTTCCTGTTTGCAAATTCTTCTCCCCAGACTGACAATGCTACCAGCAGCAGAAAGAACTCCAAAAAGGCAATACTCTGTCCTTGGGCCAACCAAGTCCGTGGCCAAACCTCAGCACACCAGCGTCCATCCCAGAAAATACCAATACCATGCACTCCTGTAGCATCGGTGAAAATCTGTACCTGCCACACTGTGTCCTCCTCAAGAAATTGCATTGAGACCCCATTGAAATAATGCAAAAAGGACTTCCATACCTACAGGTCCACTTTCACCTCATGGAAATCCGTAACCTGTGATGAGGCAGATCAGCCCCTGACATGGGCCAAACCACACCTTCTGCAAATGTTATGGCCACCCTGCACTACCCTACAGGCAAAGTTCAGGTAACCCAGCAGCTTCTGTACAGACCTGAGCTCCAATTTTCTCACCCCAACACCACCTCAAGGAAGGTGTTGATCTCCAGCACTTGGCCCTGGGCAGCCTGGCCCTCATGTGAACCGTGTCCAGATCAATGCCCAAGAAAGTCAAAACTGCGCAGGGACCCTCTGTTTTTTCAGGGCCAACTGCACCCCAAAAGCTGTTGCCATGACCTCAAAATGCCTCAGAGCCCTGAGGCAGTCTCCTGACCCCACTTTGCCCACAAAAAGGAAGTCGTCCAGGTAGTGAGACACGTTATGACGTCCGCTACCCATCACAAAGACCCACTGCAAAAAGGTACTGAAAGTCTCAAATAGGGCACAGGAGATGGCACAACCCATGGGCAGCACTCTGTCAACATAAATCTCCCTATTCAACTGCATCCCCAATAATGGGAAATCCTCAGGGTGAATAGGCAAAAGCCGGAACTCCGATTAGATGTCACATTTATCCAGCTCCGACCTTCTTCCACACGCTCTGATCAATCGGATCACATCATCACCAGAAGCATACTCCACCCACCTATCCTCAGTGTCGATAAAGTAATTTACAGAGGACCCTTCAGGCCAGGACAAATGAGGAATTAAATGAAATTCCCCAGCTTGTTCCTTGGGTACCACACCCAACTGTGATACAATCAAATCAGACAGTGGTCAGTCTTAGAAAGGACCCACAATTCTGCCCTCAGCAACCTCCCTGTGCAGTTTGTCAAGTACTACACTGGGGGCAACCGTGGCTGACCACAAATTGTCAGCCCACCTCCTAGCCCTGGGTCCCTGGTACCCCACCCTGAAGCCTTCCCGAAATAATCACTCTAATCTCATAGCTGCTTCCCCTTTTAGGATAAAGATCCAGCCATGGCAGTAATGCTCCCAGCCTAATTGGCGTAGGAGCCCTTTGGTCCAGGAGGGTCCTGAGGCCCCTTTCCCCTGGATGCCCTCCATTGCTCGGAGGGGTCGCGAGTGTTAAACACTGTGTGACGGGGTGTCTCCCACCGCATTTAGAACACTCGTGTTTGAACTTACATGGGTACCTGGAGCAGGAACCCATGTTATAATTCCAATATGCTCCCATGTTCGTGCCCGTGGCCTTTGTGGGTGTTCCCGCCCCATGCTGGGTGGAAGGAGGCTGAAAGGGCTTATAAATAATGGGCAGGCCACTTGCCGTTTGGGTCGAGGCCGTAGACTGGGTTGAGGACATCCACTGCATCCACAACTCAGACTCTACACCCCCCAAGGTTTCTCTGGGTTGAGGCTAACCCATGCGCTAAACTCCTCATTGTAACTAAGCCAGGCGAACCCTCTCAAGTGCAGTTGCACTGTGTAGCATATGTCCATGTATTTGAATAACGCTATGGCCCTATCCACATACTTTTCGCAGTAAATGCTGGCAAAGATCAGGAAACCGATATCCAGTTATCCACGGTAATGGGCACACTAGGCCTCCTGGCTATTTCCCATTCCTCTCACTTCAATCCCTCCTTGGCCTGAATGTCCCAGTGTAACAATTTGAACAAATCCATGTACTCGTGCCTCCAAATCCACTTTCTGGTCAGATACATGGGTCCCCAGGGGCATAGCCAGCCCCATGTAGGGCAACCTCTTCTTATGGGTTTCCTCCTCTTTGTAACCCAACTCCGCCACTTTCTCAGCGGCCTTACAAATCTCCAACCCCCCCTCCCCCATGCACTGCTGTCCTTAGCAGCCAACCTTTTATCATCTCCAGAAACCCCCACCTGGGTTGGAACTTCCTCCCCATGAATTCTCCCATCACCAACTCCCACAGATTTACATTTCTTCCCTGTCGAGCCCGCTTGCGGAGGCTCCCAGACAGCCCACCAGTCGCCCTTACCTCTGGGTAACCGGCTGTGCTGCTTCTGCCTGCTGGACCTTCCAGTGGTCGACTTCGTCCAGCGTCCGCCACCGGCTGCGTATTCTAACTTTGACTTCTGCAAAATATCAACTGGAGAGGTCGTTGTGCCTCCACTCCCCCTGGCTTTTGCCTCGAACAAACGCCAATCCTCACCATCACACACTTCACCTTCCACCCATTCATCACTTCCTTCCTCATAATCCAGCTCCAAAGCATCCCCTTGGTCACACAACCCACTCTCAGACCACTCCATAGAAAATACACGCAATCTTCCAGCATGTGCCCCCCCGGAAGGGGTGGGGGCTACCCCAGTGTGAGGCGTCCGGTCCCATGCTGTAGGGAGGGCCGCCCCCAACCCCCCTATTGCTTCGGCCCAACGTCCAGGGGCTGTCATGCGCACCGCTGGGTTCTCCAACTGTCTGCCAGTCTCAATTGCCGGCATTGTCAATCTGCTAACTGCAGGGCTGCTCCAACCACGTGGTCCCCTTGCGATGCCGGCCCCCCGGGTCGCAAGAGCCCAATCTGAGATGTGCCCACCTTGTTCCTCACGAGGTACTCAAACCCAGCACCCTTTACCCTGTGCTGCCGTGCCCCCAACATCCCCCCACGGGGCGCCCCTGACCTTCGCCTGCTTTCCCTGCTCAAAGGGGCCCTCCCTTCCTCTGCATAACCTTTCCCACCACTCTTCCGTCTCTTCGACCAGCCTGCGCTGTTCTCTGATCCTTTCCTCTAAGTCTACCCCCTGCCATCTGATCACCGGAGTGTTCCCCTGTCCCTCTTGTGTGGTGCAATCCAGTGGCCCCTCCTTAATGTGTGCGCGCGGACATGAGCCTGGGTGCCTGACCCGCGGCCTCTAAGGGCTCAATGCTATGCCACCCCTCAGACTCTGTGACTACCTGGCTCTCAGGAAGGCCCACTAAGGTCCCTTAAGCCCCCACCCCGGCAGCCCCTGCCACCTTGGGCTGCCATGAAAGGTCCAAAGGTCCCTCTTAGCAGATCACCAAACCCGGGTAGGAGGCCCCGCCCACCGCTCTGCGCGGGGCGCTCGGTCCCTTCTGGGCACGATCCTGCGGCTGCCCATCATGTTCTGCCGGGCCCCCATCCAGAGCGGCCCTTCGGGTGGGTTCCGGCTGACTGCTCTGCCTCCTGCGGAGGGGTACAGAGCGGCCGCAGGGGCAGGGAAACACAGCGTCCCTGCCTGGCCCCGCCCTTCCTGCCCGGCTTCCCTTTCGGCAACTAGCACACCGCCACCACAGCCGCAACGCCTCCTGAGGTGGCCCTTGACAGGCGGGGCATGCCCACCCAGGCCTCATCCAGGGCCCCTGGCCGCAGCAGATCCGCTCTGCCTGCGGCACCAACCGTGCACAAAGCAGCGCTTACTGCTTCCGCCTCCTTTGCCATCAGACCACAACAGGCATAAAGTAAATTTCTCCTCCCGACAATGCCCAACAGAAAACGTCTGACACGCAAGTGGCATGACACAGAGAGAGGCTGACTCTCATTCTGCGCTCCTACATAATCCCTCCTCTAGGCCCCTCCCCCGCCCACCACTCTCCTATCCTGTCCTGCCACGTCATTCACCCTTCACGAAGATCCCATGGAAAGACTAGGCAGTGCCTGTGCTTCCCATGGGACCCCCCATTGAGAATTGGACATGGAAAGATATTTCAAATGACCAAATTGTTATTGCACGCTAATAGATTTTGCTATTGGGATTCGATTACATATCAGCAGTATAGACCACTACACAATAACATGGAAAGTTGCAGAACCCTGAAGTGGTTGGCTGTGGACTGCAAGGAATCAGCATTCTATGTCCTTGCATAATCTGTCCGATCAATCAGCACTGCCACCATATAAACTGGGTCTGATCCCCATGACAATGACAATGACTTGGACTGCTCTTCATCACCGTAGGCTGCTGAACAGATAGTGTTGCACCAACGACAACCTTGGCACAAAGATCAAGGATGCTGTAGAACCTCAGGCTGCAGTTGTCTCCGTTTTCGAAATGATGTTAACTGATGACTCCAAAGAACTAGATCACCAAAGGACAGGCGACAAATCAAAACAAGTCTTAGGAAATTTTTTCAAAACTGTTACAGAGTGCGAGAGGCCATCACTAAAATGAGGTCATTGTGGTGTGGTTGCATCATGATAATGCATCCTGCGCAGAAAAAAAGCCACATGGCTTGTAGCCCACCAAGAAAATGCCAGAGTGGCCTGTCCAGCCTTGAACTAGCTACACCATAGTCCAACTGGGAGACACTAAAAAGATTACAACAGGAAAGGGACCAAACAGCACCAAAGACCAGCTGCATGGAGGTCAGTCAAGACTGTGAAATGCACCCGCATGCACCACAGCAAGTAAGTCTGTCTCCGCGACTCCCACCGAACCACAGCCCCATAAAGGAAGGACAGGCAAGCATCTGTGGACCCCCACAGGCCACACTCATTTCTCCTCCCATGGCACTCAGCAGAGGCAAAACAGAGGCTTGCATCATCTTCATCCTATACATAGCCCCCGTGTATGCGCTGCTGCCCTCTGCAAACAACCAAGCTGGTCCAGACATAACTAGAGAAATAGTTCTGCACACTTGCTTGCAAGAGATCACTTCTTATATTGAATTCAGTCAGTATGAAAATAAATGTGACTTTGAATCATCCCCAGGGGAAAACATGATTTTAATGCTGCACTGGCAGACATGCACTTTGCATTTGTCACAGAGACTTCAATTTATTTCAATTACGTATTCTGGGCAGAATGTCAATAGCTTTGTCTTTTTTTTAAAACAACTTTATTTTGGTTTTAAAGGCACGAATATAGTTATAGGGTGCCAGTGCATAGATTCTTGCCTGATAAATGTGCATTTCATAAATGAGTGGTGCGAGAAATCCGCAGGGCTCCTGTAAAAATCAGCTGAATGACAATGGGATGAGTCTGCTGGAGCCAGCCGGGCCTGCTATATATAGCAGTTCTCCATGCCAGGTGGGAGCGAAAGGGCTAACCCATTAAAAGTAATGGAATGAATGATGTCACTGTGTTCTGTGTAGCCGCACTCTGCTGTGCTGTTTGAAGGCTTGTTCTGTAAAAGCAATTTTATGATGACTAAAGAGCCAGTCTGCAGCCTTCACAGTTTTGACACAAGAGATGCGAACATGGGAACGGATTGTTCAGGAGATCAAACTGAGACTTGTTTACACTTGTGCAAATCATGAGTTGCGGATGTGTGGGAACTTGTGTAAATATTGCCTTGCAGATGTTTGAAAGACACTGTAAGGCATGTTGCATCTTTGAAAATGTGGTTAGACTATGGGAGATTTCTTTATCAAGTTGCCGTTAATACCGAAGGATCCATTGGCTAAAGGACCAGCCACGAGGCTGTACTTGTGGTACTATTGGCAGCCATGTTTGGCGAAGTTACCCTTGTGAAATACCACTGTGGATAAGATGACACACATTCAAGTGAAGGTACAAATATAGTGTGCCTAACTTGCAAGGGAGGAGACCCTTGTTTGTTAGATATGGGGTGTAACACAGACCCCTGCAACACAGGTGGGACCCCGACCCTACAGGTGGCCCCCAACCCTTCAAGGGGGGGGGGGGATTTAGTCATTGAATATCTTTGAGATATGGGAGACTCCAGGGGGCCCTCATCACCTTCTGCAGGGGGCCCCATCATTTTGCCTTACACCACTGTTAGAGAATCTATGTAGCCACTAAGAATGCACCTTCACTTTGGGTATCCCATTCCAAGGCTCATATTTGTTGGTGGATATTCTATCAGGGAGAAATTTGGTGGATGGATTGTCTGCCAGAGCGTTACTCTTCCAAAACACTTTTTCCACTGTAGGTTCAGCTACTTTGCCAGAGAGACTCCCCCACCATTGCAGATGTCTTAATATGGCAAGGGAGGCAGAACCACCACAATAGCAGATTGTAAACTTGTCTTCATCAGGTTCTATGGCCCAGTGACAGATGGGCCGTCGGTTAAAGGTTTCCAACAGTGGAGCCGCATAGCTGTCGGAAACATGGGGCTTAACCTGAGTCTAAATAGAGAGTGGGAACTTCGGGTTGAGCAGACAGGATATCTGCAGCTTTTTGACAGATGTCCTGCATTATGAGGCCTATGCTCATAATAAAGGATGCAGCAGCACAATTCTAGTATTTTCTCCAGTCACACACACACATACACCACTTTCGGTGAGCGCAGTAATTTCTAAAAGCAGCTCCTTTGAATAACGTTAACTCTTGAATTTCAGAAGAGGCTCAAGATGAAAGTTTTGATCCTCCATTTACTCTTTTCATTCTGCCCTCCATCCTATCCTTAAAGGCACAGGGATAACTTTAGGGGTCGCTTCTGCAGTCTATAAGTCACATTCATTCCTTCATGAAAGGAAGCCATAGAGAAAGTATGAGGCCATTCTGAGGTGCCTTGTAGAGGGAGAAGAATGTCCAGCCAAACTTAAAACCTCTCTCTGAAGTAACACAAATCCACTGGAAGTGTGGCGCGGACAATGTTCCCATCTTAGATGGAGAAAGCCATCTGCTGCCCATGTAAAGTTTCAGCTACTTTGGAAACGCCTTCCCACCACACTGCCTGTGTTTTCCCACCACAACTAGTTAGCAGGCCAGAATAACTATTAGAGGCCCAATATGAATATTTCAACTTATATTTTACAGCAACAATAGTTGAAATTCAACTGTTCTATTTAATCTAAAGTTCTAATGGGAGAAATTAAATCAAAGAAAATGCCTTTCATCATGGAATTTATAGATTGGTTTGCTGATCTTCTAGACAAAATATTATTTACTGGAAGCATTTTTAGTTTCCAGTGCGAGGTTCAAATTTGACCGAAATTAATGAGCTACGAACTAGCTAATGCAGGGCAATAAAGAGACCGTGACTTTTAGAGACTGTCACCCTTTAGTAAGGCTGCAACGCCTGTCCAATCACAAGGCAGGTTTCACAACCCCATCAGTTTCCATTTCGAAGTGAACAATGAGTGCATTACGTTTGTTGCTTGCAAGCCACACATTTCTCCTATATCAGTTCTCTTCTCTACATAGTTACAGGACAGAAGTTTAATTCACAGCATCGCACAACTCTTTGAGCCCCAACCATGCCCAACTGATTTAGCATCTGCATTCTCAGTTTAAGGTCAGATTTACTATATGTTTGCACAGATGCTTGTGTGACACATGACAGTGCTTCGCAGTCTAAATCAGCACAAACGGTAGCGCAGAGCAACTTGTGCGCAAAAAACCCCTTTTGCATCGAAAATTGACTCGAGCACTATGTCACAATTGCAACTCCTTGCAATCTATGCAAAGAGGGTGTAATGGGGTAGGAATAACATAAACACCCATAGGTTTTACTGCACAGCCATATCTACTAAATAGCATGATCTGGTTTTGTCTGATTGCCTAAGGAAACTAGGTGCAAACAAGGTGGCAAGTGGACTATTGCATGATATTCCTATGCATAAGATGTATAATTGTAGAAAAATTACACATTTTACGTGGCTGACCCTTGAGCGGTTACGCTTACCTTGAAATTTGTACTGGAACACGTGTCTCTAGTACAATTTTCACTCAAGGCATTGCTGGATCGCCTTTGTGCCATAGTGCAACAACTAGTGAGAAGCTAAAACAACTTTTTAGTGCAAGCGCAGCTGGTGATATCATCAGCAGTGACTCATGTAAAATCTGCCGCTGACCAATTTTATTCCCCTTTTGCCATGAGTGCTGCTGATTTCACGCAGCATTGTGTTGAGTGAATGCCTGTTAATCTGGTCGTTGCTGTTTTCTTCATTTACTAAGAAGATATTGCTGTTTGTATATCATTTTATATACTACTATCATTATTATTAATATTTGAAGTAGCAATAGTAGTATGATTGTTATTATTATGGTTATTACATTTTTTTTTTATATTCAGCAGAATCAAAAGGCAAGATGTGTGTGTTCTCCTGCAGATTGTCTTAGTAAACCTCTCATTAGTCATGCCAAGCCATGCATCACGGAGAACGCCCAACTGGGTTGAGGAAAACTTCTCAACTCTTACTACTTGGGGTGCCATCTACATCTATCCCTCTGCCAAACTCAAGTTGTTTAAAACTCCAGAGTTTTCAATTCTCAGGATGGGGCTACCAAGAGTATTACTTTTTCTAAACCAGAAAATTAACATGATTCTTGTTTTATTGGAGCCATGATTGGAATTTCGATTTTTACAACCAAGCAGCAGGAAAAATAGAGAACAGATCATGGGATATGTTCAGGCCTTCCCTCCGAGAGATGCATAGTCTAGGCTCTCGTTCTGGGTGCACATTTGTCAGACTCAATTTTTTGGGCAGTTGGAACACTTTTAAAAATAGGGCATGTTCATTTTCAGTATGCGGTGCCTTTAGCCCCCCTCCCACACGATGACTTATTACTAGTTGACTTACTATTCACCCTCACCCACAAGACCATCCTCTCCTCTTGGAAATCATTGGGGAATACCTCTAACACATGGTGGAAATGATTGAGATACAAGAAAGGCGCACGTTCTATCCTCTCCACACAATACCCCTGGATCTTGGCTCATAAGGCCCTATGGAACAACCTTGAAGTAATTAATCCCCCATGAGAAGTGTTGTCTAAACCTGTTCTATCCAGCTTATCTACACATCCTCACACTGGTTCATACTTGTGTCTTTTACAGCCTATAACAATACATCACTGACACTACCTGATAAGTTTTGACATATTTTTCCTGTCCACCACCAAACTAAGGTTGAGTAATCACCTCTATCTCTAGACATTTTTCTTTTTGCTTTCTTTTCTACAATCTTTCATACTTCTATTTTTATTACTTTTTCTCCTAACAGTTGCGCAACAGAGACAGTACCACATCGTTGAGCTCTCTGTTAATTACGTAACATCAACTGTACTTGCCACTATGCATCTCTGTGACAGTATATTATGTACAGAATATTCTCAGCTCATGTATATCTGCCAACCGTCTGTTATGTATTAAAATCTTTAATAAAAACATTTAAAATAAAAAAAAAGTCATTGCATTTTAAGGTGAAAACCAACCTACCTATCTTTATATGGCATGTGATCTATGTCAGCAACACAGAGGTCAGTGCAGTCTAGCTGACTGTGATATACCCTGTCTAGGATTGTGGCAAGAGATTGTGCAAGAAATCTTCAGCTTGAGGTTTCAGATGAGACTGAAATTTTATGTACTAAAATCTCTGAATCACAGAAAAAAGAAGCAAGACCCCCACCCACCCCCGTATCATCCAAGGAGATGAGCTCCCTGAGCAATGCACGCATACATAACCTATTACCGAAGTTTCTAAAATCTGCCATAGCTCATTACAAACTGAGAGCAGATAAACTTTGAAAGTATCAACATATGAACAAAGTATCTAGAAATGCATCCCTTTTTGAAAAATCAAACCTCAGGTGCCAAATGCGCTCCACATCATGGCCCCAAGATGGGAACGTCCAGTTAACAGATTACAGCATTGTCAAGAAAACATGGCATTTTTAGGTTACAAATGTCAAGCATTATACAGGACAATTCACAAGTAGTTTTTCACCTCTCCTTTTTTGCGATATTCACCAACTCGACCCAAAATACCAGTATATAGTCCAAGAGCCATTAAATGAAACACTTCTTGCCCTATACCATCTTCCCTATCCTGTAAATCATCTTTATCATAGTCATCATCAAGACGTGTCAGAGGGAGACTAGTGGAGGTCCCCTTGCCTCTAATACAGCTTTTAATTGAGGCAATACAGACATGCACAAGAACAGAAAGAGAAGAAATATAACATTAATGATGAGAATAACGTTTTACATTTTCTTGCCTCAATCTCCAAATACAATTTGTAACCCAGACCATAGGTCCCACCATTCAAAATCACAATTGACTATAAGTAAATCCTAAACACTAGTTTGAATGTTCGTAAATTGCTAGTGTGTTTCCAGAGAGTTATTTGGTATATTTATATATCTACAATATACTTGACTCCTACAATTGCACAGACACCAAAGTTTGCAGCCAGTGTAAAATCGAGACCCTATCTATTCTGCAAGATGGTAGTTCTCGGGGTAATTAGTTGGGTGTTTATGCTTTCAAGAGCATTAGCAGTGAAATTTGCTACATCTTTCAGAAACCTGGCTGCTTTTCAAATTTCTTTAACAGACCCATTTCATAGTTTGGAGACTTTATTGCTTGGCACGTTGAAGTCTCTGAGATTTCTATTTTCTTTTCCTATTGTTAAGAAGAAGGTCGTACAGTCTAGTGTCTGACAGCTGGTACTATGTAGCCAATAAGGAGGAACCAGACCAGATATCAGGATGCAACATGTAAGCTCTGTTGACACAGATACCTAAAGTCCGGGTTTGCTCCATAAGAAGGAAGGACAACTATTTGTGATGTGCTAAAATGGAAAAAATCACCACTTTGAAATTCACCCAACACATTTAGAGAACTAACTAATTCCATTTCTAGACCTTCTCGTTAAAGTGTAAGATGGAAGCTTAGTAAGCAAACTATAGCATAAATCTACAAATAAGTATTCACCCCTTGAAAGAGAACCTTCCGTTTGGGCAGTTTCAAAGAGTATGCAATATGGTCCAGGATGGAAACCTTAGACTCAATATCATGATCTCGCTGTGAAATTAAAGGCTAAGGATTACCCCAGGAAGATTATTCAACAATAAAGAAAAAGACAAGGAACAATAATAGGCTGGCCCGTTTAGAGTCTGTGACAAAAGATTAGAATCAAACACTTACTATGGTCACTACTTTGTCAAAATTGTCCAATAAAACCTTTGTTTGATTTCAAAGGAGGTAAACGATTATGTACTTGGTTCACAAACTGCATTTTGTAGTATGTAAAGTAGTGCTACAGTAGAACTTCAAAATGCTATTCACATATCTACGAATGCAACTCTCTACCTTCACCTCTCCTATCTTTTCTGTGGGGAGATCCTCTTACATATAAGTTCACTACTTAGTAGTAAATGTGGGAGTGATGGGGAAAGGGCTGGGAAAAGAGGCACACTTACTACTAAAAGGGAGACGTTTAGGGAAGGGTAAACAGGGGTTTAGGGAGTGTTGGGGGGGGGGGTTTGGAAGGAACATGCTCCCACCCACAAAAGGGTAAGCCCAGTACTATTCACAAACTGCCCTTTTAAAGTCACAGCAGCCAAAAGGAAACCAAAATGGTAGTAAACTACTCTAGCTTAGAGCTGGAGTAAGTCCAGCACCGCACATGGGAAACAACTGGTACTGCAACACCCTCCCATTAGAAAATAATTGAGGTATTTCATTTAGTTAGTAGTGCTGTAGCATTTTTTTATTTTGTTATATATTGAAAATAAATGTATAACATTAATGTAAAATAATACTTAACATAAGATATTTGTGCTAATGTGTACTTTTGAGTGTCATTGTCTCTTTCCGATTGCCTGCTTTAGAACTGGTTGAACATTGCAACTAAATCTTGAACCCTCGATTCCTTATTTATGAAATAAGTTCTTCCATTCATAATTATTTTAACCTACACAGTTCCTGCAGGTGAGCAACTGCTCCCACATCCTGTAGAGTTGCTACTAGTTTTTGGAGTTTCCATCTACTTTCAGTTGAGTTACAAAAATCTCATCGTACAAAAAAGGATATATCCACTACTGTTGCTGGAGAAATCAGTTTGGTTCTAATCTAGAGAATGTTTCTTGTCACAAAATAAAGTTGGAAATTAGGTGGGGGTTTTTTAGTACAAACAGGAAAATGGCGCTCAAGCTATTGCGTATGCTAACTATAGATTTATGTACATGCGGTGCTGCCAGGTCAGGGGAATAACCCGATAACCCCTGGGAATTGTATGAATCGCAGGATTCACACTGTGAAATGAGTATTGTCCTGGGCACACGCGGTGAGGGTAATAACAGAACGTTAGTCTGTTTGCAGTACGTTACATAAATGTGAAGGTCGGCATCAGTATTGGAACCAAGAGGTTTATTTCTATTTCAACACCAATTGTGTTAGATACAGAAACTGTAGACGTATTCAACGTCATTACAGCCTTCCCCGGCTCCAGTGTCAGACGTGCTTCTCCTTCCAGTCTCCAGCTTTATTCGGCGTCCACACCCGCCACCTTGAAAGTTACCCACGTTTTCCCGCACTCGGGCTCTAGTTTCCGCAATCGGCCTGGCAGACTTCCTACTCCCGGACACACGCCGGACACTGGACAGCTTTTACCTGTTAGTCCAGGACTCTACAGCTTCCTAGTGTCTACACCCATCTAGACGGTACTTCATATCAACACACGGCTACTACCAGCCCGCGACACAGTACCGTCGCAGCAACTTTTGTGGTGCCGCGTCCAGCGCTATCCTGCCCAGTTGCTCCAGTCTCCAGCTCACCTCATCCGGTTTGGAATTATCACCGGTTTCAGGGGTCAGCACTCATCTTTTTTCAGTCGCTTTTTAGCCCTGATGAGTCACGGGATATGTCCCAGTGACGAAACACGTGTCGGCTGGTTTCTGTATCTAACACAATTGGTGTTGAAATAGAAATAAACCTCTTGGTTCCAATACTGATGCCGACCTTCACATTTATGTAACGTACTGCAAACAGACTAACGTTCTGTTATTACCCTCACCGCGTGTGCCCAGGACAATACTCATTTCACAAAATAAAGTTGCCTATGAGTATTTCTCTGGAATGAGTAATGGTGTGCTTGCAGTATTTGTGCATCAAAAGTTCCAGTCAGCGAGATCAGGAAATCCCTTCCAAAAGACTTCCACTATAAACTTATTTTGCATCTTTCCCTTCAATTCTTTCTTTAATGTCAAGAATGCGCAAATTATTCTGGAGTTGTCTATTCTCCAAATCCTCTGGTGTTACCTTGAGATACTGCAGCATACTACTTTGTCCAGACACCTGTTAATTGATTCTTGCAGTAGATTCTTCAATTTCCTCTATTTCTTGTTTTAACTGTGTGATACAACCAAAGATATCCCTAATTCTCTTTTTAAATGATTTTTTTTTTTAATGTTTACCTGTTCCCGTTTAACTTCGTAGTGGTCTCCTTAGAGTCATTTTCTCCTCCCTATTCATTCATATCAGGTGATATAGCTTAGACAGAGTGGGCTCCTGTCTTTTTTTTACCAGTCTCAGAATTGGCCACTGGTTGTTAGCTAGTACCTGTTTTGCACTACTTGGTATGTCATTGGCCAATGTCTCCCTAGCTTGTTGAAGACTGTCATGGCACATTGTTTGTCCTGTCTGACTGTTATCACTTCTTTGCACGTGTGATTCCAGCTATAATTTTGCATGGTGATACTGGCTATCAGTGTTATTAACATTATTCACCCTGTGGTTCTCATTATTAGTCTTTGTCAATTCTGCGTTAATACTGTGGAGGTGATTTGAATTCATGTTTGTATTAATATTTGGAGCAGATTGTGGTCTCTCTTTAGTATTCATATGATAATTTTCCCCTTTTTCTTTCTTTACCCCAGTGTTATGATCAGAGTTCTTAAGAACTTGCCTTATGGGTTTACGGTCTTATAATCACTGTATCTACATTGTTAGTTATGGAGCCACATTATATTTATTAATAAGACTTCTCGAGCTTTATTCTCAAGATGGAAAACGGGGTAAGGATAACTCAGTTTAGCTAAGGATAACTCAATTTAGCTAATTCAATGATGTCCCTATTCATCCAATCTGTTTTCCAGCATTGACCACTTCATTCCATACATGACGGCTTTTGATAGATCTATTGTTTGTGCAATAAACAGAGCTCTCCTGTAAGTGAGGCAGCATCGGCTCGATTACAAAATGATTCAGACTAGTTTCAATCAAAATATCATTGCTGGCAACAATACTGCAACTCTTCTCATCAGTCATATCCATCCAGGTTTCTTCATGCCCTCTCTTGGCAGCCTTGTCTGAATTTCCGACAGTGCTGACTCTGTCTTTAATGACCCAGGAGTCATTGCTGTTTACTGAAGAATCTGTGGGTGAACTTTCACGAGTGAGGTAAATCTCATAAATGGCACCATTGTCTATGCTGGTGCAGACCTGCATCTGGTGAGTGTTTTGGGCTTTCTCAGCCTCCTTATTTGCCTCCACCAGGATTGCAGGTTTCTGACCAGACGACTAACCCAATGCGGTCTGAGATTGATATTGCCGCTGGTTTAGCCCCCCCATTGTTTCACTACCCCACTGGCTTACTCTCAGTCCAGCAGTTTGTTGTCTGCATGCAGCACGTAAGGCGAATCTTATGAAGCACCCTTCAGGTAAAAGGAGAACGGTAAATATCAGTACAGGCTCGAGCATATATAATGATGTCAGCTTTTATATTGCACATATTCCTTATAGGATTCCCGGACTGTTTTGGGGAGAGGGGAAGAGCCGGTGACTACAATCATCTAGGTAGGGGCATAAATGGGAAGTGGGTAAGCTCTTGCTATGCTACTAGCCAGCTGCTGTCTTTTGGCCATACAAGTGTGTCCATTAATATTTTTGAAATTATATTTTGGGGTAATGCCATAATGTTGTTAATTATATGTTATCAACCATCAAGAACTCTTACATTAATCCATCTACTCACCAATTAATCCAGACATACATAAATGCAACCAATTAAATTTTCAGTTTTTCTGTTTTTGTTCTTTTTGCATTCAAGAAGAGCACCTCCTTGGCTTGAAAAGAACACATGAAAAATAGTTGCATATGTATGTGGAATGGAAAATACACAATCAGGGAAAACAGTTGCATAAATACATTGTATGAATAGAAAGCACATCATGAGGAAACAGATGCATACATACACTGTGGAGAGGAGGGGCTTTGCAAACCTCAATTTACATAGCCCCTCCATTTCAGGTCTTTCTTTGCTTAATTGAAGATGAATGTTGGTGGAGTAGAGTGGGAAAGTGTTATCTGTCACAGGTTATAGGAAAATGACACTCTATCCTTCACTGATTGTCAATTGCATCAATGCACTCATGCATTCAGCCATATATCCATCTATGAATTCAGTCACTATGTATTTATCCATGCATTCAGTCATTCATCCATTCATGCACTTACCTAACATTCTACTCATTATCACACTCAACTACTTGCCCAAACACACAACCACAGATACAAACTTGGGAAACAATAAAGAAACACTTTCATTAGCCTGATCTAAATGTGTTGCCGATGCTCTCTCCTTTTTATCCTCTCATATGGTTAGATCATGTTCAATTTCAAAGTAGTTTTAATCAGTTTTATGTTTATATTGAAGTAGAGTGGTTACCTACAATGGGACACCCAGGTGCTGAACTGCAAAGACTGTCCTAGACCCAAAGGACGTTTTGAATTTCTAAATATGTTTACCCTCCAAACATTAGAAGAATTCCAAACATGTCAACCTTCAAGAGGGAAGCGAAGATCTTCCTAATGAGCAAATTCCTACCATAAACAACTACTGATCATCATCTGCATCGTGGTCAGTTGCTAGGTGTTGCCTCGTCCTTCTCAGGTATGGATGCAGCCTACTCAAGAAGGGTCACAGAGGCACCATAACAGTCCTCACCACTGAGCAAGGAGTTAGTGCCAATTAGATCTGGTATAGGAGTTTGCCTCAACAGGACAATAACGTACTTAAGGGTAAACTTTCTAGATCGCTAAGAATGCACTTGGGCTGTACATTACTACACATAATGGGTCCTACTGTTGTTATTGTCATAACCAGGTACGAAAGGTACGCATCGGAACTGTGTGTTTACTACTACTTCTATATCTGTTGTATTCTAAACGATTTACGACATGTAACTGTAAAGCGCTCTGATACCCATGGGTCATATTCGCGCTATACAAAACTCAGAATAAATAAATAAAATAAAAACAGATGGAGAGCTCTGTTTGTCCAGGGGAAGTTTATTCCAGAGAGTAAGTGCCGGAAAACTGAAAATTCGACTGTGAGAATTTGGGACTCTAGTTGGCAGAGGTATACATCCTATCCAAGTAGTGACCACAATCCCAGTCAGAGTAAGTGAGATACACACCCTCAATTAACCTGTGCTCACCCTTTGGTAGCTTGGTACAGAACAGTCAGACTTAACTTAAGAGGCAATGTGTAAAGTATTTGTGCAATACTTAAAACAGTGAAAACACCACATAAAAATACACCACACCTGGATCAAAAAATAGAGCTTTATTTATTGAACAAAACGACCAAAACGATAAAAATTTAAAAAGTAGAAATGGATTTATGAATTTTTTAAGAATATCTGCAATTGTAGTGCTTAAAAGCATAAAGCACCAACCAGGGCTGTCTGCTTGCGCTTGACCGGGTCAAATCCAAACTTTCAGGCCGACCGCGATGGAGCATGGGTCGAATACTGGGACCAATCTTGTTCCGCTGAAAAATTACTTTGGTTGGAGGATGCATCGACATCGAGGGCGAGATGTGAGGAGCAGAGAGGCGAAGCATCAGTTCCGATCCTTAGGATTCATAGGCGATGCGTAGTCATCGAGCAGCACTGGATATAGGCGATCCGTCATCGTCATGCCGCGCAGCGGGCGATGCAATTTCCTTGAAGCAGGCGATGCATCGGGGCCGAAGGAGATGCGTCCGTTCTGACTGACGCAGCGATGGGGACGCATGGGTTTTGAAGATGCAGCACAGAAAATCTACTTCCAAGGGCCCAGGAGTGGATTGGCACCACTTGGCAGGGTAGGACTCACAGATGGCAGTGTCCAGGTGCTGTTATAGGTTGCTGGAAGTCTTTTATGTCCCTGAGACTTCAGAACAGGAGGCAAGCAGTCAAGCCCTTGAGCCGCTCTAGGTTCAAGTGGTGTAGGTCCAGTCCTTCTCACCCAGGCAGAGGGCAGCAGGCAGGTAGCCACAGCAGAAAAGCAGTTCTTCCAGAGCAGCAGTCCAGCAAAGTGACAGTCCTTCAGCAGCACAGCAGTACAGCAGTACTTCTTTCTGGCAGAGTATACACAGGTCCAGAAGTGTACTGAGTTGGTAAAGTCAGAAGTCCAGTTCTTATACCCAACTGTGGCTTCAAAGAGGGGCCATTGAAGTGCATAGAGTCCTTGCCTTTCTGGCCCTGGCTCCAGACTACATAGGGATATGCAGCCCTTTGTGTGTGAACAGGCGCTGCCTATTCAGGTGTAAGTGTCGGTTCCTCCCTCCAATCCTACCCAGGATGGCCCATCAGGTTGTGGAAGACCCATCAGTCACATATAAGCTCCCTTTGTGAGTGGCTGTCTGGAGGGAATGCACACAGCCCAGCTGTCATCCACCCCAGGCTTGTATTCAGAGACAGGCAGAAGGAGCAGAATGGTTAAAGTAAGAAAATGCCAACTTTCTAAAAGTGTCATTTTTAGACTTGCAACTTAAAATCCAACTTTACCGTAAGTTATGATTTTAAATTGTGAGTCCAAAGACACCATTCTTACTTGAAAAGTCTGTCTTTTCCCAATTGGAAATTACACTTATAAAGTGTCATAAGGTAATCCAAATGCTAGCCTATTGGATGGATAGGCCTTGCAATAGTGAAAAACAAATATAAGGTTTTTTCACAACAAGGACATGTAAAACTTAAAAGTACATGTCCTTCTTTTAAATACACTGTACCCTGCCCTTGGGGCTGCCCTACGCTTACCTTAGGGGTGACTTATATGTTTTAAAAAGTTAGGTTTTGGCCTGGACAAAGGGTTAACTTTCCAGGTCGACATGGCAGTTTAAAATTGCACATACAGGCTCTGCACTGGCAGGCCTGAGACATGACATGTTTAAAGGGCTACTAGAGTGGGTGGCACACTCAGTGCTGCGGATCCCACTAGTAGCATTTAACTTATAGGCCCTGGGCACATGTTGTGCACTTTACTAGGACTCAAACGTAAATTAAATATGCCAATTGTGGATAAGCCAATGTTACCATGTTGTAGGGCAAGAGCACATGCACTTTAGCACTGGTTAACAGTGGTAATGTTCCTAGAGTCATAAAGTGAGCAAAAACGATTTCAGCAAATAGGGGAGGAGGAAGGCAAAAAATTGTTGGGGGAGACCCTGCAGAAAGGACCCGGTGTTTTCCAACTTAGATGATCTCAAAGGGGAAGGGCCCTTACCCCTCCCAATGGACGGATCACTTTTTAGTCTCCCTCGCCTGGTCACCGAATGCCCCCGAATCCTTAATACAACCTAGATGGACTCGAGGTCGTCTTTGGTCCAAACTCCCCTTGGAGAAATGGACTCAAGAACTGGAACGTACCTGCCCCATATCCGATCCATGCCCAGTTAAAGCCAATGACAACTTCGTGAGCTGGATTTCGGATACTCTGGATGTGGTCCTCCCAAAGACAAGGATAAAAAAGACCAATGGTCCCCACAACTCTCCTTGGTTCTCAGCAGAGCTGCGCATTTTAAAACAGCACTGTAAGGTCAAAGAAAGGCTCTGGAGGAAAGATTTTTCGCCCAGTAAGAAGCTGGAATATAAGGCGGCTATCAGCGCCTACAAAGTAGAGATAAAAAAAGCCCAGGCAATCTTTTACGAATCTAGGATTTTGTCAGCCTCTAACTCACCCAGAGAAACTTTCAATGTTATTAAAAAGCTACTCAAAGTCCCGGACCTGCGCATAGCACCAGACCTTTCCGGGCTACGCTGTAATAAACTGGCAGAATATTTCTCCACTAAGGTCCACAATATCCTCAAATCACTGCCGCATATGGCAGATATAGGTGATACCTCTAATAAGCACCTGATCCCCGACCCACACACCTTGCAACCTACACTTGAGGCTTTCCCCCCCCTCTCTTCTGAAGTTTGCTGTACCCTGCTATCCAAGGTGAGTACGGATCACCTAAGGACCCCGCACCAATTAACATACTAAAACAGGTGAGATCTACAATTGCCCCCATCCTGACCGACCTAATCAATGCATCTCTGTCCTTAGGAATATTGCCCCCTGCCTGGAAAGCAGCTATGGTGAAAGCTCTGTTAAAAAAAAACAATCTAGAAACGGCAGATTTAGCTAACTACCGTCCCATATCTCTCTTACCAGACATAGGAAAGATGACAGAGAAATATGTAAACCAACACTTGTCAGGCTTTCTTGAAACGCATAATTTGTTGCACTCTTCGCAAACAGGCTTCCGTCCGCGCCAGAGCACTGAGACGGCCCTGTTAGCAGTGGTGGAGGAAAGCAGGAAAATCCTAGATTCAGGAGGATCCTCGGCCATCATACTCCTCGACCTGAGCGCAGCATTTGATACGGTGAACCATAGGATTTTGGTTCACCGTCTCAGAAATCTAGGAGTAACTGGCTTAGCACTGAAGTGGTTGGATTCTTTCCTGGAGGAAAGATCCTTTCAGGTATTTGAGGAGAACACGACATCTAATCCCACCCCTCTAAAGAACGGGGTGCCTCAGGGTTCCACACTCAGTCCGACCCTTTTTAATGTATATATGGCTCCATTGGCATCAATTATTGCCCCATCCGGAATTCGTATGGTAACCTATGCCGACGATACCCAATTGGTGGTTGCACTCAATCAAATGGACCAAGAAACTAACACCCTCCGCTCCTGTCTAGAAGACATCTCAAACTGGATGGACACATCCCAGCTTAAGCTCAACGGGGGGAAGACCGAGCTTATGATCTTAGGTAACCCCCTCTGCTTCAAATCTAGCTCCATGTGGCCAGCGTGCATGGGACCACCCCCTACCCCCAAGCCAGAAATCAAGAGCCTGGGCATCTGGTTGGACCAGGATCTGAGCTTTAGAGCTCAAGCGAGGAAGACGGCAGGCATCTGTTATGGCCTTCTTAGAATGGCCCGTAAAGTGCTACCTCTGCTCCCCTTCCAAGCAAAAAAAGTATTGGTGCAATCACTCATACTTTCTAGGCTAGATTATGGTAATGCGCTGTACCTGGGCTCCCCCACTACTGTAGTTTCTAAACTACAGTCTGTGCAAAATAGCGCTGCCAGACTTTTAACCGGAACAAACATTCGGCTAAACCGGCACTTGCATCTCTTCACTGGCTCCCCATCCAGGAACGCATTAGATTTAAGACACTTTGCCTAGCACATAAATCCATGCAGGGTATTGGCCCCTCCATCAACTCAGCCATGATCGGCCCCTATAAAGCTAAGCGCAATCTTCGATCTGATAATCTCTACCTGGCCGAAGTACCTAAGATTAGGAGGGCCAGGAGGGGTGGACGGTTGTTCTCCTATAACGCCTCTAAACTCTGGAACTCGCTTCCACTCCAGCTTCGCCTAGTTCAAAACCACGGGTCCTTCCGTAAACAACTTAAGACCCTCTTGTTCCCTCAGCCCACATAGTCCCTCTGTCTCCGGCAGTAGTCAGTCCTAGCGCTGGGATGCTCCCGGGTAGCCATGCGCTTTATAAATGTGTCTTTCATTTCATTTCACCAAACACCTTGTTTAGCCTTTCTAACCCGAGGAATAATAGCTAAACATTCATTAGCAGAGAGAAGATTCAGAGCAGAGACGTAATGAGAGACAAGGCTGCATAGGATATCATTTGTAAAAAGCTCTAAACATCATATGCAGGGTTTTTAATTTGGAGAGGTTCTCATTAGGCAACCAGTGGAGTGCAGCTGAATGTCCTGATATGAAGTGATGATGGGGAATGTTGAGGAGAAGGATAGCAGTAGCATTCTGAGTTATTGGAAGGAGATTAATAAGAATTTGGGGTAGATCAAGATTGAGGGCATTCCTGTAGTTGAGTGAGATGTTATCAAAGCCTAAACCATCATCTTACAGAAAGATACTGGCAAGAAAAGCAGGACTTTTCTGAGCGACTGAAGCAGGACACAGCGAGTAGCAGACAATTTGGAATTCAAGCTGGAAAAGGAGAAACAGATTTTTGACTAGAGAGTAGGACGAGAGGATTTTCCTGAGATCCTACGACCAACTCTAGGTTATCAGGTGAGGGATGTTGTGCCAAAGTGGAGTACCTCAGTTTTTTCACCATTTATTTTTGGACAGTTTTTGGACATCCAGGTTGCCACTATCTTCATGTATTCATAGAATCTCCTTTGCACATCAGGTTTGTTGTTAGAAATAGGCACAATAAGTTGGATTTCAGCTGCCTTGGGAAAATCCTCCAGTCTAAAAGCATGGACAAGATCAGCAGTGGGGCCCATTTTAGGTACTAGAAAGAGTAGGGCTAAGGGAAGAGCCTTGTGGCACACCTTGTGGTAGTGGGCCATTTCAGAACAATAGAGGGTAAGGGACATCGACTTGCTTTTCATGAACAAGTAGGATGAGAACTATTTAAAATGAGACTGGAATATGCCAAGATACAACATACACTTAAGAAGAACAAATGGCAAGCCTTGTTGAAGGCTGATGAGAAATCTAAGTCATTGCAGCAGTGCCCCCTCAGTCCAGGAAAGTCCTTGGGTTGTCAGTGACAGCTGCATGATTTGTTTTAGTGCTCTATAATGGACGAAACCCGACTGGGATGAGTTGAGTCGGATCTTAGTTTCAAGTTAATCAGACATCTGAGATGTCATAACTTTTTAAAGACTATTGGCTGGAAAAGGGAGTAAAGAAATAGGCTGATAGTTGGCAGGAATGTTAAGATTGAGAGAAGGTTTCCTGAGTAGGACTATGATAGCCTGCTTCCAAATAGAAGAAACTGTTGAGGGTTGTGTAGAAAATTGATAATTCTATCAAATGCAGACAGAAGGTAGGAGTCTGCTGTTCCTGAGGAAAACTGAGACAGAAGGAGAACAAGGTTCCAGCAGGGAGCCAACTTTAGTAGTACGGATGAAAGTGTTAGTCTCCGCTATAGCGCTAGGTGCCAAGTCAGAGCGAGAGAGAGGAGCCTGAATAAGAATAGAGTTTGGATTAAGGGTCCATGGAAGTATCGACAGACGGGGAAGTATCAAAGTTTATAAAGATAGCAGTGAGTTTTCTACAGGCTTCTCAATTTTTAGATCAGTTGGGAGGTGTCACCCTTAATTTAATGGAACAGCATCATAATTTCTCATCCTCGGTGTAGCGTTCCACTTAAATATTTCACTCTTGGGTCTGTTGCAGGGCTCTTTCTTCTAAATAAAATGGACATGTTACCCCGCAGTTTTGTTCCCTTTGGCAGCTGTTCCTTACCTCAAGTGTTGGTATTCAGCTCTGGCTTTCCATCTTCCACTCAGTACACCCTCTGACTGTCCCAATTGATGATGTGCTTGCCACGCTGATGATATTCACTGGGTCCAGGCAGCATAGCCTTTTACTTACCAAATGGAGAGTGTGTTTCTAAGTCTTATTTTTGTTTGTATTCTTATTTGCTTCTTATTGCTATGGTTCTTCTCTTCCATCTCCAGTTCTACGTCAGTCAGAGTTGGGATTCTCAGACTATTCCCATTTGTGTTGTGTTCGCTGACGCATGGATACTTTCTTGGGCATATTGTATTAATTTTCTTGTTACAATCTCAGAGTGATGGTACATTCTTGATTACATCCCTATTTCCACAGGTTTAGGAGGGAAGTGAGGATGCCAGCTCTTCTCGCTCTCTGGTATATGGTCCTAATGTCTAGATCTGTCTAATGATCACGTCTTCTGATCTTCTATTGCTGCCTATGAGACAACAACTCTGGCAGGATCCAGAGCATGGAGTGGATTTCCATGATTGTGTGAGCCATCTTGCTCTCTTACCAACACAGGCCCAACCCTACAACCGTAAGCGTTTTTCAGTTTGAGGGGCGATTATTGAAACATATTTCTTTGGGCACTTCTCTTTGAGGGTTACTCTCTATAGCTATTTATTGTATTGCTGTAAAATTTAGCATAACCTTAAAGCAGTGTGCTTGTTCACACAGAATTGAGTGATTCTCACTAAACATACTAAAAGAATAAAAAATGATTTAACAATGGCAACAACTGACTAAATGTAGATTCAATTTGGAATTACCAGTGAGGTGGGGGTTTAAGCAGATGATGGTTATAGAGACAGCAGCAAGAATTGACTACACAGGTTGAGGCTTAGGGTGCACAGTCCGGGTAGGAAAATGTATATAATTGATGTCGTCCCATTCTTTGCTGGTCTATACAAGGGAGTGTTTGAATCTGTCAACCCACCCTGGGACAGGTATTTCTCAGTCAGGGCTGAAATGAATACCAGTAGTGCCTTTTTTGTGTGGATGTAGCAGTAGAAAATGGACTTGCACAAAACAGCTGGGCAGGAACACAATATTGCAGCAAGTGTATTGAATGCCAGATGCAAGGTAGGAGGAAGATCAAAAGATAAAACAAGATTCAGGAAAAGGGGAGGTTAAATGAGATAAAGTTGTGCTTGGTGTGTACCTAGAAACCTCGAACAGGATCAGCAAAGGCCGATGGGCACCCTTCCCTTTTGTATGGACAATAGACATTGCTTCTTGTATGACAATAAGACAGGAAATTAGGAGAAATTAGGAGAAGCTTCGAATATAGGGTAGTGTACACTCAGCGTGGTATA
Source organism: Calotriton arnoldi (assembly GCA_963921515.1). Taxonomy (NCBI): domain Eukaryota; kingdom Metazoa; phylum Chordata; class Amphibia; order Caudata; family Salamandridae; genus Calotriton; species Calotriton arnoldi. Next base: position 2,767,001 of record CAWUFW010000862.1, read on the forward strand.
AGACAAGCTCCTCTAGATGTAGATTAACCAAGAGTCTAAGAGAAATTTGCAAATGAAAGATAATTTCTTGTATCTGTCCCTGCATCATGGAAGTCATCCTTATGCCATCCGTCAATATCAAATATATACTGCTCAGACAATAGTGATCTCTTACAATGGGGGTTTCTTCCCTTTAGCAATAACCAGGAAACCCCTATCATCTTTGCATTACTCTATCACTGGAAAGAAGTTGCACCTGAAAGGAAAGCTGAGAGCTGCTACAGGTTGCCCCATGCTAGTGGTAAAGTCCCCGCGAGCACAGAATTGGTGACTACTACTAGAGTGGGCTCTAAATATTTGTAAAACCATCAGGATAGTAGGCATTGTGCATAGACATCTATAACAAGGAATTACCCCATAATTAGGCTGTACTTGTTCCATCCATTCCCACTGCAACCAAAGATGTTTTTGGAAAACATTGAAATTGCCGAATTGCAAATATAAATGTTTGTTGAATCTGCCACCTTTGGTTTCTCATGCCTTTTCTTTCTTTACAGGTACTTGGTGCTGTTAGAAAGTAGGCTTGCCCTCCTACCCATTCAGCATCCCTGGGACTCCAGGAACCCAAAAGGGCCACTGAGACATGTGACATTTTTGCCCTCATTCATCCCCAACCATTCTTCCACTTCCACTGACTGAGTGCCTTTACCTCTATTTATCTTTTCTGCTCTTAGGGCATTCTACCGTGGCAACAGGTAAAGTTTAAGGTCATCTTCCTTTGACATCTTCCCTGTTGGGAATTGCTAGGGCCTGGAAGGGCAGAGAGCTATTATTCATGGTTTCTCCTTAGCTTCTATCATTCCCTGAACATCTCCCCTGTTCTTTCCCCTCTTCAGACATCAAGTCAACATTTGACCCACGGGATCACCATTTGACACTGTCCACCCACAGTTCCTCTGTTACCTCCCTCTCCCTTGGGTTGGATGACATCTTCTATTGGAGGACCCCAATACTTCAGTGGCTGCTGATACATTGAGGTGCGTCTTTAATGCTCTTTTGTGGACTGAAGACTTGGGTACAGTAGTCATGTACTGTGTGGATCTACGGCACTAGACTCTGTCACGCCTAATGGACTCATGTTTTTCTTGACAGTGTCTCCAGTGGGGTTGGTGTTCTCAAACTCTTGTGTGGACTCTATGTAATACTCACTTGTAGGTTAATAGTGCCTCCATTGGAGTTGAGATCCTCACACTCCTGGGTGAACTTCAGGTCAGACTTCCTGGAGGCTCAACAGTGTATCCAGTGGGATTGGTCCTCTGTCACTCCCGGGTGGACTCCACATAATAATTCTTGAACGCTTAATAGTAGCTCTACTGTGAATGAACTCCTGTGGCTACTGGATCGACTCCATATAGTTTCTCCCTTGGTGACTTAACAGGGTCTACAGTGGGTAGGGCCTTTTGCCTCTAGCGGGTGGGTTCCATGTAGTATATACCCTGATGGGCACCACTCATACACGTTAATCGTGGTTTCTACATATGACATAGTCCATCCGTATAGATGGTAAATACCTTGATGTGAAACTGCATATATTCTAACCGACTCAGCAACACATCATGATTATGGCCAGCTAGGTTCTCTATACCATACTTATACAGCGTCTTCAAACCTCACCCACCTCACTCAATATGACCAACCTACAATCAACACACTTCCAACGACGCGCTCAGGGCCCCAATCGAAATCTGAGAGCTTTACGTCCTCAAGGGTATGGAGCACAGTACAAAAGGTACAAAGCAGGAGCTACTTTCTCGGCCATCAAGAAAATGCCCTGTCCCTTGAACGGGTTAAGAAAGCGTTATACTATTACCAATACAATATAGCAACATGTAGGGTTACTCAAGAAAGAATCTTCTTTCAACACTGTAATATTTTCCCTTTACTAAATAGATTAGTTGTTGAGGAAACCGGAATTTAATTATCTGTCCTTCTGTCTGTTGACATTACTAGTCTTAGTTAAATCCCCACATATAAAAGGATCTACGGCTTCTCATGACCCAAAACACTGCACGTATAGGTAGTTCCTCTTTTGTACCTTTTTACAAAAATGCCCTAGGGTGCTGATCCCTGTCTGACTATGTGGAGGGAGCTCACGGCGTGTAACTCTGACACCTGCGATTTCACGTCATATTTGTCTCTCACTGATTAAGGGCGTCTAAGTGACATGTCTTGATATGATTATCTTGTTCAATAACTGCCCCAGGTTGTTTAACATCCAGCAACTAGACTGGACAACGTTTTCTCGTGTTATCTAAATGACAGCTTGGCAGCTCACAGAGTTGAATGCCCCTTCTGTGCCATGGCTCCAGCAAGTGCAGGTGTGAACTTTTGCCTTTTGGCCTGAGGTGACCAAGCAATTTACTTTGACATTGCTACTTAGTTTGTTTTGCCAGCTTCATAATGAAAAACCAGCACTGATATGACTGCAATGGAATTTTACTTGCTGATTCCTTCCTTTTAAACCTCTCTCCTGAACCCTCCACCCACACTGCTGTGTTGTACGAAGGAGCCACTGAGACATGGAGCCAGACCACAAAACCTTTTTGGCTGGCGCTATTGCCTGACTTTGGTGGTAAGTAGAAGCAGCAGTGCTAAAAACTCTTTTGACTACTGAATTATGAAAGCAGGTTTCTGCAGGTGGTACTGCGTAACAAGAATGTTTGTGCATAGTTTTTGTTTGACATTTTGAGGCATATTTATAATAAAGTAGCGAAGCGTATCATTAAGTCAACAAGGCTAACGACACGCTTCGTTACTTTAGAAACTCAGGGCTGCACCATATTTACTAGAATATGGTGCTGTCCTGCATTTCCCACTGCGCTGGCGCTAACTTTAGCTAGGTCCCCCTTCCTGCACATTAACAATCTTTCAATGTGTTTTGTAACTTCTATGTGTGCTGCTTAAAGCAGCACACAAAGAAGTTGCAAAACGGCATTCTTTTGAAATTATTGTTTATGTGCAGGAATGGGGGCCTTCCTGCACATAAACAATCATAGGCAATTTGCTGTTTCTATGTGTGTTGCACAAGGCAGCACACATGGAAACAGCAAAAACAAGGAGAAATAAAGCATTTCTCCTCGTTTCGCCTGTTTAAGACCAGATTTTACCTGGTTTTAATTTTGGTGCCTCCTCCTGTTTACGCTGTCCTTGTAAATAGGAGGCAGCGCCAAAATCAATGGGTGTTGCGGTGGAATGCCCACCGCAACACCCACTGCCCACCTCTTTCACTCTAAATATAGCGTGAAAGGGTGCCTTATTTACAAGGCAGCGTTAAAACACGTTAAGCGGCTTAACACTGCCTTGTAAATAAGGTGAGGCCCCTATCGCCTTCACAACATCACTTAGTGTGACTTTGTGGTGGCAATAGGGGCTTGTAAATATGCCCCTTTGTTGTGCTGGTGATGTGTTCTTTTGTTTTTTTCGTGTTTCTAGGTTATGTGCTGTATTATTGCAATGTGATGTTGTGTTGTACTGTGCTGCTTTCTGTTTTTAAAGTTTTGTTGGGCTGTGCCCTGTTACATTTTGAATGTTTATGTTGATCTGCATATTCAATATTATTATGTTATATTCTGTTTTTGTATGTCAATAAATGCTGCTACATTTCCAGCCAAAAGCAGCACATGCCTTTAAAGTTACAATAATAAAAGCAACTACTTACCACTGTTTAAGCTGGTAAAATAGCGCTGCTCCAGCTCTTCAATAATGTAAGATACTAGTCATCCCAAAAACAGTGGTAGCAGTGGCGTAACGAAAGTTGAGGGGGTCTGCAAAGTTCATGGAGGGGCCCCCCCTCCGGAGTCAGTCAGGAGCTCTCAGGCCAGGGTACTGTGCTGAGGTGGCCCCCTGGAGCTCAGCCCCCCACCCGCACCGCAGGAGCTGCCTATGTTACGCCACTGGGTGGTATATCCTGTGTCTTAGGTTAGTACTTGCAGTGGTCACTTTATGTGATTAAGCAAATCACTGGGAATACCTATCAATGGTGTAGCAAGTGTAGACGGGGACCACTGAAACCTGAGTGTTCTTGTATTTTAGTAGCCAACCAGCACCAGGCAAATTTTCCTTTCTTTCATTTGTGCCCTTAGCCCTCTTGCTGTGCCACTGCAGCTGATTATGTTGCATTTTGCTTGAGCAAAACATCAAGTGATTCATTTACAAGGCTGAAAGCAATCATAATGATGAAGAAACTCCTAGATTACTGGTGCTGTTATTAACAATAAATGCTGTTCTGATTTGTAAACGGAAAGCTTTTAATTAGCATATGAAATGCTATGTAGTGCGCGTATTAATAAGACGCTACTTCAGTTACAACAAGTTAAGTAAATTTTCCAAACAATAAAAATCAGGGAATTTAAATTTAAAGTTGGAAAGGAATCAAGACTACTTGATGTTATTTTTATTTATTATCAGATATATTATTCTATACAATCTATTCTAGACTTTTGATACTAGCTTTTATGTTTGCCTAGATATCCATTTCTCACTCTTTCTCTTTTTTTTTACATTTCTTCTTTCTTCTCGAATCCCTTTTTCTTTCTCCATTGTATCATGTTTGTTGATTTCAAGTCTGCAGCATATTTATTTATCAATATACTGTATTTGTATAGGCATATATAATATTGGTATTACACCAATTGCATATCCTACCTCTTATCAATATTTAATATTTTGTTTTAATTGTACATGTCTTGTTCATATATTCAAACTCTATATAATTGTTACTGTTGCTATGCCTTTTTATGTATAATCCTAAAATCAAATAAATCTAGCCATTTCAGACCCTTTTTACCATTTGTGGGATACCGATGAAGTAAAAGGAAATACATCTGTATATCTTATATTGAAGTATTTCTTAGACTGTACATTTTTCCAACTAAAATGGTTTTCTTCATCAAGCCTATTTCACTATTTTACCACCATAGTATGTAGTCAAGCATTTTGAGGAGTACTATACAAAGACTTTAGAGGCCAAAGAGCAATATTCTTTGTTGCCATCCTACTTGGTCGAGCATTAGGTCTACTCTGCACCCTCAAGAATGACTCGGCAGAATTTTAACTCAACTTTCTGTCCATCTCTGGCAAAAACATGCCCTTTCTGTTAATTTATGATCGGGTTGGTTTATTTTCTATGCCTATCTACTCTTTGTGAGGCGGAGGGTCCAGCGGATAGTCTTTGTTTTATAAATAGATAAATAAATGAATAAACAACTAAATAAATAAATATGATCAGTGAACAAAAAAATAACACTTCCGTTGACGAAACAGTGTCATTCAGTTGTAATATGAACCTCTGTTCTCTATCTGGCAGTTAGACCAAACTTGCTTTACATACAAAACTTTTAAACTATTTTTTGTTACTTTTGATGGATGAAAGGATGAATTGACCTTGGTGGCAGGATGTAAACCTGTGAATTGCCACCTTACAGATCTCAGAAGTGGCCCAGCCCCACGCCCATGCCTCCAACCAATTTTGGCTTGATAAATGTTCAGATTTAATCAGTTCCCATAGGGAACATTTTACCTTGGAAAAATGGCATGAAGTATGTGAAATAAGAGAGGAGTAAACAAAGCAGAAGGCTAAAAACAAAAAGGAGTCAAATGTATACAAAACATTAAAAGAGAAGTTGCAAGAAATATTGCGCAAGACATCACAAATGACTGAAGTGCTTCTTGAAATGCACAAATAAACACAAGTTACAAATTAATTTATAATAAGCATAATAGTATTCACTTTAAGACTAAACAGTCTGAGATTACATTAAGGCATCAACCTCAGAGAAAATGACTAACTAGACAGGTCATATAAAGCAAGCCTCCAGCTATACCTGACCACATAAGAAAGCCCACATGATCAAAAGATAACACAGTCTGGAGGGAAAAAGGCCTGCAGCTCCTAAAGACTGAACATTTCAAGAGTGAAGTGTGATTAATGACCTTTAAAAAAATATATTGAATGCATTCAGCAGAAATAATTGCATAGAAATTCCACTCATACTCCTCAAAATGAGAAATGCCACAAAAAAAAAAAACAGTCTAGAGAGCTCTTACAAAGAGTGGAAATTGTGAAGAACAATTATAACAACTCATTTATCAGAAATATAGATATACATGTTTAGTAAAAAGTGATTGAAAGATGATACATTATTGATGACAGCAGAAGACAATGCACACTGCATACCATGTGTTTACTGCAGGAATGAAACTAGCAGAAACAAAACAATGTGGATTGTGTTGGACAGTGTTTGAGGCAGAAGGACAGCTTGTTTTTAGTTGTGAGAACCAATAACAACAGAATAACTTTAATACTTCAATCACTTGTAGGTGTAAGTTTATCGAGGATGGTCACTACAACTGACTCTGTGCTATGCCTTGCCCAGTTAAATGCCTGGCCGAAACATGATCAACCGACCACTAGGTGCTGCAGATCAATAACCCATCCGTACAACACCGCTTTGTTTTTAGCCTTATCCCTATCCTCACTTTTAATAAATCTTACCCATAGGATAGAAGATAATTTTTCTACACACTTCCTAGATCTTGACACTGTCATCACCCAGACTGTCTCCCTCCTGGTGGAGGACGTTATCACTTGGAGAACAGGACACTGAAGTGAAAGGCCCAATGATGATACTACCCTCAATATCACACCAGCTGAGATAATATATGCCACTGGTGGTGAAAACATGGTTGAGGGTCTTCAAGGCAATGGAGACTCTGGCCTGTAAACAGATGTGGTTTACTTCTGTCATTTCGGGGTTGCCAGGGGTCGATGTTGCGAACCCCAGCTTGCCCCTGGCATTGCCTTTGCAACCCATGGCCTCAGAGGTGGCAAAGTCAGTGCCAAAAACACAGGGGCGGTTCTGCCTTCCTTCTTGTCTGCCCGTTTATTATTATACTAATAGTGAATAATGTTTATTCACTATTAGTGTAATAAATAATGGAGCACACTTAAGAGCTTTGGTGGCAGCTGTGGTAAGGGAAAATGGTTTTAAATTTATGTTTTATGAGTGCTTTTGTGTGAGAGTCTGTTTCAGTGTGCGAGAGCTTGCGTATGCAAGAGCAAGTGTATCTGTATGTGTAAGCATGTGAGTCATTTGACAGGTAGTGAGTGAGATTGTGTGAGACTGAGGCCCAGATTTACTCTACTTTGACACAAGGCTTTGCTGCACCAAAGTTGTTGCTCTGCCTTGCATCAAAGGGAAAAAGAAAAACAGCACCTTATTTAATAAGAGATGCTAGAAATACGTACAATATGGTGCATGTTTTCCTTTCCCCATGCGCTGTCGCACTTTTGGCAGCCATGCTCTAATGCACACACCCTTGTGCCATAGTGGATGGGTGTGTGCGTTCTCTCAAGCATAGGTTTTATACTGGAAGGGTTGCCTTCCAGTCCAAAAACTATGCTTTGAGGCTTTTCCTACTTTGTAAATGTGCTATACAATGCATCACACATGCAAAGTTGGAAAACGGGCAAAAATGAAAAACAAATCTTATTATGCCTGCCTGGAGAACGCGTAAGGTTTTTAGCACACATTCATGTCTATCAATCTTTGTAGATAGGGACTTGTATCTAAACCCAAGGGAGGCTGCATGGGAACGCCTGCCACCATCCATGAAATGCCCCCTTGCTGCAAAATAATGCAAAGCAGAGTTTAGTTTGGAATACTTGTCCAACGCAAACCCTCAATTGTGATGTTAGGGTATTGTGGCACGCCTTCCTGGAAAAAATCAGGGTCAGAGTGATATGATGTCACTTTCCATGATGTCATTAAGGTCAAAGGATATGCGATGTTACTTCTGCTACCCTTGGCTTTTGATGAATCAAAGCCCATGTCTCCATGCACTTTAAGAATTATGCTTTTCACTATGTGGCTAACTCATACTCACTTCCCAGTGACCAGATCTTTATTTGAATGTCTCAGGTGCTTTCTTGCAAAAACAACAAAGTGATGGATGGAATGCTTGAATTAACCTCAGCCACTGGCAATCGCTTGGGCCACATCACAATCTATCTATTTTCACCCACCTGTACACCTCTGTTTGGACCCAGGCATCTGCAAATGAGGTGCTTGCTTGAAGACATTTGTTTTCTTTGATTATGTGATTTTGATTGGTTCTGTCCTGACAGGGCAGCTGTCGGATAGACCTTTTGTTGCCATTGCTTTAAAGTACACAAATAGTGACCTATGGCTCAACGTAGAGGAGCATTTCTCTCTCAGCTCATACTATCGAGTGTTAGGTGTAGCATTTCCCCTGATATGGAGTTCTTACTCTGCAATGCATAAGGTACTATTTTATGTCTCAAAGGTACACTGAATCACCGCACAGTAAATCATTTATCTTTTAGTTGCATACAAAAATAATAGTTTTTCTTTTATTTCATCGCTGCAGAAGGGTTTTTGTTAATGCTTTTGTTTTGCTTCTTCACTGCATCTGCCTTTTTAAATGTTTTAATCAGAACTCAAAATTCAAGCCAGACCTGTTGGTTTTGCCAGTGCTTGTTTTCCCCCCTCCCCATGTCCCAGGCCTCAACGTATCCTCAGGATCGAACCGATGCTCTTAGGGGTCCACCTCTCGACAGCCCCAAGTCTGGATATAATAACACGCAGACTTTAGGATGGTCAAGTGGGGGAAGGGAAGGATGGGGACAGCGGGGAGGGAGACCTGTGAACACAAGAGGAAAGACCGTCAGTTATGCTCATTCAGATGAAATGACTACCACCGCTCCCTCTTTATCTAGATGGACCCAGCCTTCCACTAACCTGTAAAGAAAGAAAATGTTGCTGTGCAGAAATGGGTGGTGAGCAGGTAATCACAAGTCCTTACACCGTATACTGCAATAAACAAAACATACAAGACTATAAACTTTGGAAAACCTATCTCACCTAAAGATCCTTGGAGTATGTGAGAAAATTGATTTCTAGGACTAAACACATACCCTTGATATCAGTGTAAGTAGACCGGAAACACTAGCACCAAAGATCACCTGCTGCTGACCACCCCTGTGGATGTGCAAACACAATTCGTGGATGTCTTTGATTAAATGTAGTAATGAACAAAAGGTGCAGTAAAATATAGGCGAGCAAGGAAGTCTTAACCAAGCAACAGCATATTTTCCAAATAAAGGTTGTACTGCAGAATGAAATCAGATAACAAAGGAACAGTTTTGAGAGTTGGTAATCACTCTCTGCGTGATCATAGCCCAATTCATGTGTTAGGTTACAAGAACCTTCCCTGCATGAGCCTCTGCCACGGACTCACCAACAGGGAAGGAATGACGATAGCCCCTCACAGGGTGATTGAAATGAGAAGATCAGCAAATGTTAATGCACCCAAACGATAATATTATTCCCTCGCATGAGTCACACAATCCCAAAGAAATAAGTAATAAGGACTCGCCAACGTAGGGAACATATGTTAATGAGCACTGACACGACCATCCACTCCAAGCGTGTATGAGAAAAAGCCCTCCTAGGGCTTCAAGTAACAAATAGAATTAAGCGGTGCCCAACGGCACCCTTACCCGACCAGGAAACTCTCTGAATGCTGTGGAAAGCAAACTCAACTAACCCGACACCAGGAATAATCAGCAGCGTCTCCTGCCGGTTCTTCGCTCTTCACCGGTCTCGGGTGTCACGCACGACAGTGCGTCTGACATCAGACGTCAGCCAAGGCCGCTGGGAGTTGTAGTTCTCCCGCACTGCATCGTTCGTCTGCTGCCTGTGAGTGTGGGGTCCTGTGTTCCCTGACAGTACATCCCCTTCTCGGAGAACACTGACAGGCACAGGGCTTGTCTGGGTGACGTCTGTAGAAAGCAGAAACCATCCTAGGAGCATGCACCGACGACTCAGGTTCCCAAGAGTTCTCCTCAGCACCATACCCCTTCCATGCCACCAGATATCAAAGGCTTTTGCGACGAAGTT